>CM075349.1:39930000-41180000 GCA_037693485.1 Kitagawia praeruptora
TACATGATCAATTAGTTAACCCGTTGAGCTTAATCCTATTTTTTTTTCGGTGACACACCACGTTACTTGCCATATATCCTTTTTCTTGTATTGGCCTTACATTAACTTGAACCCAATTGTCAAAGGCTAGTATAGTGCTTAAGGGAGTAATAAGGTGTGCAAGGAGGGGTTTATTGTTGGTCATAATTTTGGGGAAAAATATTGAGATTGGGTTTGTTTGTTTACTTGATAGTCGGCATATGTAATAAATTGTGGGATCATTTGTTATTGTTTATATTATTGTTTTATTTAGCTCTCGAAAAAAAAAGAGAAAAAAAAAAAAGAAAAAAAAAAAAGAAAAAAAAAAGAAAAGAAAAAAAAAAAGAAAAAAAAAAAAAAAAAAATATTATGAGAGCATGTTTGTGTTTGTTATGATCCTATTTTAGTCGACTAGTCGAGTGTTCTTAGTAAAATTTATGTGGGGGAAAATAGGGTGTTGTGAATGGATCATTATGGTACTTACTAGCTTTTGACACTTCACCTGTTTTGGCTTATTTGACATACCTTGTCCCTAGCCCACGTTACAACCCAATTAAAGACCTTTTGATTATCGTCATTAATGTATGTTGTGTTAAGAGTTAGATTGATACCAAATGTCAAGCATGTTTATGATTTTGTTGGAATTGAGTGATACACTTACCCTTGATCTTGAGTGAATATTCTTTTGTGAGTGGATTGTGAGTGTTTGCTTATTTTTGCGTATGAGATCCCGAGTTTTGTCTCAAAGATGTACTCTTGTAGGCTTAGCATGTTTACTAACTTATTCTTACACTTGACATGGACTTGTGAGAACTTATGCATGTTCATTGAGTAGACTATGTGAATACTTGCACTTTCGACACCAAGACATTGCGTATTTACTTTGATTCTTAAGTTGATATGGCATGAGAGGATTTGAAGGTATGGTAGGCTAGATTAATTGCATTTTTCATATTAGTTGCATTCATGCATTGCATTGCATTGGATTTTGTGGGTACATTCGCTATAGGCCCTCACGAGACCTTACTCGTCCACTAGGGCTGCCTAGGGGTTTAAAGGGCTTGTTGCATATGCCAAATGCAACCGTGATCACCTACGGAAGTGGTACTAATTAGGTAGTTATAATTGTTTATGCTTGAGGACAAGCATCGGTTTAAGTTTGGGGGTGTTTGATAAGTGGATTTTATATCCACTTGGAGCATTCTAAATCGGCTTAAATTGATTGTTTTGGACTCAAGTTTGTGTAGTTTTGATGTGTTTTGTGTAGTGGTGCAGGTTTCCAAGAATATCTAAGCTTTTGTCGTTTTTGGAGATTTAATTGATTAAAATTCGGATTTTCCGGGAAGGCTGCGCAGCTTATACTGTTTTGGCCATATCTGGAGTTCTAGAAGTCCGTTTTCAGCGATCTTACTGCCCACGCGAAGCTTGAGAGATTTTCTACAACCTGGAAAAGGAAACAAGTGCAAGAAAAGTACTGATTAAAGGCGCGCACGTTTCTTATAAAAAGAAGGCCATGAATTTACTATTTTGCCCTTTTTCTAATTCTAATTGTATTCTGGGCAGTTTTGGGTACCTTCTTTAAATCCTAATTGTAATAGAAGGCAATATCTTGCTGGGCAAGATTTGTAGAGCCTATATAAACAATTGATAGATAACAATTCATAGCTAACAATTCATAGCTAACAATTCATAGCTTGTAATCGTATCAAGGTACTTTCAATCTTCAATTCTTCAATATTATGTTTTCATTCATTATCATTATTATTTTGTTTTCTTCTTTAATTATGTGTAACTAAATCTTTAATCTGAGGATTGGGTAGTATTCCTTGGTATTCATGTGTGTTTAATTATCTGTGATTTTCTTGCTTTGCTGATCTGTTATTGAGGGCTTAACACAATTAGGGGAGTCATGAACCTTTGATTGGATTTTAGGGATTGTAATAACTTGGAAGAGGAGTTGCAATTTTAGTACACGATTTAACAGACATAACTCGAATATTTGATTGGGAGATTAATAGGAGAGTTGTGAGACTTATAATTCTTGGTGCGTGATAGTTTATGATTGTACTCTGATTGTATCACGGAAGTGACAATTAAGGTGTAGTTGTAGACACTATATTGTATCTTGGGAGAGAACATTATAACCTTAGAAGAATTGTTTTCAGCAGAGTAAGAACGTAGATGTCACATAGATATTGAATGTGCATTGAAACCAAGTGAAGAACCCCAGTTCTTGGATTGTTTTCCTCATATATTTTATTCTCGTTTGATAATTAGTTTAATTTTGTTTAGTTTAATTTAGTTTATAAACACACCAAACATTCTTCTACACTTCTAGATTGTGAGAGATAAAAACTTGAACTTGATATTACAATTCAGTCCTTCCCTGAGAACGAACACAAAAAAATACTACTAACAAAAGGGAATAGAAGTTTTTAGATTTCTGTATTACAGTAACTACAGAGTTTAGCATTCATCAAACAATCAGTGTTTACTATGAGAGTTTGTGCATTCAGTGTTTATTGATTTTTGTTATGGATTTTATGAAATACTAGATGCTCTAAAAATTGATTATGGTAAACTCTGCTTCACACACATTCATATTCACAACTGTGCAATTTTTGAAAGGGTTTTAGTGATAAAGTTGGAAAAGTGATAAACACTGTTGAGTTGTGTTAAGTACTCTAAGGTAAAAGTTTCATTAAGATGATTTGACTATTTTGGAGTAATTGGGGTAGTTGACAACTGTTAATTAGTGTAAATATGTCAAAGTGTCGTGATTATAGGAATGACAGCGGTAATTATTAAGTGATCCATTGGTTGTTTGACACGTGTCCCATGATAGTGTCCCACTCACACATTACTCTACAACAGTTGCGCGCTTTTACTGAATAAACGATTGAGTTTTAATTTTACTCTAATCGTCCTTGTTCTCTCACTCCATATCGTTTCATATTCACCCACTCACAGTTACTTGCTTATTCATTCACTTTCAAAATTCTCATGCACTCTCCTTCACATTTTGGTAAACACTTATCGTACATCTTTTCTCTGAATATCTTCGAATCACATCTTACTAATGGCAACTAAAGCGTTTGATGCAGCAGGGTTAGTTTTTCTTCCTAGCAACTATGCAGCACCACTGGAGACTGTAAATGCTCCAGAGGCGTTTCATGTGTTCCAAAATTTCTTGAAAGACTCTGAAATAGGGAAGGCTCTAACTGCACCACCAACACTATCTGCTTCACAAATTGCTGCTTTCTGGACAAACTCTGTATATGATGATGGAGAAGAGTCTGGCACTCCAACAATCACTTTCACTTATGATGAATCAGAGTATATCATTACTCCAACTACGGTTAGGGATGCTCTGGATTTTGAGACTCACACTTCTTACAGTGTTGTTGGTCATGATCGCTTGAGGACAATGTTGGAGCAAATTGGATGTGCAGGAAACTTGAATAAGATAGGGTCTTTGAGACAGCCACTTTTGAGAAAGGAATGGAGTTTCTTTTTCGATTGCATTACAAGAGCTTTTGGAAAGAAGACAACAAACTGGGATGCACTTCCTCTTGATACTCTCCAAATTGGTCATGCTCTACTATATGGAGGTAATTTCGATTTTGGTAGACTAGTGTTAATGAATTTGGGAGAGCGTTTGTCTGAGCCTACTTCTGTTTATTTTGCTCGTTTTTGTCAAATGCTATTTACTGCTTGTGTGCCTAACATTCCAATTGATGAAGCTGATGTGATTCAGCCTTTTCAAGTTGCTAAAAGAATGTTTTCTGATTTGACAAACAAAGATGTTACTAAACAGCACATACCTGATATGTTTCTGCCACTAGCCTTACAGAACTATGTTAACCAACCTCAAGATTCTCAGTCACCACAACAAATGCCTGAACCTTTAGACACCATGCATTCTGAACCAACACCCACAACACCCACAACCACTGTACCTACTACATCTCATCAACCACAACCAGAAACCTTAAACTCTTCACCAATAAACTCTCCAACAATAAACTCTCCACCACTAAACTCTGAAACCTTAAACACTGAAACCTTAAACTCTGAGCCAGCACCTACTGAAAAACCCAAAACCAAGCCAAAAAGAAAGAAACACACTGCCCAAAACACTAAACACTCAAAGGCTAAACAGACACTACCTGGAGCTGTTTATACAAGAAGGAAGAAACAAAAGGCAAACAGACCTTCACTTTCACCACCAAGAGAGAGCTCAAGTGAAGATGAAGAGGAGATTGTAGTGCCTCAAGTCAAGAAGAGGAGGTTAATTCTTTCAGATTCTGATGATGAGAATGTTGTTGAAGCTCCAGAGGTGGTTTCACATCAAACACCTACTGTTGAGGATGAAGAAAATGTTGCTATATCTGCAGAGGTTGAAATGCCTGCAGAGGATATTGTGGATGTCAATGTTGAAATTCCTGCAGAGGTTGAAATGCCTGCAGAGGATACTGTCAATGTCGAAATACCTACAGAGGATAACATGCCTGTAGAAGAGGATCACAGAGATGGTTTTTCACCAGTGCATAATGTTCTTGATTCAATTCTTGATCCTATCTCACATGTTGATCATGTTAAAGCTCCTGGAGTAGCTGATGAGCCTGCAGTTAATGTTCCTGAAGCTGCAGCATCACATACAGAACTGATATATAATGCTTCTCCAATTCCAGACAAAGAGCCTGTGCAACATGAGGAGACTGTTGAAAAGATTGCAAAAGTTGTTGCAGAAACTGTGGCTGACACAGCTCAGCACAGTGGTTCTTTAAAAGATGCAAGTGCTGAAGATGAATCTGACAGCAGTGCAAACTCTGATTCTTTTGTGAGTGCACCAGCACAGACAGATAATAAACATACACCTTTTGATCAGCCTTGTCCATCTCATGCAATTGAAGTTGAGCATCTTGCTAAATATGCTGCTGATTGGTATAAACAAGACTGTATTTTTCCAAAAGGGAGAGCAGCTGATTTTGTTAAGCAGACTGCAAAACAAATTTCAAATCCAGAGATTTTATCCTGTTTAAAGGCAACTGTGGTACAAGTCAAAACTCTGGATGGAAATTTTGCTGAAACAAAACAAGAAATTGCTTCCTTGAAGACTGCGATTCAGTCAAGAGAAATGAAGATGGAAAGAGAGTCCAAAATAAAAGCTGCACAGCTGTCCAAAGTTCAAGATACTCTCTTTGCCAGGCTAGGAAAGGTTGAAGAAAATCAAACTGCTCTGTTTTCTAAGGTTGAGTCTATTGCTAACTCTTTGGAGCTTATTACATCTATACTCATTCCTGATGATGTCAAAAAGGGGGAGAGAGTTCTTAAGTCTAAATGCAAAGTTTCTCAAACTCTGTCTCAAAAGGATGATGCTGGAGATGGAGGGGCAAGTGATAAGAGTAATGTGTTAAACTCTGAAAAGCAAACTCTGAGATCTGGCAAATCTCTTAAGTCACAGTCTGTTGGAATAAATACTGAAACTCAAGGTACTTCAAAAACCAAGAGTTTGGAATTAACATCAAATCCAAAGACTGATGAGGAGTTAGCTGTTAAGCTTTTTATGGAAGAGAATGCAGAAGGAGTTACTTTAGAAGATGCTAAAGCTGAAGAGAAAAGTCTACAAGAAAAGCATTTGAAGGCTTTAAAGTCTGGTAAGTTGAAGAAGAGAGAGAAAGTGGTTAAAACTGCAAAGCCTGTTCTTAAAGGCATTGAAATCAAAGAGAAGTTAACTGGCATTGAAGAAGAAGAAGAAGATAAAGAAAAGTTGATTAGAAAATCTTCTCTTGATGCTAAATTGAAGTTAAAAGGGGTAATGAATGAGGAGAACAAAGGTAAAATGATTGTTACAACCTCTGTTGCCACACAAGTTGTACAGACACAAAGTAAACCCTTACCTGGTTTTTCAAGGCCAAAGATTCCAGTGCAAGAAGAAGCAGGAGTGACTGGTGGATATCAACATAATGTTGCATGTTCAGGAAAGCCACCAGGCAGAAATACTTCTGGATTAGGTTCAAAAAGAGATTTGAGATTTAGTAACAGTCCAAGAGATCCCTCTGCACTTGTATCTCTTGGTTCTGGTATTACTCAAGAAAATCTAGACAAGTTGGAGTCAGTTCAGCTAGTTCGTCAAAGGAGCTTAGACATTCACTTTCTGTTATACTTTATGGCAGATGGGTCAGTGTATAGAGTGAATGAAGAAGCAATCAAGCTAAAATTATTTGAGGAACTACAGTATGTCTTGCATATCTTCAGAGTCAGAAATCGTCAAACACAGCTTATTGCTAATTCTATAAGGAGGTATATGCAGAATGCTAAAGTTGTTACAGGAACAAAATCTGCTGAAAAGTATGTTCCTAAGTACAGAGATTGGAATGGCAATCTGATAGAAATGAAGAAAGGGACTACAAAGCTGAAGACAGATCTTGGAATTACAGTTCTGGATTTCAATGTAAAGTCTGAAGAAGTGAAATACATCAGGTTAGGAAATGAAATGAGAAGAAACAAGATCTATGATCTCAGAGCTGCTATTTTTCAAACTGATGAAAATGATTCAGATTTAAGAGAGATCAAGGAAGCTATGGAGATTGAACTTGAACATGCTGAGAGAAGGTTGTTGATTGATTATCTCAGAACAGCTCCAGATCTTGAAGAAGTTAGGTAGACAAAAGTTGTAAGTTTGTTAAGTAAAAGTTTAAACTCTGTTTGTATGTTAAACACTGTAAAACTTTGTATTTGTTTTGACATCATCATTTACTGTAAACTTGTACATTTTTGCTAATGGACAAGTTGGGGGAGATTGTTAGAAATGATTGATGAGAACAGTGTTTGGAAGCTAAAGTGACAAAACAGAGTTTAGCTGGAAGCAGTCAGAGTTTAGTTAAACACTGACTGGAAGCGCAACAGAGGTTGTTAAACTCTGTAGCGGTATTGTCTGAAGAGTCAACAGTGTTTGAAGATTGATGCAAGATAAATATGGAAGCAATATCTTTGAAGATTGGAAAGCTGTCAAAGAGATTGAGTTGACTTGAAAGACTGGAGCAATCGTGATTGATATCAATTGTATAGCTTGATTATAGGAGAATCAGTTACTGATTGTACGAAGCTGTATGTTCTATAAATACAGTTAGGTTAACCCTAGAAGGGTATCGAACATTGAGAAATTCATTAATTGTAACCTAAGCAGCTCTCTGTGATATTTACATCACTGAGAGAGGAATTGTTAATTCCAAACAGTTTTTTAAGGTGTTAAACAGTGTGTTCTTGTTAAGTTACTCATACAGTATTTGATTGCTTATTGTGTATTCGACCTAACAGTGCAGAAGCTATAGGGAAAGGACCAAGTATGTCCAACGATGCTCCACATTCTTGGCGTTTGCCTCGTCCCTAATTTCATCAATTAGATCAAGGGTGAGCCTCATGCCTTCTTCATTAGTCTCTTGTTCGTATGCCTCAACTCGAGGTGATGCATGCATGATCTCCAAGGGCACAACCGCCTCGGCTCCATAAGCCAGCAAAAACGGGGTTGCTCCAGTTGTCAACTTACAAGTGGTGCGATATGCCCAGAGTATAGGCAGTAACTCATCCACCCAAGTGTTCCTTGAGCGTTCCTTGAGCGTTCAACTCGAGGTGATGCATGCATGATCTCCAAGGGCACAACCGCCTCGGCTCCATAATCCAGCAAAAACGGGGTTGCTCCAGTTGTCAACTTACAAGTGGTGCGATATGCCAGAGTATAGGCAGTAACTCATCCACCCAAGTGTTCCTTGAGCGTTCAACTCTCTTCTTTATTCCATCAAGGATAATTCGATTAGCCACCTCTGCCTGTCCATTAGCTTGCGGATGTGCTACTGAAGTGAAACGAAGCTCAATAGCATTTTCCTCGCAGTACTTCTTAAACTCTTCATTGTTGAACTGTGTCCCATTATCTGTCACAAGGATTCGGGGGATTCCATACCTACAAATGACGTTTTCCCAAAAAAACTGGGCAACTTGCTTGGTGGTTATCTTGGCTAAAGGTTTAGCCTCAATCCACTTGGTGAAGTAGTCGATGGCTACTATCAAAAACTTCCTTTGTGCAGAAGCTATAGGGAAAGGATCAAGTATGTCCATCCCCCACATCGCGAATGGGATAGGAGAATTAATCGAAGTCAACATCTCAGGCGGCTGCCTTACGATTGGAGCGTGTTTTTGACATCTGTCACACTTCTTAACATAATTCTACGCATCTGTTAACATCTCTGGCCAATAGAATCCTAGACGAGTGATCTTGTGGGATAGGGCTCTGCCCCCCAAGTGTTGCCCACAAATCCCTTCATGAACTTCTTCCAATGCTTCCTTAGCTTTTTGGGGCCTCAAACACTTCAAATATGGGATGACAAATGATCTCTTATAAAGGATGCCTTCGATCAAGGCGTATCTCAATGCTCTCACTGACAGCTTTCGTGCCTCCACGACGTTGTCAGGGAGCCATCCGATTTCTAGGTGAGCTTTGATAGGATCCATCCAACAGCTTCCTACATCAATTGGTGCCACCAGCTTCGAGTTGATAGTCGGGGCCTTCAAGACCTGGAAGTAAACACTCCCTGCATAATTCTCTATCTCGGAAGAAGCGAACTTGGACAGGGTCGGCCTTAACGTTCTCTTCCCTTGGAATATGCTCCACATAGCACTCATCAAACTGAGTCATAACAACTTTCACGATTCTCAGATATTTCGCCATAGTTTCATCCTTGGCTTCAAACTCACCATTAACTTGTGATACTACAAGCCTTGAGTCTCCACAAACTTTGAGGTTCTTGACCCTCATGACTCTGGCCAAGCCTAATCCAACTATCAAGGCTTCATACTCAGCTTCGTTGTTGGTTGTTGGAAAGTCCAACTTCAAAGCGTACTCAACTGTGAACCCATCGGGGCTTTGCAAGACCAAACCTGCACCACTAGATTTTGTTTTTGATGCTCCATCAAAATATAGCACCCAATACTCTTTTAGCTCAGGTACAAGTTCTTCATCTTTATTCTCACTTCCAGGGGTGGTTACTATCTCCTGCCCCCGGACTTCTTGGTTGCTAATGGTACATTCAACCACGAAGTCAGCCAATGCCTGAGCCTTAATGGCTGTCCGAGGCTTGTATGTGATGTCAAATTTTCCAAGTTCGATTGCCCACTTGATTAGCCTTCCACTGGCTTTGGGGCTGTGCAGAATGTTCCTCAACTGTTGATCCGTCAGGACTTCGATCTTGTGTGCCTGGAAGTACGGTCGTAAATTCCTCGAGGCTGTTATCAATGCCAAAGCAAACTTCTCGATGGGGGAGTAATTCAATTCAGCCCCATGCAACACTTTGCTCACATAGTAGATAGGCTTTTGAACTTTGCCCTCTTCTCGGATGAGAACAACACTTAATGCTTGTTCGGATACCGCCAAGTATAAATAAAGAGTCTCTCCGGGACTAGGTTTGGCCAACAACGGGGCTTCAGCCAGGTATTTCTTTAGCTGTTCAAAGGCCTCTTGGCTTTCAGGAGTCCACTCAAAGTTTTTCACCTTCTTTAATGCTTGAAAGAAAGGCAAGCACTTGTCACCAGACTTGGAGATGAACCTCCCTAGGGCTGCAACCCGGCCAGTTAGTTTCTGTACATCTCGTATAGATCGGGGGGATTCCATGTCCATAATTGCTTTGATCTTGTCGGGGTTGGCCTCGATGCCCCTTTTTGAAACCATCAGACCCAAAAACTTTCCTGATCCAACGCCGAAAGCACACTTGGCTGGATTCAACATCATCTTGTGGTGCCTCAGCACTTCAAATGCCTCTCTGAGGTGCTTAATGTGGTCAGCCTTGGAAAGGCTCTTGACTAACATGTCATCAACATAGACCTCCATGGTTTTTCCGATCAGATGGGCGAATATCTTATTGACTAGTCGTTGGTAAGTAGCACCTGCATTCTTTAGATCGAAAGCCATAACAAGATAGCAGAAAACACCAAAGTCAGTTATGAAAGATACCTTTGGGATGTCATCCTTGTGTATCTTAATCTAATTGTAGCCGCTAAACCCATCCATGAAACTCAACATCTCATGTCCAGCTGTGGCATCTATCAACATATCTATCCTTGGTAGGGGAAAACAATCCTTTGGACATGCATCATTCAAGTCGGTGAAGTTTATGCACATCCTCCACTTCCCATTCGCCTTCTTGACCATTACTGGGTTAGCTAGCCATTCAGGGAATTGAATCTCTTCAATAAACCCAGCCTCCAAAAGCTTGTCAACTTCTTTCTTAATGGCTTCTTGCCTTTCAGGAACAAAATTCCTCTTCTTCTATTTTATCATTTTTCGGTCGGGATCGACATTCAACCTGTGAGTTAGGAGCTGGGGATCGATCCCTGGCATATCAGCTGCGATCCAAGCAAACACATCACTATTTTCTTGTAAAAATGTCGTCAACCTTCCCTTCAAGGGTTCCTTAAATGAAGCCCCTATATAAGTGACATTCTCAGGATCGTCCAGCTCTAGAGGTATGAGGACCAAATCCTCGACTGGCTTCCCTCGGTATTCATCATCACTACGGACATCCATGTCTTCAATTGGGAGTACCAGCCCCCCGACTCCATCAGCTCTTAAAGCAGATACATAACAACTTCTTGCCATCTTCTGGTCGCCTTTTTGTTCTCCGACACCATTCCGGGTTGGAAACTTAATCTTCATGTGGTAAGTGGAGGCAACAGCCTTGAACGCATGAAGTCCAGTCCTTCCCAAGATTGCATTATAAGTCGAGGATGCCTTGATTACCAGAAAATTCAACATCTGAGTAGCCTCCTTAGGTTCTTTCCCGATTGTCATGGGCAACTGAATAGTCCCTTCAACTTTGGACTCAACTCCATTAAACCCATAGATGGGCATGTTGGTTGGGGTCAACTGAGAATAAGTGTATCCCATTTTTATAAACGCATCATGAAACAAAATATCCACAGAAGCCCCATTGTCTATCAAGACTCGCTTCACCTCTGAGTTTCCAATTACAGGAGTCATGACCAACGGGTCGTCATGGGGGAACTTCACCCCTTCAAGGTCAGAATCATCAAAACCAATTAATATTTCTGTTCTAGCACGTTTCGGGGCTTCTCCCTCGATGTGCATCACTTCTCTGGCATACGCCTTTCGAGAGTTTCTTGTTGTGCCGGCCTCTGTCGGGCCTCCCCAGATCATGTTGATAACTGGCCCTCGGGGCTGTGTATTACGATCACGATCATTATCCCTTCTATCATTGTCTCTCCTGTCGTAATCCCTTCTTTGGGCTCCACGATCTTCACCCTTGGTGAACTTATTCAGTTTCCCTTTGCGAATCAGGAATTCAATCTCGTCTTTCAACTGTCTGCAATCATCTGTATCATGTCCCACATCTCGGTGAAACCTACAGTATTGATCCTTGTTCTTCTTGGCGGGATCCCCCCTGAGTGGCTTCGGTCATCGAAAATCCTTATCCTTCTCAATTTCTAACAAGATTTGACTCCTAGGTGCATTCAATCTTGCATAGTCAGAAAACCTCGGTCCCAAATTCTTCTTTGTGTTGGCTCAGAGTCTTTGCTAGTACGGGGATACTTGTCCCTAGCATCATACTCCTGGTCTTGCTTTCACTTTTTGGAGTCGTTGTTACCATTGCCATTACCTCCCGTGGCCTCTTTCTTCATGCTATCCTCAGCCTTGATATACTTATCAGCCCTTCGTTGGAGTTCGGCCATGTTTTCAGGTGGATGCTTTGCCAACGACCTTTTAAAAAATTCATCAGTGGTTCCGTGTTCCAGGGCTACCATGGCCACCTTGTTTTCCAAGTCAGTGATGTTCAATGTCTCCTTAGTGAACCGCTTGATGTAGTCTCTAAAGTTTTCATTCTTCCCTTGCACCAAGTACATGAGAGATGCAGAACTTTTTTCATGAACTCTCCCGCTGATGAACTGGCTAATAAAAGCGACACTCAACTCCTTAAAAGAGCCAATTGAGTTCGCAGGTAGGCGGCTGTACCATCTTTGAGCCATGCCTGACAAGGTTTGAGGGAACGCCCTACACTTTAAGGCGTCACTTACAGGCTGCAACAATAGTGCGTTCAAAAATGTCCTGACATGATTTGCGGGATCACCCGTTCCATCATAAGCCTTGATTGTTGGCATCTTAAACTTCCTGGAGATGTGAACATTCATCACCTCCTCGGTAAATGGGGGTGTGGGATCATCAGGATCCCCAAGTGGCATCAGATCCTTGGGGTTGTTCTTGGGGGTTTCCACCCTTGTTGTTCTTCCGATAGGGGCGTCAGCCCTTCTCTACCTTCTTGAAGACCTCTCTAAGTCTATAATGGGAATCGATCCTGAAGTTGGAGGGGGTTGAGTTTGATTCAACCTAGCTTGTTCTCTCGCAATATCTTCCTTTATCCTTATAATCTTGGCCTCATGAGCCTTGATTCTCTCAGCAGCTGTCAAAGGGGGTCCATCATGGATAGTTTGTGTTCTCCTTCTTGGTTCTCTTCTAGAGCGCCGCCTTCTCGGGGCTTCATCACGATCATCATCATAAGATGATGAATCATCAGAATAGGGACCGGAGTAGTCATAATACTCTCGATCTCGAATCTGCAAGGCATGGCTACTGGGTCCAGGACCTTGAGTATTTGGAGGGTAATTAGGCAGACCATACATCAGGTTGGTATTCATGGGGAGTTCTGTAGTATGGATCTGTACTCCTGATGGTAACGGGCGATTTGGATCAACCAATGGAGAAACAATCGTCTGGAGGGAGCCGGTTTCTTGACCTGGATGGATGACCATAAGCAATGTTCTCTCAGTATGGGGATTCATCCCTGGGGGTTCAGAAATCGGAGGCTGAGTGACTATTCCAGTCGTTGGGGGCACCGGATCCGTAGTGGGTGGAGCAGAGCTGAGTGGCAGAGGCTCGGTACCTGCTGGTGTCCTTCGTGTTTGAACTATGGTTGATGTCTTCGTCCCACATATGGCGCCAAATGTTGTGCTTTAATGGCTGTTTTCGTGTTCGAGACTGATCGGTCCTCACAGAGTGCCTACGTATCTCGTATTGTGAGAATCAAGCCAAGACGTAGTTCTGAGAATGAGGGGTCAGACCCTTTATATAGGCTGAGAAGCCCTAAAATCGTAGTAGGGTTAGGTGACTTGGTGGGCAAGTCACCGCCTTGAGGAAGGTTCTAGATCCTACTTGATAGGAGTCAGCTTCCATATTGAGTAGGTGCTTTGAAGGCTAAGTCAAGCAGGAGTAATATCCTTATTTGACTCTTATTGCTGAGTTGGTTATTACCCTTAATATTAATTACGAAATTAATATCATAAATAGGGTTTGGGCCCATCTGGTAGGGCCCCACGTTTGGACCATATTAGGTCTAATTAATGCTATATTAAATGTGTCTTTAGGGCTTACTTTCAGCCCATATCAAATTTGCTTATATAGTGTAATATAATATTATAAATATTAATTTTAATATGTTGTTGGGAGGATTCGAACCTTGTATTGTATCTTTGTATATAATAATTTTTGGTAGTATTTTTTTTTCCCACAAGAAAAAGTGATTTCATTAGCTTCTTAAATCATCCAACAATACATGCTGAAACTCGGAGTGGACATCCCCCACTCTCCAAGTACGATCAGCTACCTATATCTCGCTAGAAAGTGAGACACTCTATTCGCTGAACGTTTAACAAATCTAATATCTATACTACTATATAATAAGCAAACTCGGGGATAATTGGTAGTTTGGTTATTTGATTCAACAAGTCATTAAAAGAATAGTGACCATTAGATATTTAGTAGATACATTATAATCGTTAGATTTAATAATAAGAAATATTATATATTTATATTCCTCTTCTAAATATCCAAGGTTCGAATCCCATCAACTACAAATTCACATTAAGATTTTATATTATCCATTTATTAAATAACTATTACTATTATTAATAATTTTATTAATTAATATTACAAAATTAAATTATATTCATAATAATTTATTGTACTCTATTTTGTTTAATCAAATAATTTTAAAAATATTTAAAAATAACCCTAATATATAATAAGCAAATTAGGGGATAATTATTTAAAAGTAACCATATAATAATATATAATAAGCAAACTAGGAGATAATTGGTAGTTTGGTTGTTTGGTTCAACCAATCATTAAAAGAATAGTGACAGTTAGATATTTAGTAAATATATTATAATCATTAGATCTAATAATAAGAAATATTCTATATTTAAATCCCTCTTCTAAATATATTTCAAGGTTCGAATCCCGTTAACAACAAATTTACATTAAGATTTTATATTATCAATTTTAAACAATACATGTCATTTATTAAATAATAATAATAATAATAATTAATTTTATTAATTAATATTACAAAGTTAAATTATATTCATAATAAATTATTATACTCTATTTTGTTTAATCATATAATTTTAAAAATATTTAAAAGTAACTTGTACTTTGCACGGGCTATAAGCTAGTATAAATTAATATGTTGTTGGCTGGAATCGAACCTTAGACCTCTGTATATAATAACTTTTAGTATTGTTGTCCAACGGTCATGATCTATTTGAGTTGAAGATCTAACGTATGTGAATAAGGGATAACCAAAACAAAAACTGAGGGGATAATCAAATTACAAATTATACCCGATATAATTTAACTTTGTATTATTAATTAATAAAATTATTAGTATTAATAATATTTATTTAATAAATGATATGTATTGATTAGAACTAATAATATAGAATCTTAATGTAAATTTATTGTTTACGGGATTCAAACGTTGGATCTTTAGAAAAAGGAATTCAAATATAGAATATTCCTTAATATTAGATCTAGCGGCTATCATCTATTTACTACATATCTAACGGTCACTATTTTTTTAGATGGTTGAACTAAACAACCAAATTATATCCATGTTTAATTATTATATAATAGTAAGTATAGATTAGAATTGAGTTTTCTGAAAACAATTGAGGGAGGTTGGGTTTCAAAAAATAGAGACTATTCAGTTTCCCAAAAATAATTATCTTTCAAGATAACTGTCAGTTTCCCAAATATAATTATCTTTCAAGATAACTACCATCGTTCTATATGACATTTTCTATTAAATACATGAATGTGATATTTGATTTTTACATTTTTTACAAAATTTGAAATAAAATTGAAATATCTATTATTAATATGTATTTAATCAATTTTGTATAATAACTTTAGGATAAATGTTTTTTAATCTACTGAACAATTAGTTATTTATGTATAGTATGTTGGTATATATACCCGTGGTATCACATAACCACGGGTGTGATATAATATTACATGTTATTAATATATAAATGCTATTTTGCATCAAAGTATAAAATTTATTTATCTATACTATTATATAAATTCCGAAACATTGAAAATTTTGGTACCTGTTTTTTGGTACCTGTTTTTTGGTACCAGTTTTTTGGTACTTCGTGAATTTACTTATTTACCCTTTGTTAAAAAGAAAATAAATATATAATATTTATACTTTTAAAACACCTATAATAAATAATAACATAATACAATTAATGGTAATTAGTCGCTTGCCTTTTTTCACATTTACTTTTAATTGAAGATATTACCTTTTATAAACACTTAAAAACATCAATGTATCTTCCAATCATAAATATTGAAAAACTAATCTTCATTAATATTTTCTTTTGAACTAAAACACGTTACCTTTTTAATTTAAAACTAATTTTACAATCATTAATATATACCCGAAAATATCACACCATATTTTTCAATTGTTAATAAAATATATTAAAAATCTGCATGTGTTGTTTATAATAAGGAAATATTAGTATAATCCGTAAACATGAGTATATTAAAATTATATTAAATTAAATTAATTAATAATTATATAATTGTCGAAACATTAAAAATTTTGGTACCTATTTTTTGATATATGTTTTTTGGTATTTCATGAATTTACTTATTTACCCTTCATTATAAAGAAAAATATATATGATATTTATACTATTAAAACACCAAAAATAAATAAAACATAATACAATTAAAGGTAATTAGTCGATTGCCTTTTTCACATTTACTTTTAGTTGAAGATATTACCTTTTATAAACACCTAAAAACCTCAATCATATCATATTTTCCAATCAATTCATATCTAGCAATAATTAATCAAAAATAAATAATAACATAATACAATTAAAGGTAATTAGTCGATTGCCTTTTTCACATTTACTTTTAGTTGAAGATATTACCTTTTATAAACACCTAAAAACCTCAATCATATCATATTTTCCAATCAATTCATATCTAGCAATAATTAATATATACTCAAAAATATCACATCATATCATATAATCAGTAACAAAATATAATAGAAATTCGTATTACGAATAATGACCATTAAATTTTTAGTAAAAAAAATCAGAATCATTAGATCTAATTATTAAATATATTATATGATTAAATTAATTTACTAAAATTTCAAGTTTCAAATTTTATCAACGACATATTTATTTTAAAATTTTATAATATAAGTTTTAAACCATGCATATCATTAACTAATTTTATATTAAATTATTAAAATTAAAATTAAAATAAAATATTTTAAATAATGATTATATAAAAATATTATTATGACATAAAATAATATTTATTACATATCAACAAAAATCCGTGCATCGCACGGGTTATAAGCTAGTATTATTAAAAAAGAAACATTATAGGAAAAAGTAAATTTTTGCACATTTACTTTTGTTAAGAAAGACTATTTGCAATTTTACTAAACTAAGTTTCAAATTGCAAAAATACTAACCCTAATTCTCCCCCTCCCCCTTTCCTCAATTTCTCTCTCCTCCCCCATCAACATAAGCTGCCGACTTATGTCCTTTTCCTTTTTTTTTTTTTTTTTTTTTTTTTTTTTTTTTAAGGTGGTGGCTATTTTGGTGGATTTGGGTTTCCTGGCCCCGCAGGGGCATATGCAACTAAATTTGCAACTAATTGCAACTGAATGCAACTAAATTTCTGATTTCAAGTTCCATTTGTCAGTTGGCATTTTCGACCTCATTTTTGAACTCTAATATATATATATATATATATTTAAGAAGGGTGATATTTTGGTGGATTTAGGTTTCCTGGCCCCGCAGGGGCATATTCAACTAAATTTGCAACTAATTGCAACTGAATGCAACTAAATTTCTGATTTCAAGTTCCATTTGTCAGTTGGCATTTTCGACCTCATTTTTGAATTCTAATATATATATATATATATATATATATATATATATATATATATATATATTTATATATATATATATATATATATATATATTTAAGAAGGGTGATATTTTGGTGGATTTAGGTTTCCTGGCCCCGCAGGGGCATATTCAACTAAATTTGCAACTAATTGCAACTGAATGCAACTAAATTTCTGATTTCAAGTTCCATTTGTCAGTTGGCATTTTCGACCTCATTTTTGAACTCTAATATATATATATATATATATATATATATTTATTTAAGAAGGGTGATATTTTGGTGGATTTAGGTTTCCTGGCCCCGCAGGGGCATATTCAACTAAATTTGCAACTAATTGCAACTGAATGCAACTAAATTTCTGATTTCAAGTTCCATTTGTCAGTTGGCATTTTCGACCTCATTTTTGAACTCTAATATATATATATATATATTTAAGAAGGGTGATATTTTGGTGGATTTAGGTTTCCTGGCCCCGCAGGGGCATATTCAACTAAATTTGCAACTAATTGCAACTGAATGCAACTAAATTTCTGATTTCAAGTTCCATTTGTCAGTTGGCATTTTCGACCTCATTTTTGAACTCTAATATATATATATATATATATATATAATAGAGTTCAAAAATGAGATCGAAAATGACAAATGAAAAATGGAACTTGAAATCAGCAACTTAATTTCTGATTTCAGTTGCATTCAGTTGAATATGCCCCTGCGGGGCCTTGCAACCCAAATCCACCAAAATCACCCAAACCAATAATATGTAGTTGCAACTAGTTGAAAGTAGTTGAAAATAGTTGCAACTAGTTGAAAATAGTTGCAACTAGTTGTAACTAGTTGAAAGTAGTTGAAAATAGTTGCATTCAGTTGAAAACAGTTGAAAATAGTTGATTTGGTTGAATATTGCCCCTGGCGGGGCCTTGGAAACCAAAATCACTCAAACCAATAATATGTAGTTGCAACTAGTTGAAAGTAGTTGAAAATGGTTGCAACTAGTTGAAAATATTTGAAAACAATTGAAAATAGTTGATTTGGTTGAATATTGCCCCTGGCGGGGCCTTGGAACCCAAATCCACCAAACTAGCCCCCATCTTAAAAAAAAAAAAAAAAAAAAAAAAAAAAAGAGAGTACTGCAGTCGACTGGGCTGAAAGGAAGGAAGGAGGGAGGGGGAGGGGGAGTGGGTTGGGCTAGGAAGGAGGGAGGAGGATTGGGCCTAGTATTTTTGCAATTTGAAACTTTGTTTAGGTAAAATTGCAATTTATTAAGGAAGGTGGTATTTTTGCAAAAAAAAACTTTAAATCTAGTATTCTTGGTAAATATCCTAAATATTTTGGTACATATTATTGGATCGTACTTTACGTTTTTAATTTACTAAAATTTCCGTATTTAATTGTTTTATTTAACTATCCTTACTTAATAGGTTTTAGTTGAAAAAAGTAATCGATTAATTATTAGTAATTATAAAATTATTAGTTTATTAAATAGAATGCCCGTGATATGATTAGAAAAAGAGAGGATTTAGTTAGAGAAAATTAAAAAGGTAACATATTCTAGGTGAAAAGGTAATTGATTAGTTTAATTATTATAATTTAATTACGTTATTTTATTAAATATAATTGCTCATAATATTTTTTGAAAAGGATAAATTAATATTGTCCGTGGTATTTCTATTAAAAGAGGGATTTTAGTTAAAAAATATAGAAAAGATGATACGTTTTAGCTGAAAAAGGTAATCAATTAATTATTAATATTATAATGTTACCAGTTTATAGCCCGTGCAAAACACAGATTACTTTTAATTTTTTTAATTTGTTTATAGTGTAGAGTAATGTTATAAATATTAATTTTAATATCTTATTGAAAGAATTCTAGCCTTACATCTTTGTATATAATAATTTTTAGTATTAAATATATATTAAAGAGTAATATTATAAATCGAACCTTAGTATTAAATATATAATAATTTTTAGTATTAAATATATATTAATATTTTGTATTTAACAACTTCTTTGTATATAATATTTTTTAGTATTAAATATAAATTAATATGTTGTTAGCGGGAATCGGACCGTGAACCTCTGTATATAACAACTTTTTGTATTATTGTAACAAACAGTCATGATCTATTTGAGTTGAAGATCTAAGGGTTGTGGATGAGGGATAAGCAAAAATAGGGGTTAACCAAACTACAAATTATATCTGTTTTCGCTATATATATATATATATATATATATATATATATATATATATAGGGGTTGATTCAAATGAGAACCATTATCTAAAAGAGAACCGGAGAACCACTGGATCCTACTGTAGAACATATTTTGTTTCGTAATAAAAATATAAACCACTGGATCCTACTGTAGAACATATTTTGTTTCGTAATAAAAATATAGTGTCCTGCTATTGAATTTCAAAATTATGCACATGAAATTAAAATTTCTACAATTGAACTTGCTTCTTTTTCAAAACTTTGCATATGACATTAAAAGTTCTACAACTGAACTTGCTTTTTCTACAAAGTTCTACGACTGAACTTACTTTTTTCAACAAATATTCTATTGTTGAACTTAAAGTTCCACTGTTGAACTTAAAATTCCGCTGCTGAACTTATTAGAGTTCTCTGGTTCTCAGTTTAGTGTGGTTCTCCATAGAGCGTGACCCTATATATATATATATATATATATATATATATATAGTACAGATAGTATAAATATAGATATTGATATTATAGATTTTGTAAAAAGATTATATATGTAACTAATAATATGTTGTTTTCAGATTTTTTTGTTACATCTTATTATTACCTGATTTTTTTCAGTATTAACGTAAATTATATGCACACATGAAGTACAGAAGACAAACATAAATTTTTGTTTTGGAACTATTTAGTATTTAAATTCAGGTTTAATTTGGATTGTTTCCCGAAAGTCAGGGCGTAGTAGTTTTCTATAAAAGAGATGAGGGTTGCTCGTGCTTATGCCTCGCAATTTTTCAATGCTATCTTGTAAATTAAATTTTTGGCGTGTGCATAGTATAGATTTTGTAAAAACATTATATATGTAACTAGAGTCCCCTTCTAGGGAGAAATTGTTAAATGGAGAATTAGAGAAAACCATCATCCTAGCCTTCCATTTGATCCAACAATACAAAATTATCAATGGCATTTTTGTAATTAACCTAAAAACTAAGGATATTTTATAAAATAGAAAGACAGTTCGGACAATTGTCATAAATTAGTAACGGTTGTACGGAACAAAACAATTAAATCACACAACGATACATACACACACCGATACACACAGACCAGAGCTCATCGAGAGAGAGAGAAAGAGAGAGAGAGAGAGAGAGAGACAGAAAACAGCACGATTACGCCATTAAAACTTCAGATTCGAGCTATTCATCAAAGGAAGGTTCTTATTTTTCTTAGATTCTTCGTTATTCTTTCAACTTCAATTCGTTAATTTAGGGTTTTGAATTGTAATTTTCAGGTTAATCTTCATCGGATATACAGATAAAAATGTTTCCGAGAAGAATAGGTATTATTAGCTGTTTTTGTTTTAAAAAATGTATATGCATGCTTAAATAGATCTGGTTCTATAGTGATTCTATAGTTATTTGTTGATGGCAATCAGTCTTTGTTGATTATAACATTGATTCGGTAGTATAATGCGAGTTTACAGTTATTTTCATGTGTTTCTATAATAGAATCAAAATTTGTGTTATAATATTGTGGTTCTGTAATAGAACCAGTTTTTTGTATAGATTGTAAGGAATAAATTATGTTTCTGTAATAGTTCCAAAATTTCTGTTGTATTTGTGGTTCTGTAATAGAACCAGTTGTTTAATCACAACAGAATGATTCTATAGTAGAATTCGAAATTAATAAGTAATTGGTAATAATTTTTGTATTTTGATTCTACTATAGAATCTTATTTATGTTGATATTCTTTGGTTTCATTTTGTTTTGTGTGAATTTCTGATTCTACTATAGAAGGTTATTGGTTATTTGTCTACTTGTAGTTTTTGATTCTACCGTACAACACATGTTTGTATTTGTAGCTCTATATAGCTTGTATAGTAGAATCGCATGAATATCAGGCTTTTAATCTCATGTATGTGTTGTGCCTAGATTTTGATTCTACTATTGAAGCATATTTATGTGTTTCTGATTTTTTGATTGTACTATAGAAGCTTTATCTACTTATACTAAAATGCGTTGTCCTTCTTTACTTATACAACTGTGTGGGTTATCAATTTAATGTCATTTTTTCTTGCTTAAGTTTTGATTATGTAGTAGAATGCTAATTTAATAGCTAATTGAAATTTATTCGCTAATAATTAGATAGTGTACTATTACAGAACAACAATGTACTCTAACTGTAATGGAACCAAAGTTTACTAGGTTTGTCTCTTCATGTGCTGCTAATAATTAGGTAGTGTACTTGTCGTTCGGTAATGGTGTTGGCTGTTGAAAGTTAGACTACATTGCTAATAATTAGGTATTATAATTTTGTTTTACAATTAAAGTTCTAACACAGAACCAAATTTTAGTAGATTTGACTGATTAAGATTGTTTTATAGCTTCATGTATATTTGGTGGTATGAAAGTTGGTTCTATAGTAGAACAACTATTTGTAGATTTCAATGTCTGTGTACATTTGTATGTTCCGATCTGATGTTCCAATATGGTCTATATGTTCCGATCTATATGTTCTGATATGATGTGTTATAATGTGGTTGCATAGTAGAACCGAGAAATTAATGTATACATATATTTAGAATATATGCTTCCATTTGATTCTACTGTCGAAACATATATAAATGTTGTCATTAAAATTTGTTAGGTTCACGTTCTAGCAACCGCTTGCGGGGCAAATTTATATTCAAAGCAAGGGGTTCAAAGTCAAGGATGACCATTCCTGTTGATAAACAAGAATTAAGCACGCTTAATTTGGATGAAGAATTAAGCACACTTAATTTGGATGAAGAATTAAGCACACTTAATTTCGAAGAATACAAAAGGTAATAAAACTATAAAATCAGTCTTTTTTATGTCTGTGTAACTGTTTTATATCTTATCATGTTCATCTCATATGTCTTTTTTATACCTAATATGTTCATCTCATCATGTTTATGTAGACTCTTATGAGAAAAAATACCGAGTGAAAAAAAATTAGAATGCATCTACGTACTTTGACCCATTATGGTTTGCTAAGTATGGAAAAAAGAAGAGTTCAGGTAGCAGAGAGAAAGCAATGATGTTGAAATCTGTTGGAAATATTTTCCAAAGCAGATATATCTTTATTCCAATTTGTGAAGCGTAAGTATTAGTTAAAATTTTGGCATGTTATTCGTAGCATTCAGAGTCTTGATTAGTTCTAACAAAAATTATTGTTGTTTAATAATAGAAACCACTGGAATTTACTTGTTATCTGTAATATCGGTGAGAAAATGGGTTCTGAACTAAGGAGTCCTTGTATGCTTCTGTTGGACTCACTACATGGAATAGGACCAAATAAAAAGGAGCCCTTGCTAAGACAGTAAGTATGGAATACTTGGAATTATTTAATGTACTCTGTTAGCTATAATTTTAGATGTTAACTAATAAATTTTATTTGTTCAGGTTCGTTTTTGATTTATTCAAAAATGCAAAGAAGGAAGAATCTGATGAAATTCTTGGTATCCCTCTCTTCATACCAAAAATTCCTCAACAAAAAGATGGTACCAAGTGTGGATACTATGTCCTGTATTATTTGTATAAATTCCTGTTAGAGTGTCCTGCTCATTTCAACATAACTGAACATTACCCAGGATTTGTAAGTTGATTACATTATTTTCTTTTTCATTTTAGAACTTCGCATTTGTTTGTTTTCTAATAAACTACACTCTTAACAGATGAACGAGGACCGGTTTGATGACGCTGAACTCAAGTCATTCTATGAAGGAATGTTTTCAGAACAAGAATCAATTCTGGTGGATGAAAGAAAAGCAACAGATATGGATTTGAAGTCCAATGATGGGAGTTTGGAAGACTCTGTGATTTTAGTTGACAGACAAGTTGAAAAGAAGAAACATAGGAGATTCAAAATTAGATTAAGACCCAAGGACAAAGGTGTGGAAGAATATATTTTCTATTAAAATGACGTTTTCATGTTCCCATTTTATATGTAATATATTCTCTGTTGTTGTGATGGATGTGCAGATAGAAATTTGGAAGAAGAGTTCATTGATATTCCTGATTCATTAAGCTCACAGAAACAAAACAAAGTGGACAATCCTATACTACAGAACGAGGACAAAGACTTGGAAAAAGAAGATGAAAAAGGTATCACAGATTTATCTTTATTGACCATCATTAAAAGCAACTAACAAAGGTTAAATGAAGTCCTTGATGGTAAATTTTTAACTTTAGTACACCATAATGTAACTGCATACTAAAAAATCTCAATTTTCTAGATGGAGCATGTGAAACTGACAAAGATTACAAAGCCAAGAATGACTTAATCCAAAGCCCAGCAGCTACTAAACCGGATCTAGCAAGTGATGCTCTTCGTGCATTGGTTTTATACACACCAGAGAGCTCACAAGAAAAACAAGACTCAAAAGTGTTGCCAACACCTACATGTAAGGATTCATTTTGAATGGCAGTTTGTTTATTGTTATTTCAGTTAAATTTTTCTACATTATTGTGTATCACATGATTTATTTTGTTAATAGGTGAAGAAGATATTAATCCAGTTTCTGTTGAGAGTACTAGAATGAAACTTGTAACATCTAGAAGTGTAAGGAAATCGCCAAGGCTAATGACTGTGCGTGAAGAAAATGAAGAGGTTCTCGATTGTGATGAATCAAAGTTGGGTGAAGAACAGATGAAATCACCGAGGCTAATGAGAATGCCCGAAGAACATGAAGAAGCCATTAGGGTTGAAGAACCAGAAATATTCGAAGATGAAGAAAGAGTTGAAGAACAAGAAAGTGATGATGAAACTGAATTAGAACAATGTCCTCCTGAAAAACGGCCAAGGAAAGTAAGGGCAACAAAGACTCCAAGAATAAATAAAAGAAAAGGTTCAGTGGATAATCAGTTCGATGACCCTGAGGTAATTGGAGTTTCTGATTTTCACGCTAAAGCTGAGGACCCTGAGGTAATTGCTAAGGCTATTTTCCCTTTGTGACATAATATGTTAACTTTCATAATTGGTACCTATTTCAATTATTTTTCTTTCTTTGGATCCCATCAGGATAAAAGAAAAGCAGCTATAGCTGATGACATTGACGTAATTACTGTTTCTGATGTGGGAAAAGGGAAAAAGCCAATCGAGATGGAAGAAAAGGTAGATGCTGAAGTTGATGAGATACAGATCGTTGAAATTTCCAAAGTGAAGAAAAGGAAAAAACAAGACCAGGTATTGAAACTATGCAGTAATTATGATTACATATTTTTATGCTTATGGTTCTGCAGTAGAATCAAAAAAAAACTTGGATCTATAGTAGAATAAAGTATAACTGATATACAATGACATTTTTTTTCACATCATTAATCAGGGTAAACCAACTCCAGCAGCAAAAAGGAAAGGAAAATCGTCTACTATCATTAATGATGATGATGATAGCGATTTTGAAATTAATCTACCTAAGAAGGAAAGACGGACAGCCTTGCCGAAAAAAAGAAAAGCTAGAGTCCAGGTATTTAAGATAGCTCATACATGCATTTCCATTGATGTCAGAAAAAATGCAAACTAAAAATGGTTTTTCCCCCTTTTTCTTTCTATCAGGGAAGTGATAAAAATGTCAAGAAGCCAAAGAAAGATGTGGTAAATGCAAACAATTCTGAAAACCCAAAGAAAGTTAATTTGAGATCTTACCCATCTACATTCACAGCCGTGGTTGAAGGGATGTCCGCTGCTCAAAAAGAATGGGTTAAAGAAGCAGGATTCGGTCACTTGTTGTCTTTCTCAATGGAGGGCAAATCATTCCCGCAGTTTCTGGCAGTGAGCTGTTTATGGTGGTATGACCATAATTTGGGATATATGGCTTTACATCCTGGCCGTAAACTAAAAGTGAAAGAAGAAGACGTAGTTGACGTCCTAGGTCTTCCAAGAGGACCACTCGAGGTTTCTTTCGAAGGTGAGAACAAAAGGATGGGGGAATGGAAAAAGCAGTTTGAGGGGAAGTCAGCAAGTAGGATTACTGAGAAGGACGTCCATCAGAAAATTGAAGCATCGATGGTGGCGGACGACCACTTCAAGCAAAACTTCATGGTGCTTATGACAAACCTGTTCATTAAATCAAACAAAACATCCTTTGTGTGCCCAAAAGTTTTGAAGTTCTGCGGCAATTACGATGATGCGAAGAACTATAACTGGTGCAAACCAGTTATAGAAAATTTGAAATCAAGTCATGAGAGTTGGTGGGAAAATCCAAATACTCAGTTCTACACCGGTTCCGTAGTATTCCTACTGGTGAGTAAAAATCATTTTGGTGTATGATTAATTAGTTTAAAGCACTTTTTAATTTGTAATGTGAGCTAATGCATTAGTGTCCTGTCTGTACTTTGTAGTATTTCTACCTTACACGGACAGAGAATCGTCTAGTAACCGTAGAAAAGACATATCCAGCTTTCCTTGGATGGCTTAACTCAAGGGTAAGGGATAGAAACAGAGCTGAAATGCTTGACCATACTTTTGGCAAAGGAGAAATCGTAAGTGTAATTTTCTGGTTCAAAAGATTATTTACTTAGAATAATTTTGATATCTGCATGTTAATCATTTTCAAAAACACAATAATGAAGATTGAGATCGAGAAGCCAACAAATGTTGAGCAGCATGATGAAGAACTTGTTAATCAGAAGGATAATGAAGAACCTGTTGAGCATGTAAAATTTAATTATAGTTGTAGCAGGCTGTAGTTCATGATGTAGTATATTTTTTGTTAGTTTTGGTTCCATTATATTACAGAACCAAAAATTACCTGTCATAAATTGCTTCTACCATAGAATCGAAGGTTTTAATTTATTTATAGGATAATTCTAGTTAGTTTTGATTGCATTGTAGAATCAGAAATTTCGGTTAACTTCTATTAACGGGAATGAGTAAAACATAAAGTTGGTTCTACGTAAATGAATGATTAGAGAATTAAGGTATTGGTGTGTAGAATAAAATTACAATACAACTTGCTGACAAATTTCATGCAAAATTTGAAAAAAGGAACTTGGAGATACTCACGTTGATGGTGATTTTGCTGAAGAGGAAGAGGGACGTGATGAAGGAACATTTAAGAACATTGATCAAGGTAAATTTAATTCTGTTCTTTTTCAAATTACTATTATTGTTTAATATGTTTTATTTGTGGTTCAAATTACTATTATTATTGTTTAATCTGTTTTATTTTTAATAGAATCAGTTTTTAATGGTTATAACATTGATTCGGTAGTAGAATGCGAGTTTATAATTATTTTCATGTGTAACTACATCTGTTTTATTTGTGGTTCTGTAATAGAACCAATTTAACCACATATTAGAATCAATAAGTAGACATGAAATTAAGATTAAGATACAATAAATTGCATGACACTTTCAAATAAAGCAGATTGACTAAAACACCCCAATAATTTCGTTGTTGAGTTGTAGACTGACTTCCAAAACTCCTTTGGAAATTAATCAACTTCTCTTTCGAATGAGCACCACCAATAGTTTCTTTCTTAGTTAAGGAGCATCTTCTACAGTCTAGAAAAGAATGTTTGGTCTTTTTTATCCCGCAGAAGTAATTCCTACAAATTTAACCTTTACTTTTTTAATTTGGTTACATTATAGAGTCGAGGGAATATTTATTTGGTTCTATTATGTTAGGAATTTGGAGGCAATGACAATTTCAACACCCCAGAAAAGACAATTAAAGGAGTACCCTGCAGTCCAGTGGTCTCTCTAGACAACTCAATCAATGATTCTATATTGTCCATTGCTAGAGATGTTCAAAATAAACACAGTACAAGTGATACGATTATAGAAAAGGTAAAATTCAGTTTATAAATAGTGACTGAAACTTATCACATTGTCATATCATTGTGCAATAATTCAAATATTTGTGTGACACTAGGATATCATGTCAAAACTGAAGAATGAATTTGTTGAACTGGAAAGGATGAAGAAAGCATTTGGTGACAGTTTGGAAATGGCAGAGAAACTTTTCCCAAACAATGAAAAGGTGAAAGAATATAAAGAAAGATTGGGAGCCAGCACAGAGCAAAGGTATAAAAATTTACTCAAATTGATTTAGTTACATAATATGTTACAAAGTTGTACTTGCAACAAATGTAGATATAACTTATTAGCAACCAATTTTTTTGTTCAAAACAGTATTGAAAAGGAATGGCCTTATTTCACAACCAGTGATTGGAAAACAATCGACATATTAATGCTTCCAGAACATGACAGAGCTTATAATAAGTTGATCGATATAGATGATTTCTTAGGTGAATTAAAAATAGGTGGTGAAATTGTTGATGGTGATATTTTTAGCAAAATAATTCATAGGAAATCCGGAGTGGAACAAGAGTTTGGTTATAACAAAATAAGAAGGGTGAAGAAGGTGGGGGAATTACATAAATCACCATTCAGAAGTCGAACAATTGATTTGAACAAGCCAAAACTTACAAAAGAGGAAGATGAAGTTTGGAAATGGATTTCTACAGATCGACCAGGAGGAGGAATGTAAGTCGCTGTCTTCCTGTTCTTTTATGGCAGTGGTATTTATGAATTTAGTTGTTGTCGAATTCTGAGTTCAGTGGTGTCCTGTTTTGATAATGCTAAGTTTCATTGTGATGTTTAGTTGTTGGTTCGGTTCATTTTGTTTTTGTGCTAGAACCAAAATTTCTGTTGTACATGTGGTTCTATAATAGAACCAGTTGTTTAATCACAACAAAATGATGCTATAGTATAATTCGAAATTAATAGGTAATTGCTAATAATTTGATTCTACAGTTGATTAGAACCAGATATGATGTATTTTTTTTTGTTTTGAATATTTTGATTCTACCATACAAGCATGTTTGTATTTTTAGCTGTATGTAACTTGTATAGTAGAATTGCATGAGTATCAGGCTTTTAATCACGTGTATGTGTTATGCCTAGATTTTGATTCTACTATTGAAGCATATTTATGTGTGGGTGGTTTTTTGATTGTACTGTAGAAGCTTTCTCTACTTATACGGAACTGCACTGTCCTTCTCTACTTGTACAACTCTGTAGGGATGAAATTTTTCGCTGGAATAATACTGTTTGCTATAGGCACCACATTCAAAGTTTAAGGCTTGGAAATGAAATACTTTTCAATGTCGTGGATGCCTATACAAGTATTCTGAATGAGGATGAAAAATACAAATCAGCTGAGTCTCCTTTAAGATTCTTTTGCAACACATTGGTAACGGTAAATTCCATAAAACATCCCTGATTTAATCGTAGAAATTACAATTTATGAACTGCTGAGTTTTTCTCTTTATGTGTAGTTGGGAAACGTAGTCAAATCAAATCAAATTGGGGACGAGAGTAAAGACAGCAACGTGGTATTTATGAAGTTTCGTGATCAATTGGATTTGATACTTTTCAAACATAAAGTTGAAATCAAAAATGTTGATCTGGTAAGTTTTTTTTTGCTTTGTGTATTTTGATTCTACTATAGAATCATGTTTATGTTGATATTCTTTGGCGTCATTTTTGTTTTGTTGATAGTGAAGGTTATTTGTGTACTTGTAGTTTTTGATTCTACATACAAGCATGTTTGAATTTGTAGCTGTATATAACTTGTATAGTAGAATCGCATGAGTATCAGCCTTTTAATCACGTGTATGTGTTGTGAATAGATTTTGATTCTACTGTTGAAGCATATTTATGTGTTTGTAGTTTTTTTTATTGTAATCAGCTGTCGAAATATTGTTTTCTGATTGTTGTTGAGTCTACTGGATTTTTATAGACAACACTGGTTCTTATGAGTCGCTGTCTGTGTGTTCTTTTAGTCGAGAGTAAATTCACTGAGTCACTCGTTAACAATTATGTTTTATGCGTAGATTTTCTTCCCCTTCTACAATGCAAACCATCACTATGTTATATGCTGCAATTTGAAGAAATTTGCAATTGAGATTATTGACAACAGAGTTGGGCAAGATATGTTTTTATTATATGATACAATCCCCGAGACTTTGGTAATTTTCTGGCCTTAAAAACTACCTTAAAATTAAATTGTTTCATCCTGTTAACTAATGCTAATACTACAAAATTTTAGCGTGAAAATCTTTCCAAGTATTTTGAAGATCACAGCCTATGGAAGACACAGCAAATAAGGAATGCTCCAATAACACTCTTAGAAATCAAATGGCAAACCAAAAACAAGAACAACGAGTCTGGAGTGTTTGCAATGAATCACATGGAGACTTACATGGGAAATGGAGTAAGAAAATGGGAATGCAAATTTGCACCTGAAACTGTAAGTAATTATTATTATGAAACTGTATGTAATTGTTATAAAACTTGGTACACATATTGTGTACTGTTGTGCCCAAAATCCGCTTTGGACTTGATTTAAGGCCCACTAAGGTTATGGACTCGAATGAGGTGGATATGGACGGATAGATTGAGCTAAGGAGTAAGTATGGTAATCTAGTATGCCTTATAAATAAACTGGAGGATAGGATTCTGGCATCTAGTTCAAGGTATGTTCATACAGGGGTGCGTGCATGTGAACCCCGGATAAGAGTAAAGCTGTGTAAAGGCCAGGCAGGGGTTCAACTAGGTAGCAGATTGCCAGGTTAGGGGTACGCGCATGAACCCCGAAGGTTTCCAGAAAATACACCAGCGGGCTCGTAATCGCCTATATTATAGGAGATTGGATACTACATGTCGTAACAACCTTCAGAATATCTCCTAAACAAAAGGAACGGTTTATCAGTAGCGGTTATCAGGGATTAATATCATATATATATGGAATATATATATATATATACGCGTGTATGTATGGATATATCACGATAAAAAGCGGGAATTATCATGAGGCAACAACTGGATAACTAGGTCAGCTGAGATATGGATCGAGGGGGGGTCTGTTACAGAGGATAGGGCAGAGGGAAACGGAGGATAATCACAAAGAACTACATGAGGACTTGATCTCTTATATAAATAAGAGTATGTAGGCACTTTGCAAGGGGTTGGATACACACACACCTCTAACACTTGCTCCTAGCTGTGAACAGTGGATTGAATAGGTCATATTCGATCATCATAGCCTGGGGTACCTTGCAAACTCAGTCCATATAATCACTCTTCTCCCTCTCGGATTAGGGTTCATGAGATTAGGGTTTTTTGGCTTGAAATTCGATTATTTGATTGATATTCTTGGATTTTCTTGGTTTATTCTTGTAATTATTTCATTGAAGTGTTGTACCAATTTTCCCTCACAACATTTGTGGCGCTAGAAGGAGGGCGGGATTTATCTCTTGAGGGAAGAGATGTCTCGAAAATCTGGTGATGATTACATGCCGGAAGATGGACGAAGTGGTGATGATGAGGAGCGGAATGAGGAGAAAACGAATCAGGAGCTGAAGGATAAGATTAAGAGGATGGAGAAGAAAATCGCTACTTTGGAAAAGAAATCTGAAAAGCTAAAGAAATGGAAGCAAAGGCATGGTTCCATGGATCGAAAGGTTAAAAAAAAGGTGGTCACACCTGTTCGGTTAGATTTTGACAGTGATGGGGGGGTCGAAAAAAGAGGCCTCACAGAAGGGATTTTCTGATGTGGAGACTGACCAAACAGATCCAGACTGGACTGAAGGAGAAGAAGAGGTACGACAGTCACGGGGTTCACCCACCCGTAGCTTGAGTGTCTTCGACAGGTTGGGCAACAAGGTGGATCCAAGGATCTGCGTCACAAACTTGATGGGAAGAAGGAAAAACAGACCAGGAAAGCCCCAGAGGCAAAATCACAAGGGTCTCAGAGTTATAGAAAGGATAAATCTGTTTCCAAGTCTGGTAGGCTATCCAAAGGGGTTGAAGCTGAGCGAAGCTGTAGTTCTCGGCATAACCCCAAAAATAATAATGATGGCCATGAGTTAAATGAAATTTTGATGACAGCAAATTCACAGATGAGGAGAATGAGCACTACAAGGTAAAGGATCTGCGTGAAGCGTTAAGGAAGTTAAAGGTGGAAAAACAATCGCTGGAAGGCTTGACAGTGGCTTCACCCTTTACCAAGAGGGTGAGGGATTCGCCACTCCCACCAAAATACCGGGGGGTGGGAGACCTAAAATTCAGTGGAACCACTGATCCAGTGGAATACCTTAGCCGATTTGATACGGAAATGGAAGTATACCAGGTGAAAGACCTAACGAAGTGTCGCTTATTAGCTGCTACACTAAGGGATAGTGCTCATCAATGGTTCAAGAGGTAACGGCCAAACTCTATCCAATCTTGGAGGCAAATGAGTGAAATGTTCGTGACCTAATTTCGGGCTTCGGTTGCGTTCGCATCCCCAGCTAACACTTTGGCGAACATCAAGCAGGAAAGGAATGAAACCCTCACTGAATATTTCAAACGGTTTAATGCAGAGGTCCCTAAGGTGAGGAAGACCACAGATGAAACCTATAAGAATTTCTTGATTACGGGCGTACGCCCAGGCACTGATTTCTGGAAAGAGCTACAAGGGGCGGAGCCCAAGACTTTGGAAGACTTCTACGCCAAGGCAGAAACTCACAAGGTGGTTGAAGAGTCAATAGCTAAACTTGAGAAGAGTCGAGGTTCAAGGGAATGGAGCGGGAGCAAGAGGCGTAGGTCATACGGCCCGAAAGATAGGGGGTACCACAAACGAACCTCCTATGGGGGAAGCTCTTCTACCAGAAGCACCCATCGTGATGAAAAGACAGCCCCTATAATGGTGAATGCAACTAACACAGGAAGGACAATAAATTACAAATATCCCACTAGGAAGGACTCTCAGGGTTCAGGCAGGTACACTGAGTACACCCCGCTCACGGCTTCCATTGAACAGGTGTATGAAGTAGGGAACAAGGCAGGAATGTTTAGAAAGCAAGTAAGAAATGGGCCTCCGGGAAATAAAAATGAAGGATGATATTGTGCTTTTCATGATATCAATGGACACGAAACGGTAGAATGTCGTCATCTGAAGGACCATGTTGAAGACCTTATAAGAAGGGGTTACCTCACTGAGTTCGTGGCTCCAGAAGCTAAAGGGGTCAAGAATGACAGAATTATCAAAGAGACTGAAAAGGCGAACCCTGAACGCCTTACAAGAGCCAACAGTATCCGTACTATTATTGGTGGACCTTATATCGGGGGTACGAGTAGGAACGCCCATAAAAATTATGCCCGGGAAGCAAGGGGCGTACCCCTCACGAATGTGTACAACCTATCTGAAAGGCCGCCCAAACTCTTTAAGGGTGAGGCAGTTGACATAACGTTCACCGAGGAGGATGCCAGGCACGTGCACCACCCGCATAACGATGCTTTGGTAATTAAAGCTGCAATCGGAGGTTTGAACGTACACCGAGTATTGGTGGATAATGGAAGTTCGGTTAATATCTTGGCGTACAGCACTTACCAGAAAATGGGGTTACTTGACAAAGAAATGGCTCCTTCTTACAATGAATTGTACGGATTTACTGGAAACCCTGTACAAATTGTGGGACGAGTAAAACTCCCTCTCACTTTGGGAGAGGAACCCCGGTCAGCCACACAGGTGGTGGAATTCATGGTGGTAAATGAAGACATTTCCTATAATGGGATACTTGGAAGGCCGATGTTAAAGGAAATGCGAGTAGTGACGTCCATTTATCACCTGTCAATGAAATTCCCAACTCCCGGAGGAATGGGTGTGTTCAAGGATGTCAATCAGATTCAAGGGAGTGCTATAGTAAAGCCCTGTATACAGCTGAACAAGCTTGTAAACATCTATTATTGGTGGATGGGGGTACCTCGGAACAATGCTATCGTTACCTGGACCCCGGCATGGGGAAGGGAGATGAATCTTTATGTCGAAAGGAAGCAAGACCAGAAAGAGACATGTGTAATGTTGTCATGATTGTACAACATCCAGGCGAGGAGCCCTATACAGATGTTGCACCTTTTCGGGGGGTAGGTACCCCTAACGGGATACTAATGCTGGAAGCTCCTGAGGAGCCATTGATCGAAGGCATAGTTGAAGAAGTTCGTGACAGTGATTTTGAAAGTGTAGATAATGAAAACAATATGAAGGAGTCAATGAAGTCCGATGGTCAGTTGGTGGAACCCCATCAGGGTGCGAAACAGGTGAACCCAGTGGAAATTGATCTTGATCCTCGAATGCCCGAAACAAAGGAAAAGACTGGGGCGGCCGAAGACACCTTATCTATCCTGGTGGATGCAGCTGATCCTACTAAGGAATTGAGGGTTGGTAAACAGTTGAACCCTGAAGTCAAGAAAGCACTGGTGGTATTTCTAAGAAACAACTTAGACGTATTTGCATGGAGCCATGAGGACATGGTGGGAATAGATCCAAGGGTGATGTGTCACCATTTGAACATTGATCCAAGCATGAAGGCTGTAAGGCAGAAAAGGAGAGCAATAAGTGGGGAAAGGGCCGTCGCCCTGAAAGAAGAGGTAGACAGACTGTTGAAGGCCAAGCTAGTAAAGGAATCATTCTACCCCATGTGGTTGGCAAATCCGGTCTTGGTAAAGAAACCCAATGGCAAATGGCGTACGTGCGTTGATTTCACTGACTTGAATAAAGCATGTCCCAAGGATAGCTTTCCGCTCCCGCGTATTGATCAACTAGTCGATGCTACGGCCGGTCATGCCTTGCTAAGTTTCATGGATGCATTTTCAGGTTACAATCAAATTCCGATGTATGAACCCGATCAGGAGCATACTTCCTTCATCACAGACAGAGGACTCTACTGCTATATCGGGATGCCTTTCGGGCTGTTGAACGCTGGAGCAACCTACCAAAGGCTGGTCAATAAGATGTTTAAAGACCAGATTGGAAAAACTATGGAAGTATACGTGGACGATATGCTGGTAAAATCCAAGGTAGCAGGCGACCATGTTGCTCACCTCACTGAAATGTTTGGCATCCTAAGGAAATATAGGATGAAGTTGAACCCCCAAAAATGTGTGTTTGGGGTGGAGTCTGGAAAATTCTTGGGTTTCATTGTAAATCATCGAGGAATCGAAGCTAATCCTGCTAAAATAAAGGCACTAGTTGAAATGAGATCCCCCCGAAGTGTGAAGGAAGTTCAAAGCCTTACCGGACGGGTGGCAGCCTTGAACAGGTTTATCTCTAAGTCCTCTGACAGATGTCGAGAATTCTTTGCAGCTATCAAGAAGAGAAAAGGCTTTGAGTGGACGCCTGAATGTGAAGCTGCCTTCACTAAATTGAAGGAACAATTAGGAAGCCCTCCATTGCTGGCGAAGCCAATAGAGGGTGAAACCCTGATTTTGTATTTGGCGGTTTCTGAGCACTCTATTAGTTCCGTTTTGGTTCGTGAGGAAGATCAAACCCAGTACCCTGTGTATTATGTGAGCAAGAGGCTTCTGGATGCTGAAACCAGATATACAAACATGGAGAAGCTAGCCTACGCGTTGATTCTGACATCAAGAAAGTTAAGGCCATACTTCCAGGCGCACACGATAGAGGTACGAACTTCATTCCCACTGAGGCAGGTCCTGCACAAACCTGAAGCCTCAGGAAGGTTGATGAAATGGGCTGTGGAGTTAGGCCAATTTGATGTTGAATTCAAGCCAAGAACAGCTATCAAGGGACAGGCACTTGCTGATTTCTTATTAGAATTCCCACCATCCTTTGAGGTTCAAACCAAGGAAACCGTGAGGGAACCTCTGGAGAAGGAAGCCCCAATAGAAAATTGCGCACCATGGTGGACCCTATATGTGGATGGAGCCGTGAATGGAAATGGGGCAGGTGCTGGTATAGTCCTTATAAGCCCCGAAGGCCACAAGCTGCAGAGTTCAATTCATTTTACATTCAAGGCTACAAACAACGATGCCGAATATGAAGCCCTGATTGCGGGGCTAAAACTGGCACTTGAAATGAAAGTGGCGAATATGACTGTGTATAGTGACTCCATGTTGGTAGTGGGACATATCAAAAGTAACTTTCAAGCTAGGGGTCCACGCACTGATTTGTACATGAGGTACGCTCAAGAGCTGATGAGCAAGTTTGGGGAAATCAATCTGGTGCAAATTCCAAGGACGGAAAACTCAAGTGTAGATGCCTTAGCAAAAATGGGTTCTAATAGGGAAGCGACTATGCTAGGGGTGATACCGTTGGAGATACAACAACCTAGCATTCCAAGGTTCGATTGTATGGACATTGAGGTTCAAGTAGAGGACACATGGATTACTCCCATCCTGGAATACATAACAAAAGGGGTTCTGCCAGCTGAAAAGGATGAAGCCCAGAGAATGAAGTATAAGGCTACGCGTTACGCCCTGTATGATGGAAAGCTGTACAAGAGGGGCTTCAACAAACCACTTCTACGATGTATAGCAGGCAGTGAATGTGAATATATTATGAGGGAGGTGCATGAAGGCATATGTGGAAACCACTCTGGAGGAACCTCATTGGCCCACAAAATACTTCGACAGGGGTACTACTTGCCAACCCTACAGCAGGATGCGCACAAATTCTCAAAGGCATGTGATCGATGCCAAAGGTATGCCAACTCAAATAGGAATCCTGCTGTGCCATTAAAGCCACTCTCTAGCCCATGGCCTTTTGCTGTTTGGGGAATTGACTTGATTGGAGAACTCCCTAGGGGGAAGGGAGGAGTAAAGTACGCCGTTGTAGCCGTGGATTATTTTACAAAGTGGGCGGAGGCTGAACCCCTAGCTATGATCACTGCGGCCAAATTAAAGGAGTTCGTATTTCGAGCAATTATATGCCGATATGGGATTCCCTATAAGTTGATATCTGACAATGGCAAGCAATTTGATGGCAAGGAAATGAGAGGTTTATGTGAAGACCTCGGAATTGTTAAGGGCTTCTCTGCAGTCTGCCACCCCCAAAGCAATGGTCAGACTGAAGCCATCAATAAAATCATTAAACATACTTTAAAGGCGAAGTTGGAAGATAAGAAGGGTTGCTGGCCAGAGGAACTTCCCATGGTGTTATGGTCTTACAACACAACACATAGGACTACAACTGGTGAATCCCCATTCACACTAACTTATGGGTGCGAAGCAATGGTACCCGTGGAGATTGGTGCCGGTTCATTTAGGAGAGATAACTTTGATCCCATGGAAAATGAAGTTAATCATCGTTTGTACTTGGATTTGGTGGAAGAGGTTCGTACAACCTCTCAGCTGAATCTTGCAGCCTATCAGCAAAGGACTCGCAAGTACTTTGATGGCAAGGTTCGAGCACGACCTTTAAAGGTTGGTGATCTGGTTTTAAGGAAGATGATGCCTAACATGAGGACTCCAGGATATGGGGCCTTTGAGGCAAATTTGGAAGGCCCATATGTGATCAAATCGGTCTTATGGGAAGGAACTTATCATTTGGAGGATTTGGACGGAAAGCTAATCCCGAGGGCGTGGAACGCCGAACACCTTAAGAAATATTACCAGTAGTTGAACCCAGGTAACGTTTCTTATAGACCTCTTTCAGGTGTAGGAAAATAAAAGTGGCTTATTAGTTGTAGCTACCATGATATTAGAATCAGTCGGCCAGGAATTTGATTTTTTTTTATGTTAATAAAGTGCTCGGGGGGTTGTGAATGTACGCCTACCTGTTGAACACCAATTATGATATGATTTAATGGAATTGAAATCGACTTGTTTTTTCTCTCATTTCTGTTTTATGTATAAAAATATATGGATTTATGTGGATGAATGCATGCTATGTGTAACCTGTTTTGTCTATGTAAAAAAAAGGGATACGACTGTTGAACCTAGTTCTTCATTATAAGTTTAATTATATTAAAGAACTCGGGGGGTAATAGGTATACATCGATTAATGGAAGGATAGTTTAACTTAAAAATGGATAAAATTTTAAAACAAAGATTATATAATGGATGGAAGCATATGGATTATCTGAACATGGATGGAAAACATATGGAATGTATGTTAATGGATTACACGGGTTATATAAATATGAATTATATGGATACATGGATGGAAACATACGGGGATTATGTGCACATGGATTGGGACCTGTATGGCTCATGCATGAAAGGGGATGGAATCCCATAGTAGGAAAGTTCTAGGGTAACTAGGATCACAAGGTTCTCGCATGGGGAGGTTCAACCGTTCCAACCCCAAAATACCGTGTAATCAGTATGGTGGATGACTGGCTTCATTGGAGGATTTGGGCACGGCTATGGAAGCCAAGTGCACAAGGGAAAAATAACCCCGCTACGATCCCAGGGAAACTGGGTGAGTGAGGCTTTATCTTTTGGGAAATTGGAATGGCTAGGGAAAATGTTCTTGTGAGGAAATCACATGGAAATGGTCTGATTTAAGGGTACGATCAGTGGAACACCGATCGCCCGAGGATTTATGGTTAAGTAAGGACTGGTTGCTGATTGAGGACTTAGGATGGAAATGGCCAACTCATGAAGGATTTCATTTGGCCTACGGATCTGAAAATCCCCAAAACCATGATAGGAATGTAGCAGGTGGAATACCTATTGATCTTAAGGAAGGGATATTAACATCCAGGGGTATAACAGGTGAACCCCGAATACAGCGAATGCCTAACTATTTTAAAACGAAACACGGCATCAACTCCCAACAAGGCAACTTGTGACATGGTTGTCACACAAGACATGGCATATCAGGCAAAAGACGTTAGGTATGGGATTAAATAAAGGTGTGTGCACGCGCAATTTAACTACATGGCAAGCATATACTGATCAAAAACAGATAAAGCATTGAAAACCTTAGCAAGAATCCGAGAAAAAACCAAGTTAAAGAAATTACATCTTGCGAGACCTTCGGAGGAGTCCGCACCCTCAAAATATCAAGTTTAAGGCAATTTATGCCAGAAAAGGATTCATTAAAGTCTGCTTAAAAGGACTGATGATAACATTACTGGTCTGATTCGGGCGGAAAGGTGGAGGGGTCCTCGTTGACTGGAGAAGCCTTCGGAATTTCAGGATTGGATGAGGGGGCTTCCACCTGGGGTTCCTCGGTTGGACCCCCATCTGTAGCTTCCCCTGGTTGGATCTCTATAGCTTCAATTGCATCCACTGCAATAGCATCGGTAGGAACCTCTACAGCCACTTCCTGGGGGGCTTCCTCCATACGCACCTCAGGGGGGTTCACCTGCATGGCAGCAACAGCCTGCTCCTCCTTGATTGATTCTATGGCCTCAACTGCATCCTGGCCCAGAATACTCCATTCCAAGTTTGGAAAAGCCTCATATGTGGAAGTCATGTAGTCTTTGATCCCAGCCATGTAACCCAGATTGTATTCCTTGTCACCTTGCCTGGACATGGTAGCCTTATACTTAGCGACTGCACCCTGGAGGGTTCGGACCTTCAACTCAAGTTTCTCCTTCTCCTTTTTGCTGGTGGCATTTGTATCTTCTCTCTCCTTATCCATCTTGAGGATGATGGCATCCATGGACTCTCCCTCCCTCAGCAATTTATCCCTCTCCTGGATCAGAGTACCCTCACTCTCATAAAGCTTCTTGTTCGAAGCCAGTAGTTTCTTCTTATCATTCTGGAAGGTTTTCAGCTCTGAACGTACCCTATCGAGCTCTTCAACAGCCTTGGAAGCCCCAAGAATCTGGTTGCTATACTTCAGAGATAGGAAGAGGCTTTCAGCATTCACTAGGGATATCCTGTTTGCAGCTTCCTCAAAACTCAGGCTGTCCCACTCTGAGATAGAACGTACAGGGAATCTATCCTTGATAGCACCTATGAAAGTAGTAAGGGGAGCGGGAGAAATGGTGTCAGAAGGACTTAGTTCAATCTCATGCCTGCAACGTTTACTCCCACGGGAACCATATACCTCAGGAGTGTACTGTGTGGGCCTCTTCCTTAAGGAAACATTCTTCTATACGGAAGCTGGGTTGATTTTTGTAGATGGAACAGGGGTTCTCTCAACAGAAGACGGGGGTACGGGTGATCTGGGAACATTCTTTTGTGCTGAACGTTTGGTGATGAAGGAAGGCACTGAAAAAGACATACCTGCATTACCACGTGAAAGGTTAGTAAAGTCAAAACAAAAGTAAAGATGTCACTCATATAAAAATCAAGTAAATCATGTGTGCAAAAAATTATGGAAAGCATGCTGCATCAAATAAAGGAAAATAAATGGGACGGTGGGTGTATGCTACTAAGGATATGAGTGTGGACATGGTTCAATTAGGGTTCCATCAGTGAGATTTTCCTCAACAGGGGTACGAGAGTCCCCTGGAGACTTGGAGCTGACTTTCTTGGAAAAACCCAAACGAAGTAATTTTTTCTTAGAAAGCAGGCTAGCACCATCTCCTAGCCCTGCACTTTTTCTCAAGACTTTTTCGGCCCTTTCCAACTCTTCCCCCACTAGAACGGTTTGAGTAGGCATGTCTGGATAGGGGTTAAATTCCTTTCGGTACTCTAGGCAATCGTAGCAATATAGGAATTGCTTGTGCCACCCTGACATTCCTTTCTTATTGCCTTTTATGCACTTCCCTTGATGGATGTTCCAGGTAGTAAGATAGAAGAATCCGGAGGTTTTTCCAGTTTCTTTGAGTTGGTAAAAGAAACCCAACTCACGAGCAGTCAGTTCAACTTGGAACATGGAGTCATAAAGGATATATATACATATGGCCATACGATATGAATTCGGAGTTAGTTGCAAAGGAGCAAGCTTGTAAGTATCGAGGATATCAAGAATAAAAGGGTGAAGAGGTAATGACAACCCTAGTCTAAAAAACTGGGCAGATAACACAGCACAGGGAATGACTTGGTCTGTTTCAAAGTTAGAGAAATCGTGACATCTCTCTTCTGGCTGAGGTACAACCAGTGAACACCCAGGGTTGCAAGCTTCAAGGAGGTTTCCTAATTTTTGGGCAGTCATAGAGGTCTGTGTTTTGGCACAAGATAGCTGGGGGTAGCAACACTAGAAGTCTTGATAGGGGTAGTTCTGTTTGGACTTGTGCTATTTTCAGGATGATCATCGAAGGGTTCAACTGCTAGAGATACGTGCCCTAATGAATCAATCTCTTCCTCAGACACATGGGAATCAGAACTAACGGCAGTGGGTACAATTGAAGAAAGATCTAAAGAGTGAGATTTGGGTAGTGGTGGGGTCAAGAACTCTGACTTTGGAGCGAGTACGGCCACTCACTGTGGAAGCTATGGGAGGGAATCTGGATATGGGATTGGGTGAGGAAAATGAGTCACCTTCGGAGGCTTCTGCCATCTGAGAAATCTCTTTGGCAATGGAAGCCGGGGACTTACCAGTTGTGGATTGACTCGACATCTGCACACAGAAAAGCAGTGTGAGTTCCAAGTCTCTGGAGCAATTTTTGAGGAATGGCAGTTGTCATATTAAGAAAAAGACAGTGGAGGAGTATAATAGGGGTTCAAGAATGAGAACCCCCAATTTGTCTAGGATCGTTTCTTTTCGTTTCAACAAAGGGAAATGGCCGTAGGCATCCAAATTAATCCGGGGGTTCATATAAGAGAAACCCACAAAATAGGCTTTATAAAAAAAACTGATGGTGTCATAATCACTGTTTGGGCGGAACCCACAAGTCAATTGAAGGCAATGTAAAAGATAAACAAGTTGGACATTATCACGAACAGGTCCTAGGGAGACTGTACCTAACCCTGAAGGGGTTACAAATGAAGAACCCCAAAAGTGAAAAGTCTGAAGCAGCTTCTGATGGGTCTTGGACAAAGGCCTAAGTCAGGCAAGATATACGCAAGGGTCAATTGACATAAAGTTTAAAGATGCTATCGGAACGTCAATTAAGGACGGAATAAGAGAGATGAACAAAGGGAAGGGTTGAACCATCATACAATTGAGGGGTATACGCATGCATATATGAGAGTTTTAACAGACAAAGGATGGAAAGCTCAACACAAGACAAGGGTATTTACTTAGTTTAACATGCATCTACAAATGGTGGGAAAATCATTCGAGTAGTGGTGTACGAAATAAATCAAATATGCAATTGGCATAAACATGGAATGTAGATACTGATTGGTACATAATGACATGTTTGTGAATCGTTAAGTATGGGAAAATATGAAGATTAATATGAGAGGAGAAAGAGGAAATACATTTTAATCAAAGATGGTGGTCGGAAAACGGAAGCCTTCGCCGGGATCGGAGTCTGAGAAGATGAACCGCTTGGAGCAAAGGAGAGAAAGAGGTTTTGCCTATAGAAAAGAGTGAAAATAAGAAAATGGTGCAAGGAGGTGTACATATAAGGGCATGGGGATATGAACAAGCAGGCCACGTGTCTTCATCTAATCAGGCCCGTGTATGAGATTTAAAAAGAAAAATTGGTATTAAGAGTGTTTTGGAAAATGAAGGAGAATGAATGTAGACAGGTGGAAGGCTAAATACATTGGGTTTCTTGGGGAAGTAGAGTGGTTTTATGGAATTCAAATTTTGAAATGTTAGAGTTGCTATGGGATTTGGAATTCAGGCAATTAAAGATCAACTAGGACTTTGTTTACTTCAGGAGTTATCGTCTAAAAGGAATAATTTTCTTAGGTGATTCATTAAATCCTCAAGGAAGTACGCGTTTATACAGTGGGTGATAAATTTAGGAGGTTCAACGGTTGCATCCATAAATTGGGGGACAGTGGATCTCAAGGTACAGACGGAGGGGTACGGTTGCGAGCATGGATACTTCCTGGTTGAATCCCTTATTTCCTACAATGAGTACGCTCGCGTAGGCTTAGGGGTTCACATGGAATGAAAGGGTGATGGGGATATAAATGACGTTAGGTTCCTTTTGCATTCAAATGGCTACAAGGAACCGGGGGGGGGGGGGGTAGTTGTTGTGCCCAAAATCCGCTTTGGACTTGATAAGGCCCACTAAGGTCATGGACTCGAATCAGGTGGATATGGACGGATAGATTGAGCTAAGGAGTAAGTATGGTAATCTAGTATGCCTTATAAATAAACTGGAGGATAGGATTCTGGCATCTAGTTCAAGGTATGTTCATACAGGGGTGCATGCATGTGAACCCCGGATAAGGGTAAAGCTGTGTGAAGGCCAGGCAGGGGTTCAACTAGGTAGCAGATTGCCAGGTTAGGGGTACGCGCATGAACCCCGAAGGTTTCCAGAAAATACACCAGCGGGCTCGTAATTGCCTATATTATAGGAGATTGGATACTACATGTCGTAACAACCTTCAGAATATCTCCTAAACAAAAGGAACGGTTTATCAGTAGCGGTTATCAGGGATTAATATCATATATATATGGAATATATATATACGCGTGTATGTATGGATATATCACGATAAAAAGCGGGAATTATCATGAGGCAACAACTGGATAACTAGGTCAGCTGAGATATGGATTGAGGGGGGTCTGTTACAGAGGATAGGGCAGAGGGAAACGGAGGACAATCACAAAGAACTACATGAGGACTTGATCTCTTATATAAATAAGAGTATGTAGGCACTTTGCAAGGGGTTGGATACACACACACCTCTAACACTTGCTCCTAGCTGTGAACAGTGGATTGAATAGGTCATATTCGATCATCATAGCCTGGGGTACCTTGCAAACTCAGTCCATATAATCACTCTTCTCCCTCTCGGATTAGGGTTCATGAGATTAGGGTTTTTTGGCTTGAAATTCGATTATTTGATTGATATTCTTGGATTTTCTTGGTTTATTCTTGTAATTATTTCATTGAAGTGTTGTACCAATTTTCCCTCACAACATGTACATATTGTGTTCAACTAGTTAGCTAGATTTAGTAGTACATATTGTGTTGGAGGTGCAACTTTTATGATTACCTCCAGATCCAAGCTGCAAATGTGTGTGCTTAACTGTAGAATATACTTCAGAGCTGCAACTAATTATTTAAATAAACACTGCTTTGATTCTACTACAGAATCGAAACATCTACTTAGGTACACTGTTTAGGTATGAGTAATGAAGGAATATGTTGTGTTTGCATCTTTTATCAAATTGTCGGATGTTTTATCTCAAATTTAAGTCAAATCCTAGCTTTACTAATCCTAAATCTACCCTTGATTTATTTATTTAATTTTTGAACTAATTTTTAATATTGGTGCAGGAATATATGCAAAAAAAGCAGCTGCAAAGAGCACGCCAGATATATGCAACAAAGATTGTATACTCCCCCATCAATTATATCAAGCACAAGATGTTTGATGAGATCAAGGCGATGAATGAGCTATGATAGTTGGATGAAATGATAGAGAATTATGAATGCAATTTTTGTTTCTCTCTTCAGAATTATCTTAGATACTTTGATTACGTATTCTATATGCTTTTAACAGTAAATGTGAAGTTAACTTTGTCCGTTGAGATTGAATTTTGATATTAGTTGTACTATTTTTCGCATTTTAAATTTAAAGAAATCTGGATTGGTTTTATTCATGTAGTATTGTAATATGATGTTGGTGACTACTTTCTATTGGTTTGTTGTAAACCATCACTATACAAAATCTAACCTTTAAATTGTAGAGGTCAGATGTTGTTACAGTGAACAATATATATCTTTGTGATTATTGTGGGAAACCAAGTTCAGCGGTGAACTGTCGGTCCAAGGCAACCTATATATGCTTGTCTTGTTATCGGAATGTACATTGGAATCATGAACACTGGATTGTGCATTCCATTGTAAAACCAAAAGATATGTTGCAAAACAATCAAGGGAAATTACTATCCACCTATTTCTACAATAGATTCAAAAGTAAAATTCGACACTCAAGCTTCAGTTTAGCAAGTTTCAATTTGTCAATGTATCTCAAAGTCATATTTGCCAAAACAAAATTCATAAACAGTCATTTATCTAATGTGGTTCTATTTTAGAACCAATATTTAAAAAATAATCCCATGTTACTTGTACAAGGCCTTTGAAGAGTAGAATCAACTGAAGAAGAGGACAAAGCTCTAATCTTTTTGAATTATTTTTTAAAAGCCTTGTGCAACAAACAAAATAAAACCCTAATTCTGTATACGATTTATTCGTCATTCTGAATATTTCTAAAACCCAAAATGAAAATGTTGAACCCCAAAAAGTTAACTTTTGAACCCTAATTCTGTATACGATTTATTCGTCATTCTGAATATTTCTAAAACCCAAAATGGAAATGTTGAACCCCAAAAAGTTAACTTTTGAACCCCTAGGGGAGGTACAGATGAAATTTAAAAATTCATTTTACTTACTAAGTCCGGCGGCCTGGTTTTTAAAAAATTGGGGACCAGCCCCGATTTTTTAAAAACCAGGAAAAGTTAGGGTTTAAAGTCTAGAGTTTAGGGTTGTAAACAACCCTAAACTCTAAACCTTAAACTTTAATTCTGTACACGATTTATTCGTCATTCTGAATATTTCTAAAACCCAAAATGCAATTGTTGAACCCCAAAAAGTTAACTTTTGAACCCCTAGGGGAGGTACAGATGAAATTTAAAAATTCATTTTATTTACTAAGTCCGGCGACCTGGTTTTTAAAAAATCGGGGACCAGCCCCGATTTTTTAAAAACCAGGAAAAGTTAGGGTTTAAAGTCTAGAGTTTAGGGTTGTAAACAACCCTAAACTCTAAACCTTAAACCCTAATTATGTATACGATTTATTCGTCATTCTGAATATTTCTAAAACCCAAAATGGAAATGTTGAACCCCAAAAAGTTAACTTTTGAACCCCTAGGGGAGGTACAGATGAAATTTAAAAATTCATTTTACTTACTAAGTCCGGCGGCCTGGTTTTTAAAAAATCAGATCATTCTGAATATTTATAGAACCCAAAATGCAAATATTGAACCCCAAAAAGTTAACTTTTGAACCCCTAGGGGGGGTACAGATGAAATTTAAAAATTCATATTTATTCGTCATTCTGAATATTTCTAAAACCCAAAATGCAAATGTTGAACCTCAAAAAGTTAACTTTTGAAAATTTTAAACTTAAAAATTTAAAAAATTTAAATTTTAAAATTTTAAATTTAATAGTTCTAAAACACAAATTAAACTCATTCAACCCCAAATTAAAACTTTTTAACCCCATAGAAAATACCAATAAAAACTTAAATAATAATTCAATAAAATGAAATATAAGTTTTTAATATTTGGTAATTTTATTCTACATTGGAATCAAGAATACTTGAGTATTGATTCCATTGGAGAACCAAGGGTTATGATGGGAAAAGAATAAGGAAAATGACCAAATTTTGAAACTGGTTCTACAATAGAATCATTAAGTTCAATATAAATCAAGTATAAAAACCGTACGAAAGAGTCACGACTCATATTTTGATTTGAACAGCTATTTAAGTTAAGTTTCATTTTCAGTTACAACTACAAACCGCCATATCTTTTCTTTCTCATAAAAAAAACAAAAGAAACTACCCCAAATTTATACCCTGTACAATATGGCTTCATCATCCAAAGCATTGGAAAAATATGGCAGTTCATCATCAACAAGTAAGGAAATATGGTTTCTTGAAGGTCGTAGGATTGAGGCCCACCCTGTGGCTGATTTTGGAGTCCAAATCCCATTCAACCAGTCCCGATTGAACAACTTCAATCATGGATAACACCAACATCTGCCGAAAGGGTTATGCATGCAAAATCTCGCTATTCTGCAAGGGATAAATTTTTTTCTGATTTGGAATCAAAAGGTATAACTCCATTAGACTACTATAAATGTTCACTTTTTGATGCTATTTCGAATGAATCAGGCAATGATATTCACAACACTTATCACTGCTCTTCCTATAATTGTTCCACAATCGTCCATCCTCCATTACAATTCTTTGTGAATGCTGAAAAGGCTTGGAAACTTAGTTGCTTAGGCTATTTTGTTGATCATGCTTTATACAAGAAGTCTAACCTTCAAATGGTACAACAGTTCATGTCATCAAGGTTTGGATCTTGGAGTTTTAATTTTATAAATTTTGATGAATCGGGCTTCTTTTATTTTAAATTTGACAATGAAGAAATAAGGGACAAAGTCATCTCTCCAGGGCCTGTAAATGTAGAAGGGAAGATTTTTGTTTTTGGTCCTATAATTCACAAATATCCTTCCATCAAATACACCCTTGATACTTGTACCCAGTGGGTGAACATTAAAAATATTCCAAGGCCATATTGGTCCGTGGAAGGGCTTACATATATTGCTGAGGCATTAGGTACAGTCATCCGCAATGATGGGCTTAGTACCTGGACTACCGCTGCCAGAAATGTGACAGGATATTCTGCCAAGATATGTCTCGAAATGAGTCATATGCACTCTAGGCCAAAACACATTCTTGTTGTAGTTCCTGGTATTGATGAAACCTTCACACATGCAAGAATTACCATAGAATACATGCAAAATGGATCATGTTCACTATGTTGCAGCCCTGATCACAAACTTGAAAATAAATGTCCTCACAAACTAGGATTTGAAAGAGATTATAATCTCATGGACTGCTCTGCTGATCCTCTTGTTAATATTTCTGAGGAAAGCTCTAGTACTGCCGCTAGCCATACAGGTGATCCTAATTATGCAGGTGTGCCTCGTCGAGCCATTAGATCGGTTCGTTCACCAGATGCGGCAAATGATATAGATGAAGGGCATGACAACAACATGGAGGTCGACTAGTGATCCTGAACATTTGATCGCTTATTATGTTCTATGTAATCTAGACTTGTTGGTTAAAATTCAACTTTTATTTTGTGATTGCTTGTAAATAACTTTGTTGGACAAATTATGGTACTTGGTTGTTGTAAATAACTTTAATTTCTGTACAAATTACTATTGTATATAAGTGGTTTGCATTTGTGTAATACTTTCATGGTGAATATCCACATGATTCTGCAATAGAATCAAAAATAATTATACTTTGGTTCTACTATAGAATCAAAAGAAAGGAAAAAACTACAAATCGAAAGATTTCATTATCAATTACTGACAGATTATGTAATTTCAGAAAGAACTAGAATTTTTAAAAAAAAACAAAACAAAGAAAATCAAGTAACAAGAATGATTAAAACCATTCAAGCAAAATGGTGTCTTTTTACAATGTAGGCACAAAAAAATTCATACAAAACAAAGAAAATTGACATGATTCAGATATTCAATTAGCCAATGAAACTCTAATACAGAGAATTAGTCACAAATGAACATTTTCAATCTTTTATCAATGTTTCAACAGAACAGAGTTTCAATGTTTATCTCCATGAGCTCCCTCAATGCAATTGTTTGATTCAAATCCCCTCTTTTTCTGTACACGCTGCATGAAAACAATACAAACTTTAATATTTTATTTCAACTGAAATTAAAAGCTCTATGCACAAACAACTACATAGGTAAATTAAAAATTCAGTTTGATCCAGGTACTATGGAAACAAAACAATGAGCAAGACTTACCTATTTGTTATACTTCAGTAGTGGAATTGGGGATTCCATTTGTATGAACGTTCTGACTATCGGAAGGTTGAGGTTGCATGGACTGATTTAATGTACTCTGAACGCTCTGAGAGGGAGGATTTTGTTGAAGCTGTTGCCCCTTCTTCGGACATTTACGTGAATCATGATAACCTAATTTATTACAAGATTTACACGTCTTTAATTTCCTCTTTTTACCATCGCGGCTTATCTCTCTTGGACGGATGATCCGTTTCCTGCTTCCTTTGTTATTGCTTTGGAGGGGTGGAAGTACATTGCTTGAGCCAGAAGGTCTAACACCAAAAGTTTCTTCCAGAATGTCATCTTTTGTTGTACCAGAATGTTGGAATTTACCTTCAACCCTGGTTGTCAAACTTTTCATCTCGTCCAACATGAATTTCAGTCCCTCAATATCATTAGAAACTTTGCCAAAACAGCCTTGGAACTCAGACAATATCTGCTTCGATGTATCCCTAATCATATGACTACTGCTGTTTTCTAATTCATTAGGAAACTTTAATGTGCAAAATTTCTCCAAGGCATTCTTCATCCAACGACCAGACAAGAATTGTTGTGGAATTCTTTCCACACCCCAAAGGCCTAAAATATAAAAGCAATGTCTACAAAGATAACCTACTCTCGTGAAAATCTTACAAGAACATGCAACATTATTGTTGGAGAAAGAAAATTCAACCTCAAACAGCCTATCATCAAAACTTTTATCTCGAACAACATATCTGTTAACCCCATCAATCACAGTTGGTTGGCTTGCCAAACTAATGTGGAAACAACTCGCCTTTATTTGTTTCTAAAGCTTATAGAACATAGTACGAGTGTAAAGATAAGAAGCATGTTTTTCAATTTCCTTCTTGGTTATGGGTTGTGGAATACATGAATCTCCATTATCCAGTTTTCTGGTTTCATGGAGTTGCTTTTCAAGTGCACACTCATAACACATGTAGAATTCTGATAGTGTGTCTCCTTTTTGGACAAAATGATTAAAGTAGAAGTTACTGCTTTCTGACCTTGAAGTTGTTCTAAGTAAGGCTTGTCCCTGAAGAAAGCAGGAATCCATGATTCCCTTATAGCATAGATCTCATTCAACCATACATGCTCGCTCAATCCAAACTCCTTCAACACCGCATCCCATCCTTCCTCAAATTCAGTTACCGTCAAATGTGATGACCATACGAATTTGTTTAACTTTTCCATGAAACCAGATTCAGCACAAAAAACAGGGCCAATCTACAAAAAATGTAAACAAGTAAAATTTAAAATCGAAAGGTCTTAAATTGTAATTTTTACTAAAGGAATCCCTGAAGGATATAATTTACCATGGAAATGAACAATTGTCAAGTTTTTAAATTTGTTTAACTGTCCAGTAAAATATGGTGCAAAAGAAAATGACTTTAAAAAGTTAATGAAAGGAGGCTGATGCTACAATAGAAGCAATTATTAGATGTGTTTAAAATTTAATTGAAATAAGTAAATTATGGACAGTGAAAAATAATTTACAGAATTAAATTTTATTTACCTTCGCCGGGAACTTCTGCATCACATGCCACATACAATAGCGATGAATAGAATGTGGGAACGTTGCAGCAATAGATACTTTCATTGCAGGGCACTGATCAGTGATTATACATTTTGGAGGACGATGAAATTTTTTTAAAAACATTTCACATGCCCATGTGAAATTTGTTTCGTTTTCATGGTCAAGCAGAGCAGAAGCAAAAGTGATGCTCTTCCAATGGTTGTCAACACCAATAAATGGGACAAAAACCATACCATACCTGCAAAAAAAATAAATTAAAACTCAACATAATTAGAACTACTGAATACATAATTAACAACTTTTTTGTAAAACTTACTTGTTGGTACGGTAAGTTGCATCAAACGAAACCACATCCCCAAAAACTTCATAATATTTGCGACCTCGAACATCAGTCCAAAACAAACGAGTAAGATGACCATTTGAATCCGTTTGGTACTCGTAAAAAAATCCTCCATCTGATGTCTCCTGTTTGGTCTTGAATTTTTTAAGTAACATATCTGCATCATGTTTCCCTATATACAGCTTAATATCTCTCATCCAGTTTTGGAAATCAACAGCAGTTGGGCCAATATCAGAGTACAATCCAAAACAATTTTTATAAAGACCATGAGCTCTAAAAGCACCAATGTTTGTTCTTGCAGCATCCAGAAGAAAATGTCGCTGAAGTGCAGTCATAGATCGATTTGCACGGAGGAATTCCTTTCCAGATTCAGTTGCTAATGGATGGTTATGACCCTCAATAAAACAACTGATTATATATCCGCCATCTGAACCCAAGTATTTTAGAATAACTTTTGCATCACATTCAGTTTTTTTAGTCACAGTCCTTCTCCTTCTAACTTGCACACCAGAAGCACTAGATGCATGCGATGATTCTGATTTAGCATCACAAAATTTTGACATTGAAGTCTCATGATGCCCTGCCTTCGAACAAACAATATACTTTAGCACAATTTTATTGTTCTTGGTATGTTGGGTTGATTTTCGAACATTAAACCCACCTTGCCTTCGGTATTCAGTATAGAAAACAAAGCATGATTCAATGTCATCAAATTGCTGACCATAATAAGGTTTGAATTTGTTGTCTGTAACTTTAGGATTCCACAGTTTAGTTGTCCTGCTGAATGATTCATCAAAGCCTTCTACAAACTCCTCAATTAGGCTAGTACCAGCTGATTCACAAACACCTTCAACAAGAGTACTGTTTTCCGAATTGAAAATGTTCACTGAGAGACAAAAGGAATGGGAAAAATAATGAACATCAGAATACATTAAGTCTACGTATAAAACAACGAAACTTAAGACAAATAAAAAGTTACATTTTCTTAAATAGTATAACATACAAAATTAATTTTTTATTATGTGATATAACATATAAAAACACATTGCTAAGAATTATTCATCCAGAATGCTATACAGAACTTATAATTGTGATCCTACTATAGAAAACTCTAAAAATGGCACGATATATACAAAATAGTTACAAAACTAGACATTGTGACGCTAAAATAATACACAGGGAAATATAGCCTTAACAAAAAAATTCGATGCTAATTCCTTAATATGCCTTTAGGTTCAATATTAATCGTAGCAGATACAAGCTACTATGACTACTCAAATTTGGTCAAATGTATGTGGTTCAATAACAGAACCAAATATAATTTTAAAACTACATAGGTTGAAATCACAAAAACTGACTATGCAACTATTTTGATGCTACTGTAGAGCCAAGACAAATACTGACATAATAAAGTAATTGTTGGATGTAGAGTCAAAGTAATTGTTGTTTGTAGAATCAAAGTGTTAATCAGAAGCAGTGAAAATCGTAAAGCTTATAGAATACAATGGAATACTAAAGCCTATAAAATCGTAAATTTATTTGTGATTCTACTATAGAATTCTCTAAAAATCGAAAGATATGTATAAAACAATTATTGCTAATCATTCAATCCAGCTAACTTTTAAAGGGAGCATATGCGCACAAATATGAACTTTTACCATAAAAAGTCAAATGAAAATAAGATGAATAGTACTAACTGATCATTGAAGAAACTTACAGGTTGTTTACATTAGATAAGAGAATCAGAAACTGTAAAATAAAATTAAAATTCAGAAGAACAACTAAATATGTAACAAACATAATTTTTGATTCTATTACAGAATCAAAACATAAGCTAGTAAATTTAGTTGTACGAAACTGAAGGATAAAGGTTCAATCACGATGAGAATTCAATATACAGTAGAAGCATAGTTTTGAGGATATCAGTTGATTCTACTACAGAATCGAAGCATATATTAACAAATTATATGTACAAAACTAAAGGTTAAAGATTGAAACCTGATAAACACTCAAAATCAACAGCAGAATCATAGTTTGGAGCTTGATTTGATGAAGACGCCATCGATTCCATTGAAGATCAAAGAAACCGAGAGAAGGAGATCGTACGAAGAGTGAATTGATTTGATGAAGAGTGTGAGAGAGATACAACTACTGGTGGACTTTAATCGGAGAGATATCTTCGGAGAAATTACCGCTGGACTTTAATCGGAAAGATGATCGGAGAGATTGCAGGAGAGAGGACATTGTATAACAGAAGTATACATACAATACTACGTTTTTTTTAAATGATTAAAGAGTAAAATAACCTGAGCCATTGGATTAAAGTGTGATCCAAAGGCTGATATTAAAACAGTAATTTCTCTCATATTCTCCACCTAAGGAGGTCCTCTCTAGAATAATGGCCTATGTAACTAATAATAAGTTGTTTTTTTGACTTTTTTGTTACATCTTATTATTACCTTATTTTGTTTTCAATATTAACGTTAATTATATGCACATATGAAGTACAAAGACAAACATGATTTTTTGTTTTGAACCGGAACTATTTAGTGGTTAAAATCATGTTTGATTTGGATTGTTTCCCATAAGCCAGGGCGTAGTAGTTTTCTTTAGAAGATATGAGGGCTGCTTCGTGTTTATGTACTCGCAATTTTTCAATACTATCTTGTAAATTAAATTTTTGCGTGTACTAATATTAAAATTAATAAATGATTAATGATGTTCTAATATTAAATTTAATAGATGATTAATGAGTTTTGAAAAGTTAATTTTATCATATATTTTATTTTATATTGTTTCATAAAAGCCAGGGTGTAGTAGTTTTCTATAGAAGAGATGAGGGCTGTTTCGTGCTTCTGTACTCGCAATTTTTCAATACGATCTTATAAACTAAAGTTTTGGAGTGTACTAATATTAAATTTAATAGTTGATTAATGAGTTTCTAATATTAAATTTAATAGATGATTAATGAGTTTTGAAAAGTGAATTTTATCATATGTTTTATTAATATATTAAGAGTTATAAATATTAAATTTTATTATGTTGAAAAGTGAATTTTATCATATGTTTTATTAGTATATTTAAAGTTATAAATATTAAATTAAATTATGTTGTTAGTGAGAGTCGAACCTTTGACCAATGGTAGTACTCGCTTATTATCCATTTTGCTCTTATCATATAATACTCTTATTATAATTTTTACTCTTATTTTTTTTAATATTATGCATTTTTCAAAAATATCCAAGTTATAGATTTTTTTTTTCAAAAATATCCAAGTTATAAATTTTTTTTCAAAAATACGGTTCAACCTCATTTATAACCTCAATTGCAACTGCAATTTTAATATTTTATTGAAGAAAATAAAAAACTCTTACATTTGAAAGACTTAGAAAAAAAAAGTTACGAATTTTTATATTGAGAATTTTATTCAATTTGGAAAACATATCTGTATTTGCTTTATATTATTAAATTTTTTTTTCATAGTTGAATATATTCTACTATCAATCAATTAAACTTACTTTCTTACATTAGATTTAATTTTATTCAATTTAAAAGCCTAATTATATACTAACTCATATTTAGATGTACGGTAATACTATTGTAAATTTAGTTTAATATTTTGTAGTTGTTGAGATTCGATCCCTAGATCTATGGTAGTACTCACACATTATCCCTTTTACTCTTATTATATAATAGGATATAATTAGTTTATTGTATTAAATAGAACCGTTCGTGATATAATTAGAAAAACAGAGATTTTAGTTAGATAAAATAGAAAGGTAATGTGAAAATTAAAAATATGACATAATTTATGTGAAAAAGGTAATTGTTAGTTTATAGTAATTATAATTTAATTATGTTATTTTACTAAATAAAATTGCTCATAGTTTTTAGAAAATGAGAAACTAATGTTGCCCGTGATATTTTGTGATATTTTGTAGAAAAAGGGAATTTAATTAGAAAAAATAGAAAAGATGATACGTTATAATTATTTTATATTTATTAAATAGAAACGCCCGTGATATAATTGAAAAAATAGAGATTTTGGTAAGAGAAAAGAAGAAAGGTAACGTGTTTTGGCTGAAAAAGGTAACCGTCCATGATATAATTGGAAAAAGAGATATTTTAGTTAGAGAAAAGAGAAAAGGTAACGTATTTTGGCTGAAAAAGGTAATTGATTAGTTAATAATAATTATAATATAATTATGTTATTTTATTAAACAAAATTGCTTGTAGTGTTTTTAAAAACAGAAAATTTTTAGTTAGATAAAATGTAAAAGATATTATATTTTACCTAAAATGAAACTTATTTAGTTATTGAAAATAGAAAAGGTAATATGTTTAACCTGAAAAAGGAAATTGATTAATAAAGGAGAAATTTTAATTAGATAAAATATAAAAGATATTGTTTTTTACTTGAAAAATGGAAATTATTTTGTTATTAAAAAATAGAAAAGATAGTATGTTTCACCTGAAAAAGGAAATTGATTAGTTAATAGGATGGATTTTATCTAAGAAAATTGATTAGTTAGTAGGAGTAAGAGTAAATAAGTAAAATCAACAGGTACTGTACCGACCAAATTTTTAATGTTTCGGCTTTTATATAATAGTATAGATATATAATTCCAAAATCTTCATTTAATCCTCCCATATTTACAAAAAAATTCATTTAGCCCCCTTATTTTTTTTCAAAAATCTTTATTTAATCCTCATTTTTTAACAAAAATCTTCATTCAGTCCCCTATTTTTTACAAAAATTTTCATTTAATTTCCTATTTTTTACAAAAAATTTCTTATCTATAATTTTACGATCACCGAAAAATTTGGTTCCGATGATTGGAAGATTTGGCCCCTCCAATATATATTCCTGGTTCCGTCCCTGATTGAGAGGGACCTTTAGAAAAAAATAATTTGCATGACAAATATTTTAGATAATTTATGTATCTATACTATTATATAAAAGCCGAAACATTGAAAGTTTTGGTACCTGTTTTTTGGTACATGTTGTTTGGTACCTGTTTTTTGGTACATGTTTTTTGGTATGTCGTGAATTTACTTATTTACCCTTCATTAAAAAAAAATATATGATATCTATACTATTAAAACTCCTAAAATAAATAATAACACAATATAATAAATGGTAAGTAGTCGATTGCCTTTTTCATATTTACTTTTAATTAAAGTTATTACATTTTATAAACACCTAAAACATCAATCATATCATATCTTCCAATCATTAATATTTCTTTTCGAATTAAAACACATTGCCTTTTTAATTGAAAACTAATTTTACAATCATTAATATATACCCATAATAAATGGTAAGTAGTCGATTGCCTTTTATCACATTTACTTTTTATTGAAGATATTACCTTTTATAAACACCTTAAAACATCAATCGTATCATATCTTCCAATCATTAATATTTTCTTTCGAATTAAAACACATTGCCTTTTCAATTTAAAACTAATTTTACAATCACTAATATATACCCATAATAAATGGTAAGTAATCAATTGCCCTTTTTCACATTTACTTTTTATTGAAGATATTACCTTTTATTGATCGTATCATATCTTCCAATCATTAATATTTCCTTTCGAATTAAAACATGTTACCTTTTTAATTTAAAACTAATTTTACAATCATTAATATATACCCGAAAATATCACATCATATTTTTCAATTATTAATAAAATATAATAAGGAAACATTAATATAATCCATAAACATGAGTATATTAAATTATATTAAATTAAAATTAATCTATACTATATTATAAAAGATGAAATATAAAAAATTTTGGTACCTATTTTTTGGTATATGTTTTTTAGGATTTCGTGAATTTACTTATTTAACCTTTATTATAAAGAAAAAATATACGATATCTATACTATTAAAACACCTAAAATAAATAATAACATAATATAATTAATGTTAATTAATCAATTTCCTTTATCACATTTACTTTTAATTGAAGATAGTACCTTCTATGAACACCTAAAAATATGAATCATATCATATCTTTCAATCATATCATATCTAGCAATAATTAATATATACCCAAAAATATCATATCATATCTTCTAATTACTAACAAAATATAATAAAGTATACTACAAATAATAACCATTAGATTTTTAGTCAGAATGGTTAGATGTAATGATTAAATATATTATATAATTAAATTAATTTACTAAAATTTCAAGATTCGAATTCTATCAACGACACATATATTTTAAAATTTTACAATATAAGTTTTAAACCATGCATATCATAAATTAAATTTATATTAAATTATTAAAATAAAAATAAAATAAAATATTGTAAATAATGATTATATAAAAATATAATTGTAACATAAAATAAAATTTATTACATATAAAAAAAATAGGTGCATCTCACGGGTTATAATCTAGTCTATACTATTATATAAAAAGCCGAAACATTAAAAGTTTGGTTGGTTGGTTGGTCGGTACGGTACCTGTTGATTTTACTTATTTACCCTTACTCAATTACAGATGTACTAACTAATTAATTTCCTTAACATATTATCTTTTCTATTTTTCAAGAACTAAATAATTTTCCTTTTCAGGTAATACAATATTCTTTTATATTTTATCTAACTAAATTTTCTCCTTTATTAATCAATTTCCTTTTTCAGGTTAAACATATTATCTTCTTTATTTTTCAATAACTAAATAGTTTCCCTTTTCAGGTAAAATAGAATATTTTTCACATTTTATTTAACTAAAATTTCTCTTTTTTTAAAATAGTACAAGCAATTTTGTTTAATAAAATAACATAACTATATTATAATTACTATTAACTAATCAATTACTTTTTTTACCCAAAACACGTTACCTTTTCTTTTTTTCTCTAAATAACATCTCTCTTTTTCCAATTATATCATGGACGGTTAACTTTTTCAGCCAAAGCACATTACCGTTTTTCTTTTCTCTTACTAAAACCTCACTTTTTCCAATTATATCACATATGTTTCTATTTAATAAAAATAAATAATAATATTATAATACTAATAATTAACCGATTATCTTTTTAGCCAACTGCCCTTTTCACATATACTTTTAGTTGAAAATATTACATTTCATAAACAACTAAAAACATTATCATATTTTTCGATCATTAATATTTCATTTTGAATTAAAACACGTTACATTTTTAATTTAAAACAAATCTTACAATCATTAATATATATCCAAAATTTATTACAATCAAATATATTACAATCAAACACCATAATTTTCAAGAAAAATGTAGCACCTAAAATAAATAATAACATAATATAATTATTGATAATTAGTCGAGCCGATTGCCTTTTCAAATTAAAATACGTATTTATACTACTATATTAAAGTCGAAAGATTGAAAGTTTGTATATTTGGTTATCCTAATTATTAAAATAAATAATAAAATCATATAATTAATGGTAATTAGCCAACTGCCCTTTTCACATATACTTTTAGTTGAAAATATTACCTTTCATAAACACCTAAAAACATTATCATATTTTTCGATCATTAATATTTCATTTTGAATTAAAACACGTTACCTTTTTAATTTAAAACAAATCTTACAATCATTAATATATACCTAAAAATATCACACCATAATTTTCAAGAAAAATGTAGCACCTAAAATAAATAATAACATAATATAATTATTGATAATCAGTAGATTGCCTTTTTCACATTTACTTTTAGTTGAAGATATTAAATTTTATAAACTTCTAAAAAGATCAATTGTATCATATATTTCAATCATTAATATTTCCATTCTAATTAAAACAGGTTATCTTTTTAATTTACAACAAATCTTACAATATGTACCCAAAAATATCACACCATATTTTTCAATTATTAATAAAATATATTAAAAATCATATACGTTGTTTATAATAAGGAAACGATAATACAATCCGTAAACATGAGTACATTAAATTATATCAAACTAAAATTAAAAAATTATTAAAACTAGTGATTATATAAAAATATAATTATAATATTAAATAAAATTTATAAAATAATATAAGAAACGCGTGCATTGCACGGGTACCTTTTTCAGCTAAAATATGTTACCTTTTATATTTTTCTATTTTTTTCAGTTAATTTTATTTATTTACCCTTATTTAATGGCACAAGTTATTTTACGTAATTATCTTTACTTAATTATTTATAATTACTGATAACTAATAAATTTTTCTTTTTCAGGTAAAACATGTTACCTTTTATATTTTTCTATTTTTTTCAGTTAATTTTATTTATTTATCCTTATTTAATGGTACATGTTATTTTACGTAATTATCCTTACTTAATTATTTATAATTACTGATAACTAATAAATTTTTCTTTTTCAGATAAAACATGTTACCTTTTCTATTTTTCAATAACTAATCTTTTTTCACATAAAATATGAGAAATTCTTTCATTTTTGAAGTAAAATATGCTAACTTTCCATTTTTCAATAGTCAATTTTTCTTTTTACGTAAAATACAGTTTATCTAACTAAAATTTTTCCTTTTCTAAAAAAACCATGAGCAATTATGTTTAATAAAATAAAATATCATAATTACTAATAATTAACAAATTACCTTTTTCAGTTAAAATACATTACCTTTTCTATTTTTTTATTTTTTCAGAAAAACCTATATATTTGATTTGCTTCGTTTAAGTACAATTAAATAATAACAATATAATAACTAATAACTAACCGATTACGTTTTTTAGCTAAAATATTTCATCTTTTCAACATCTTTTTAATATTTTCAAACTAAAATTCATCATTTTCTAAAAATATCACGGACAACATATATATAATTATATCAGATCATGTTTTTTAAAATTTTAAGCCAATAAAATTTATGTCTTAAAATTTTTAATTCAAATTTAAAAAAATTCTGTTATATTAAAGAACATCCGTGCATCGCACGGGTTTTAAGCTAGTATTATTAAGTTCCAATATTTCAAAATCGTTAGTTAAAACTATAGTCGATGTTTTCCATTGATCAAATTTACTGAGAATTTTAATTCGTTGGAGCAGAAATAAATTTTTAGATTTTACTTTTAGACAATTATTTTAATAGATTCCATTGGAGATGTTCTAATAAAACCTGATACTAATATTTAAGTATCCAAATTAGGTTATATTACTTTTTTTAGTTCCTGTTATATGTGTCCGAAATAAAATGTAGCAATCTTTTTTAAGATTCTTATGATTTAAAATTTATTATTATGGACCTTTTATAAAAATGTCACTATTATAATTAAAATTAGAAATAAGATTCTTGAATTAAAAATGTCATTATATAATACATTAAAAATTAGATTTTTGAATTAAAAATGACATTAATATATTATTAATATTCTTGAATTAAAAATGTCATTAATAATTATGAGATTTCAAAAATACAACTTTTATAAAATATTTGCAAAAATATGTTATGCAACCAAAAATCATCCTGAGCAAATTTATTCATTCCAATCCTACTTCCAAACCTAACCTGAAATCTTTGAAAAAATAATGTGTACAAGGATTTGAACCCAAGACCTCGCATAAGTCAATTCATCCCTCCAACCACTTGAGTTACATGAGCATTTGTGATAAAAATAAAATTCATTAACTACATACATAAATGTTTTTTTTGTTTATGTTCTATTTCACTATTTATTGAAGATGGATCAAGTGTTTCACTAAAATTGAGCTATGTGATCATTTGAGTTAATACTAAAATTCATCAACTACATACATAGATATTTATTTATTTATATTTTATTCAATATTTTATTTTACAATTTATAACTTAGGCCTAATAAGTCAAAGTATCAAAATTTTATATTCTCTCAAGTATTGTATAGATTTATTTTGGGTTTAAGAATATGTTAATTAAGCCCGATCCAAGTATTTATTAATTTTTGTACTTAAGAATATGTTAATCAAGCCCGACCAGAGTACCGACCGGCTACGAAACTTTTAATGTTTCGGGTTTAATAGTATAGTATAAATAGTATAGATGTAGGCCTATAATTATTTTTTTGTGATAATTTATTTACTTTTCTTAACAATATCATAAATGGAGCGCATAATTGTTTGTAACTAATTTTGGTATGACATTTTTATATGAATTAAACTATATTAACTATTGTTAGTGAAACTAGAAACAACTACTATATATGAATAGTACATATTAATAAACGTATGAATAATAAGAAAATTATCCAAAATATATAATATACAAATAAGATTGGATAACATAACCATTATTTATAAATAATTACATAGAATATGTTGTTTATTTATAAGATGGAATTATGAGTTATCAATTATTGACTAAATACTTGCATGAAATATATAGTTGAATTATAAAGATATTTTTGAATAATATATTGGAATAAATTGTATATAATATTTGACAAAGTATAATGATGAATTCAATGTCAAAGTATAGGAAAATGAGACATGAACAATTTTAGCTCATGATGATGGAAGCACGAAAAATATCTATCGAGACGTAATTCATCAATTCTCAAGCGCATAGGTCAAGAGAATGATTAGTTTGTTACGCAAGGTAGATCTGTTAAGTAAATTATTCATAATATGATATCTTGAAAGATAAATAGATGTCGAAAAAGAAACAAAGACAATGAATTCTTAAATATCAAGAGATTAGAAGAAAAGAGAGGGAAAAGTTAGAAAAAGAGTTTTAAGAACTTAAAGAAAAAGGCATGGACAAAGTTTCAAAGGATTGTTATTAAAATCAGGACCCGAACTTACACTTTCGGAATGGAATAGTTTGAAGGATATTTAGATTTTACCTTAAAAATGGTTATAAATTAGCTAAAGGAATGCACCATTTTCGAAGAACCAATGGTTAGAATTGTAAGTGTTTTGAAAAGTCATCTTAATTAGAAAGCACCCACCGAATACTTCAATCATATTTTACGATCCACAATAAATTAAAAAAAAAAATATGATTGCTATCAGTACTACTCGTATCAAATTTCAAATTATAAACTTGCACATACTTAACTAACGACATTAACATAATTTGATTTATAAATATATTTAAGCTACCTGCCCGTGCCTTGCACGGGCTTTTATGCTAGTTGTATATAAGGTTGCAAACAGTTACTGGTTGCAGAATGTATTTTTATAAAAATTTATAAAAGTTAGTTTTTTGCAAAATATTTTATTTTAATTTTTTTTTTAAAAAAAATTCTGGCTTTAGGTATTTACGAAAAAACCTCAATTTTTTGTAACATCCTTTTTAAACCAAGGCAAACAAAAAATTTGGTAATCAATTTTGTAAGCGTTTGATAATTTTATATATGGCATTTGAGTTTTCTTTTTTGATTACGTATTAAAAATCATTATTTTCCAATTTTTTTAATAAAATTTAATATTTTAATTTTTATTCAAAAAAATAAATTTAAAAAATAACAATTTTCAATGTAATCAAAACACATACAACGTGCAGAAAAGTTAAAAGCAGAGATAGCGAGTACTCAAAAGCTCGTTCCGCTGCTGTTATAAACTAGCTTCAATGCCCGTGCAAGGCACGGGATTGCTCTAATTTATGATATGAATTTTTTTTCTTCATTGTGCGTTATGTTAATGCCCAATGTTTCTATTGTGACGATAAAAATCATTTTAGATAGAGTAAACTTCAAAGTGGTGGCCAGATTTTTCGCTCATTTTCAAAAAAGTTGTCAGATTTTCAATTTTGCAAAAAGGTGACCAGACTCACCTTTTTCCTTTCAAAAAGGTGGTTGCAGGCGATTTTCAATTTTTTGACAGGGGTAAAATGGGAAAAAAAATGCTAGAAATTCCAAAAATTGTCCACAAAAATTCTTAAATTAATATGTATCACCATATGTGTAACATCCCGAATTTTTGAGATATTATTTCTAAATACGAAACTTAAATAAACGAAATTCTTTATTCAAATAAAGCAAAATTTCCACAAAAGTCAAAGCAGCGGTCAAATACGATAATTCAAAATCATTAAATCGGAGACGCAGCTCCATAAATCCAATCATTAATTGTCTAACAGATAATCAAATATCCAAATTTATTCTAATAATTCGACAAGTCTTTTCAATAAATGCATCCAAATCAGCAAGCAATAAATCCACAAGGTTCACATCCTTATTCTTATTAAGCTCCCAAAATCAGAACCTGAAATATTAGAAACGAATGAGCTACACAGCTCAGCAAGTACAAATTGACTAACAGATACTTTCAAAAATCAATGGGCATTTTTAATAAAACAATTTTCAAAATCCAATATAAGTTTGTAAAACATTTACGAAAACAATTCCAACCCAAAGTTTTATATTTTCAAAATACAGAATTTAAAACAGAAACAGAAGCAGAAAACAGAAATAAAACGAAACGAAAATCGAAAATACCACAGTCTTGCTCTACGGCCACACTTTGCCAGTGACCGACATCTTATTCTTATTCTTATTCTTTTGTCACACTTTGCCAGTGACCGGCATCTAAAGTTCAATAATTACGCGCCCTTAATAGGTATCTAAAGTTGCACACTTGTGCGCCTACTAAGGGTATCTAAGGCTAGTTCCGGAACTATAGCGTAAATTACGAACGGGTTCGAAACGTAGAGACTGGGTTCTAAAATCAAATACTTATATCTTATAAAGTTCGAAACAGAATTCTTATATCTTATACAATTCAAAACAATATCTTATATCTTATAAGAAAATCGAAAGTTGCATAATCAAAGTATACTTTTCGAAAATAAAAGTAAGTCAAAAGTACTTACCTCGAAAGCTGACTAAATCTGAAATCCGAAAATAAAATAACACGAACAATCCTAAAATTTTAAGCAAATAAACACTTATTTAATATTACACACGGGTCAGATTATAAAACAAATCATTAAAACAAGACAAAGGGCCTTAAAGCACATCTCGACATACGCACGACAATTACCCAGTTAATCATGCATAATTTGCAAAATTATCATAATTCCTTTTTACATTTTCAAACATGCAATTTCACATACAAGTCAAACCTATCACTTACATAATATAATATACATGCATGTTATCCTAGCTAGCAGGCTGAAGTTCATGGCAAACTAATGATAATAAAAGTCAACTTGGCATTTAAAACATATTTAAATAATAAACAGCAAGTGTCAAATTATATCCGAACAACAAGAATTACACTAACAATGTTTAAGTTTTTAAACCTGTTTGCTAAAGGACCGACTAATCTAACATTCACAAGAGAAGACCTCTGGACATTCATCTATTATAAACATTATGAATTCATTGACCATGTAAGCAAAATAATACCTTAAAATTAGAAAAGGATCGCATGATTTTAACACAAAATTTGTTAAACAGACTCCACATCAAAATCTAATATACTCAATATTTAATTATATCAAAATAATAAAATATTCCCACATAACAGTTAGAAATAAAAACAATATGTAATACTATTAAAAATCCTTTTTTTATATATCAAAATTCATATGAAATATATACTTTTTTAAGGAATCAAATGAAACAAACCATAATTGATCATCGTACCAAAACTTAATCATGCCAATTCAATTATAACAATAACTATGAACCTTCTTTGATTTTGACACCAAATAATGGTATTTGTAGAAATTAATTTATAAATAAAAGAAATATCAGTCCATCGACCATAAAATCACACAAATAAGCAGTCAACAGAAACTTATAACAATCTAATAATTACATAATGTCATGGGTCTTTACTATATTGAATCACAACTACACTTCTAAACAAGTCCATAATTATAACATGTTGTGGACACAGAACAATATGGCCAGTGATATACAAAATATTCCATGTTATTCAAAGCAAAGATGCAACTAAACAGAATAGAGACAAACAAATTAGCTTAGTACAAAAGCGCATGATACACAGAGACGTACCTCTGTGAATTTGACGAATTCTGTACGATCTTACTTGTGTTCTAAAAGGCTTATTATATAGTCACATTAACCCTAAATTAATTAAGGTAACTTTAAAACATTCGTACAATCTCTCCAAATAATACGTGAATTAAAAATATCCTAATTCACATAAATATCTTAAATTAAATGATAGAGATTCTCTAAAATCTTTTCACACTTCTTTCCTCTAATAAAAATATCATCCTTATTCAAAATATCTTGCACAAAAAGAATTCTAAAAATTACTAATTAAAATAATTATCTAAATAAAAATGACTTAAAAATCTAATATCTAATAATAAAATAAAATTAAAATTTACGGGGTTTTACATTCTTCCCTCCTTAAAAGAACTTGGTCCCCAAATTCACAATAATAAAATAAAATAAATCACGAAGAAAATAAATCGTACCTCAATAGTTGGTGCGACTTCCAGTGAGCATAAATACACGTCCAGTGGTCTTGTTATCTTTGTTATCTGCTTCTTTCCTTGGTGGTGGATTATGTGGGCACTCAGAAATCTTGTGTCCTACTTCCCCACAGTGAAAACAGGCACCCGTGTTCCATCGGCAGTCTTTATCGGGATGGTTCTTACCGCACCTCGAACATTTATCTCGATCACCTTGGCCTCCCATCTGATCGTACACATGTGGCTTCTTGAAGGGTCCCCTTTGATTCGAAAATCCACCAGTTGGAGCGAACCTCTTCTTGTTCCAGTTGTTTGTCGTCTTTTCAGATTCAGCTAGGCCCCTCTCAATCACCAATGCCTTGTTAAGCACAGCTTCGTACGTCTGAAGTTCAAACGATGCCACAGAATTCCTGATGTCAGCTCGAAGTCCCTCTTCCAATCTTCTTGCTCGGCTGCTTTCATCTGCCACTAAGGTCGGTGCGTACTTCGAAAGCTTTGCAAATTCCGCCTCATATTCGGTAACAGTCTTTCCACCTTGCTCAAGCCGAATGAAGTCCCTCTCCTTTTGCAGACGAATGGTTCTAGGAAAGTACTTGTCTTCTAATGCCTTTTTGAACTTTGCCCAGGTGTATGGTTCCAGTTCCCCTTCAGCAATTACGGTCTCGTTCTTCCTTTTCTCCATGAGCCACCAGTCATAAGCACTGCCTTGCAGTTGATACACAGCTAAGGTGACCTTCTGCTCCTCGTTGCTGCTGAGAAGTCCGAAAGCTTTTTCCATCTCCTGTATCCACATCTCGACTATGGCCGGATCAGTCGCCCCATCGAAAGTTGGCGGGTTCAAACGCTTGAACTGAGAGACGATATTCTGTTGCCTGGGTTGCTGATTCACGAGTGTAGCAAGAGTCTCAGCTAGCTGGTCGAATACATTCCCACCATCACCATTGTTGTTACCATTCTGATTGTCATTGTTGTTGCCATTGTTGTTGCCGTTGTTGCCTTCTCCCTCCATCTTTTCTAAAAATGACAAACTTCCAAACTATCAATGATCAAAGTCATAAAAGTCAAACAAGTCAAATAATCACACAAACAAGTGCCCTAGATTCAAAATAATTTACTAACTTAAAGGTTAAAACCTATATGATAGTCTATAGGATCGCTCCTAGAGAATGTACTAGTCCCATACCTAATACACTCCGAAGGAAAACCTAGGCTCTGATGCCAACTGTAACATCCCGAATTTTCGAGATATTATTTCTAAATACGAAACTTAAATAAACGAAATTCTTTATTCAAATAAAGCAAAATTTCCACAAAAGTCAAAGCAGCGGTCAAATACGATAATTCAAAATCATTAAATCGGAGACGCAGCTCCATAAATCCAATCATTAATTGTCTAACAGATAATCAAATATCCAAATTTATTCTAATAATTCGACAAGTCTTTTCAATAAATGCATCCAAATCAGCAAGCAATAAATCCACAAGGTTCACATCCTTATTCTTATTAAGCTCCCAAAATCAGAACCTGAAATATTAGAAACGAATGAGCTACACAGCTCAGCAAGTACAAATTGACTAACAGATACTTTCAAAAATCAATGGGCATTTTTAATAAAACAATTTTCAAAATCCAATATAAGTTTGCAAAACATTTACGAAAACAATTCCAACCCAAAGTTTTATATTTTCAAAATACAGAATTTAAAACAGAAACAGAAGCAGAAAACAGAAATAAAACGAAACGAAAATCGAAAATACCACAGTCTTGCTCTACGGCCACACTTTGCCAGTGACCGGCATCTTATTCTTATTCATATTCTTTTGTCACACTTTTCCAGTGACCGGCATCTAAAGTTCAATAATTACGCGCCCTTAATAGGTATCTAAAGTTGCACACTTGTGCGCCTACTAAGGGTATTTAAGGCTAGTTCCGGAACTACAGCGTAAATTACGAACGGGTTCGAAACGTAGAGACTGGGTTCTAAAATCAAATACTTATATCTTATAAAGTTCGAAACAGAATTCTTATATCTTATACAATTCAAAACAATATCTTATATCTTATAAGAAAATCGAAAGTTGCATAATCAAAGTATACTTTTCGAAAATAAAAGTAAGTCAAAAGTACTTACCTCGAAAGCTGACTAAATCTGAAATCCGAAAATAAAATAACACGAACAATCCTAAAATTTTAAGCAAATAAACACTTATTTAATATTACACACGGGTCAGATTATAAAACAAATCATTAAAACAAGACAAAGGGCCTTAAAGCACATCTCGACATACGCACGACAATTACCCAGTTAATCATGCATAATTTGCAAAATTATCATAATTCCTTTTTACATTTTCAAACATGCAATTTCACATACAAGTCAAACCTATCACATACATAATGTAATATACATGCATGTTATCCTAGCTAGCAGGCTGAAGTTCATGGCAAACTAATGATAATAAAAGTCAACTTGGCATTTAAAACATATTTAAATAATAAACAGCAAGTGTCAAATTATATCCGAACAACAAGAATTACACTAACAATGTTTAAGTTTTTAAACCTGTTTGCTAAAGGACCGACTAATCTAACATTCACAAGAGAAGACCTCTGGACATTCATCTATTATAAACATTATGAATTCATTGACCATGTGAGCAAAATAATACCTTAAAATTAGAAAAGGATCGCATGATTTTAACACAAAATTTGTTAAACAGACTCCACATCAAAATCTAATATACTCAATATTTAATTATATCAAAATAATAAAATATTCCCACATAACAATTAGAAATAAAAACAATATGTAATACTATTAAAAATCCTTTTTTTATATATCAAAATTCATATGAAATATATACTTTTTTAAGGAATCAAATGAAACAAACCATAATTGATCATCGTACCAAAACTTAATCATGCCAATTCAGTTATAACAATAACTATGAACCTTCTTTGATTTTGACACCAAATAATGGTATTTGCAGAAATTAATTTATAAATAAAAGAAATATCAGTCCATCGACCATAAAATCACACAAATAAGCAGTCAACAGAAACTTATAACAATCTACTCCCTCCGTTCCTAAATGTTTTTCCTGTTTGCCTTTGACACGTTTGCCAATGCACACTTTTGATCGTTAATATTTTCAATTTCGTGTTAGTATCAAATATAAAAACTTCACTGTATTAAAGTACTCAAAAATACGAATCAAACAAGATCACTCATTAATATATTTTATCATATAAATTATACGTAAATTAGTAGTCAAGCGCTTACAATGAACAGGAACAAAAGTCAAAATAGGAAAAAGTTTATGAAACAGAGGGAGTAATAATTACATAATGTCATGGGTCTTTACTATATTAAATCACAACTACACTTCTAAACAAGTCCATAATTATAACATGTTGTGGACACAGAACAATATGGCCAGTGATATACAAAATATTCCATGTTATTCAAAGCAAAGATGCAACTAAACGGAATAGAGACAAACAAATTAGCTTAGTACAAAAGCGCATGATACACAGAGACGTACCTCTGTGAATTTGACGAATTCTGTACGATCTTACTTGTGTTCTAAAAGGCTTATTATATAGTCACATTAACCCTAAATTAATTAAGGTAACTTTAAAACATTCGTACAATCTCTCCAAATAATACGTGAATTAAAAATATCCTAATTCACATAAATATCTTAAATTAAATGATAGAGATTCTCTAAAATCTTTTCACACTTCTTTCCTCTAATAAAAATATCATCCTTATTCAAAATATCTTGCACAAAAAGAATTCTAAAAATTACTAATTAAAATAATTATCTAAATAAAAATGACTTAAAAATCTAATATCTAATAATATAATAAAATTAAAATTTACGGGGTTTTACAATATGATTGGTTATATGCGTAATAATAATAATAATGCCCCCCATGTATGCACATCAATTCACCAAAAAATCCACAAATATGAGTTGTCAAGATTTAATTATTCAATTTATGTGCATGCATGTGGGGCATTATTATTATTATTACGAATATAACCAATCATATGGTGACACATATTAATTTGGGGATTTTTTGGATAATTTTCGTGATTTTTAGCATTTTTTTTAGTAAAATAACATATTTTCCCATTTTATCCCTGCTAAATAAGCTGAAAATCGTCTCCAGCCACTGTTTTGAAAGGAAAAAGACAAGTCTGACCACTATTTTACAAATTGAAAGTACGGCCATTTTTTTGAAAATGAGTGTAAAATCTGGCCACTTTTTTGCAATTAACTCTTTTAGATATGCATATTTTTTTTTGAAATATTTATCTAAAGAGACCGATATTTTGTGTCTCTGTCTTTTTATTGATGTTTTTAGAGTGTTGATGCCTTTCTTACGATTAGAGTTAGAAAAATAATTGACGAATGTACTTTCAACGTTTTTCATAAGTTTATTTGGATGATCATCTCTTAATATATATTAAACTGTTATATTTGCATACAATTATATATTATGGGATTATATGAATGTGACTTTTGATTTAATACTACTACTAAGTATTATTGAAGCTTCAATAATTCGTTTATGGATTTATAAAATATGAATTCATAAAAATAATGTTATTGTTATAGATGTTAAAGGTTTAGTTCTCACTTATGTGACACAATTTTAATATATTGTAGATCTTAATTTCATATGACGCAATGGTAAATCATAACAAATTGAGAAACATAATGGTAAATTTTGATAGATTAAAATGTGACATATTGCCCTATCATAATTTATCATTTCATATCCACAAGTTACCTAGAGCCTCATATACTGTAATTACTATATGTCCGATTAATTATCTAGGATACATGCCTAGAATTTGATATAAAAAGTTTGACCATACACGAGTTATAAACGTGTTAGGTCATAATTAATATGCGTCGATCTAGTAGCCAACCCTCCCAAATTGCAATTCAAATCACATGAATCGATTAAGTATTCGAATCTCCCAAAATATTCGGGAGAAAGCGATGTGCCGGTCAGTTAGGACGGTAGTTTGAAAATATTGTAAAAAACATATTTTCTAAAAAGACAAGCAATAACAAAAAATAAGATCGTTCAGAATTTAAATGAGTACTAAGATTTTATTCTCACATTTCTAATCCGAATATTATAATTGTATAATTATACAATATCTTTAATATTTTTTATATTTCTATTGGTGCTTTTATAAACAATCAGAATAATGGTGATTTGTTTCCGCAAAATACCCTTCAAATATTTTATTTAAGATCCTGTCACTTTTTTCAAATTTCGCATGAAATAAAATAATACAAATTTTATTAAAATGAAGTAGACATAGAGATTTTTGTATATATACAAATAATAATATGTAAAATTATAAAACAAATACTGATAAAAAAACACATGATTGATAGGTAAATAAGGTAAATAATATAGGACATAATATAGGACACTCTGACACTTGTGAATGTATCTAATGAATCATAAAATTTAATCAAATATACATGTAGCTGAATGGTCAAAACGGTGAATTTGAATTCATGATTAGTAGATTCATTATGTCAAAGGTTAGATCGTCGTCTATATCGTAATATTTTTTTACTTGACTTGACATTCAGGGGCATTTTTGTAAAAATAAATAAATTAAAATGTGACATGTTGTGGTATGCATTTAAATATTTAGATTATTACGTGTTCATTAACCATTTTTTAGAAAACATGTATTCAAATTTAATAAATTTATTATAATTAATTATCTATGTATTGCAAATAATAATTATTAATATTATTTTATTAAATCGAATAATTTCAAAATATCTAAGTTCACTAAATACCATATATCACTCATTTATACTAAACTATAACATAATAAAATATAAATATGTAAATGTAAAACGAAGAAAAATGATTAAAATATCTTAGAAATCAAAATACCAAAGATTCTTCATTCATCACCCAACATACATAGCATATTTTATGACTTATAACACATGTGATGTGTTAGCCTAGTGGTAAGGTGATGTGCAAATTAACCTAAAGATCTAGGTTCGATTCTCATGAGCAAGAATGTTTTGAAAAAAATTTAATCCAAGTGGATTAAAATGTGACATGTTGTGTTATTATATATAACTAGCGTAATAGTCCGTGCAAGGCACAGGCCTGTACAGAAACGCGATCATTTTTTATGTTTAGTAATATATTAAAGTATGTTTGTTTACATTTGTTTTGTGTTGTATAGCAGCAAAGAACAATGGTTAACTTTGTTAAAAGACAAGTAGTAATAATATATGCCAATCGTAGACCTTACAAACTACTCCAAAATATAAGATTTAATCAAAAGTATGGTCCTTAGAATTGATATGATTACAAGCAGGATCAAATATGAACGACATTATTTCGAAGTTGCTAGGTGACTCAATATCTAGTGGATGGCTATCAGTTTTTTTTTTGCTAAGCATGATGGCTATCAGTTTTGATTGACACGAGAATATACATGTCATACACGTCGGGAACTCACCTTCAAACATAGTTTACCGCTAATTTGTATGTACCCACCAAATATGAAAACATATCCGCGTTATTCTCCTTCTCTTATAATTTGGAGAGCTTTGCACAAGTAAATATTTTCCTTGTCTTACAAAAACAAATTCAAAACCAAACTTGTCCCCTCCTTAAATTTAGAAAGTGTTAAAGGACTGTATTCTTACACAACCTATTACTAAAACTCAAATTCATTTATAGATATGGGGAAGCCATGTCAACTATGCATAAAAAGAGACCAACTTAATGGGTTTAGTGATTTTAATAATATAAATTTAAAACATGTACCAAAAGTATTTGGTTGCCTCCGTAGAGAAAATTTTATACCAACAGGGAGGACACTAACACTAAGTAACAAACAAAGATAACTTATCTAAAGTATAAATTACAGTGTTCACAAGATATACCGTGCAAATTTCGGCAAGAATTAATATGAAGACGCTTCAACAGTCAATTTTTTGGTACTTTTTACCCTTGTGTTCCATTGTAATATATAGTAATAGGTTGTAATGGACCAACTCTTTTCCCTGTAGAACGGAGGCTCCGATGTAATTCCAAAACCACAGCAGTGTAAGTGCGAATAATACAATTTACGCTGGCTAATGTGCATGTAGTTAAATACCTCTCTTACTTCCACCCCGGTCTATAATATAACCTCCACAAACTTTGTTGCGGAGAGAACGCGAAGATCGGAGGCAGCATCGACTGAAACCCAAAAAAAATTAAAGGAACTTAGCACATGGAAATGGAAGCATGGCACCAGTGAGTCCACAAACAAAAGAGTATTTGCATCAAATATATTTACCAGGTTTAAATGCTGATGTGCCCTCTTCCCAGGAGCCTTGAAAGTTTAGATTATCTTATAACGGGTTTTATATTGATTGTCAGAAAAAAATATCATGTAAACATATTATTCATAGGAGATACCTTGCAAGTTTCAGCAACGCTTCAATAGTCTTTGCTCTGCCACCATGTCTTTGGTGATAAATAATTTAAATCTCTCCCTCTTCTTCGACGCCTGCTCCATTGAAAAAAGGCTCTGCACTACTCTGCAGAGAAATGTAAAAATAACACCAAGCACAAAAAAAATCAACAGAGTATACATAGACGGGAATAGCAATCTATATGTTTTATTCAAATTTGTTATGCCTCTTTGGTCCCGAGAATGAGTAGTTTGTAATAAACCCAAGTCGGACTTTATTCAAGGTTTTTCACTATGATGAGAAAGCCTCCTTTTCAAAGCTATTGTTACCACCTGCATCCGCAATTACATAATACATTTATCCATATAGGAATACATTTTGTTATCTATTTATTAGGATCCTAAGCTAAGAACTTCACTAATGTTGTTCATGCTATTTATTTTTACATCATTATTGGACTGGGCTATATAGTTTTTATCCATTTATTTTATTTATTTTTTATAATATTATCTATAAAATTTAATAAAATTATATGGCCCTATATAACCTAAAATAAAAAGATTGGTTTCAAAATGCATAAAAGCAGAAATATGGCCCAGTTTACCCAGAAGATACGTTACTTCGTCTACCTTATCTATCAGATTTGCTACTTCTTCCTACGTATTTAGCAAATACGTTACCCGGACTACCGTGTATGGTTTATACGCTTTTGGATACAATGTAATGCTGCAATAAACAATCCAAGGTAACATGTATTGAAAGATCATTCACGCTTCATTTGTCGAATTTTCCTGATTCAAGACAAACTCCTCTGTATAGAGTTTGTGTTCCATATCACTTACAAATCGCAATATTTCTTCCACGTCAATAAGCAATGAAAGAAATGGCATACATCTATGTATAAAATAACAACTGTTTATGCATTACACTCATTAGTCCCACATCGCCAACATACGGGCACGTGATCAGTAGTTGCAATTAAGAGCAACTGAGGTATTAGGCCATAGATTTGCTGGGCCTGGGTCTGAGGTATACAATAGGATTCCAATTTTAGATAGTCCATCTTGGTAAACCTACTCGCTCATTACGGTAGACAAAATGAAGTATCCTGCTGGTGGCACCCGAAATAATGCATTTGGTGGGTACTGTTTTTAGGATCGTCATTTTTTTTAAAAAGGGCATTTCGGGCCTTTGAAGTTAAAAATGGGGTATTTTGGTATATTTCTCTATCAAGGATGCATGCCATGTACATAAAAAATATAACAAATATAATCTCTAGCTTATTAATTTTAGTAGTTTTATATAGAACTATACATTCAACCATCTTGACAAATCTTAAATATTAATTTTATCATTCATTGATCTAATCCCCATCATTTTGAGATAATTTATGTGAACATGTCCTTTAATTTCATTTTTTATTATTAAATTACTGATTTCATAGGTAACCACAGTACTTATTTATCTTAAATTACATCGTCCAAAGGTGCTCCTTCTTAGGTTCGAATGTTTTTGGTACCGCCTTTCCTATTAAGGAGGAACGATAGAGTCTCTTAATAAAAACATCATTAATACATTAAATCAAAGTGCAATGGGGGGATCAATCACCTGACGGAGAATATCATAACCAAAACTCGCAGTGACTTCTTTAGACATGTAGTTGTACATGAAGTCTGTTGCTAGAGAAACCTGCATGAAAAAATAGATATATAAACAGCGATACTGATATTCACAAATTAAATTTATAAAGACCGACAACATACCTTTTCAGATAGTTTCTGAACATAGCTCAGAGCAACCATCCCAGTACTGGCAAATTGCGCATAATAGAAGACACAGTGAATAAATAATAATAAAAAAATCTTAAATGACTGTCCATTGCATCCCCAGAAAAGTTACAAAATTTGAATATCAATATTTAAGATTACATCAGTCATGTGTTGTCACGGCGTCCGCCATATGGATGATACATCGCCATATGGCGCCAGATCGAGCCAGAATGAAAAGTCGTCTGGTTCGCCATGAGAAAAGGCAAAAGTCGTTGACCCGACCCGTTGACCCGACTTTAAACCTCTTCTTCGATTTCAATCTCTAATATCTTCTCTCTCTTCTTCTCTCTTCTTCATCTCTCTTCTTCTTCTTCTTCTTCTGTATCTGTGTGTGTATATATATGTCTGTGTATGTATAATATATGTCTGTGTGTATACATATGACTGTGTGTGTATATATATGTCTGTGTGTATATATATTATTATGTGTGTATACTGTATAACACCGTGTGTGTATATATATTGGAACAAGTCAAAGTTGTCCAACACTTTAAATGGGCAAAAAGTTGTCACTTTTTTCTTTTTTTTTTTTTTGAAAATGAGTACTTGTCACTTATGTTTGATACTTTCCATCTTGTCCAACACTTTAAATGGGCAAAAGGTTGAGTCTTTAGTACTTGTCACTTATGTTTGATACTTTTTCATCTTATTATGGTAAATTGGTAATATATATTAATTATTATATATATAATATATGTAATAATTAATATATTATATATAAACGCCACGGGCGCCATACGGACGCCACCCGGACGATACATCGACATATTGTTGTGGAGGTCCTTGGGCGCCACGGCTCGCCACGGCGCCGTGACAACCATGATTGTCAACATTCATCTGAGAAACAACGTGAATAAACAACAGCTGGGGAAAGTAAAAGTAAGAGGTTTCTGAAACTAAAAGGCTTCCAAAGTGTGAAGCAGCCTACAATTTTAAAATTTTGACCCTCGACGAAAAGAAGTTTATATCACTACCTTAGATCAGACTCCAGAGGGTACTGTCCAAAACTGGTAGTACTAGATCTTGGCTTCTATAAGTACATTACAAAAGAACTGGAGTACACAATATATAATAATGTTAAAATAGCATATACCATCTTATTCGTGTTGTATCTTCCAGCATAACCAACCCCAGACTTGCGAGCCGCACCAGCCCAGAATACTTCACCACCCATTGACAGATGTGGAGTCAAGCTTTGCATGTAATATAGAGTACCAGTGATAAAAATAGATAAGGATGATATTATGGTTAACTGGAAAGAAGATAAGAATGACAGAGAAGTGTGCAGAAGATACTCTGATACTATTTCAATAAATGAAATTTTGTCAGAAGTAGAGTGCAGCAAATGTTTTCATACAGAATGTAAGTAAATTCAAATTGATAGGGGTTATAATACGTAAACCCATGTTTAGTAGTTTGAGGAATCGTCATTTACCTGGATGTAACTGGATCCAAGCAAAGTACCATTTCCAAGTTGAAACTGACTCCTAAAGTCACGACCCTGTATATACAGGGAAAATTGAAGATAAAGGACTTGCATTAAGTCTAAAAAAGTAGATAAACTGTAAAAACAAGTAAACTACTCCAACAGCAGTAATCATCGACAGGGCTAGTGAAAAATGTTTTTGAAATACTTATAAAACTGTGAAGATGTAAACATGAAATATATATGCACGTTGTAATCAAAAGTCGCCATGCGAGTATGCGACATGTGCTGCTCGTTTGTAAGCTGGAAGGATAGAAAGAAATTATTCAAGTTTCACATTAACTAAACTCTGCTACCAGCAGAAACACAAAAAAGAAACTAAAAGAAGCATGTTTGCATGTGTATACTTGAGCATTGCCCTTCATCGTAAGATTCTCAGACAAATCACACTTTAATCTTGCATTGACTCTCCCGTCTGTCAACACTCAACACCCTCCCAATAAGCATCAACTGTTACACAACCATGCATGCTGTATCAGTCTAGATTGTGTTTACGCAAGAAAGCTGATACACTGAAATCAGTACAGAATACATACTTTTGGGTCTATAAAGTTAGCACCAAACTCGTAGTGAGAAGCAGGAACTTTAATTACTGTTTTGGGATCTTGAGAAGGCACTTCAGTAGGTCCCATGAACAGTAGCAAATACGATCAAGAAGGGTATTATTGACAAGACCAGTAAGAATCTAACAAGATTGGGCATCATAAGATAAATTGAGAGTTTTAAGTACCTGTGACTGAGCGAGACGTTTTGGTTCATTCCCTTATTAAAATCAAAACGAAATCCCTCAAACACTTCTGGCTTTAAGGACACTGCAAACAAATATAAAAAAGAAGAGAGATTAGCTAATGAAAGCTAGGATTCCTATGAACAAAATCCAGTAAGACTGCACAGTCGATGTCACTAGGCATATTCTTTACTGGCATATAGCATAAGTATTGTATCCATTGCAGATGATGTCACAGTTGGAGATGGAACATGTGCTTTCGAGAAAAATTTAGCTTACCGATTAATCTCGGAGCTGGATTCAGTTGGCATATGAAAAAACCAAACATTTTAGTAACTCAGATGTAGGGTTGGAGAAGGGTAAAAATCACTACACTAAGGAGTGTCTAATATGTGAAGAACTTCAACTTGGAAACCATCACACCCTTGTGCAATTATGAAAATCAAATGTAAAGTTACAAAAAGAGTTGAAAAATTACTACTAAATTTTTTGAAAAAACCTGCTACTATTCTGAAAAGTAAGATGGTTTTTTAAATGCAGTCAATAAACACATGACACTAAGTAAGCTGACATGAACCTCACAAGTACATTACACACAGTAGGTGTGCACAATATTAACAAACACCAAAAAAGAAACGATATAAACCATTTAATATTAAATTCATACAATTGCACCGAAGAGTGCGCTGTAACCAAAAATTAATGTGTGAAAGTTGCACAAAGTCTACTGAATGTCCACAAATATGTCGAACAGGGTGTGAGGTCACTATTCTTTTATTTGGTGCTATGCTTCACTTTTCAAACCTTGATTTAATATTTATTTGACATTATGAACACAGTTTAGGATTTCTTAGTTACAAGTCTATGAAACAAATGTCACTACTAAAATGGAATCAGAGTAGTTTAATCGAATCAGTGAAACAACTGGTTCCAATCTCAACCCTTAGTTTTCACTGGACTAAGATTAACAAAACCTAAACTTTCTTTAATTCATTGGACTAATCCTTAATTTTCAATATTACGATTACTGATGATCGAGTTCTTGACCACACTTTGGATAATATATATAACAGATCGATATTTAGAGACAAAGTAATGAAAAGAAATTTATGCAGAAAGTAATACTTGAATGAAACTAAGAGAGAATTCAATCATTGCAGCAGTTAATGATATAATCAGAATTATTCATATAAGAAAATCTAAAAACCTTCCTCAGCATCAAATGGCCAATAAAACAACATACATAGATGACAATTAGAGGAAACAGAACGTACCAGTAAACAATCGGGAAAGAAGAACACGGCTATATAGGATCATGGTTGATATATATAATCAAACTCCCATTATTTTCCCCTTATACCTCTATGTTCCTGATATGGGCTAAAAATAAGCCCTAAAGACACATTTAATGTGGCATTAATTAGACCCGGAATTGTCCAAACGTGGGGCCCACTAGATGGCCCAAAAACCCTATTTACAATATTAATTTCGTAATTAATATTAGGGATAATAAACAGCTCAGCAATAAGTGTCAGATAAGAACATTATCTCTACAAGGAGTAGCCTCCAAGGCACATAGTCGTACAAGGAAACGGACTCCTACAAGGAAGGAGTCTAGATCCTTCCTCAAGGTTGACTTGTCCACCAAGTCACCTAACCCTACCATAATTCTGAGGCTTCTCAGCCTATATAAAGGGTCAGACCCCTCAACCTAGAACTACGTTGGCTTGATTCTCTAACAATACAGAGATACGTAGGCATCTTGTGAGGACCGTTCAGTCTCGAAACGCAAGAACAGCCATTAAAGCTCGAAGCTCACCAACCCTATCATTAAATACACGCGAAACCTAGCCGCAATATCAAACCCTCGTTTTTATTCCACAACATTTGGCGCCGTCTGTGGGAAGAAGACATCAACCATGGTTACCACTCGAAGAACAACACCGGTCTCAACCGAACCCACCTCTGGCACTGTTATCCCATCAGTTTCTGCTCCTCCATTGACGGAGCAAGGGACGAATCCTCATACTCAGATCTCTCAACCACTAGGGACGGATCCCCATGCTGAGGGATCTCAACCAGAAATCGTCCCTCCAGGACAGGAGACTAACCCGCTCCAGATGATAGTCTCTCCTCTCCCTCTGAGTAGTCGCCCGCCTCTTCATAGCCTCTCCACTTCTTCACTCCCTGTCAACACCAACCCACTGTATGGGCTGCCTAACTACCCCCAGGATCCAAGGGATCCTGGACCAAGCGGTCATGCTCGGCTGATCCATGGGCAACAACAACCCCCTTATCTTAGAGGCCCGGCCCCTCCTGAACCAGGATACTATGATTACTCTGGTCCTTATACTGAAGATTCGTCGTCTGAAGACGATGATCGAGACGAAGCCCCAAGGAGGCGACGCGCTAGTAAGGAACCTCTGAGGAGGAATCCAGCAAACCGTGATGGTCCTTTAACAATCGCAGAGAGAATTAAGGCTTATGAATCCGAGATTCAGAAGCTGAAGGACGACCAAGCAAGGGAGCAAGAAAGACAGAACCCTAATCAGACTCGACCTCCTCCGACTTCAGGAGGGATTCCCTTCATAGATTTGGAAAGGTCTTCAAGGAGATGCCGAAGGGCTGAAGCCCCAACCAGAGGGACTACAAGGGTGGAACTCCCCAAGGGTAACCCCAAAGACTTGATGCCACAAGGAGATCTCGATGATCCGACCCCTCCGTTCACTGAGGAGGTGATGAACGCGCATATCTCCCGAAAGTTTAAGATGCCCACAATAAAAGCTTATGACGGAACGGGGGATCCCGCAACTCATGTGAGAACATTTACGAGCGCATTGTTATTGCAGCCCGCTAACGATGCCCTTAAGTGTAGGGCGTTCCCCCAAACCCTGTCAGGCATGGCGCAACGTTGGTATAGCCGTCTACCTCCAAATTCAATTAGCTCTTTTAAGGAATTGAGTACCGCTTTTGTCAGTCAATTCATTAGCGGAAGAATTCATGAGAAAAGCTCTGCATCATTTATGTATGTAGTACAGGGGAAGAACGAGAACCTGAGAGATTATCTCAAGCGATTCACTAAGGAGACCCTAAACATCACTGATTTGGAAAATAAGGTGGCTATGGTAGCCCTGCAGCATGGAACCACGGATCTCTTTTTTAAGAGGTCACTGGCAAAACATCCCCCTGAGAACATGGATGAGCTCCAACGAAGGGCTGATAAGTACATTAAGGCTGAGGATAGCATGAAGAAGGAAGCCACGTTGGGCAATGGAGGCAACGGGAACTCCAAGAAGCGAAAGCAAGACCAGGAGTATGATGACCAGGAGTATGATGACCAGGAATATGATGCTAGGGACAAGTATCCCCGAACTAGTGAGGACTCCGACTCTGCCCCTAAGAAGAACCAAGGACCAAGGTTCACTGAGTATGCAAGGTTGAACACTCCCAGGAGTCGAATCCTATTGGACATTGAGAAGGATAAGGATTTCCGATGGCCGAAGCCACTCAGGGGTGATCCCACAAAGAGAAACAAAAATCAGTATTGTAGATTCCACAAGGATATAGGGCATGACACTGATGATTGTAAGCAACTCAAAGATGAGATCGAGTTCTTGATCCGTAAAGGGAAGTTGGGCCACTTCACTAAGGGTGAAGATCGTGGTAATCAGAGAAGAGAGTATGATAGGAACGACGACGATCGGGATCGCACCCCACAGCCCCGAGGGCCAGTGATCAACATGATCTCAGGAGGCCCGACTGCGGCCGGGACAACTAGGAACTCTCGGAAGGCTTATGCCCGAGAAGTGATGCATATTGTCGGAGAGACACCAAAGCGTGCAAAAACCGAAGTAACAATCAAATTTGATGATTCAGACCTTGAAGGGGTGAAGTTCCCCCACGATGACCCGCTGGTCATAACACCCATGATTGGGAATTCAGAGGTGAAGCGAGTCTTGATAGACAATGGAGCTTCAGTGGACATTTTGTTCTATGATGCATTCGTGAAAATGGGATACAACGACTCTCAGTTGACCCTATCTAACATGCCTATATATGGATTCAGCGGAGTAGAGTCTAAAGTTGAGGGAACTATTCAGTTGCCCGTCACCATCGGACAGAAGCCAACAGAGGCCACTCAGATGCTGAACTTTTTGGTTATCAAAGCGTCTTCCACATACAATGCCATCCTCGGGAGGACTGGACTCCATGCTTTTAAGGCTGTGGCCTCAACCTATCACATGAAGATCAAGTTTCCAACCAGGAATGGTGTAGGAGAACAAAAGGGTGACCAGAAAATGGCTAGGAGCTGTTATGTAGCCGCGTTAAGGCCTGATGGAGTCGGGGGGCAGCTCCTACCGATTGAAGACATGGACGTTTGTAGTGATAAGGAACATCAAGAAAGGCCAGCAGAGGACATCACACATAAACCTCGGACAGCCATTAAGGCTAAGGCGTCAACTGACTTCGTGGTTGAATGCATCATTGGCAACCAAGAAATCGGGGGGCAGGAGATTGTACCCCAGGCTGTAAGTGAACTTCAGAATAAGAATGAGGTGACCAGAAGGAGTTGTGAGTGCTCTATTTTATTGGAGCATCAAAAACAAAATCAAGTGGTGCAAGCCTAGTCTTGCAAAGCCCCGATGGGTTCAAATTATCCTAGTAGTTTTTAGCTTCATATTTTATCTAGTAGAAGTAAAAATAAGGTTCGATGAAACCATCGCAGAGCATGTTGCTCCGAGTAGGACAGTAGTATTCTATGTAAGGGTTGAACCCATCTCAAGTTATTAATGCAAGTTTGTTTTCCATTCATTGATTATGTGATTTTATTTATGTACCTAACACCTGATGTGTGTAAGTCAAAGATGACCAAGTACCGAAAATAAAAAAATACACGAATGGAAACAAACAAACGCATAAATAAAAATCCTGAAAGGTCGAGAGTTACTAAGAGTTTAAGTCCTTGAAGGACCCCGGATAAAAAACAAGAAGCAAAGATAGGTTTGAAAACCCTGAAATCAGAACTAAGATTCGAGACAAGCCGTGAAAGACATGAAGTCAAGTAAGGGATCCTAAAGACCTTTAGTTTGACATCAATTCAAAAGAAAGGTCGTGAATACTTGGTAGTCGACATATGAACACCAACGTTGAACACGTAAACGTCAACCTCGAATCCTAGGTTAAGGAACACGAGTTATTAGCCATGAAGGCCATGGGATAGCTATGAAGGCCAAACTTGAAGGGGTCATGAACCTCCAGATAAGATCCAAAGGTTGAAACTTCAAGTCAAATCTTGAAAACCAATCTGAAATTTTGAACCCTCAATCCAGAATGCCAACATTGAAATATCTGAACAAGCATTGAGTGCCATCCTCATTCGAAAGGATAACAAGGTTCAGAAGTCTATCTACTATGTGAGCAAGATGTTGCATGCAGCTGAGTTAAATTACTCTCCCATTGAGAAGTTTGCTTTGGCATTGGTAACAGCCTCGAAGAAGCTACGATCGTACTTCCAGGCACATAAGATTGAAATCCTGACGGACCAGCAACTGAGAAACATATTGCATAACCCGAAGGCTAGCTAAGTGGGCAGGAAGGCACAACACCCCAGTAAGGGCAAGATGAGACACCCCAAGAAGGAGAGAACTTATAAAGTTTAGAAGAAACATTGGGTGCTCTATTTTGATAGGTCATCAAAAACAAAATCAAGTGGTGCTGGTATAGTCCTACAGAGCCCTGATGGCTTCGCGATTGAATGTGCCTTGAAGTTGAATATTTTTCGACAACCAATAACGAGGCAGAGTATAAAGCCTTGAAAGCCGGACTATGCTCGTCTTTAGCCATGAGGGCCAAAAATCTTAAAGTCTATGGAGACTAAAGGCTGGTGATAGCCCAAGTGAATAGAGCTCTAAAAGCCAAAGATGAAACGATGTTGAAATATCTGAAAATTGTAAAATCACAGTTGGTATGGTATGATTCGAGGAATACCAACTTGTATAACGGTCGATGCCTTGTCCAAATTCGCCTCGTCTGAAATCGAGAATTACACTAGAAGTGTTTACTATCAGGTCTTAGAGACCCCACTATAGAGCGCAAATTGGACTCTAAAAGGCCCAACACAATAAGGCCTGTTAAGGCCCAAGTCAAAATCAATTGGGACTCCCAAATATGCGGATTGGGTTCACGAGGAAAGGCCCCAAACTCTGATGAGTCTAAAGCCCGAAACAGAGGAAAGGCCCAAAGGTCCCAAACGAAGTTGTCTGAGGTCGAGACCAACGACCTCGTTTTGCAACATATTTTCGAACTCGTTCAAACGACCAAGAAGTTGATTAAAGCCCTGGGTTGAGGTCGTAAACGGCCTAAGATACGAGGTCGTGGTTATATTGATTTGAGGTCGAAGCATCGAGCTCGTAGTTGAACTACGAATAGGGCTTGTAACGTGCGACCTGGGCATAGAAAAAGCTTACGCTGAGCTCGTTGCATCCTAGTCGAAAATGAACTAGAGAGAATAGAAATTTCTCGCGACCTCACTCCCAATTTGAGGTCGTTTCAACACCATCTGAGCTCGTCCATTCGAGGTCGGAAAAACACTGAAAATCCTGAAAAGAGGCCACGACTTGGCCCCCGTTTGAGTTCGTTTTTGAGCTCGAAAATGAACTAATTTCTGCTCGAAATTTCCAGGTCGAAAATGACTTAGAAAGTAAGAAAAATGGTTGCGACCTTGAGGCAGTTTGAGCTCGAATTTGAGCTCGGGTTTGCAAAATTTTGAGCCGAAACGATAATTTCTGAATAGTACTAGTCTTCAGAAATAAAAAACGATAATTTCGAGCCAGGGGCTCTGCCCCTTGGACCCCGCCAGGGGCTGCCGCCCCTTGGACCCCGCCCAGGGGCTGCCGCCCCCGGACCCCCGCTAGTGCCGATTAACACCGTTTAGTGCCGTTTAAGCACATATTAGTGCCGATTAGCTCCGTTTAGCGCCGATTAGTGCCGTTTTACGCCATTCAACGTTGTTTAAACACTGTTTAAGCATTGTTCAAGGCTGATTAGCGCTGCCTGGTGCCATTTAACACCGCTTAGTGTCATTCAACATCGTCGTAAATGCGTCGGTCGCTCCACACTTTACATTAAGATGATAAGTTGAAAATACTCATGTAAGAGCAATAAACCCTGACCCAAGTCTCATGTAAGGCCGTTATAACTTCAAGGAAAACCTGATCAGTTTTCCTAGAAGTTGGGGGGCAAATGATATGGGCTAAAAATAAGCCCTAAAGACACATTTAATGTGGCATTAATTAGACCCGGAATTGTCCAAACGTGGGGCCCACTAGATGGCCCAAAAACCCTATTTACAATATTAATTTCGTAATTAATATTAGGGATAATAAACAGCTCAGCAATAAGTGTCAGATAAGAACATTATCTCTACAAGGAGTAGCCTCCAAGGCACATAGTCGTACAAGGAAACGGACTCCTACAAGGAAGGAGTCTAGATCCTTCCTCAAGGTTGACTTGTCCACCAAGTCACCTAACCCTACCATAATTCTGAGGCTTCTCAGCCTATATAAAGGGTCAGACCCCTCAACCTAGAACTACGTTGGCTTGATTCTCTAACAATACAGAGATACGTAGGCATCTTGTGAGGACCGTTCAGTCTCGAAACGCAAGAACAGCCATTAAAGCTCGAAGCTCACCAACCCTATCATTAAATACACGCGAAACCTAGCCGCAATATCAAACCCTCGTTTTTATTCCACAACAGTTCCTGACCACAATTAAGGGCAACACAAGCGAGGACTGTAGTTGGGCGGGCAAGCAAACGCGCAGGATCGATGAATTAAAGAAGAAATTCATATTGAGGTTTAGGGATCTTGTAAGAACCCAGGTTTTTGTAATATTTCTAAAATGATCATAAACGGTGATTGGTGGAGGTTATGTAAAGTTTTTAAGATCATATTATATGAATGAAGAAGTATTTATACTTTTATGGATAAAGTATCGTTGTACCAAGAAGAAAGGGAATGTAGAAACTGTCAGATTACGTAGATTTTCATTTTTATTAAAAATTGGTATAAATATGGGATATTGAGGTTAAGAAAATCTTTAAGCTAAGTTAAATACCAAGGCAAGAAATTATGTAATTTATTAGAAGAATTTCAAAGGAAAATGTTCAAGAACGATGAAAGAAATTTCTACGCGACGAAACGCTTTTACAAGAAAATCTCTAAACTTGCATATGGAATTAAATGGTAAGCATTGGTTGATTAATAGGTGAGTAATATACCTGCAATTTACCATGTGATAGCCATGCAAGCCATGCAAGGCAAGGAGCATTGGATGCTAATCAAATAAGACAAGTTATAATAATTTAAACCAAGCATTGTATACCATTTTTGGGACAAATTGCCAATTACCTTTCTTTTGCAAAATCACTTTGGAGATTACCTTGGGTAATTGATAAGTGCTGAAGTATGATTGATATATATCAATTATACATATCATTTTATCAATTACATAAGAAAAGATAGCAAAAGCTCTCCCCCTCCATTTTCTCTATTTTCGGCCAAAATCAGAGCAGCCACTTCAACCTGCCATAACTCCCTCATTTCTCAATGAAATTTTGTGTTCTATAGCTTTCTGGAAAGGTATTTAGATGCTCTACAACTCTTATTCAGGAGCCTCGTTCAGATAGGGAAGGTAAGACCCTCGTTTTTCCAGTTCTTTCAAGAGAGGTGATGCTGACTACGAAAATTTTAAACTTGGTTGTTTAGGTCTTGAAGATTAAAGGTTGTTAAAGCTATCTAAGGTGTTTTTAAGGAAAGTCAAGCTTGGTTAAGGTTGTTAAGACTCCAAGGAAGGTAAAACACTCACACCCACCTTAAACCTTATGAGCTATAAGTTGATTTGAAAGGTTGATGCAAGTATGTACATGTTTAAGGGGATTGTGATGTTTTAAACTTTATAAGTATGTGTAAAATTTTGGATAGTGATAAATGGATGTTACCACTGGTTTTATAGATCCTTGATGATGTTTATATGATCTTGATGGTGTGTGGTTGAATTAAGTGGTTAGATGGAGTTCATGGAATTTGGAAATGTTCGGTTTACTGTCGTTATAATGTCGAAATTTCATTAGATCATTTGAGCAGTAATACCGAATTTAACAAATGTTTTCTTGGTAAGTTTTTGGCCATAAACCAGTAGGAATTGTTTTGTAGTTTGTTTTGACACCAAGATCATGTGATTACGATTTACGGTTTATGAGATATGCTCGTTTTAGTGAAACCGGATAAAACGGACGAATCGTTAAGATGGACTGACTTTACCAAGTCAAACGAGCCCTTTAAAAATGGTCTGTGATTATGAAATTTTTACAGGGGTTAACTTAGTCAGTGGTTAAGTCCCTGTAAAAATTTGAAGACAAAAGGCTTAATTTTCGATTTTATAGAAATGTTTAAGTCAAGAATGCGCATGAGAACCCACTGCAGAAAGAAGCTATATTTAGAGCAACAATTGAGATATTAAAAAGATGTTCTTAATTATGAAATTTGGATGAAAAATCCTCTGGACAGTTAAGAAGAAGTGAGAAAAAGAATTTCATGAAAAAGTTTATTTTTCAATTTTATAGAATTTTTCGAATCGAAGTTGCGCAAGTGAAAAACTCTTTTAGGGGACGATACGAGACAAACTTTAGTTTCGTTGAAAATGACCTTTAACGAAAGTCGTTACGAGACCAATAATTACCCAAAAGTGGTTAAAGGATATCATAGACGTATAATAAGCCAAACTTGTAATAAGGATGTATGGTTACGAAGTTGTGTCTTTACGTGAATAGTCGATTTGACGGGATTGTTTAACGAACTAACCGAACCTTATTGGTTGTTATAGATCATCGCACTAGAGGCATAGCCCAGACTATTCCGACACGATCAGGCAAGTTTTCGAAACTAGTATTTCAAGTATTTTCAAACTGTTGTTGTTGTGGTATAAATGCTATGAGCTGCTTGATAGTATTTTTGCGAATCAGCATATGATGTATGGTTATTTACGGGGATTTATAAACCTGTTAAGTATGTACGTATGCATAGACTCTTATATATGTGTATACGATGATGTGTTACAAGTTCCCAGTATGGTATGATAATACCTTTTCTTAGTAAGGGAGTCGGAGATATTTCGTCAGGATAAGGCATAAAACCCGGAAGTCACCGGAAGGGTTATATGACGTATATTTTTTAAATATTCCAATAAATATAAATTGGGTATTTTCGGATTGAAAAATTTCTTTGAAGATATTAATAAATATTATTTGAATATTTATTAATAATTTGAATATTATTTTCTTATTGAGAATAGTCTAAAGGTTTATTTATTTAATAAATATTATTTAAATATTTATTAAATATTCTAAGCTGATTAATTATTTAATAAATATTATTTAAATATTTATTAAATATTCCAGGATGATTAAAAATCATATTATTTATTTTAAAAGTTATTTAAAAACTTTAAAAAGTATTTTAAATATTTTCTGATCGTCGGAAAAGTATTTAAAAATAGGACAGGTTCCCATTTCTTTATGGACTATAGTTTCACTCATCGAAAAAGTATCGCTACCTCGCTCAAACTTATCAAAACTCGGGAACCCAAGGTTTTGGGAGCTAGTATTAATTATTTTCTCCCTTCGCTACCAACAAGAAATGCACCCTACCTAGTAAGGAGGGGCTCAGGTTTGACTAAACACTCAAAACTCCGACCAACTCCCAAGTTATGTTTGATGAAGCGATTCTTAGTAATCGAAATCTGTTGACTAAAGTCAACCCACACATCAGAGTTACTTCCTCAATTACTCATGGAAGTAAAGTTAGTAATGATTATTAAACCAGTCGTCAAGCTTTGTGCTTGGGGGAAACTGAAGTAAATTCTGTTCCTACGATGCATAGAATTCTCTAAGGGATTGGAGGAAGAGGGGACATCGCCTTCGAGCGTAGTCCAAATGATAAGGCCCATATGCGGTCAGGGTGCAACCCGATAAGGGAACGTCGTCCTTCTACTAGTAGAGAAGCAGAGGCACGGTATATTGGCTGATCACCAGATATCGTGGAAGAGGCTCCAGCATAATCCCATTCTTCCAATTGGAATTGTACTGCAACACTGTGATGAAAGCCTAGGTGCTCAATTACCGATAGTGTTGACAGAATGATGAACTATTCAAAGTACCTCAGAAATTCTTAGTTATATTTCTGGATAAAGAATGAAAATGTTTAATGATGATACAATATCAGTATATGATATGTCATATGGTTTTCGTTAACAAAAGTACTTTGAAAACTATTATTATATGGCTGAGCTATATTGCTCACTCTTGCTTTTCTTTTATATATACTACCACACAACAACAGATAAGCATGGCAAGAACAAGGCAGACCCTCCGCAAAAGCGTGCTAAACGGTCAGCAGTATAAGAGACTATTTACGAGGCAGGTGCCGAGGCCGCACCCAGTAGCATTACCACAGGTGAGCAGACTAAGTTGGATAGGTTTACAACTTAGGTTGGTTAGGTTTATTTACAAGCATGACTTGTGTAAGCTTCTGGAAACCAAACCGTATTGTGGCTGTAGATGCCGTCTTAGATGGTAATCCTTTTAATTTGAACTTTTAAGATTATGACAATTTGAGTTTGTAATATCTATTTCAAGATGGTTGTAATAACTTAGTAACGTTTTAATTTCGTCTCTGAGCATATAATCTGTAAATGTTATGTTTGACTGAGGGGTCACAACATGCTAAAAGGAAGATTGAGAGTAATGTTTATTAAAATTGGAATTAAGGATATAGTGACAGCCTGGATCTCCGACCCCGGATCTAGGGGTGTTACAGATCTGCTCTGACCTAATTGGTGATTAAATTGGATAGTAGATCGACATTGTTTGCACGAGTAAAGAAATGTGGCTCAGTGGCTGGACATTTCTGTTATTTCAAGTAAAATAAGGCTATATAGGTAAATTTACTGGCAATAAACTGCAACTTTTTACCCCTGCGTCGATGTATAATATATAGTAATAGATAGATAGATATACAGTAGAACCTCGATAAATGAATATCTTTGGGACCAAAAAAAATATTCATTTGGCAAGATTATCTATTTATCGATTAATGAATATAATATTTATTTATCGATAAATGAATAATAATTCATTTAGATGATATTTTTAGACTTTTTAACTCGATTTAACTAAACTCCTTTCTAAATTGAGCTATAGAAATGTGATGGATGTTGAACATCTTCCGAACTATGGTGAAGAGAATAAGGCGGTTATGGAATCTCCTACGAACGAAGAAGTCATTGATGTTATACTAAATGATGAGGCAAATGATACTGAAATCCGATGATAGGATCACTATATACAAGTGTCCTCAAGATAAGCTTTTCAAGCTATTGTCATTATACAAAATTACCTGCTGCAACATGATCAAAATATTCCAGAAGTGGTGCATGCTTTACATAAAATCAAGGATCAGATGCATTATTGGGGAGGAAAGAAACAATCAACTTTGGAGGCATTTTTCAAAAAAAACATGACTTATTACGTAATGTGTTTGAAAATTAGTCATTGGATGAATGATATATTATATAAATAAAAATATATTATTTAAAATCTAGTGATTATTCATTTATATTTATATAGGGCCTATAAAGACTTCCTTTGTATTTATTCGTTATTGCATTAAGCGAGGTTATTCGTTAAGCCCATTGGACCAAGTTGGGACCAAAGAAATTTATTCATTAGACGAGGTTATTCATTTATCGAATATTCATTTATCGAGGTTCTACTGTAATATAATAGATAGATTTTTTCCTTCAAAAACCCGAAATTCTGCTATTGGCGACTGTATAAAATTTCTTTAACAAATCATATACCCCTTCATTTCCTTTACTTTCCGTTGTTCTCATTGTTTGTCTAGCTAGCTTAATGTCATAAGCACTCTACCTGTTCGATTCGTTACCTCACACACAACTACACAAGAACATGACTGAACTAGTAAGGTTTACATGCTAATTTTTTTTTTTTGAATAATTAGGCTTACATGCTCTATTGTAACAAATCACGGAAGTGAGCCAGAGTCAAACTCAGGACGTCCTGAGACAACAAGGTGAGCCAGTCGAACCCTGGACAACAAGAATCAATTGAGATATCTCATCATGCATACTAATCTTTTAAGTCCTACTCTTTGGAACTTGTTCTTCAACCTCAAAGCCTATATAGCCTTTGTGCACTCTTTTGTGCTCATGCATTCATTTTCCCGCCGACTCCATACCTACCTTTCGTATACCCCCGCAATCTAGCTGGCGGAGAACTATAATAATATGAAACAAAGTCAGACTTCAAGTTTTTTAGGATCGCTAATTCAGACCAAACTTTTATAAACACTAACATTGTTCTCGTTACGGAGAACTATAATAATGTACAACAGAGTCAGACTTCGAATATTTTAGGATCACTTGCTCACACCAAACATGTAAACAATGTTCTCATTATGCATTTCACTCGTTTTCTGCGAATTATTTGACCACTCTTTTTTTTACGTAGCATTGACTTTATAACAACTTAAGTTGCAGATAATTATCATCTTGAATTTATTTAGATATTCATCTTCGAAGCTCTTAAATCTGCAATCCGATCAATTAATGGCTTCTACAAGTTTTAATCAAATTTCGTCATCCTCTTCTGTTTTAACATCACCTCCTACTCAGTATGATGTTTTTTTAAGCTTCAGAGGTAAAGATACACGGTATACGTTTACTGAATTTCTATTTGAAGCCTTAGATCGCTCTGGTATTCGAACATTTATGGATGATCGTGAGCTAGGCATTGGAGATGTAATCTCAGATTCATTGCTCCAAGCTATTCAGGGGTCCAAGACTTACGTTGTTGTCTTCTCGGAAAACTATGCTTCTTCAAGTTGGTGCCTTGACGAGCTTGTAGAGATCATGGCTTACAAATCAATGGGAAGATCAGTTTTCCCTGTATTTTACAACATTGAGCCATCGGCTGTGCGGTACCAAACTGGGAGTTTTAAAGAAGCTTTCCGAAAACATGAAACCCTGTTTGACGGGGATAGATTTAATAAGTGGCACATCACTCTGACCACCGTGGCAAACCTCACAGGATACAATGTTCTTGAAAATATGTAAGTAAAATATTTTTATTGTCCTTGGTTGTTTAGATGAGATTAAACTTGGACCATAATGAATTGCACAATGTTATTAGAATTTTTTTACATCCAAACTTTGTTTTCGAAAATTGCAGGTCTCAAACTGATATTATAAATAAAATTGTTGATAGGGTTTTACTCGAAATTAATCCATCGACTCTGGATGTTGCTAAATATCCAGTTGGATTGGATTCTCGTGTTAAAGCCATAACAACATTGTTGAGCAGTGACAGAGAAGGTGTCTTTAGATTTGGTATACATGGTATGGGTGGAGTTGGCAAAACAACTCTGGCTAAAGCTGTGTATAACAAAAACTATCAAAGCTTTCAGGGCAGCTGCTTCTTAGCAAATGTTAGGGAGGTTTCAAAAAGAGAAAACGGCCTATTATGTTTACAACAGAAACTTATTGACGATGTTCTTAAACGCAAGAACCAGAAGATTGACAATGTTGATCAAGGAATTGAGTTGATAAGAGCTAGAATTTGTTCTAAAAAAGTTCTCATAGTTATTGATGATTTGGATAACAGATTACCCCTGGAATTTTTGGAAGGACCATTTGCCTTGGGTAGTAAAATCATTATAACGACAAGAAATGAAGATCTACTTGATTCAATTAAAGTAGAAGCCAAGTACAAAGTAAATGAATTGGGTGATGCTGAGTCACGTCAACTTTTTACCCAACATGCATTCGGAGATAATAAAATACCCGACACATTTGCAGAATTGTCCCGAGAAATTCTAGAACATGCTGGAGGGCTTCCATTGGCTCTTAAAGTTTTTGGCTCGAACTTGCTTAACCAGCCTGTGGAAGAATGGAGTTGGTTCATCGACAAATTGAAGCGAGTTTCCATTGAAGATGTTGTTGGACTTGTTTGAATAAAATTGTAATTGCATTTTATTTTCTTTGTTTTGTAACTCATGCATTTAAATTTTGTAACTCCTATATTAATTGGATTATATTTATTTGATTATTAGTAGGGAGGTTATAAAATTATGGCTATGTAAGTTACAAAAGTTTTCTCCTATATAATGAAGCTTTGGTTTCATTGTTTTGGGACACCAAAAAATTCTTCAAACATTTTATTGCATTTCTTGTATTCTTCTTAGAGCTCTAGGTTCTGTTTCCGTGAGATAGATGCGTTATTTGTTTGGTTCGTAGAAGGCGGGTCTTTAAGTGCTTAAGATCACCTTTGTTCGTTGTATCCTGGGAGACGGAAGCCAACACACCTTCAAGCACCACACGGAAGGGGCTTATCTGTTTTAAGGAAAGCGTGTTTTTTCACGTGCCTCGAACATTCTTTTGGTATTTTTTCTTGTTGATTTCTTAATTTCAGGTACAATCTTTTACTATACTTCCTACAAGCTTAAAACAGATAAAATAATTCATATGAATTGGTTTAGTTCATAAACTTATTTATTTGATTTTTTTTTTGGGAGTATAGTGATTTTGATTTGCAATTATTATGATTTAATTGCATATGCATGTTCTGTGTTGTTCATATGATTGTTAATATCATATGTTTATTCTCGATTTTCCCTTATACATGCATGTCGTATATTGTTTATGTGACTGCAGGAGTTATTTGGTTTAGTTTAAAACAATGTCATCCATGTTTTATTATATTAATATGTTATATATATCATGTCAGCATGTTTTCCTTTGACATGGGCTATTTATGCTTAGTTTACAATGTCATGGGAGTCCACATTATTATACATTTATACTCCGTATCTTTGTTCTGTCCATGTGTTTCTGACATGACCTGCTATATATGTCAAAGTGATATGCTTCAAATTTTAAAAATTTGAAAGTCTTTTGTTTTTAAAAAAAAAAAAAAATCTACGTAACAATTCTTTATTTATGGCTTTGTGTTACGTTTGACTGCAACTAGTAGTATAACTGACATGTATATTAGACTAGTGGTGGTAATTTTTAGTACTGTTTAGAATCCCTTATGCCTTGAATATAATTATTTTACAATTTTGTGGCTATACATTAACATGGATTTATGGTCGGTTATGGATATATTGTCTCTTTTGTAACCCTTTTGATATGATTAATTATTTGTTGGACCAATTTCCATGTTGCCATGAAGAATTTCTCTCCGGTCTTTTACTAGGTCTGTAATTGGTGCACTTTTCTGGCATGATTTATTGCTTAAAAAAAAGAAAAAAAAAAGAAATGTTATAATTGCATGATTGTAACAGTAGGCTATTAAATGTGATTTGATTCACTTATATGAATTTTTGTGACTAATTTTTTCTTTTAATGGACCTGGCATGTTGTATGAATATGTTGGCTGAATGGTTTAGTGAATGCATGCATATCTTGTCTAATTTGACATGAATAATGGCATGTTTTTAAAATTGTTTGTGTTTGGCATATCTATCTATACTCTATATTAATGTGCAAAACCATGTTTTAATGGTACACAATAGTACCAAAGTACCAAAAGTACCAAAAGTACCAAATTTGGTTATCACTTACCTCGGAGTTCGATCCCTTCCAACTACATAATTATACAAGATTTATTATTTAATTTAATTTCACCCCAATGTTCGATTTCCTATAAGGGGTTTGACGGTTATCACTTAATTCGGGGTTCGATTCTTTCCAACTACATAATTATACAAGATTTATTATTTAATTTAATTTCTTTAATTTCATCGCGTGTTCGATTTCCTATAAAGAGTTCAATTCCTGACATAATTATAAAGATTTATTTACTTTAATTTTTTTAACTTTATCTCGGATTCGATTCTTTATAACTACATAATTAAATAGTGTATTAATATTAATTTTTTAATTTCAACTCGTGTTCAATATATGCCCGTGCTTCGCACGGGTTATCAGCTAGTATTAATTAATTTAAAATATGCAAAGTGTCCATTTATTCATGACGAGGAGTGTTTGGTTTGCATAAAATTTTTTAAATGCTGGGTGATATTTTGTTTCATAACTGATGGAGATTATGAATATATTTATGTGAATCAATTGTGCTAATTTGATTATGGTTTTTTTTTTCTTCTCTTGAAAAAAAAAAGGAAAAATATTTATGTATATATATATATATATATATATTGGAAATATTTTTCTGGAAGAACATACTATTTTTTGATATTGATAAAAGATAATTCTGTCTAGGAGTTGGTTATTAAGTGGGACCGCTGTGACCCCTCCAACCCTGGGAATTATTTATGGAGGTATCAAATTTGATGTATTTAATTCAGAAAAAATTTAATCCATACTTTAATATCAAGCTAGTGGATTTTGGTTTTTTTTCCTTTGAAAAAAAAAAGAGGTAAAAATAGCTTTGATATGTTTGATAACTGTACATGGCAAATTTGTTTTTGTTGAAAAAAAAAATATTCTATATTTTTGTGGAATTTTGCAAATTACAAATTCTATATTTGTCTTGTGACTGCAAAGGTAGTGAATGTGCCTAATGCGGCGATCCTTGTAGTGCCAAATATAGTCGTACCGGTAACCACTCAAGCGGAAAACCGGAGAAATTTAGTGGGATGAATTTTGTGAGGTTCTTGACCGAGGATGCACCTAAGCTGAAAGAAGATGAGTCTGATGGAACCACTCAGATTTCTTATGTAGCCGTTATTGTTGAGAAAGTTCGTTGGAACTAAAATCCTTCGTGGATATTCAGTACGTTAAAAACCTAACGGGCCTGGTACCTATAAAGTACAGGTTATGGGTCAGCATGCGATTTATATTTTTCTGGTTGGGTTTGTTCCTCCAGTTAAATTGTTAATTCTCATGTTGGTGTCGGTCTGTTGAGACAATGACGCACGAGTCTATTATGGTGATCCGTGTGATACCTAATACGACATTACTGTCAGCTCTGTATGTTGAAATTTGGAGAAATCCAGAATGTTGTTAACCCTAACGCATCAGTTGATCAAGGATCACTGGATGTGGGTTTATTGGAAGTTTATGTTCTTCCTCGGACCTCTTCTGGTTGTACTGGTTGGTGAGTCAGAAAATTAGGTTCTCTAGTGAACCAAATTGAAATTTTAGGAAAATTCAATAGTTGAATTTTTCAGTGACAAGAACAGGAAAGTTCTGTGTACTCGTTATAGAGTAAGAATGAAGTTGAATGGAGGTTTTCGCTCTATATGCTTGAGGTTGAAAACCAACTTAAATACAGAAAATTAAGATGGTAAAGAATGACTTTGGTGGTGAATACACCTTATGAAAGGAAATAATGGTTCCTATTAGTTTTGGAATGCATTTTTCTTAGTAATATTCGAAATGTGGGGGTATCTTGAAGATGTCATGATACCAAATACCTATTAAGGTAAAAAGAGATCCAAAACCAATTGAGGTATTTGGGATGGATATATAGACAGCGTTTGAGTCTAATAATATCTTGTAGCATGCAAATGGATCTAATTTGTGAGATCATTAAAATGCAATTACGGAATCTAGGAATACTTCTTTGATGGGCTAGTAGTTCCTTGTAGATATGAGTTATTGGATGAATGTGAGGTTGAACCTAGAGGGCAAAAGATTTGAAAATTTTGTTAGTCCAAAAATGTCTGAAATTTTGCTTGAAGGTAAACCTGAAAACTTGAGAGAAGCTATGAGAATTCTCTGATGATCCTATGAGAAAATGGATGTCAATAGAGAAATTGAACATCAAATGAACTTTTCTGTTTTAGCACAGAACTTGTTATTAGTTCCTTGTAGATATGAGTTATTGGATGAATGTGAGGTTGAACCTAGAGGGCAAAAGATTTGAAAATTTTGTTAGTCCAAAAATGTCTGAAATTTTGCTTGAAGGTAAACCTGAAAACTTGAGAGAAGCTATGAGAATTCTCTGATGATCCTATGAGAAAATGGATGTCAATAGAGAAATTGACTAGAATTATGTGTTTCTATGAGAGAAGTGATTCTATGTGATAGAATCGTGTTTAATAAATATATGGATTGATCTTCTTGCGAGATAGATGCCATTTGGGTCCAAACGAATTTTCAAATTAGAAAATAAATATATGGGTCAAAGAAAAGTAAAAGGTCAGACTGATAATTAAAGATTACAGTCAAAAGTGAAGACATAACTTACTTTATGATATATTATTGAGTTATATGAATATGGTTCATCAAGATGATACTTAAATTGTCGGCATTGTGAAATTTGTAAGTACATCAATGAACTTTGGAACAGTCTTTCTTGGTTTCTCTGGCTAACGCAAGAGTAGAAAGTCTGTAGTTTGGTTATTATGTTGATTGGAACAACATATATACGAAAATTGGCATATAAAATTTGATATTGTTGCGATATGTTATGACTTCATAATAAACGATATAGTTGCCATTTTTGAGGACGCTAAAATTTGGTAACTTAGTGAATGAGTGTTGCCAGTTTAGGGACGCTTAAACTTGGTAATTAGATAAATTGATATTACTGATTTTTGGGACGCTAAAAATTGGTAATGTCAATGACAAATTAAAGCCTTAGCTGATGACTGGTAAAGTGATTACCAAAATGTGACATATGCCAAAGTTAAGATGCACGAGTATAGTGAAAAAGATTGTAATGGAATGTCGAAACATCTTTGTCGTCGACACAATTCCGTTAGACAACTACTCTCAACTGGGTTATCACTATTGGTCATATTAGGTCAAAAGATAACATTGCGGATTCGCTAACCAAAGGGTTAACAAGAGAGTTAGTTGAGAAATCATCGAAAGGAATGAGACTAAAGCCCATAATAAAAGTCGATACAAAGGAAACCCAACCTTGTTGACTGGAGATCCCAAGATCTTGGTTCAATGAGACAACCTAACTGTAAAGACTTAGTGAGATCACTGTGGGGGTTTTACTCCCGGGTTCATTCCTATGATGAAAAACAGTGATAAAATTTGGATAAGGCTAAGCAATGCTTTTAATGATCCTTGTGTGTCGATATGTCGAACAAATAATACTTTTGTATTGTTCAAGAGATCACCTATGTGAGTGAAGTGGGGTCGCTTCAAGAAGGAATTGTGGGGCCAATTCTGGGAAAAACTCATAGAACCAGGCTAAAGCTCAGGACCAAAATGAGCTTAACAGTGAGAACTGAACAAATATAGGGAAAAATGCCAGTGGGGGATATATCATCATTTCACAAAAAAGAATGGCAGTTCAAGGTCAACGCGACTACTGAAATTCTAGAAATGTAAATATGTTCTTACAAGGGAAGGTTCAAGGGTGTACGCCTACCTATCCTATGCTGGTTTCTACCGCGCGCTCTATCTCCGTGTCAAAGAGTCGTTTTGCAATGTCAATTTTATTCATGTGGGGGATTGTTGGACTTGTTTGAATAAAATTGTAATTGCATTTTATTTTCTTTGTTTTGTAACTCATGCATTTAAATTTTGTAACTCCTATATTAATTGGATTATATTTATTTGATTATTAGTAGGGAGGTTAGAAAGTTATGGGTATGTAAGTTACAAAAGTTTTCTCCTATATAATGAAGCTTTGGTTTCATTGTTTTGGGACACCAAAAAATTCTTCAACATTTTATTGCATTTCTTGTATTCTTCTTAGAGCTCTAGGTTCTGTTTCCGTGAGATAGATGCGCTATTTTTTGGTTCGTAGAAGGCGGGTCTTTAAGTGCTTAAGATCACCTTTGTTCGTTGTATCCTGGGAGACGGAAGCCAACACACCTTCAAGCACCACACGGAAGGGGCTTATCTGTTTTAAGGAAAGCGTGGTTTTTCACGTGCCTCGAACATTCTTTTGGTATTTTTTCTTGTTGATTTCTTAATTTCAGGTACAATCTTTTACTATACTTCCTACAGATGTTGAGAATAAACTTGTTATTAGCTTTGAAGCATTGAAATTGGTTGATCCTATGCTGCAGAAGTTTTACCTAGACATTGCTTGTTTTTTCACTGGACACAAGAAAAAGATGGTTGTGAAGATAATGGAAACTTGTTACACATTTGTTGATCATAAATTTGACATTCTAAGGAAAAGGTGTTTACTAACGACCAATGATGAAGATGAGCTGGGGATGCATGATCTTCTTCGGGATATGGGAAAGAAAATTGCACGTAACAACTCTTTTGATGAGCCTGGAAAACATAGTAGATTATGGATATCAGAAGATATATGTGATGTGTTGAAGAAGCATAAGGTACTCATATGAATTCAAATCATACAGTATCACATGTCAACTTTTGTTGTGTTATTCTGTACTAGCTGATAACCCGTGCGAAGCACGGGCATATATTGAACATGAGTTGAAATTAAAAAATTAATATTAATACACTATTTAATTATGTAATTATAAAGAATCGAATCCGAGATAAAGTTAAAAAAATTAAAGTAAATAAATCTTTATAATTATGTCAGGAATTGAACTCTTTATAGGAAATCGAACACGCGATGAAATTAAAGAAATTAAATTAAATAATAAATCTTGTATAATTATGTAGTTGGAAAGAATCGAACCCCGAATTAAGTGATAACCGTCAAACCCCTTATAGGAAATCGAACATTGGGGTGAAATTAAATTAAATAATAAATCTTGTATAATTATGTAGTTGGAAGGGATCGAACTCCGAGGTAAGTGATAACCAAATTTGGTACTTTTGGTACTTTGGTACTATTGTGTACCATTAAAACATGGTTTTGCACATTAATATAGAGTATAGATTTATAATTGCTCGTATGATGAAATGATGTATTAAAGTGGCACAATGTAACTCTCATACTCTTTTCCTCTCTCAAATTCATATATAAAACATTGGTTATCAACTTTTCTTCATGAATTATATGTATTAGGGAACAGAAGCACTAGAATGTATCATCCCGCGGGACAACCAGGATGCACTAAATGGAATATCATTCACAACGGAAACGTTCAAAAAGATGAGTAAATTAAGATTTCTTTACCTCAAAAAGGTAAACCTCAATGGAAGCTTTAAAAATACATTTGAAGATTTGAGGTGGCTCTGTTGGGACTTTTGTCCTCTAAAATGCTTACCTTCTGAATTTAATCCGCAAAAACTTGTTATTCTTGAATTGCCTCATAGCAAAATGAATACAATGTGGGAGCTAAACACGGTGAGTGCTCCGAGTGTGTTATATTTAACTTATATGATACTTTATATTTTGATGTCTTAAAATCTCCCAATTGCTCTCCTTTTTACAGGGTTCACATGTTTTTGAAAAGCTAAAGACTTTGAACATGTCATATTCTCTAGATTTAACTACAACTCCAGACTTCACTAAATTACCCTGTCTTGAAAATTTAAATTTTGAGTATTGTGCAAGCTTGGAGGAGGTCCACATATCAATCGGAAGTTTGGATAGGCTTGTTTCCTTAAATTTGCATGGTTGTGTGAACCTAAGAAGTCTTCAGGACAGCATTTGCAACTTGAGAGCACTGAAATGTCTAAATATTGGTGGTTGCAGTAGGCTGGAAGCATTGCCTATAGAGCTGGGAAACATAGAGTCTCTAACGGAGCTCAATGCATGGGGACTAAGTATTTTGGAAATACCGGAATCGATTGGACGTCTCAGTCTGCTTGTTGAGCTGGAATTGAACAATAACAAGGGCCTTGAGTATCTTCCAGATACCATTTGCAACCTTAGATCATTGGAAATTCTTGATATTAATGATTGCAGTAGTCTGGAAGCATTACCGGATTGGATTGGACTTCTTAGTAAGCTTGTTGAGCTGAGGTTAAGTTGTAACAAGAACCTTGAAACTCTTCCAGACACCATATGTAACATACGATCATTGGAAATTCTTGATATTTCTGAATGTGAAAAACTTGAAATATTACCTGATCAGTTGTGGAGGCTTACAAGCCTATGGGAGCTAGATGCAAGAGGTGCTTCTCTGCTAAAAAACCTTCCTGATATAGAATTAAGCCAGATCGCATTATCATTGCAGAAGTTGGATTTAACTAGCAGTGATCTCACTGCACTGCCATACGGTATTAGTCAGCTCACAAACCTAGAAGATCTTGTTCTTAAAGGTTGTGGTAATCTGTTGTCCATTTCAGTACTTCCTCCCAACCTAAAACGCATAATGGCAGATGATTGCGCGTCTTTAGAAAGATTACCAAATCTATCCAACTTAAAACAGTTGAAGAATTTGCACCTTGCATATTGTGTTGGTTTGTCAGAGATTTTAGGCTTAGATGAACTCCCATCTTTAAGATAACTTGATCTGGGACGTCGGACCTCTGCCAGCTCATCTCTGGGAGAAACTTTTACTAAACGTTTGTTTCAGGTAGGGCTTATCTCAAACTCTTATGATTATATCTTAGTGCCTCACACTTGCATACATTCTTTGAGGATTGTTGTTTAAACATTTCTTATTAAATAGCGATTAGCAAGTCATAATTTTTTAATAAGGCCATTTCTACTACAAATCTTATAAAGTTATAATGAACCCAAGAATATCTAGGTGAAAATTAATTGCTCAATTAATAATAAAAACAAACCACTTGCCTGTTGCTTAACTTTCTTGCTTTCTTTCTTTGGTTGTATGTTACAACAGATATATTGTGGATTTGGGCATCTAATTCATATTTGCGCTTCGGAGTTTCCATATTGGATTAGTCAGTCAAGTACTTTAGGATCAATATACTCTTTAGATGTGCCTCCAAACGTCCTGGGGATGATTCTTTGCTTTAAGCACTTGGGGCACTGGGAGAAGTTACATCATTCTGATCTAATTGAGTATTCTGTTGAGAATACCACAAGTGGCTTTACATTGCAAGGCAGTTTTGACAACTTTAAGTATGATGCATTTATGGTAATATTACCAAGATCATTAATTTCCAACAGAGATGGCAACGATAGAATTCAGTTAAGAACGACAAATGCAGATATTCTTGGAATTCATCTACTGTACAAACATGAGTTTCCAATGATTGACCATGTTTTGGAAAAACATATGATTATCTTTGGTGAGTTGAAATTGGTTAATCCTGTGCTGCAGGATTTTTTCCTAGATATTGCTTGTTTTTTCATAGGATGGAAGAAAGATGAGGTCGTTCAAATATTGGAAACCTATTATTGCAATGTGGATCGAAATATTGATATTCTGAAGGAAAAATGTTTATTGGCAATCAATAATAATAATGAGTTGGCGATGGATGATCTGCTAAAACATATGGGAAGAAAAATCGTTCGTAAAAGCTCTCCTGAAGAGCTTGGAAAACATAGTAGATTATGGTTATCATTAGATATATATGACGTGTTAAACAAGCACAAGGTAATTCCATCATCATGTATATATCTAATATGGTCTCAGAAGTTTTAGTATGACCATGACTTTATATATGTTACAAATTTGGTTATAGGATGCATTATGTGTTGAAGAAGCATTAGGGAACAAACTCTTTAACTCTCTCTCTCTCTCTCTCTCTCTCTCTCTCTCTCTAGTTTATTTATATAACATTGGTCTTTAATTATTTTTATTGATATATGGGTGTTAGGGAACAGAAATGATTGAAGGTATCATCCCTCGAAAAGCTTACTATGAGGATGCTCTCACGGGACAATCATTCACTACCAGAACATTCAGAAAAATGAGTAAATTAAGATTTCTTTACCTAAAAAAGGTAAATCTCACTGGAAGCTTTAAACAGAAATTTCAGGATTTGAGGTGGCTGTGTTGGGAGTCTTGTCCTTTGAAGTGCTTACCTTCTGAATTTTACCCGCCAAAACTTGTTATTCTAGAGTTGCCACATAACAATATGAGAAGCCTGTGGGAGCTAAACAAGGCAAGTACTCTGAATATGTTTCTTTCATATATAACACATTAATCATAAGTCTGACTTAATTTCTTCGAATTGGGGTATTCATTTTTACAGGTATCACATGTTTTTGAGAACTTAAAAACTCTAAACATGGCATATTCTCAAAATTTAATTACGACTCCAGACTTCACCAAATTACCGTGTCTTGAAACTTTAAATTTTGAGGCTTGTAAAAATTTGGAGGAGGTCCACATATTGATTGGAAGCTTGGCGAGGCTTGTTTTCTTGGATTTGTCTAGCTGTGTGAAGCTCAGAAGTCTTCCGGACACCATTTGTAACTTAAAAGCATTGGAAGTTCTAACTGTTAATTACTGCAGTAGTCTAGAAGCACTGCCTATAGAATTGGGGAACATTGAATCGAATTAACAACTGATGTAGATGCAGAAATTTCAGGACTTCATCTACTGTACAAAACAGAGAACTGTAGGAAACGAAAAAGAGGAGCAAAACGCTGAACGGTAGAAAAGATAGAGAGTGACTAAGAACTGAATGCGCTCTCCTCCCCCTGTCTCATTCACTGGTCATACATTTTCCACCAACAGAAACAGGTAACCAATACATAAAATTATATCTGTTTATGTGGTTATAATCACTGCTTCGACTTCCACCTACAAGGTATCACACTAGTTTATGCTGATGCAGATCGATCTTCAGAATTATCAGGAGCTCGAAATTCATGGTAATGATACACTGATCTTTAAATTAACAATTTGTCTGCAAGTTACAAATTTGCATGACTTGTGTAAAGTGGCTATTAAAATTTTACCGATCATCAATATTAGATCGACGATTATATTTTTTTTGTTTGTGTTTTTCTTTGGGTGATGAAATGACATGACTTTTACAAACTTACCAAATTGCATCTACTACTTCCTATGCCTATTGTGCGTTACTTTTTAATAACCAATCAGCTATAGCGCTGTACTAACGAATTGTTCGCTTGCAGTTTCTCATATCCCAGTTGGCAATTTTCAGTTTCGTTGAATTATCAGTTTTTTTTTTGTTGCGAAAGAATGAGAACAATATTCATTTAAGTAGACATTTACAAGTGGATAGCCAAAGAAAGTGATGGTGTGATTGTGTTGTTTTCTCAATAATTCCTTGTCGATTTCTCGACTAAAGGTGTTAGAAACAATGTCAGTGTGTAGGGTAGCCGCGGTGGCCCGAGGCCTGCAACAACTGAGATTGTTGCAGTGACCCTACATGAACAATACTCCGTCTCAACTAATTGTTTACACTTTCCTTTTTGGGACGTCTCAACCAATTTTTTACGTTTCCTAAAATAGTAAGCTTTAACACTATTACACCCACTACTTCACTTATTTTAACAATACTTTACACTATTACACCCACTACTTCACTTATTTTAACAATAAAATCACTATTACATCCACTACTTCACTTATTTTAACCATAAAATCACTATTACACACACTGCTTCACTTATTTTAATTGGATATCTTGATCTCCGTGCTAAAAGCAAACGTAAACAAACACTTGGGACGGAGAGAGTAATACTTTTTCTTTTGCAAGTTATTAGTTGGTGTTTAAAAGTTGATTCTTTCTTTTAAGTATAGCTTATATAAATTAATGTGTAATATCTAAAATTAATTTATTTACATTAAATATTTTGATTTTACTTATGATAAGTAGTTTCTTAATAGTAATGAGCAGTGTTGTAAAAAGCGGGAATCAGACTTAATCGGTGGAGGCACCGTCCAGTGATTAATCGGGTAATCGGGGATTAATTGGAATGATTAATCGGATCATTAATCGGAACTAATTTAATATTATTTTTAAATATAATTATTATTAATATACATAATTATTTTATTATTTTGATTATACATGAATAATTATCATATATTTATACAAATATATTTAAAATATATAGCATTATTAAAGTAAATATAAATTTTAAGATCTAATTTTTGAATTGGGGTCAATATGAGAGAAAAAATTGATAATTTCATGATTTATCCGTTTAAAATTTTAGTTTCTCATATGAGAATAATAGTTTTCTTAAAATTTATTCAATTTTTTACTTTTTGAATTTTTATAATTTTTCTACATATTTTTCAATTTTTTATCAACAATGCCGATTTTTGACCGATTAATCCGATTTTTGACCGATTAATCCCGATTAATCCCGATTTTTTGAAAAAACGATTTTTTAGCCGATTTTTGTAAAATCAGTTCGGTTCCTTACCGAACAGCGATTAATCCCGATTAATCGCCGACTTTTAGAACAGAGGTAATGAGTCACAAGTCACCGGAACATTACTCCCGCAATTGCTACGAAGTTGCTAACAATAATAATAATTGTAGATAAAAGAAGGTTGGTATGAGTAGTTGCTAACAATAATAATTGAAAATAAAGGAAGCTAGGTACGAATAATTGAACCAAGGGCCACTCAATTGTCATCCATACATTTCATTCGTTTTCTTCCAGTTATCGAACACTCCTCAGACTTTAACTTTCATGTTCAAGACTATCTTCACATCATTCTTGTACAACTTGATCTTCCGGTTCTTTTAAATTTGTTGCCTGAACAACTTATCTTCCAGTTTTTGTTTTAAAATGTTTGGAAACATCTTTTTTTGAGGAAATAGGTAAATTCATTAAAGAAAAGAAATATTCGAATACAAAGAATCCAACACCAATTGTGGAGGAGACCGGAGACGTAAACATGTTGCAGCTATCTAACAAACAAGGGACTTTAGCCATAAAATGGACCACCTTATTTACTTGCTTTTTAACATGACGGACAACCAAATCAGGCCTCAAGCTCAACTTCATTCGACAGACCTCAAGAACATTTCCAACCTCCAACTGATAATCATGCTTTTCCTGCAGAGCATTGATCACTAGAAGCGAATCACCCTCAATAACCACATTCTGAACTCCCACTTCCTCAATCCAGTTTAGAGCCTCATGCATACCAGTAGCCTCTGCTTCCATAACACTTACTTTCCCAGCATACCTCAGATTCTTTCCACAAACAAAACTCCCCAACTCATCTCGCAAAACCATTCCTACAGCAAAAGATTCAGCACCATTGTACACAGTGTTGGAGGTCCATCTATCAAGTCCATATATAAATATGAAAGCCCATTACTGTACACCTAGAAAAGGATCCAAGAACATAGAGATCCTTCGGTGGCTTCGGTCCAATCAATAAAGGACACCTCAAAATGTGGGACATGAGTGTTCCATCTTTTCCACCTCCTAATGATTCATTACCACACTATAAATAAGAGAGGAAGCTGGCCAGTGAAGAGGAGGACAACTCAAGTATTCTCTAAACACAATCTCTCTATGTTTTACCTATATCTCTCTAAAAGAACCGAAATACTTATTCTTACGCCGGAGGTGAATCGGGGGTCAACACCCTCGCATTCTTCTTCTTTTGCAGGTCCGAATGAAGAGATTATCCGGCAGAAATATGGTTCCAACATTTGGCGCCGTCTGTGGGAACATAGAGATACTTTTGTGTGAATGAAGAAGGCTTTGGCCGAAGCAGAAGAATTTGGCCGAAGCGAAGGGATTTGGCCGAAGCGAAGGGATTTGGCCGAAGCAAAGGAATTTGGCCGAAGCGAAGTGATTTGGCCGAAGCAAAGGGATTTGGCCGAACCGAAGGGATTTGGCCGAAGCAAAGGAATTTGGCCAAAGCGAAGGAATTTGGCCGAAGCAAAGGAATTTGGCCGAAGCAAAGGAGTTTGGCCAACCAAAGAGGCTTTGGCCGAAGCAAAAGAATTTGGCCGGAGCGAAGAGATTTGGCCGAAGCAAGGAATTTGGCCGAACCGAAGGGATTTGGCCGAAGCGAAGGGATTTGGCCGAAGCAAAGGGATTTGGCCGAAGCAAAGGAATTTGGCCGAAGCGAAGGGATTTGGCCGAAGCAAAAGAATTTGGCCGAAGCGAAGGGATTTGGCCGAAGCGAAGGGATTTGGCCGAACCGAAGGGATTTGGCCGAAGCAAAGGAATTTGGCCGAAGCGAAGGGATTTGGCCGAAGCAAAGGAATTTGGCCGAAGCAAAGGAATTTGGTCGAAGCAAAGGAGTTTGGCCAACCAAAGAGGCTTTGGCCGAAGCAAAAGAATTTGGCCGAAGCGAAGAGATTTGGCCGAAGCAAGGAATTTGGCCGAACCGAAGGGATTTGGCCGAAGTAAAGGAATTTGGCCGAAGCAAAGGAGTTTGGCCAACCAAAAAGAATTTGGCCGAACCGAAGGGATTTGGCCGAAGCGAAGGGATTTGGCCGAAGCAAAGGAATTTGGCCGAAGGAAAGGAGTTTGGCCAACCAAAAAGAATTTGACCGAAGCGAAGGGATTTGGCCGAAGCAAAGGAATTTGGCCGAAGCAAAGGAGTTTGGCCGAAGCAAAGAGGATTTGGCCGAAGCAAAAGAATTTGGCCGAACCGAAGGGATTTGGCCGAAGCAAAAGAATTTGGCCGAAGGGATTTGGCCGAAGCGAAGGAATTTGGCCGAACCGATGGGATTTGGCCGAAGGAAGGAATTTGGCCGAAGCGAAGGGATTTGGCCGAAGCAAAGGAATTTGGCCGAACCGAAGGGATTTGGCCGAAGCAAAGACAAAGCCGAAGGTGGGAGCTTTGCAAAAAAAAATAAAAAAAAATAAAAAAAAATTGCACAAGGAAGAAGATGAGTCCAAAGGCTCCGAATCACACCCCCGAAGAGCTAGGACGAGAACTACTGCCACTTCCGACTCCAAAGATAAGGAGTATAAAGCACCCAAAGGGGAGAAAAGAAAGAGTCTCATGGCGAATCAAGCTAAGCTGGGGACATACAAGCTTCGACAATTCCATCAGTAAGCTTACTAATCGCCTCAAATTTTATATTTTTGTTTTATTATATATGTTTCGGTTCGCCCAAGTACAATTAAACGCGCACTACATGATCTAATATGTTCATTACGTAGTTTAGTACAATGAGGCTTAAACAGACCGACCGAACAAAATATGCGTCCTTACAAATGCTGTGGTACTTAAGCAACTTTGACATAATTAAGTTCGGGAGGAGAATATTTTCCACCGACCGAACGAGAACTCAATTACTTACAAACCTCACCGGGAGCGTCTAGGTTACGACCGAAGATGCCCAATCAACAATTAATCGGTCAGGGACAGTTTTTCGTATGAACGGACCCATGTTTGGGGCCGACCAATAAAAACATGAGTCCTTATAATTATTTTAGTATTTAAGCTACTATGACGTAATTAAGGACGGGAGGAAACATTTTTTCACTAACCGAATGGGACCTTAATTACTCTCAAGTCCCTTAAAAACTAGGGACAACTAGGTTACGACCTAATATAACTAAAACTATGTGTTTACACTAAAACACGCAAGCGTACGTGGTCACAAGTAATACAGATAGAAGTCAAGTTCGTTCCCACAGAGATCTGGTTTTTAATTCAGTATTGTACCTATGCAACAATGTATGGTTTTAATTCACTGCTAAGACAAATAACAAATTGGGTTTTAATTAACTAAATTAAACTAAGAAAGTAAATTAACAAACTAAGAATTAACTAACTAACAAGAATTGAAATCTAATTACTTCTGCAAGAAAAACCATGGAATCCTAACTTCATTAAATATTTTGCTTAGATCTGACGCCTTTAATCTCTATATGCAATGGTTATGATATCTGATCGGACAACACGAAACAAGTACACGCTACCTGTCAGCATACGTATACCAAACTAAACATACATCCACAAAAGAGATAGAAGATGAATAGACACCAATTATGCTTAGACCCTATATGTCTATAGAATTTGAAAACATAACGGTTGAAGAGCAAGTTATCCATAATAATCACATAGGGCAATACAAGTATTCTCATCTCGTACCACAACCATATTGATAAACAATTATGAACCTATGCTAGCATGGCAAGTTCTAAATCTCAAGATCCACTTTCACTTCACAAGAGATTAACAAATTAGATGTTCATGACGCATCTATCAATTAAGCATAACCATACGAGGATATCAGATATACATCACACACAGATCTTTAAAGCAATCAAGATACTAAAGCTCCATAAATAAATCCGTTAGAATCCCATGACAACAATTAGTTCATAATCGAACCTCTCGTCATCATGGGATCTGATGAAACCATGATAAAAACAAAGTATGAAAATATACAAATAAACCTAAGTAATTGATATGTAATAGTTCTACTCCTAATGATGATAATCTAATGATCTAATTTACAAGGGTTGGATGTGTTTATATAGGCTCTAGACATCTTGCCCAGCAAGAAAATACCAAAACAGAATTATAATAGAATTTCTGCAAGATACGTTTCCTAAACTGATTCTGTTTTTTAAGGGAAATTCGTAGCTGACTTTTCTTTTGTTTTCCAGAGCCGTTCCAGACGTAATTGGGCTTCTGGACCACCTTAGAATGATAGAGAATCTCGTTATCTTCGCGTGGACTGCTTACGGGCTGAAAACAGACTTATAGAACTCAAGATATGGCCCAAACAGTGAATCTCACGCGTGCAGCCCAATAAATCCGAATTTTAATAAATTAAATCTCCAAAAACGACAAAAACATCCACCATAATCAATATACTTGTAAATCTGCACAACTAAACAAAATACATCAAAACTACAAGAAACTTGAGCCCAAGACAATCAATTTAAGCCGATTTAGAATGTTCCAAGTGGATATAAACTCCACTTATCACACCCCCAAACTTAAACCGATGCTTGTCCTCAAGCATAAACAATTACAACTAACTAACTAACTAGTACCACTTCCGTAGGTGATCACGGTTGCATTTGGCATATGCAACAAGCCCTTTAAACCCCTAGGCAGCCCTAGTGGACGAGTAAGGTCTCGTGAGGGCCTATAGCGAATGTACCCACAAAATCCATTTACCTAATGCAATGCAATGCATGAATGCAACTAATATGCAACTGCAAATAATCTAATCTACCATACCTTCAAATCCTCTCATGCCACATCAACTTAAGAATCAAAGTAAATACGCAATGTCTTGGTGTCGAAAGTGCAAGTATTCACATAGTCTACTCAATGAACATGCATAAGTTCTCACAAGCCCATGTCAAGTGTAAGAATAAGTTAGTAAACATGCTAAGCCTACAAGAGTACATCTTTGAGACAAAACTCGGGATCTCATACGCAAAAACAAGCAAACACTCACAATCCACTCACAAAAGAATATTCACTCAAGAACAAGGGTAAGTGTATCACTCAATTCCAACAAAATCATAAGCATGCTTGACATTTGGTATCAATCTAACTCTTAACACAGCATACATCAATGACGATAATCAAAAGGTCTTTAATTGGGTTGTAACGGGGCTAGGGACAAGGTATGTCAAATAAGCCAAAACAGGTGAAGTGTCAAAAGCTAGTAAGTACCATAATACATCACACACAACACCATATTCCCCCCCACATAATTTTTACTAAAACAAACACTCGACTAGTCGACTGAAATAGGATCACAACAAACACAAACATGCTCTCATAATATTTTTTTTTTCTTTCTTTTTTTTTTCTTTTTTTTTTTTCTTTTTTTTTTCTTTTTTTTTTTTTCCCGAGAGCTAAATATAACACAAACAATAATATAAACAATAACAATGATCCAATGAATTTATTACATATGTCGACTATCAAGTAAACACCCAAACCCAATTTCCAATATTTCCCCCAAAATTATGACCAACAATAACCCTTCCTTGCACACCTTATTACTCCCTTAAGCACTCTACTAGCCTTTGACAATGTGGGTTCAAATTAATGTGAGGCCAATACAAGAAAAAGGTCTAGGCAAGTAATGTGGTATGTCACCGAAAAAATAGGATTAAGCTCAACGGGTTAACTAATTGATCATGTAAACATGGTGTGGTAATATGGGAAAATATGCGGTTATTCCTAATTGCCTTTATCATTTTAATCGTCAAATAATGTCATGCGTTTCAAGAAAGACCTCAAACAACTGCTAGCAATGCAAACAATCCGTGGACACTCAAGCAAACGAATAAATTGCAAATATGCAATATGCAATAAGGCTCAAAATCTCACTTGGTGGCAAAACATACTCAATCCCAAGAAAAAATCTCTCTAACGCACCAACTTGTATTCAAAGCATGCAAACTAAATCATCTTGCACATATTCATGTCCTTCTAATCACTTACAACATTCAATAAGTCTACTAGCTTCAACTCACTAGTGTATGTGTGTGCACAAGAACAGAGCATATCACTTCTCAATCAAAAGCGTCAACAACACAAAATTCCTATCAAGCATGGGTGCAAATGCAACTATTATGAACTCACATGAAATACGAAAATAAAAACAGAATGCCCTATATGAAACAAACGTAGATAACACAAACATAAATGCATAATTTACTACTACTAATATGCAAAGCATGAAATCCTACATGAACAAATAATACAACAACAACTACTAATCCCTCAAACCAACCGATTTAGAATGTTCCAAGTGGATATAAACTCCACTTATCACACCCCCAAACTTAAACCGATGCTTGTCCTCAAGCATAAACAATTACAACTAACTAACTAACTAGTACCACTTCCGTAGGTGATCACGGTTGCATTTGGCATATGCAACAAGCCCTTTAAACCCCTAGGCAGCCCTAGTGGACGAGTAAGGTCTCGTGAGGGCCTATAGCGAATGTACCCACAAAATCCATTTACCTAATGCAATGCAATGCATGAATGCAACTAATATGCAACTGCAAATAATCTAATCTACCATACCTTCAAATCCTCTCATGCCACATCAACTTAAGAATCAAAGTAAATACGCAATGTCTTGGTGTCGAAAGTGCAAGTATTCACATAGTCTACTCAATGAACATGCATAAGTTCTCACAAGCCCATGTCAAGTGTAAGAATAAGTTAGTAAACATGCTAAGCCTACAAGAGTACATCTTTGAGACAAAACTCGGGATCTCATACGCAAAAACAAGCAAACACTCACAATCCACTCACAAAAGAATATTCACTCAAGAACAAGGGTAAGTGTATCACTCAATTCCAACAAAATCATAAGCATGCTTGACATTTGGTATCAATCTAACTCTTAACACAGCATACATCAATGACGATAATCAAAAGGTCTTTAATTGGGTTGTAACGGGGCTAGGGACAAGGTATGTCAAATAAGCCAAAACAGGTGAAGTGTCAAAAGCTAGTAAGTACCATAATACATCACACACAACACCATATTCCCCCCCACATAATTTTTACTAAAACAAACACTCGACTAGTCGACTGAAATAGGATCACAACAAACACAAACATGCTCTCATAATATTTTTTTTTTCTTTCTTTTTTTTTTCTTTTTTTTTTTTTTCTTTTTTTTTTCTTTTTTTTTTTTTCCCGAGAGCTAAATATAACACAAACAATAATATAAACAATAACAATGATCCAATGAATTTATTACATATGTCGACTATCAAGTAAACACCCAAACCCAATTTCCAATATTTCCCCCAAAATTATGACCAACAATAACCCTTCCTTGCACACCTTATTACTCCCTTAAGCACTCTACTAGCCTTTGACAATGTGGGTTCAAATTAATGTGAGGCCAATACAAGAAAAAGGTCTAGGCAAGTAATGTGGTATGTCACCGAAAAAATAGGATTAAGCTCAACGGGTTAACTAATTGATCATGTAAACATGGTGTGGTAATATGGGAAAATATGCGGTTATTCCTAATTGCCTTTATCATTTTAATCGTCAAATAATGTCATGCGTTTCAAGAAAGACCTCAAACAACTGCTAGCAATGCAAACAATCCGTGGACACTCAAGCAAACGAATAAATTGCAAATATGCAATATGCAATAAGGCTCAAAATCTCACTTGGTGGCAAAACATACTCAATCCCAAGAAAAAATCTCTCTAACGCACCAACTTGTATTCAAAGCATGCAAACTAAATCATCTTGCACATATTCATGTCCTTCTAATCACTTACAACATTCAATAAGTCTACTAGCTTCAACTCACTAGTGTATGTGTGTGCACAAGAACAGAGCATATCACTTCTCAATCAAAAGCGTCAACAACACAAAATTCCTATCAAGCATGGGTGCAAATGCAACTATTATGAACTCACATGAAATACGAAAATAAAAACAGAATGCCCTATATGAAACAAACGTAGATAACACAAACATAAATGCATAATTTACTACTACTAATATGCAAAGCATGAAATCCTACATGAACAAATAATACAACAACAACTACTAATCCCTCAAACCAACCGATTTAGAATGTTCCAAGTGGATATAAACTCCACTTATCACACCCCCAAACTTAAACCGATGCTTGTCCTCAAGCATAAACAATTACAACTAACTAACTAACTAGTACCACTTCCGTAGGTGATCACGGTTGCATTTGGCATATGCAACAAGCCCTTTAAACCCCTAGGCAGCCCTAGTGGACGAGTAAGGTCTCGTGAGGGCCTATAGCGAATGTACCCACAAAATCCATTTACCTAATGCAATGCAATGCATGAATGCAACTAATATGCAACTGCAAATAATCTAATCTACCATACCTTCAAATCCTCTCATGCCACATCAACTTAAGAATCAAAGTAAATACGCAATGTCTTGGTGTCGAAAGTGCAAGTATTCACATAGTCTACTCAATGAACATGCATAAGTTCTCACAAGCCCATGTCAAGTGTAAGAATAAGTTAGTAAACATGCTAAGCCTACAAGAGTACATCTTTGAGACAAAACTCGGGATCTCATACGCAAAAACAAGCAAACACTCACAATCCACTCACAAAAGAATATTCACTCAAGAACAAGGGTAAGTGTATCACTCAATTCCAACAAAATCATAAGCATGCTTGACATTTGGTATCAATCTAACTCTTAACACAACATACATCAATGACGATAATCAAAAGGTCTTTAATTGGGTTGTAACGGGGCTAGGGACAAGGTATGTCAAATAAGCCAAAACAGGTGAAGTGTCAAAAGCTAGTAAGTACCATAATACATCACACACAACACCATATTCCCCCCCACATAATTTTTACTAAAACAAACACTCGACTAGTCGACTGAAATAGGATCACAACAAACACAAACATGCTCTCATAATATTTTTTTTTCTTTCTTTTTTTTTTCTTTTCTTTTTTTTTTCTTTTTTTTTTCTTTTTTTTTTTTTCCGAGAGCTAAATATAACACAAACAATAATATAAACAATAACAATGATCCAATGAATTTATTACATATGTCGACTATCAAGTAAACACCCAAACCCAATTTCCAATATTTCCCCCAAAATTATGACCAACAATAACCCTTCCTTGCACACCTTATTACTCCCTTAAGCACTCTACTAGCCTTTGACAATGTGGGTTCAAATTAATGTGAGGCCAATACAAGAAAAAGGTCTAGGCAAGTAATGTGGTATGTCACCGAAAAAATAGGATTAAGCTCAACGGGTTAACTAATTGATCATGTAAACATGGTGTGGTAATATGGGAAAATATGCGGTTATTCCTAATTGCCTTTATCATTTTAATCGTCAAATAATGTCATGCGTTTCAAGAAAGACCTCAAACAACTGCTAGCAATGCAAACAATCCGTGGACACTCAAGCAAACGAATAAATTGCAAATATGCAATATGCAATAAGGCTCAAAATCTCACTTGGTGGCAAAACATACTCAATCCCAAGAAAAAATCTCTCTAACGCACCAACTTGTATTCAAAGCATGCAAACTAAATCATCTTGCACATATTCATGTCCTTCTAATCACTTACAACATTCAATAAGTCTACTAGCTTCAACTCACTAGTGTATGTGTGTGCACAAGAACAGAGCATATCACTTCTCAATCAAAAGCGTCAACAACACAAAATTCCTATCAAGCATGGGTGCAAATGCAACTATTATGAACTCACATGAAATACGAAAATAAAAACAGAATGCCCTATATGAAACAAACGTAGATAACACAAACATAAATGCATAATTTACTACTACTAATATGCAAAGCATGAAATCCTACATGAACAAATAATACAACAACAACTACTAATCCCTCAAACCACCCCCAAACTTAAAATATTCAATGTCCGCATTGAATGGAAGTAAATACAAGGGATAGCAGAAAACATACCTGAATACCGAAGCAGTCACCCTCCTCGAATGAATCTGGTGGAGGATATTGCGCACAAGCTCCATAGACTAGCCACCTTGCCTGAATACTACAAAACCCACAATTGACAAGAACACAAATTCGTAATAAAAATATGATTAGAGAAAAAGATTTACCCAATACGAATCAAAGAGGTGAACTTGCAATTAATTCCTCTTTAGAATTGAATATTTAGAGATTTAAATAAAATAGAAGAGGAATTGGATTTGTATGTATAGGTGTGTATATAATAATAATAACAATAATAATAAATAAAAAGAAATAAAAAATAAAAAATAAAAAATAATACTAAATATAATACTAATAATAATAATACATAATAATAATAATAATAATAATAATAATAATAATAATAATAAATAAAAAAAATAAAAATAATAATAATAAGTAAGAATTAGAATAGAAATAGGTTTAGAATTTTTGGAGAAAAGATGGGAGGTTTTGGAATTGAAATAGGAAAAGAATTAGGGAAAATAGGGGTATAAAAAGAATTGGGGGTTGAAAAAGTTTTTTTTTTTTTTTATACCAACACAGCAGCACACGCACAACACACAGAAACAAGCTGAAATTTTCTGCACCACTGGAGAACCACGCGCAAGTTGCCCGCGTGTGGGGCAACCTGCCCCTCTTCCAGATGCGCCACTGCAAGATGCGCCTCAGCCCCGCAATTTGCCTCTATTCCAGTTGCGCAGGAGCAGGTTGCGCAACAGGGGTGCAATTTGCCCTGTAACGCAGGTTGCTCCTGCGTGACACACCAAAAATTCGATTTTTTTTTGATTTTTTTTTTTTTTTTTTTTTTTTTTTCACACAACACTCAATTTTTTTTTTTTTCCCTACACTAATGCATGGGTTGCCTCCCACGAAGCGCTTCTTTAACGTCAATAGCTTGACGTTACTTCCAAGCCTCCATTAAGGATGATAATAGTTCGCCTGGTCCTCTCTTCGCAATACTTCATCATCATCTCGGCGGCACACTTTTTGCTCCTTCTCCTCGCTTGACCTATTCATGTAACAACCATGTCCTCTTCCAATGCCTTCATCTGTTGACCCAAAATCTGACAATTTGTAGAACAACACTCGGGCTTCGCTTGAATATAATGGAGGAGGGTAAATGTAAATTGATGAAGCCTTTGGTTCCTCAACGAGAACTTCCACCATTGGCTCTAATGCGCTACCTCCATCTTTATACTCTGAGACAAGTAGAAGACCTGCATCTTTCTCATGTTCATCAGCCTCTTGGTTCGCACATACCCATTCTTGAAATTTCTGTAGCCCAACAGTGTCTTCTAGGTTCGCACAAAACAATTCTTGAAATTTGCGTAGCTCATCAGTGTCTGTCTCAAATAGTGCCCTTTCCAAATCATCCACCTCACTAGCTTGATCAAATTCCTCACATGGCTTATGAACACTCTCCTCCTCTTGGAATTTGTCTTCTTCAATTAAGCACGCAGTACCTTGCTCCAAGTCATCAATATTTTCTGAAATTGCTTCTGGTATGAATTGTTGATTCTCTTGTTCCAAGACTCTCAAAACTTGAGCAGCTAATGTCCCCATAGATTTGACAAGCTTCTCATTATTCTCTGCAAGCATCCTAATCTCCTCCCTAATCTCCTTCAAATCATCATCTGACTGAAAAGTAGGAGTAGGTTGCTGATGTTGAAACTCTTCACTACCAAAGTCATATGACATATCTGGAACATCTTGCTGGTACTGTTGAGGATAGTATTGAAAATATGGTTGTTCCTCATAACTGACATATGGATCAACTCCTCCGTAGTAACAATATTGTGATGGATCATGAACGCCCAAATACTGCTCACATTGCTGAGGCTGTTGAATACCACCTTGGTTGCTCCAGCACTGATACGTCTCATGTGCGCCCGCACATAGCTCGCAAACACTAGCCACCTGCTGAACTCCATAGTAAAAATCCATCTTTCTCTGACAAGTACCTGAAACACCAACGAACTACAAGAATAGATGAGAAAAAAAAACAATCTGAGTCAGTGAACTCTAACGACCACTATTGACAAGCACATAAACCAAAAATAAAACACCGGTGATCCCCGGCAGCGGCGCCAAAAACTTGTTTACACTAAAACACGCAAGCGTACGTGGTCACAAGTAATACAGATAGAAGTCAAGTTCGTTCCCACAGAGATCTGGTTTTTAATTCAGTATTGTACCTATGCAACAATGTATGGTTTTAATTCACTGCTAAGACAAATAACAAATTGGGTTTTAATTAACTAAATTAAACTAAGAAAGTAAATTAACAAACTAAGAATTAACTAACTAACAAGAATTGAAATCTAATTACTTCTGCAAGAAAAACCATGGAATCCTAACTTCATTAAATATTTTGCTTAGATCTGACGCCTTTAATCTCTATATGCAATGGTTATGATATCTGATCGGACAACACGAAACAAGTACACGCTACCTGTCAGCATACGTATACCAAACTAAACATACATCCACAAAAGAGATAGAAGATGAATAGACACCAATTATGCTTAGACCCTATATGTCTATAGAATTTGAAAACATAACGGTTGAAGAGCAAGTTATCCATAATAATCACATAGGGCAATACAAGTATTCTCATCTCGTACCACAACCATATTGATAAACAATTATGAACCTATGCTAGCATGGCAAGTTCTAAATCTCAAGATCCACTTTCACTTCACAAGAGATTAACAAATTAGATGTTCATGACGCATCTATCAATTAAGCATAACCATACGAGGATATCAGATATACATCACACACAGATCTTTAAAGCAATCAAGATACTAAAGCTCCATAAATAAATCCGTTAGAATCCCATGACAACAATTAGTTCATAATCGAACCTCTCGTCATCATGGGATCTGATGAAACCATGATAAAAACAAAGTATGAAAATATACAAATAAACCTAAGTAATTGATATGTAATAGTTCTACTCCTAATGATGATAATCTAATGATCTAATTTACAAGGGTTGGATGTGTTTATATAGGCTCTAGACATCTTGCCCAGCAAGAAAATACCAAAACAGAATTATAATAGAATTTCTGCAAGATACGTTTCCTAAACTGATTCTGTTTTTTAAGGGAAATTCGTAGCTGACTTTTCTTCTGTTTTCCAGAGCCGTTCCAGACGTAATTGGGCTTCTGGACCACCTTAGAATGATAGAGAATCTCGTTATCTTCGCGTGGACTGCTTACGGGCTGAAAACAGACTTATAGAACTCAAGATATGGCCCAAACAGTGAATCTCACGCGTGCAGCCCAATAAATCCGAATTTTAATAAATTAAATCTCCAAAAACGACAAAAACATCCACCATAATCAATATCCTTGTAAATCTGCACAACTAAACAAAATACATCAAAACTACAAGAAACTTGAGCCCAAGACAATCAATTTAAGCCGATTTAGAATGTTCCAAGTGGATATAAACTCCACTTATCACTATGCTAGGCAAAGTCCGAAGACGCATAAATGAAAAATAATGCTAAAGACAATTTAATTGTCCGAAGCAACTAAAACTATGCTAGGCAAAGTCCGAAGACGCATAAATGAAAAATAATGCTAAAGACAATTTAATTGTCCGAAGCAACTAAAACTATGCTAGGCAAAGTCCGAAGACGCATAAATGAAAAATAATGCTAAAGACAATTTAATTGTCCAAAGCAACTACAATCATGCTAGGCTATGGCCCAAGATGCACAGTCATGCTAGGCTACGGCCAAAGATGCATAGTCATGCTAGGCTAAGGCCGAAGATGCAACAATAGTCCGAATACGCATAAAACTAAAAATTATGCTAAGGACAATAATAGCTAGGCTACGGCCGAAGACGCACAGTTATGCTAGGCTACGACCGAAGATGCACAATCATGCTAGGCTACAGCCAAAAATGCATAGTCATGCTAGGCTACGGCCGAAGATGCATAAAATTAAAATTAACATGCTAGGCTACGGCCGAAGACGCACAGTTATGCTAGGCTACGGCCGAAGATGCACAATCATGCTAGGCTACAGCCAAAAATGCATAGTCATGCTAGGCTACGGCCGAAGATGCATAAAATTAAAATTAACATGCTAGGCTACGGCCGAAAACGCACAGTCATGCTAGGCTACGGCCAAAGACGCATAGTCATGCTAGGCTAAGGCCGAAGATGCAACAATAGTCCGAAGACGCATAAAACTAAAAATTATGCTAAGTAATAGCTAGGCTAAGGCCGAAGATGCAACAATAGTCCGAAGACGAATAAAACTAAAAATTATGCTAAGGACAGTAATAGCTAGGCTACGGCCCAAGATGCACAATCATGCTAGGCTACGGCCCAAGATGCACAATCGTGCTAGGCTACGGCCCAAGATGCACAATTATGTTAGGCTACGGCCCAAGATGCACGATCATGCTAGGTTACGGCCGAAGATGCACAATTAATCTAGGTTACGGCCAAAGACGCATAAACGAACAACTATGCTAGGCAAAGTCCGAAGACGCATAAACAAAAAATAATGCTAAGGCCAATTTAATTGCCCGAAGCTACAAAAAAAACTATGCTAGGCCGAACGAAGCCGAAAATGCATAAGAACGAAGCCCAAGATGCATGAACCATGCTAGGCTGAACGAAGCCCAAGATGCATAAATCAGGCTAGGCCGAACGAAGCCGAAAACAAAAAAGCATTAAGCTATACAGAAATCACGCTAAGGTAAACAAAACGACCAAAAAAAGCATAAGGCAACAAACACATAAAAGGGAGCCTCCCGAAGATGGACCAAAAAAGGTGGCCTTCATTCTAGCAAAGCCCGATTGAAGCCCGGGGACATGTTGGAGGTCCATCTATCAAGTCCATATATAAATATGAAAGCCCATTACTGTACACCTAGAAAAGGATCCAAGAACATAGAGATCCTTCGGTGGCTTCGGTCCAATCAATAAAGGACACCTCAAAATGTGGGACATGAGTGTTCCATCTTTTCCACCTCCTAATGATTCATTACCACACTATAAATAAGAGAGGAAGCTGGCCAGTGAAGAGGAGGACAACTCAAGTATTCTCTAAACACAATCTCTCTATGTTTTACCTATATCTCTCTAAAAGAACCGAAATACTTATTCTTACGCCGGAGGTGAATCGGGGGTCAACACCCTCGCATTCTTCTTCTTTTGCAGGTCCGAATGAAGAGATTATCCGGCAGAAATCTGGTTCCAACACACAGCAGCATCAACATTCAGTTTTAACCAACCCTCCTCTGGCAGAGTCCATTTCGAGTTATCTTCCCTTCGTGATCTACCCAATACTCCCCTGCAAGAATGTTTCTTGCCTATAGCTAACTGCCAATCCACCACCTGATTCGAACTCATATCCACCGTAGCAACAGGCGAAATACTTTTTCCTTCCCAGAGTTTTTTATTTCTACTGAACCAGATACCCCACAGCACAATACCTATCTTAATGATATTCTCACTGGACTCCTCACTGATTTTGTTAAAACTCAAAACTCAAACCTGCTTTAAACCAACATTGTCTTGAAAAAACATATGCAATAAATGTTCATCTTCTGCTTCACACATTAGACAATTTGACAGAATAAAAACTCCCTTACTACGCAGCAGGGTCCTAGTAGGGATATTGTTCTTACTCCACAGAAAAATCTTAATCTTGTGGGGAAGATTTAGATTCCATAATCTATTCCATCCCTTAGAGTTAGCATCACTTTCCATACTATTCATCCTCGAGAACCAATAATGGTAGCCAAATTTAACAGAATATTGACCATTGCTAGTTTGTGTCCAATCCAATCTAGCCTTTGCTTCATTTTGAGGTATACGAGTTTGGAGTACCAGTTGAATGTCATCTTCATGAAAATTTTGCTGCACCTTATGCACGTCCCACTCTTTCGTGTTTGGACGGAAGTAACTGCAAACTTTTTCATTTCGGACACCATTCAAGTGATGGTCTTCTACACAGTAGTCATTCTTCATTCTTAACCAAGGATCTGAGAAATCCATAATCTCACTACCATCTCCTAAAACCCACCGAAAGCCCTTACGAAGCTGCTCCTTCGCCTCCCACACACCCATCCAGACAAAACTCGATCCAGTACCTTTAGGAGCTTGAAGAATATTTCTTCCATTAAAATAGTGAGCCTTAAACACACGAGCAACCAGAGAATTTGGGTTCTTGATGAAATTCCATACATGTTTCCCCAACAGAGCTACATTAAAACCGTGCAAACTTCTAAATCCCAAACCACCATTGCTTTTAGGCATGCACATTCGATCCCAAGCTAACCACCTTATCCCCTTGTTAGTATTACTGTTAGATTTCCAGAAATAACCATTCATCATTCTCTCGATTTCTTGACATAATGATTTAGGAATCATAAAGCATGGCATGTAGTACGAGGGGATTGACTGAGCCACGTTTTTCATTAGAACTGTTTTACCACCTCTCGACAACAGTTTATTCGACCATCCTTGTATCCTCTTCCAAACTCTTTCTTTGACGAAACCAAACACAGATTTCTTTGAGCGGCCAATTAGAGAAGGCAGTCCCAAATATTTACTTCCTGTCAAATCTTGATCGACACCCAAAATATTCATGATATCCTGCTGTTTATCTCTCCTCACGTTTGCACTGAAAAAAAATACCAGACTTATGATAATTCACAGCTTGTCCAGATGCAAGCTCATAAGAGTTAAGAATAGATTTAATTGTCTGGGCCTCAACACTCGAGGCTTTAAAAAAGAGGAAACTATCATCAGCGAAAAGTAAGTGAGTAATCGAAGGAGCGTTAGAGCTGACTTTACACCCAGAGATACTTCCATTTTCTGCAGCTTCATTTAGCGAGAATGATAGACCATCAACAAAGAGAAGAAACAAATAAGGAGATAACGGGTCTCCTTGTCTCAGCCCCTTTGACGGATCAATAGGTCCCAGAGGATCCCCGTTAAATGATACCATAATATACTGTACAGTTGTAACACAGAGCATAATCTACCCTATCCATTTTTCAGCGAAACCCATCTTCCTCATGCGATACCGAAGATATTGCCAATCAACTCTGTCATAAGCTGATAAGGGTTTAGTAAAGTCAAGGGTCAAAGTCAAGCTGGTCTAATAAGTCAACAGAATCAAACAAGTCAAATTAGGCGGGAAATTCTGTTAGACAATTTCTATTCATTTCAGTACTTTGAAGTTGTATAAATACAGGATGTAGATGTTGAGAGATGTATGTTGAAAATTAATGCAATTTCCTTCTTTTTTCATCTCTCTCTCTCTCTCTCGATCTCTCTCTTTATCTCTATCTCTGTTAATTCATAGCTTTGACATTAGAATTTGTAAAAGAATTTATTCAGTAGAGCTTCCCTGCATCAATGGTATCAGAGCGAATCATCTTCTTCATCATTTCTTGAATTGTTACAATTCTGGCTCGTACAACTCGAAAAACACAAGCTTCTGTAGTATCAATGGAGGAACAACTGAAAGAACACTCGCGATCAATTGATCGTAGAATTGAGGAACAATCGCAGGCAATTGCAAAGCGATTTGAAGAAAGTGATAAGAAATTTGAGGAATTAATGAAGTTAATGAGGGAGATGACTACTAACCGTTCGACGGAAGGGGCGAGAGAAGATGTTCATCGATCAAATCCTGAAAATGTCACAAATCGACCAGAAACTACTGTTATAAATGGAGGTAATTCTCATCCTAAACCTTTAGGTTATACTCCAAAGCTTGAGTTTCCTAAATTTGATGGTAATGGTGCGAGAAATTGGATCAAGAAGTGTGTTAAATACTTTTCTTTGTGTAAAATTGCTGATGATCAAAAGGTTGATTTAGCATCATTATACATGTGTGATAAGGCTGAAGTCTGGGTGTCTAATTACCTTTCTATTAAGCGTAATGTGGGTTGGTCTGAATTTGTGATTGATTTTAGTGCTAGATTCAAGGATGAAACAGGATTAAGTGTTGTGGAACAATTTAATAAACTGCAGCAGACTGGTTCAATTGAAGATTATATAGATGAGTTCGATAATTTGAGATCTTTGATGGAGCAGTTTAATCATGTTCTACCTGATACTTACTTGTTAGAGAGTTTTATTGGTGGTCTTAAAGCTGCAGTTAAACCGTTTGTTAAGGCCTTTGAACCTAGTAGTGTTGCAGAGGCTATAACATATGCTAGGCTTCAAGAAGAGTCAATCCAAGCCAATGTTCAGAAAGTGACTAAAGCTAGCTATTCAAACCCTGTTTCAAAATCTTTGCAGCCTTCAACAATTTTTAATTCCAATGTTAACAAAAGTCCACTGTTACCAACTCCTCAAACAAAACCTATACAAACTGGTAATCTCAAAAACAATAGCAGACCTTACAAGTTTATTCCTGCTGATGTAAGAGCAGAGAAAATAGCTAAGGGATTGTGTTACTACTATGATCAGAAGTATGAGAGAGGACATAAATGTCAATTTCAAGAATCTCAACTGTTTACAGTCGAAATTCCAAGTTGGAGTGTGGATGAAGATGATTGTGAGGATGAGCTAGAGGAGTTGGAGACTGAATTGGTTGATCCCTGTATATCTGTAAGTGCTCTAGCTGGGAGTTAAGGGCATGGTAGCAGATAAGTCATTGCATATTCTGATAGATTCAGGGAGTACTCATAATTTCTTGGACCTTCAGCTAGCAAAGAGCTTGAATTGTAAGATTGAAGGGATTCAAGATCAACACATAACTGTGGCTGATGGTAATCACATTGTATGCCAAAATGTGGTGAAAATTTTTACATGGAAATTGAATGGTCAGAAATTTTCTACTGAAGTGATGTTGATTGACTTGGGCAGTTGTGACATGGTTTTGGGTGTACAATGGCTTAGTACATTAGGAACTGTAAGGTGGGATTTTAAGAATCTAATCATGGATTTTATGTGGAAAGGAGACTTGTTCAAATTAAGAGGTATAGCACCTAAGAAAATTAAGGTAGTAAAGGGGGAATGTTCTGGGAAATTGTTCAAAAATGCTTCTCAGTTATGCATATTGCAGGTGAAAGATATTTCTTGTCAGAAAGAGACTAAAGCAGTTTTAAACAATACTGAAGGCAAAGCTACTGATGATGAATTGCTGAAACTCAAAGGTCAATATTCAGATGTCTTTATGGAGCCAACTCAGTTACCACCTAAGAGGGGAATCCATGATCACAGAATTCCTTTCCAGGAGGGAACAAATCCTGTTAATATAAGGCCTTACAGGTATCCTCTGAAGCAAATGGATGTGATTGAACAAATTATTGATGAAATGTTGAGTAGGGGAATTATACAAAACAGTGCTAGTCCATTTGCATCCCCTGTAGTGTTGGTTGGAAAGAAAGATGGTACTTGGAGGTTATGTGTAGATTACAGGGAGTTGAATAAGAAAACTGTTAAAGATAAGTACCCAATTCCAGTAGTAGATGAACTGATTGATGAGTTGGCAGGGTCACAGGTTTTTAGTAAAATTGATTTAAGGGCTGGCTACCATCAATTGAGGGTTCATGAGGATGATATTTTCAAAACTGCCTTTAAAACTCATAGTGGTCATTATGAGTTTTTGGTAATGCCCTTTGGACTAACTAATGCACCAGCATCTTTTCAAGGGTGGATGAATGCAATCTTTAAGTCTTTTCTTAGAAAATGTGTTTTGGTATTTTTTGATGATATTCTCATTTACAGCAAGTCTGCAGAGGATCATTGGCATCATCTGTCTCTAGTGTTTGACTTAATGAGAAAGCATTCTTTGTATGCCAAGGACAGTGAATGTTGTTTTATGATGGAAAAGATTGAGTATCTTGGGCATTTCATCTCAACTAAAGGGGTGGAAACAGATCCTAGAAAAATAGATGCAGTTGCTAAGTGGCCAGTACCTAAGGGTGTCAAAGATCTTAGGAGTTTTCTTGTTAACTCGAATAACTTGTAGAAGGGGGGGTTGAATACAAGTTATATAATCGTGTCTGATTTTTGCTTGATTATATGAACAAGAATAAACGAATGAATCAAACTCTGTTTGTATTAATAAGATCAAATACAAACTCTACCAAAGGTGTACAATACCTTTAGCAGCTGCTGACAATACAAATATCTCTCTGTTTGTTTCGAACTATCGAATACAAACCTTATACAGAGCTACGCACTCAAACTTTTTCCTCACGAGCTACACTCAACACACGCTCTTTACAATGATATTGAGAGAGTATTTATAATGCTACCTATCAACTAATAACAGAAAGATATAATCTATACATGACAATGTTCTGCCTTCTAGTCGATAGTTTCCTTCAATAGAAAATTCTTTCCTTCATAATATCTTCTTGCTTGTTCTTCAAACAATGATCCTGTTTTATAGCACTTGCCAGTTTCTGTAGCATCCATAATGACATCATCAGTAACATGACTGATATCAGGATCTGTACACTGCATCAGTATCTGATCAACCATCAGTATTGGACCATCATCAGGATTTGCTCTCTGTTCCTGACATGTAGTCTCCGATACACTGTTCATTCCTGACTAAACTATACAGATAACTGTCTTACACATAAAACCTATATACAGTGCTAAATCCTTTATAAGATCAGGATTACAAGAAGTATAATGTGTAAATTCTATTCTTAACATCACAACATATGAATTATTCCTAACAATCTCCCCCTATTTATGCTTTAAAATCTGAAGCATAAATCTAAGTTGTGGATGTCAAAACATATAACAATACAACCAGAATAGAATTTATGAATGTAGAATTATGAAGTTAAGTACCTCCTTCTCAGATGTAGACATTTATCTAGTACTTAGAAGAAAGAATTTTAACTATTAATGCTGCTCTTCCTTTACCACTTCCTAGCTGTAGCTGAGATTCACCACTGTCACTTCTGCTAGTTCTTCTTTTTACTTCCCTTTGTCTGATCTTTATCTCCCCCATCTCCCCCAGCTTTATCATCCTCAGTCTGGTGGTGTTTTTGTTGTTGTCTTGTCTTTATCTCCCCCTTTTTGACATCAGCAACATTAATTCCAAGAGATTCAGAAACAGAACAAATGAGATTCATAAGAACTGCTTGATTTTCCATAATTGTGACTTGGTTATCTTCAAGTGATTGAAGTCTTGTTTGTATAGCAATTTGAGAATTCTGAATATCTTTCAAAACATCAGAATGAACTTCAATGTTGGAAGTGCTTCTAGTATCGTCAGTATCAGAATCAGAAAGAACTGTATCTTCAAGTCTTGTAGAAGAAGTTGCTTGAGTTGTATGATATTCAAGTAATAAAACCTGATTAGAAGTATCAACATCTTCATCTTTCTGTTCTGGAACTGAAACATGATCATCATCTCCTTCACCAGTATTCTGTGTACTAACATCTTCAAATCCCGACTCCTCCTTAGAGTGATCAAAGACTGTTGATGTCTCAATTCTAGCTGATATTGGAAGTACATACAAAGGAACACTAGGATCATGAGGATCTTCATCTGGTACATATGTATCAAGAGATTGCTTTATCCTGGCACCTCTTCTGTTAATAATTCCTGCAAGCCTCTCCTTTTGCTTCTGAGCTTTAACTTCTGGCTTTGCATTGTGATGTGCTAGGTCATTCTTCTGATACATTTTGATGAATGAATAAGTACCAGCATCCATACCCAAATTTTCAGACCAAGATTCAGGAAAAACCTGATCCCAAAAATCAAATGATGGTTTCCTAATTTTCTCTCCCTCACTATGGAGTTGATCATCCATACCCTCATTCTCACTTTGACTTACTAAAGTCAACACTCTTTCTACCTCACCTTTTGCCTGGTCAGGAGCCAGCCTCTCAGTTTGTGGATCTAAGTCCATCTTTTCAACTGTATCACTCATATTTAGATAAGTGCTCTCATGACCTACAGAAAAATAGAGTTTAGAAGAAGTTTTTATACCTGAACTCACATGGAGAGAGGGTTCCTCATATGGCATGTGGCTTGAGGTTTTCTCCAAGGAGTGAGCCGCTATAGTCTCTGAACCCATACAATCATCTTCTTTCCTTTCAAAAACTACAGGCTCCAGTATACCACTTTCAGGTTCTTTACTAGACTCTGATGTCTTCAGTAATACTTCATTAGACACCATAGTTAGTATATCACCGTCTTTAAGTGTTGTTTGCTGAGACACACCCTCAAGGTGGATAGACTCTGACTGAACAAAATTTGTTTGATCTTCAGAAAAATCAACCAAAGTCATTCCTCCCATATCATAGGGTATCTAACTTGCATTCTCAGTCATCACAGAAGACCTTTCAACATCAGCTATCACAGCTCCTGAGTCATCCTTCCTCTGACTAGATGGTTCTTGTGTTACAGTGACTGTGATATGATCTTTCCTACTATTCACCACTAGTGCAATAGTATCTTCTGTTGACTGCTTTCCTCTATCTACTTCCTCCAGTTCTTCACCTTGAGCTGAAGCATCTTCAATAATTACATCCTTGTCAAATAAATATGCATGAAGTGATTGAAGTGCAACATGCTTCGAGAGTCCAAATTTCTTGACTAATTGTCTTCGGATAGACACATAGAAATACTTCTTCATTAAGTCAAGTCTTTGATGTAGAAGTCCATATTCATCTGGAAATAAAAGTTTTGGTACTCTTTCAACCAGAAAATCTAGAACAGGCCTTGACAACTTCACTTTGAGAGAAATTAGTCCCATAGCCAGTCTGTATGATAATGTAGTTTCCCATGAAGAATCAATATCCAGATCTCTCTTGTCAAATACTGACATAGATGTAGCTTGATTTGTAGAAACCTGCATGATATTAGTTGGACTAGACTCTGTGTGTGTAGGTGACAATTGAATCTTTCTCCTTGTTCTCCTGATATAGTGAGCAAAAAATTTATCCTGAGAAGACTCAAGAGGTGTAGACACAGAAGTGATCTTGGGATGAGATCTTTGTTCAATAGACACAGTCTTTTGAGAGACAGTATCCAGTAACTGTTTTCCCTTTTTAAGAACTACAGCCTTTTGAGAGACTGCAGCCTGGCTGTGACTAGGTTTTTCATCTCTTTGTGCTAAAGAAAGTTGAATTGCAGCCTTCAATTCTGCTCTCTCTGCAAGAGTTAAATCATCATCATCTTCACTAGAATTACTACTACTACTTGGCACAACAAATCTTCTCTTCCTTACAACTGATGTCTTTTGAGAAACACCAGAGGTTGGTTTCTTTGAAACAATAGGCTGTGGATCAAAATTTGGTTCTTGAATTGTTTCAGAGACTATGATGTTTTGGGCTACTTGGGTAGACACAGGTGGGTTCTCCTCCAATTGAGATTCCTGAGCCATTTCACCACAAAAGAAAGAAGAATTGTAGAAAGTAGGAAGATGAGTTTTAAGAATTACCTGAACATGATGTGGATAATGAATTGCAGGTATTTCATCTAGATTCTTTTCATTGTCCTTCTTTGTAATGTCAGAGAAAATTCTCTTTTGCTGTTCATAAGAAGAAACACAATATTCCCTACCAAATCTAGTTTCAACATCAGGAATAAAATGGTTAATAAACAATTGCATAAATCTATGATAATAAACCATTTTCCTGTTTTGATCTCTTAACCCAAGCTTGATACTCATCTGACTTAAGATAATATGACCAATGTTAATTACTCTGTCATAAAGCAAATTATAAGCAATATGTGATGTAACAGAAGTAATTTGCTTAAAAGAACTACATTTGCCAGTAAAACATTTAGCAATTTGATCAAAGTAAAAAGACCATTCCTTTCTAAGAAAAGACCTATTCAACTGGCTCATGTTATCTAGAGGTCCACTATAACCTAATTCAGACAACATAGTTCTTATATTATCATCAGATGGTACATTCTCATAACTATCAGTAACAGGTAAGCAAAGTACTGAATTAACAACAGATTCAGTAATGTCAAATGAATCTTGTCCTAAATGTAGAACAATCTTACCTGATTGACTCTGAGTAGAATCAATTACCTCAGCATTCTCCCAAGCTTGTGAAACAGCTACTTGATTAATCTGTGGAGATGCTGTCAATGCATAACTTAATGGTCCATATGCCAGAAAGTCCATGATTGGATGAAAATCAGATGATACTCCTTCTTTGTTGGTGATAGCTGCAACATGATTGTTTGTCATAAAATCAAAGTCACCAAACTTGAAGGCTACTGATTTAGGTAATCTTCTCTGAGCTGCCATTTTTGATCTGAAAAGAAACTTGAAAAATTCTTGAAATGGATTAGTGATTTCGAAAACTCAAGAGTGATTTTTGCTTTAGAGAGTGTAAGATTAGAGAAAGCAATTACACGATTAGAGTTTCAAAACAAATATATTTCACAAATCTTTCAGATCACTATCCCACGTTGACACGTAGATTGACAGGTGTCAGTCCCTGAAAAATGCGGTTACCCACGATTTTTGGAAAATAAAATCCAAAATTGATTTTCATTAAATAAATCAGGGTATAAATAAGCAATACTGATCAGCTTCCTTTTTCCTGATGACCTCTCATCAAATCCTGATGATCACACATGAAATCCTGACCAATATCATCAGAGACTTAATATGGAGTTTCCACGTGGCATTTTTCTTTTATCTGAAAAAGAAAATAAACAATTAATCTGAACAGAAAATCAATTGGTTAGATATTTTCAATATTTCTTGAAACAAGAAATACAGTCTCATGCAATGATTAGCATTTGACTTCATTAAAACTTCCAAGTGACTGCTCAGCTTCTCACGTCTTTCTTTAAAAGAACCAAACGCCTTATGCCATTCTCCATAACCTTTCAATTTCTTTTCTTCTCAACAATGCTTCTCAAACCAAAAATCCCTTCAAACCCATTTTCCAGATTTTTCTTGATCGATGAACATCCTGTTCTTGATCATCTCTTTGAACAAATGACTCTTCTCATCGAACTAATCATGAATGGATTGGTTTTCGATAATATCCAGAGGTTTCTCCTAGAACATCCATCTGTTGGATACAATCTTCCCCTAACCTCCTCAAAACTTGAGGATGAAGAATTTGGCCGAGAGTCTGAGGTTGATCTTGATGGGGATGCTATTCATTTAAGTTAGCTGCTCTCATTCAAGTCGCCCAGACAAGGAATCCAAGAACAAACGAGGCTTTCATCCCCTGATGGATTTCTTGAGATGCTCCTTGTCCTGTACCTCAGAATTCATATCAATAGACAAGTATAGAATAGAAATTTAGAAAAAAAGATGTTGTATCTCATTTCCATGTAATGATTTCTATTAATGAAAATACAGTTTCGTGTTATCTGCTTGTCTTTTGATTATTGAATGATGTATAAATTATCAGTATGCAAATATTAAAACTTGCTGGCATAGACTTAACACATCACAGAATCAGATTACTACACAAAGTAAACGTCAGGATCTGAAACAATTTTCATAATCATGATACTGACACAATACTGATGACGTCAGCATCCTGATAACAAATCTAATCCTGATGATTATTAACAAGTCTATCATACTGAAATTTATCAAGGCAATGTGTTATAGCTAAAGCATTTAACAATCAAATATAGATCCTGACAGGAATATCAAGTCTATAAGCTAAGAACAACATACCTTGCTACTTTTGCAGATGTTAAAGATCTAAAAATTTAACATTCCTAACTCACTTACTAGTCTACTGAATGTAGTCTCATCAAGTGGTTTAGTTAGAATATCTGCAAGCTGTTTGTCAGTAGGAACAAAATGAAGTTCCACAGTACCATTCTCAATATGTTCTCTAATAAAATGATATCTGACATCAATGTGCTTAGTCCTTGAATGTTGAACTGGATTTTCTGCAATTTTAATAGCACTAGTATTATCACAAAACATAGGAATATTACTAAGTGTCATACCATAATCCATCAACTGATTTCTTATCCAAAGGAGCTGTGCACAACAACTGCCTGCTGCTATATACTCAGCTTCTGCAGTTGAGGTTGAAACAGATTGTTGCTTCTTGCTTGCCCAAGAAATCAATCTATTTCCCAAAAATTGACATGTACCTGTAGTGCTTTTCCTGTCTATCTTACACCCTGCATAATCAGAGTCTGAATAGCCAATTAGAAAGAAATCAGATTCTCTAGGATACCACAAACCAAGATTTGGAGTTCCTTTGAGATATCTAAAAATTCTCTTCACAGCAATTAAATGAGATTCCTTAGGATCACTTTGGAATCTAGCACATAAACAGGTAGAAAACATTATATCTGGCCTACTTGCAGTTAGATATAACAATGAGCCTATCATGCCTCTATAACTAGTATTATCAACACTCTTCCCCTTAGGATCAGAGTCTAGTTTAGTGGCTGTTGCCATGGGTGTTTTTGCAACTGCACAGTCTTGAAAGTCAAACCTTCTTAAAAGATCTTTGATATACTTTGACTGATTAATGAAAATACCAGTCTCAGTCTATTTGACCTGCAAGCCTAAGAAATAATTTAGTTCACCCATCATGCTCATCTGATACTTAGACTGCATAAGCTTGCTAAACTTAGCACACAACTTTTCATTAGTAGAACCAAAAATAATATCATCAACATAAACTTGAACTAAAAGCAATTCACCTTTTATCTTTCTAAAGAATAGAGTTTTGTCAATTGTACCTCTTGTGAAGCCATTTTCAAGAAGAAATTTAGACAAAGTCTCATACCATGCTCTTGGTGCCTGCTTTAGTCCATAGAGTGCCTTGTCAAGTTTGTAGACATGATTTGGAAACTTTGGATCAACAAATCCAGGTGGCTGTTCTACATACACTTCTTCATCAAGTTTTCCATTAAGAAAAGCACTCTTTACATCCATCTGGTATACCTTGAATTTTGAATGAGCTGCAAATGCAAGAAACATTCTGATTGCTTCCAATCTTGCTACAGGTGCAAAGGTCTCATCATAATCAATGCCTTCTTCCTGAGAATAACCCTTGGCTACCAGTCTTGCTTTGTTTCTTATAATCATACCAGATTCATCTAGCTTGTTTCTGAAAACCCATCTTGCACCAACAATAGATCTATCTTTAGGTATTGGTACCAGTTTCCAAACTTTGTTTCTCTCAAACTCATTTAACTCCTCCTGCATTGCAATTACCCAATCAGGATCCTGTAAGGCTTCTTCAACCTTCTTAGGTTCATTCTTTGAGAGAAAGCAACTATACAAGCATTCATTTTGAATTGATCTTCTAGTTCGAACACCACTATTTGGATCACCAATTATCAAATCTTCAGTATGATCCTTTGTCCATTTTCTAACAGGTGGTAAATCAACTCTGCTAGTCTCTCCCCCTAAGTTAGTGGTATCTCTTGTAGAAGAATTCTCTCTACCTTCAAAAACTCTCCTTTGATCAATAGAATCAGTAGATTCCATATTGCTGCTAGTTACTGATCTTTCCTCAGTAGACTCTGAAAGGTCAGTTCCTGATGGAGTAGACTCTGAAACATTAATTCCTGATGGAATAGATTCTGAAAGACTAGTCTGCTCCTGATGATCACTGTGTTCTCTCTGATTTATTTGCTCCCCCTCAACAGTAGCATTCCTTTCAGAAGCAATAGAAATTCCTTCTGGAGAACCTTCATCATCACTTGAGAGTATCTCAGAAATCTTCAGATTTTCAAATTCCAATTTGTCATGGCTTTCATCAGTTTGCAAAATTCCAAATTTCTTATCATCAAATGCAACATGAATTGATTCCATAACAATGTGAGTTCTGAGATTATAAACTTTGAAGGCCTTAGATGCTGAATATCCTAGAAAAATTGCTTCATCCGATTTGGCTTCAAATTTTCCAAGTTGTTCTGGATGAACTTTTAGGACATAGCATTTGCATCCAAAGATGTGAAAATATTTCACACTTGGTTTCTTTCCTTTGATCATCTCATAGGGAGTTTTTCCATGACTATTTACCAAGGTACAGTTCTGAGTGAAACATGCAGTGTTAATAGCTTCTGCCCAAAAGTAGGTTGGAAGTTTTGCATCTGCTAGCATGGTTCTTGCTGCCTCTATGAGAGTCCTGTTCTTTCTTTCCACTACACCATTTTGTTGAGGTGTACCAGGTGCAGAAAACTGTTGAGTAATTCCATTGTCTGCACAAAACCCCTCCATTGTAGAATTCTTGAATTCTGTACCATTGTCACTCCTAAGTACTTTGACTTTGTACTCAGAGTTATTATGAATATTCTTGATGAGTTCAATGATTTGCTGAGGAGCTTCATCCTTCTTGTGTAGAAAGAACACCCATGTGAACCTTGTGAAATCATCCACCATAACTAGAGCATATCTTTTCTTGCTGATAGACATAATGTTTACTGGACCAAACAGATCAAGATGTAGCATGTGAAATGGTTCAGTAATTGAATTTTCAGTCTTGCTCTTGAAAGTGGTTCTTCTTTGCTTTCCAAGCTGACATGCATCACAAAGTCCGTCTTGCACAAAATTTGCCTGAGGTAGGCCTCTCACCAAATTGTGTTTAACAAGTTGATTAAGCTTCTTGAAATTAAGATGTGAGAGCTTCTTGTGCCAATTCCAGCTTTCATCATTTGTTGCTTTGCTGTAGAGACATCTAACAATTCCTTTAGATGTATCACTTAAGCTGGCTTCATATATGTTACCATGTCTTTGACCAGTTAGAACAATGTCTCCATTCTGCATATTCAAGATTTTGCATCCTTCTCTGTCAAAGATTGATTTGTAACCTTTATCACCCAGTTGACTTATGCTTGAAAGAGTATGTTTCAAGCCTTCAACCAGTGCTACATTTTCTATGATGACATTCCCCAAAATAATTGAGCCATATCCCAGAGTTTCTCCTTTGTTGCCATCTCCAAAAGATATTATTGGGCCAGCTTTCCTCTCAAACTTTGTAAGCAGGGACTTCTTTCCAGTCATATGTCCAGAGCATCCACTGTCCAAGATAATTGAATGCCTCTTTCCTGTGCCCTGCAAACAAAAAGTAACTAGTTAGAATTTTTTAGGACCCAACTTTGATTGGATCCTTTCTTACTAGATTTAGAGACAACAGACTTTGAAAATTTTGCTTTTATTTTATCTGTTGCAGAGTCAACTTTAGACTCTGATTTCACAAACTGTTTGTGACTAGGAGTTTCAGATTTCAAAGAATAATAGTCATAATACAGTTCATGATATTCTCTACACATGTAAATGGAATGAAGTAAACTACCACAATGATAACAAGCTTTTTGTGGTTGGTATTGAATTTTCTGAGTCTTGGGGAATCTGGACTCAGTTTTCCAAGAAGGTTTTTGATTGCAGTCTAGGGCCAAATGATTATGATTTCCACACTTATAGCATTTTTTCCTAGGTGCATCAGGTACATTCTTGTAATTATTTTCCTTGTTAATACCTTCTTTTCCATTCCTATTTCTCTTGATCTTGCTAGACTCTGAAAGACCATCTAATCTCTGTTTCAACTGAGACTTAGACAGAAACCCTATGTTTACATTCTTAGGTTTCTCTAACACTTTCTCATCTGAATTACTATTGTTAATCCTTTTGTGTACAACAGGGGTACCTTTTGAATCAACAAATTTAACATGATTAGGTTCAGAAACAATTTTCTTACCTTCAGATTTAGATGTGTTAGCTTCTACCTTACTATCATTATTGACAATAGCTACTTTTTCTTCTTGTCTAGCCTTATCAAAACCTAAACCATTAACCTTACCACGAATTCCACTCTCAAAGATTTCTATTGTCTTCTTACTGGAATTGTTAATGGTCTTAATCACATATCTCTCTTCTTCTAGTTCTTTCCTGACATAGTCATAAGCCTCAAGAATTACACTATAATCATGCTTAGCTTTATCAGAACTCAACTTGTATTCTTCCATTTGAATTAATTCAGATTCAAGAAAATTATTTCTATCAACTAATTTATCATTCTTAACCTTAAGTTCATCTCTTTCACAAGTAAGAATTCTAAAATTAGTCATAAGATTCTTAAACTCAGCATGGATAGATCTAATTTCATCAGAATTTAAGCTATCAAATGAATCAAGAGAGTGAAGTGATACCTTAACAGAGGATGGAGAAGTTTTCTTTGGAGATCCAGGTTTGTCTGAGCTATTGGCCATCAATGCAATGTTTTCATAATCCAATTCATCTTCAGAGTCACTGGAATCAGCCCAATCCTTCTGTGTGACCATAAGTGCATTACCCTTTCCTGAATTCCTAGGCTTCTTACACTCACTAGCAAAGTGTCCAAGCTCGCTGCAGTTAAAGCACTTGATCTTGGCCTTATCAAGCTTGACAATTGTACTTTTGCTCTTGTCACTCTTCTTCTCCTCCTTCTTTTGAAAAGGTCCTTTGCTAAATCTTCTCCTGTTGAATCTTCCTTTCTTGAAAGCTTTAGCAAACATAGCAAAGAGTTCTTGCATATCAGATTCAGAATCATTATTGTCAGAGTCCATATCAGTAGTCTCTGACTCAGAACTTTCTTTGCTTTTCTTCTTCCTTGAATTCTTTACATCAATCTCTTCATGTTGTTCTTCAGGAAGCTTCTTAATTTCAGATTGAGCAGTAAGTGCAATAGTCTTCATCTTTCCTTCACTCCTGCTCTTCTTCTGCTGCTTGTCAAGTTCATAAGCTCTCAATTTTCCATATACTGCCTCTAATGAAATCTCATCCAGATCATTAGCTTCCTCGATCGCAGATATCTTCTCATTGTAGAAATCAGGCAAAGCTTTCATGAACTTTGTATTCATATCCTCCAAGTCATAATATTTACCATGCATGGCCATCTCATTGATGAGTTTTGTAAACCTATCAAAGGTATCAGTAAGTGACTCACCAGACTTGGATTCAAAGTACTCATACTGTTGTATAAGTAATGTCCTCATATTCTTCCTGACAGGCTTAGTTCCTTCACAGTGAACCTTAAGATTGTCCCATATATCCTTAGCAGTTTTACAAGAGAGAACATAGTTAGTGAGAACAGAATCAAGACTGTTGAATAATATGTTTCTCACTTTAGCATCTTTGAGAACATTCTCCTTGTCCTTATCTGACCATTCAGATTTTGGCTTCTCTGCTGTATGTTCTGGAACAACCACACCATCAACAGTTGCTTGTCCAACGACCTTTGTTGGAACAAAAGGTCCATCTCTGATTCTGTCAAGATAATCAGGATCTGTTGCTTCCAGATGATGCAACATCTTTACTTCCCATAGAGTATATTCGTTTCTCTTGAGCATAGGAATTTTAGTATTCCCATCCTTGTAACCAGACATGATTGCAGATCTTTATGATTACTCGAAATCAACCTGCTCTGATACCAATTGTTAATTCGAATAACTTGTAGAAGGGGGGGGTTGAATACAAGTTATATAATCGTGTCTGATTTTTGCTTGATTATATGAACAAGAATAAACGAATGAATCAAACTCTGTTTGTATTAATAAGATCAAATACAAACTCTACCAAAGGTGTACAATACCTTTAGCAGCTGCTGACAATACAAATATCTCTCTGTTTGTTTCGAACTATCGAATACAAACCTTATACAGAGCTACGCACTCAAACTTTTTCCTCACGAGCTACACTCAACACACGCTCTTTACAATGATATTGAGAGAGTATTTATAATGCTACCTATCAACTAATAACAGAAAGATATAATCTATACATGACAATGTTCTGCCTTCTAGTCGATAGTTTCCTTCAATAGAAAATTCTTTCCTTCATAATATCTTCTTGCTTGTTCTTCAAACAATGATCCTGTTTTATAGCACTTGCCAGTTTCTGTAGCATCCATACTGACATCATCAGTAACATGACTGATATCAGGATCTGTACACTGCATCAGTATCTGATCAACCATCAGTATTGGACCATCATCAGGATTTGCTCTCTGTTCCTGACATGTAGTCTCCGATACACTGTTCATTCCTGACTAAACTATACAGATAACTGTCTTACACATAAAACCTATATACAGTGCTAAATCCTTTATAAGATCAGGATTACAAGAAGTATAATGTGTAAATTCTATTCTTAACATCACAACATATGAATTATTCCTAACATTTCTTGGCTTGGAAGGATATTACAGGAAGTTTATAAGGAACTATGCTGGCATTAGTAAGGATTTAACTGATTTGTTGAGGAAAGGTTTATTTCACTGGACTGAAAAGGCACAAGCAGCATTTGAAGTATAAAAAACAGCTTTGATTTCTGCTCCTGTACTTGCATTACCTGATTTCTCTAAGGTATTTGTAATTGAGACTGATGCTTCTAAAGAAGGGATAGGGGCTGTTTTAATGCAAGAAAATCATCCATTAGCCTTTCTAAGTAAAGCTTTGGGTCCTAGATGGCAGAAATTGTCAGTTTATGAGAAAGAGTTGCTAGCTGTTGTATGTGCAGTCCAAAAGTGGGAACAATATCTTAGTAGTGGCCATTTTGTGATCAAGACTGATCAAAAGAGTTTAAAGTGGCTATTACAACAGAGAATATCTACTCCTTTTCAAAAAATTTTGGCTCTCTAAACTGATGGGATTTGATTATGAGATTCAGTATAGAGGAGGACAAGAAAACAAAGTTGCAGATGCCTTATCTAGGGTGCAAGGTTCAGAGATTCTATGTTTGGCTATTTTAGTTATTAATTCTGATTTAGCACAACAAATTATTCATAGTTATTCACTTGATAACACTTTGATGGAAGTTATTCAGAAGTTACAGCAGGGTGAGGTACATGCTAAGCTACAGTGGCAACATGATTTTCTGAGAAGGAAGGGTAAGATTGTTATTGGCCCTGATGATACTTTGAAACAGAAGATTATAATTTGGCAACATCAAACACCTGAAGGAGGACATGCTGGGAGGGATATTACTTTGCAGAGACTCAAAAGTATATTTTACTGGAAGGGCATGACTCAGGATGTAAGACAATGGGTGAGGCAATGTCAAGTCTGTCAAGCAGCTAAATATGAAACAAGTGCTTATCCAGGGTTATTGCAACCATTACATGTGCCAGAAGAAGTTTGGATGGACATTTCTATGGATTTTATCACTGGTTTACCTAAATCCAATGGTAAAGAAGTCATATTTGTAGTGGTGGACAGACTAAGTAAGTATTCTCATTTCATGGCACTTCCTCATTCTTTTACTGCTCCTATGGTAGCTCAGATCTATTTAGATCAAGTGTTTAAGCTTCATGGATGGCCTAGATCTATAGTCAGTGACAGAGATCCAGTGTTTTTGAGCAAGTTTTGGAAGGCTTTATTTTCTTTGCATGGAACTGATTTTCTTTTATCATCTGCCTATCATCCTCAGACTGATGGTCAGACTGAGGTTGTGAATAGATGTTAAGAGACCTATCTAAGATGTATGTGTGCAGAAACACCCCAAAAATTTGACAAGGCTGTCGCGTGCCTATCAAATAATAATATCTAACAAATCCTTCTAACTATGTAGTAGGGTAAGTCAGAGTCGATCCCACAGAGACAAACGTGTCAATCACCAGTTGTTCTCGATTCAATTCAGCCAAGCAAGTAACACAATAAAATATCAAAGATTATTAAACTAATTTTATACTAATGCAATTAATCAATTAACTAAAACTTCCAGAATTAAGTATCCCCACTAGCATGAATTAATGCAATCGTGAATTCCCTCCCCAATCAATCATATAATACTCAAAAGGAAAGATGCGCCCTATAAATTACCAATAACCTCTCTCGAGTATTAATGGCTTCTCTAAAATACAATCAAGCCTATTCTCATGGTATCATGCAATTTAGAGACATTAATCACAGCACCCTAACTTCCTAACAATCCGTTCTACCTAGTCTCATGGAGAAGTTCATGTCCTCATTGGATAAATCACAACCATCTAAATCCAACTCTCGTTGATAAATAGACAATGGTTCAAACAATAAACATAATCACGTCTGATTTGTAATTGCTAATTAAAACAACTCAATAAGCAAGAGCAATTAAACAATCAAATTGGGGGAATTGGGAAAATCACACATCAACCATAACTAGGGTTCTACTTAACCCTAGATTAATTATCTACTCATACATAATTAAACTAATAAAGCAAGAGATATAATATGAACACATAATATTATAAAGAATAGAGAAAAACCTTCAATCTCCAAAGAAAAGTGAATAGCTATCTCCAATCTCTCTATACTAGAATATACAAGTTATGTACAATAATTTTTCTATCTACTTTAAAAACTATATCTAGATGTGTTTATATAGGCTCTAAAAGTCTTGCCCAGCAAGAAAATACCAAAACATAATTATAATAGAATTTCTGCAAAAATACGTTTCCTAAATTGAATATGTTTTATTAAGGAAAATTCGTATCTTCTTTTCTTCTGTTTTTCCGAACCTTTCCAGTTGTGCTTGGACGTCTGGGCCTCTTTAGAATGATAGAGAATCTCGTTATCTTCGCGTGGACTGCTTACGGGCTGAAAACAGATATCTAGAACTCCAGATATGTCCAAAACAGTGTAGACTGCGCAACCGTCTCAGAAATCCGAATTTTAACTAATTTATTCTCCAAAAACGATAGAAGCATCAACCTTAATCAACATCCTTGTAAATCTGCACAACTAAACAAAACACATCAAAACTACAAGAAACTTGAGCCCAAGACAATCAATTTAAGCCGATTTAAAATGCTCCAAGTAGATATAAAATCCACTTATCAAACACCCCCAAACTTAAACCGATGCTTGTCCTCAAGCATTAACAATTACAACTAACTAACTAGCTAGTACCACTTCCGTAGGTGATCACAGTTGCATTTGGCATATGCAACAAGCCCTTTAAACCCCTAGGCAGCCCTAGTGGACGAGTAAGGTCTCGTGAGGGCCTATAGCGAATGTACCCACAAAATCCATTTAACCTAATACAATGCAATGCATGAATGCAACTACTATGAAAATGCAAGATCCCCTTCAAACTCACCAAAACCAACTAACAAGCAAATATCTCAATGAATGTAACAAATCCAAGCAGAGCTCGACTAAGTTCCCGTATACTAACAAATACATGAACAGAAACGTGCGTGTGTGCAATGCTCATCAGAAATACTCCCAAAACTAGGTCAAAAATCATACATGCTTTTCGTCAAGACAATCACAGGTTTATAATCAGAATAGACTGTAGACACTCCATAACCTAGGAACACCTCCACCCTTATCCAAGGTAGACAGAAACTCATGCTTTATTACTATGACACATAATAGAATATACAATACGCATGCTTATTTAACCGTGCAATGAATGAGACCCCAATAGGCTTATACAATAATACCCATGTAGCGAGTGTTAGGTCAGCAATCCCAAACCACAAGGGCTTTAGGTTACTAGGACTAAGTCCCCTCAGACTTAATTACTCGAGTATTAAAGAGCTCACTCTGGTTAATTTTGCATATAAACAAATAACTTATTGACTCTTTTTTTTTTCTTCTTTTTTTTTTCTTTTTTTTTTCTACAATCTGGAATGAGCCTTTCCCATTTCCAACCCTAGACTACTCATATAAATATGAGCCGGCTACTAGCCATTTGACGTCTAGCCATTATTAACAATTATGAACAACTAGCATGAAAATTCCTGGTTTCCCCCAAACTTAGACTTTAATGTTCCTACGCTATAAAGGGAATAACGAAAATTCTAAATATAAACAAGTGATTAAATCTCAAAACATCCCACAGGCATGACCCTAACCTAGCCCAAGAGCACCCCAATGAGACTGTGTAATAAATTTTGTTCCCGTAACATGCAAGTCAATTTCATAGAAACTATAAATCAGCCCTCTACTCATCATCATCACACCCAAATCAACATCCACCTATCAATCAGAATCAGCTCGTCCTAAGGGATCATGAAATATGCATGCCATGAAAATGCAACTAAATGAAAACTCACATGGTATACGAAAATAAAACAAAATGTCCTATATGAACACACGTAGATAATACGAACATAACAATAATGCATGAACTATCACTACTACGCAAACATGATATCCTATATGAACACAAAATTTGCACAAAATTTTTTTATTTTTTTTTCACAACATTTTTTTTTCTCTAATGCATGGGTTGCCTCCCACGAAGCGCATTTGTTTAATGTCGTTAGCCCGACTCCTGTTGACAATTATCCTGGCGAAAAAGCATATAGATGTACATATCTCCTAATTTGAATTAATCTAATGATGTGAGCACCAATTCGATAACCAAAAAGATATATAAATTGACATGTGAGGCTCATGTAATGCTCAAGAAATTTCGGCATGTGAAAGTATTTCGAAAAATCATCTCCAACATAGCTATAGTTACTTTTCACAAATTCCTCCCAAATTGGGTCAACAAAAGGCATACACATATTTTCAATTTTAACATCATTCAAGTCAAGTTTATCCAAATTCGGTTTCATCTCATCTACCACAATTGGAATCACAATATCCTTATTCAAATTTATATCTACGACAACCATACTATCACCCTCATCAAATAGCGTGCAAAAAGAGTCATCTAAGAAATCAATCTCATTACTATCAAACGAGTTTTCACACGAGTTAATTTCTTGAGAAGCATATGGGTCAATAAGAGCAAGACTATCAAAATAACCATCTTCATCATCAAAATCATCAAAAATTAACTTACTGTTACTAACCTCGTTTTGCGACTCTTTGAACTCCTTACCACTCCACAAAGTTGCATCATCAAATTGACTCATTGGTATTTTCTCCGTTTGAGAGCGCCTCTCAACGAATTCAGTTACCTCTTGAGCTAGTTGAGCAATTGAGTTTTCAATCAACTTACCTTGAGTTTTCAACTCATTAAGACTTGTCTCAACCTCTTCATTCTTGCTCAGCTGTGCAACAACAACTCCTTCCAAAAGATTTTCCAAGTTGGATTTCTGTGGTGGCTGAGGTGGATTGTCTTGGTAGGAAAAATTAGTGTAATCTTCCCAACCATAAGTGTAAGTATCAGCATAAGGATTATATTGTGGTGGATGGTGAGGGTGGTCATGGGTATTGTAATAAAAATTACCATCCCAAAATTGTGTTTGATTTGGGTAGTAAGGGATATTAAATTGGCAATTATTTTGAGTATGTCCCTGTATACCGCAAACATCACAAGTGGCAAACAAATATGAAGTTCTTGACTCAATTTCATCGATCTTTTGAGATAATGCCTGCATAGTCTCAACCAATGCCTTCATGCTTTCTTCTTGCTCCTCTCTTTACTCGCTTAATTTCTTGTTATAGGAATCTGAAAATCAATTTTACAAGAAACAAGAAAAACCACAAGCAAAGATCAAACAGAACAAAAATAATAGCCGAAGCAACACAACTAAACAACTTGGCCAAACTAACTCAAAAATTAACTAATCTAACACTGCTTTGTCCCCGGCAGCGGCGCCAAAAATTTGACAAGGCTGTCGCGTGCCTATCAAATAATAATATCTAACAAATCCTTCTAACTATGTAGTAGGGTAAGTCAGAGTCGATCCCACAGAGACAAACGTGTCAATCACCAGTTGTTCTCGATTCAATTCAGCCAAGCAAGTAACACAATAAAATATCAAAGATTATTAAACTAATTTTATACTAATGCAATTAATCAATTAACTAAAACTTCCAGAATTAAGTATCCCCACTAGCATGAATTAATGCAATCGTGAATTCCCTCCCCAATCAATCATATAATACTCAAAAGGAAAGATGCGCCCTATAAATTACCAATAACCTCTCTCGAGTATTAATGGCTTCTCTAAAATACAATCAAGCCTATTCTCATGGTATCATGCAATTTAGAGACATTAATCACAGCACCCTAACTTCCTAACAATCCGTTCTACCTAGTCTCATGGAGAAGTTCATGTCCTCATTGGATAAATCACAACCATCTAAATCCAACTCTCGTTGATAAATAGACAATGGTTCAAACAATAAACATAATCACGTCTGATTTGTAATTGCTAATTAAAACAACTCAATAAGCAAGAGCAATTAAATAATCAAATTGGGGGAATTGGGAAAATCACACATCAACCATAACTAGGGTTCTACTTAACCCTAGATTAATTATTTACTCATACATAATTAAACTAATAAAGCAAGAGATATAATATGAACACATAATATTATAAAGAATAGAGAAAAACCTTCAATCTCCAAAGAAAAGTGAATAGCTATCTCCAATCTCTCTATACTAGAATATACAAGTTATGTACAATAATTTTTCTATCTACTTTAAAAACTATATCTAGATGTGTTTATATAGGCTCTAAAAGTCTTGCCCAGCAAGAAAATACCAAAACATAATTATAATAGAATTTCTGCAAAAATACGTTTCCTAAATTGAATATGTTTTATTAAGGAAAATTCGTATCTTCTTTTCTTCTGTTTTTCCGAACCTTTCCAGTTGTGCTTGGACGTCTGGGCCTCTTTAGAATGATAGAGAATCTCGTTATCTTCGCGTGGACTGCTTACGGGCTGAAAACAGATATCTAGAACTCCAGATATGTCCAAAACAGTGTAGACTGCGCAACCGTCTCAGAAATCCGAATTTTAACTAATTTATTCTCCAAAAACGATAGAAGCATCAACCTTAATCAACATCCTTGTAAATCTGCACAACTAAACAAAACACATCAAAACTACAAGAAACTTGAGCCCAAGACAATCAATTTAAGCCGATTTAGAATGCTCCAAGTAGATATAAAATCCACTTATCAAACACCCAAGGATTGGTCTGTTTGGCTACCACTGGCTGAATGGTGGTTCAACACTCATTTCCATTCTGCTTCTAAGATTACTCATTATGAGGTAGTATATAATCAGGAACCTCCTTTGCATTTACCTTACTTACCTGGTGAATGTGCTGTGGAGGCTGTGGATAGGAGTATGCAGAAGAGAGAAAGAATGATTGCTGCTTTGAAGGAGAATTTGGTAAGGGCTCAAGTCAGAATGAAGAACTTAGCTGATAAACACAGAACTGATAGAACTTTTCAAGTGGGAAGTTGGGTTTGGCTGAAATTACAACCTTACAGACAAACTTCTGTGCAAGTTCGAACTAATCACAAGCTGTCTTCCAAGTACTTTGGGCCATTTCAGATCAGAGAATGTGTGGGAAAAGTGGCTTATAGACTTAAGCTACCATCTGATGCTAAGATACATGATGTATTTCATGTTTCTCAGTTGAAACAATTCCATGGAACTCTTCCAAATACTGCAATTTGTCCAGATTGGCTTAGTTATACTTCTGGTGTTTCCAAAATGAGTCCTGCTGCTATTTTGGATACTAGGGTTCTTAAGGTTCACAATGCTCCTCAGATTCAGTACTTGGTACAATGGGAAGGGCATCCTGTTCATGAAGCAACCTGGGAAATTGCACAGGATTTTGTGCTTCGATTTCCTGACTTTGCTCTTGTGCATCAGACTTGAGGACAAGTCTTTTTGGAGGGGGAAGATATGATAAGGGTTTAGTAAAGTCAAGGGTCAAAGTCAAGCTGGTCTAATAAGTCAACAGAATCAAACAAGTCAAATTAGGCGGGAAATTCTGTTAGGAATTCTGTTAGACAATTTCTATTCATTTCAGTACTTTGAAGTTGTATAAATACAAGATGTAGATGTTGAGAGATGTATGTTGAAAATTAATGCAATTTCCTTCTTTCTTCATATCTCTCTCTCTCTCTCTCTCTCTCTCTCGATCTCTCTCTTTATCTCTATCTTTGTTAATTCATAGCTTTGACATTAGAATTTGTAAAAGAATTTATTCAGTAGAGCTTCCCTGCATCATAAGCTTTGCTTATGTCTAATTTTAGAGCCACTTCACCTACATCACCCGTACTTTTCCTTTTCATAAAGTGCAGGACCTCAAACGCAACCAAAACATTGTCTGTGATAGAACGACCCGGAACTTTAGAAACATCTTATCATGCCTATCCCATTTGTGGGAACTGTTGTGTGAATCCATGTCTTCTGCAACTACTTCTCAAACGCCCTACTCTTCTGCTAAATCCCTGACGAATTTGGGGCTGTTACACGCATCATATTTTGGTTTCACCCGACACTCATATTTACCTTAGAATTTTACGTTATTTTACAAAATAAATAAAAAATCCTATTACAATTATAATTCTTTTAATACAATTAATTAAAAAAAGACTACGAATACATATGTTGATCTACCGTGACATGCTTATCTATAACAAACAAAATACATTTTTAATGATACCTCAATAACAAAATTTGGTTCCACCCAAGATTCCTATTTCTCCGAGGATTCTATATTATTTTTTAATAAAATAACAAAATTGTTAATACTTATAATTGTAATTTTTTTATTATAACTCTATTCAATTCATAAATAACGTATTTATCATAATCATGTACATTTTAAGTATTTATAATTGTAGTTTTTTTCTCGATTTTCTTAAATAAACTTAAATAAATAATATATAAAATGACCTTTATTAATAAGCAAATTCTTTGTAAATAATATAATTTTTTTATAATAAATTAATGATCAATTTAATTAAATTATCTCGGACCTTTATAATCGAATATTTTGTTAGTAAGTGAAATCCCGTTTTAGTGATACTTCCTTTTAGATTCGTGTCTTCTAGAATTATTGGAATTCTGATGCAATTACAATTTTTTTATTATAAACTAGTGACTTGCATAAATATCGTAGTTTTCTTTTGTACCTTTATCATTTTTTAAAGTATTTTAATTTAATGATAAATATAAAAATTCTTATAAAAATTTTGATAAGAAAATAATCAATTTTAATAAATTATTTTGATCCGTGCTTCAAACGTATTATCATTTAGCATAAATTAATGTGCAATATCTAAAATAATTTATTTACATAAAATATTTTGATTTTGCTTATGATAAGTATTTTTTTAGTAGTAATGAGGCACGAATCATTGACGCCATTGTTACGTAGTTTTATTTTTACTATGCAGGCTTATATGCCTTACAATTTAATATCTGTTCTAAGATAATTTTTGGGATGAGCGAGAATAATAATAATAATTGAAAATCTATAACCTTTAATTAATAAGCGAAATACCCTTTTAACGGTACCATTTTTGGTGTCACCCCTATTTTAGTTTCACCCATCCTATTTCTACTATAATTCTATGATGTTTTTTAATAAAATATAAATTCTATTATAATTATAATTATTTTATTACAATTTTAATTAAAAAATTAGTTCCATCCCTAGAATCATATTTTCTTATAATTCTATGTTATTTTTTTAAAAAAAATAAAATTGAAATCCTATTATAATTATAATACAATTTATTTTATCATTATTTAGAATTAAAAAATAATACGATCGATTCTCCAAAAGATTTTTCAAGTAACACCCCTTTAACGGTACCACTTTTGGCTCGTACCGTATATTTTGGTTTCACCCCTATAATCCTATTTTTATTATAACTCCGATTATTTCGATTGGGCCGCTCTCTCGTTAAAACCGAAATCTCAATTTTAACATATATTATAAAGATTTATATAATATTTTTTATCCATAATATTGAACCGTCAAAATAAAAAATTATGATTTCGGTATCAAATTCTAATAGCTAATACAATCTTTTCTAGTGAGCCGTCTTCCCGTTAAATACGTTTAGAGCCGCTCTTATTTGAAACCAAAATTCCAACTTCATTATATAAAGAGATTAAATTCCAATTTTTATAAATACTTATTTTTATTCTACTTCTAATAGAACTTTAATCATATGCCTTATAAATACTTATTATACTTCCGATAGAACTTCTAATCATATGTCTTTCCTATAAATTCGAACCCTTCTCCTCTATAAATTCGAACACCTATTCTACTTCTAATATGTTAATTGATATTTTTATAATGTTTAAATTCTAAAATTCTAGAAAATTAGAAAAATATATTGAGACGATCTTAGAGCGCCACCTAAACTCCCGCTATCCTCCTTTATATATATATATATATATATATATATATATATATATATATATTGATGATTCTATGTTGTTTTTTAATAAAATAGAAATCCTATTGTAAAATTCTGTATGTATTTTGTTGTTTTAAGCCCTTCGCTCTCTGTACCTCGTCACGGGTCTAGGTTTTTCTCTTTCTCAATAGTAGCGGGCGGGGCTACCACAGGATCTCCACCGATGGAAAGCCCCAAAAACTTTCATTTTTTTTGTATTTTGTTCCTTTTTTCAATAAACCTTGTTTTAAAGTATCGATTTTAGTTTGTATTTTCGGATCTAAGGTTTCAAAACCTTTTCCGATTTGACTTCAGTTTCTTAGATCTCAATTCCATGGAGATCCGGATTTCTCGTTCTTCCTAGTGATTTTGTTCTCGAAAGTGGTCCGAGTTATCTTGTTCTTGCGGTTTTGTTCCCCAGATCTAAGAATTATCTTGGTTTTAGCTAGTATTCAATTTTCGAAATTGTAAATTTGGTTTTTTTTAATTTCTCACCGTTTGTGTTTTTCTCACCGTTTGTGTGAGTTTTGATTTTCTCACTGATTGTGTGAGTATGGTGATTGTTTTTTTTTTTTTGACAAAATGCAATTTTCATTACTCCGATAACTCATTCAAAACACAATTCTTAACTTCGACTGGAACAGACCTCCAATCAAAGACACGATCAGGATACATATGAGACACTCGAGCTAACTCATGTGCCGACATATTCGCAGACCGTTTAATGAAATACAACTTAATGTTGTTCAACTCACGCATCAAATCTCTGCACTCCAATATCACCTGCCCAAGTCTGGATCTCATTGGAGTAGCACTTCGAATCAACTGCACTACCAGTAAGCAATCTGATTCGATAATGATTGTGTTGCCCGACCACTCCTTTGCCCAACTCAACGCTTCTTTAACTGCTAAAGCTTCAACCAAGGTCGGGTTCATTACCTCCCTGTAGCACCTGGTTCTTGCCAACAGAAGGCGACCTTCATGATCCCGTGCAACCATTCCGAAACCTGAAGCTGCCTGCTCCTCGAAAATTGCTGCATCAGTTGTGATCTTTACTTCATTATGTTGTGGCTTTACCCAGTAGATAGCACCATCTCCTGTCACAGGAGGTTGAAGAGGTGCCACATAGAACCTATCCTGAGCTAACGTCCACTGTGAAAGATACTCCCAAGCTTTAGCAACAATTCGCATTGGATTCCATCGTTTATTACTCCATACTAGATCATTCCTAGCCCTCCATATGGACCAACATAGGGTAACAATTCTTGCATTAATTTGATTCGAATGAGCAGATAAGTTTCTTTCCAACCAGTCTGGAAATTCCATGATGACACTCGTGTTGATTTCAGCATTGTAAATTTGCCAGCAAAGAGCAGCAGACTTACATTGAATCAAACTATGGAAAATGGTTTCCATTTCTTCATTGCAAACAGGACAAACACTGTCAATTGTAACATGCTTCGACTGCAAAACAGTCTTAGTTGGTAGGCAGTAAGAGGCAGCACGCCACACTAAGCTCAACGTTTTTGGAGGAGCTTTGATGTTCCAAAACTTCTTCCAGAAAACACTATTAACATCAGCAGTCCAGGCTCCTTTTTGTTCTTGAATGAGCTTATATGCGCTTTTCACTGAATACTGTCCAGAATTCTCTAGTCTCCAACATAGAATATCTCTGTCTAAGTCCTGCTCCACCCCTTTGTTGACAATGCATTGCTTATCTCTATCCTCAAAGATATCATTTATCACCTCCATATCCCACTCTTTAGTCCCGGTACGAAACAGAGAGGATACCATTTGATTTGTCAGTGACGATGAAATAGTAGAGATATAAGGATTTTCTAGATTATTCAACCATGGTTGCCCCATAATAGCAATTTCCTTTCCTGTACCAATCCTCCAGTTAGAGCCTGAGGATATGACTTTCCTTGCTTCAGCAATGCTCCTCCAGATAAAGCTAGGGCTACTACCTATTGTTGCATCCATGAAATTCGTATCAGCAAAATACTTAGCTTTATACACTCGAGCCACCAAACTATCCGGGTTCGTAATGAATCTCCAACATTGCTTCCCCAACATAGACAAATTTACATCCCGTAAACATTTAAAACCTAACCCACCAGCATGTTTGTGTCTCGACATCCTATCCCAGGCCATCCAAGTGATTTTAGACTTAGAATTATGCTAATTGTTCAAGAAAGACTTAGACATCGCTTTCTCCATATCCCTGGTTAACTCTAATTGGAGCAGAAAAACATTCATAGCATATGAGGGCAAAGTTTGAGCAACCGTCTTGATAAGAACTTCTTTTGCTGGTCTGGATACGCACTTCTCGTTCCACTTCTGTATGCTAGCATTGACTCTATCTTTAAGATAACCAAACACTGCAGTCTTTTTCCTTCCCAGAATATTAGGGAGTCCCAGATATTTAGCATTCTCATCTGCCTCTGGAATTTGCAGAACTTGACACACTTCATCCTTGTTCCACTGTATAACATTAGCACTAAAAAAGACTGTGGATTTACCTCTGTTTATGCGCTGTCCTGAAGCTCTTTCATAGCAATTTAACAGTTCCATAACTTTGAATGCTTCACCTGTTTCTGCTTTACAATAAAGGTAGCTGTCATCAGCAAATAGCATATGGCTAATGGTTGGTGCTCTCCTGCAAATTCTGACTCCATGTAACCATTGATTAACTTCATATTGCTTGATCATAGCTGAAAGGCCTTCCGCACAGATTATGAATAGATAGGGAGACAGCGGATCTCCCTGCCTTAATCCCCGACTTGGTTTGATAGGTCCCATTTCAAACTCTCCATGCACGATCGTATAATCCACTGTTGACACACATTGTAAAATTAAATGAACCCACCAACTGTCAAATCCCATCTTGAGAAGAATATCATGAAGAAATTTCCACTCTATCCGATCATACGCTTTGGACATGTCCAACTTAAGCGCCATAAACCCATCTTTACCAAACTTCTTCTTTTTCAGGTAATGCATGACTTCAAAGGAAATCATAACATTGTCTGTGATTAGTCTACCTGGTAAAAACGCACTCTGAGTATCCGAAATTATAGAATCCAACACTCCCTTGAGACGATTTGCAATTACCTTGGTGATGATCTTCATTACAACATTACATAACGCTATAGGTCTCAGCTCCGTCAACCTTGATGGATTTTTCTTTTTAGGAATAAGGACAATGTTAGTCGCATTGATATTTTCCATTAGCACTCCTGTCACAAAAAAATCTCTGACCATCAATGTCACTTCCTCTCCTACCACACTCCAATTTTTCTGAAAAAAGGCTGGGGTCATGCCATCTGGCCCTGGCGCCTTGTCAGGACGCATATGGAAAACAACATCCTTCACCTCCTCGTACGACACAGTTTCCAGTAACAATCTATTCTGTTGCTCTGACACTGTTCGTGTGATACAACTTAACACCACATCACCTTGAGTTTGCTCTGCAGTGAATAGTTGCTGAAAGTATTCCTTTATTAAATTATGCAGACCACTTTGCCAGTTGACCCATTCACCATCTTCATTCCTCAATTTCTGGATGTAGTTATTCCTTCTTCTCTTATTGCATGATGCGTGAAAATACTTAGTGTTCTTTTCTCCAGCTTGTAGCCAGAGTTGCTTAAACCTTTGGTGCCAAAATATTTCTTTTTGGTCCAACACTAAATACAGCTGCCTCCTTGTGTTCTCATATTCAGTTATCGACTGAGCATCTCGTTTATTTCTCAACAGCTTTAGTTTAGTTTTGCATTCCTTTATACGACGGCTAAAGCAACCTGTGATCTCTTTCCCCCATACGTCTAAACTTTCTGCACACCTAGCAATTTTCTGAACAATAGTACTACTATGCACATCTTTCCAACAGTCTTTTATAATTTGAAAACACATAGCTTCAGTAAGCCAGGCATTTTCAAAGCGGAAGGAACGTTTTTTATAACCCCTGTTATGCCTTTCTGGACAAAGAAGCAAAGGACTATGATCAGAAGGTGATCCCTCTAGATTATACACTTTAGCCAACTCAAATAGTCGTAGCCACTGTGAGTTTGCTAGCACTCTGTCCAACCTGATTTCCGTCCATTGCGAGGTGTTTCTACCTCTCTCCCATGTGAACTGGTGTCCCGTCAGTTCGAGGTCATGAAGTTCAGCTTCTTGAAGACACGCATTAAAACCATCAATGAGATAATTAGGATATGGAGGCCCCCCCATCTTATCTGCCTGAGAGGTTACGTTGTTAAAATCCCCAACTAGGCACCATGGTAGGTTTCCGTCTCTAGATAGATTCTTAAGCAGATCCCACGTTTTGTATCTCTGAGACCTCGATGGTTCTCCATAGATGCCTGTCAATCTCCATACATTAGAATCAACCATTTTTACAGAAACATCAATGTGTGAACGAGAGAAACTCCGCAGATTAACTCCATCTGTATTTTTCCAGAGCAAAGCAATGCCTCCACTTCTACCTTGAGGCTCCACAGCAATAAAGTTTTCGAACCCCAACTTATTACATAAAGTTTCCATCTTCCTATAGCTACTTATAGTTTCACTGAGAAAAACAAACGACGGCCTTTCACTACGGGTAACTTCTTTAAGGAACTGGATTTTTCCAGGTGAACCCAGACCCTGGCAATTCCAAGCTAAGACATTCATGATGACAGCTAAAACTTAATAAACCTTGTTACATGAACAAGACAGAAAACTTGCAAATATGCAAGACAAGAAACTTGCAATCATGCAAGACGGAGAGCAATTCAGAATTGACATCTAAACTGATTAGTGACTAGTGAGACAATTCATCAAACAGGTTGGATGCAAACTCAGAGGATGGTGAGAGGGAGAGAGAGAAGCATGCTTTAACTTGATTCGTGAGAAAGGAGGCTTAATTGATGGAGGAAAGGTAGATTTTTATGCGTTTAGTTTGGTTTAGGCATCGACTCTCATGGCGATTTATCAGGTGTTAGTGTACTGAAGAGACTCTTAACGACAAAAACAAAATAATTAAAGTCATTAATCACATTACATTTCACTAACTGATCGAGTATTAAAATCACCAAAAGAGAAAGATAAAAAAAAGAAATTAGAATGACATAAAAAACTTCAACACGGAAACAGACGTTTCCTCGTTTTTTATGGTGATTGTTTTAGTAATGAAAGTTGTTAGGGGTTTGCATTCTCGGTTGATAGCTCAAACTGGTTATGACGGAAGCGGCAGTGGTGAAGTATGTGTAAATATCATCTTCAACAAATCACGTGACTCCATGAAGAATGGATTAATCAGTTTCTGTGTTTTGTTTGTTTGATGCGACTGTTTATGTAGATGTTAAATGGCTTTTTATTATTGAATTATCTCGTTTACTCAAAAAAGAAATCGTATTATAATTATAATTCTTTTATTACAACTTTAAATAAAAAAAATAGTTTAATCCCTAAAATCATATTTCCTTACAATTCTATGTTATTTTTTAAAGAAAATAATAAAAATGAAACCCTATTATAATTATAATACAATTTTTATCACAATTTAGAATAAAAAAAATACGATTAATTCTCCAAAATATTTTTCAAGGAGAACAACTAGAAAATAGTTCTATACACTACTCTAGAACATTGTTCCCTGCGATTATATGTTATTTTTTTAAAAAAATAATAAAACTAAAATCTTATTATTATTTTAATTCTTACATTATATTAGCAATTTTTTTATTAGAACTTATAATTAAAAAAGATTACGATAAATTATCCTAAATATTTTTCAATGAAAACAACCAAAACGTATTTCCATGTACTTCTATTAAACAATCTAATATTTTGTTAATCTCATAATTTTTTTTATGCAAATAACATAGTTCCTTTTATAATTTGAGAAAATGCCCAAAATGGCACAATTTTAAGGTTGAATGTCCAAAATAGCACTCCCTGAAAAGGGAGCCCTCCGCTGGCACATAGTTCACGCCAACAGATTATGCCAACAGATTATGCGTTAAGGGAGGACGCATGTAGTAGTTGCGTTTGTCTAGTTTTTTTTTTTTTTTTTGATAATTTCATTGTGGCTTTTGTGTAAAAAAAAAAAAAAAAAAGAAAAACGTGAACAGAACTTGCGTTTTGAGCAAAACGCAATCAATACTTGCGTACATCACTACAACGTTAGCATTAGTTGCGTTTATGGCCTGCCACCAACTCTGTCTGTCCATAAAAAAGTAAGGAAACGCAAGTGTTACTTGCGTTTTGGATAACGCAGCTTCAATCTGCGTGAAGGATGTGCTAGTGGAGGGTAGTGTTTTCAGGGGGTGCCATTTTGGGCATTTTGATCAGAATTTGTGCTATTTTTGCACTTCACCCTTATAATTTTTGCAATATAATTTTATAAATATTTAATTAAATAAAAATTAATAATTATTTAATATCTCGTGGATTATCATCTAGTAATAATAATGGGTGGTGATTTATGCACAGCCTATACTATGCATTTTACTAAAATATCCTTACTTTTTTATTTTATTTATTATAATATTGATCATTTTATTTATTTTTTAGGCATCCTTTTATTATTATAATAAACACAAGTTTTGAATTATAAAATTAATAATAATATTAATAATGAAAAGATTAGGTAAAAGTTTATAAAAATTTGTCAAATTTCTTATCCAGGAAAAAAATATTAGAAAATAAATAATTAGTAAATGTGATTAGAAGTGAATAAATTGTTACTTGAAGGACTACTCATTGTTTTTAATTTGGTAGATGATAAAATATATTTAAAATTACTTTTTTTCGTAAATTTCTATTAGTTATTTTTGAGTTGGATATTCATATTTATAGTAAGTCATAGATAATTACAATTCAATTTTATTAAGTCAAGTAATAAAAATTTAATAATAATAATTTAATTTCAAAAATCATAATTTTTTATTATAAAAAATATTTTATGCTTATTTGTAAGATTTGGGTAAGATTATGCCATAAAAAAAATGATATCATGCAAAGATTAAGGTTATTTTGATCTAAAAATAATTGAGGATGTGCATAAATAAGTTTAGCCCATAATAATTTAGTCACCGAAACATTACTCGAGCAATTGGTACGTACTGTAGTTGCTAACAATAATAATTGAAAATAAAGGAAGGTAGGTACAAATAATTGAACCAAGGGCCACTCAATTGTTATCGAACACTCCTCAGACTTTAACTTTCATGTTCAAGACTATCTTCACATCATTCTTGTACAACTTGATCTTCCGGTTCTTTTAAATTTGTTGCCTGAACAACTTATCTTCCAGTTTTGTTTTAAAATGTTTGGAAACATCTTATCATGCTTATCGCATTTGTGGGAACTGTTGTGTGAATCCATGTCTTCTCAAACGCCCTACTCTTCTGCTACAGATTCCATGGATTCTGCAACTAACTCTCAAGCTCAGTTAACCCTTGTTTCCAGTTCAACTCCTACTCAATATGACGTTTTCTTGAGCTTCCGTGGTGAGGACACTCGACTCAACTTTACCGGTCATCTGTACGATAAACTAGATGCTAATGGGATTTCAACATTTAAGGATGATCCTGAGCTACGCAGCGGTGAAGTGATCTCAGATGCATTGCTAGATGCTATTAGGAATTCCAAGACTTACATTGTCGTCTTCTCTGAAAATTATGCTACTTCACGTTGGTGCCTTGACGAGCTGGCAGAGATCCTCAGTTTTCACAAAACAATGCAGAGATGTGTCATTCCTGTGTTTTTCAACATTGATCCATCAGTTGTGCGTCACCAAACTGGGAGTTTTCAAAAAGCTTTCAAGAAACATCAAAAACGTTTTGGAGGTGAAAGAGAGAAACTTGAAAATTGGCAGCTTACACTTAAGGAAGTTGCGGACTTTTCAGGACACCATGTATCCAAAGACAGGTCATTTAACTATATTGTATTGATTCATAAGATGTCCTAAATTTATTACATTAACCACCTACATGCTACCAGTATTTTGTTACTACCTATCATGCTCTGTTTTATACTAAGAAGAATAACATTTCAGGTCTGAAGCTGATGTCATCAATGAAATTGTTGATGAGCTTCTACTTAAAATAAATCCCAAGACTTTAGATGTGGCCAAATATCCAGTTGGGTTGGATTATCGTGTTGAAGCCATAACAAGAATGTTGAGCAGTGACACAAAAGGTGTCATTAAGTTTGGTATATATGGTATGGGCGGTGTGGGCAAAACTACTCTTGCCAAAGCTGTTTTTAATCAACTCCTTAGAGGAGGAAGGTTTAAGGGCAGCTGCTTCCTGTCAAACGTTAGGGAGGCTTCGGGTACATTAAAAGGCTTGGAATCTTTACAAAAGAAACTTATCAATGATGTTCTTAAAAGTAAGAATATAGTTGAGGTTGGCAGTGTCGAAGAAGGAGCTAAGTTAATAAAAGATAGAATTTGTTCAGCAAAAGTTCTGGTTCTTATTGATGATATATACGATCTTGAACAATATGAATCTTTAGCAGGGCCATTTGCTTCTGGGAGTGTAGTTATTATAACTACAAGGGATGAAGAGATGCTGGAGAAAGTTAGTGTGGAACCAACATATCGGTACATGTTAAAGGAGTTGGATTATGCTCAGTCATATGAACTATTTACCCAATATGCATTTGAAAAGGCTGAGCCAACCAACAATCTACTGGCCCTGTGTGAAGACATTCTAGGTCTTGCTGGTGGGCTTCCGTTGGCTCTCAAAATATTTGGATCATATTTGTCAACTAAAAAGGAAGTAGGATGGAAATCTTACGTCGAGACTTTGCAGCAATATCCCAATAGCACTATTGAGCAAAAACTTTTAATTAGCTTGGATGCTCTAGAATTGGATAATCGTATGCTTAAGAAAATATTCATCGACATTGCTTGTTTTTTCGTCGGGTGGAATAACGAAAAGGCAGTTGAGGTACTGGAAACTTATTATTCCCATGCAGATGAAAAAATAGACACTCTAAAGAAAAGATGTCTACTAACAGTGAATGAAGAAAAGCTGGAGATGCATGATCTGCTTCGGGACACGGGAAGGAATGTTGCGCGTAACAAGGCTCCTGATGAGCCTGGAAAATATAGTAGGTTGTGGTTACTAGAAGATATAGAGGATGTTTTGAAGAATCACAAGGTAAGTTTATTTATATATATTCAGTTATGGTCTCAGATTTCCCTGATTGTTATATATGACTTTGTCTCACATGTCGCTATATAAACTTTTCTTTTTTATAAATGTATGTTTAGAAAATTGCTTATAAGATGAAGCTATGTTTTGACAAGACACAAGGGAACTAATTCTCTACCTCTTTTTCTCTCTCTTCAATATATATAAGCAACTTTTCTTGTTGAAGTGTGTGTGGTGTGTGTGTGGGCAGGGAACAGAAGCAGTTGAAGGTATCATCCCTTACAACTTTTACCACCAATACGTGCCCGGGGGAAAATCATTCACTACGGAAACATTCAAATGGATGAGAAAATTAAGATTTCTTTACTTTGAGAAGGTAAATCTCACTGGAAGCTTCGAACAGATGTTTGAAGATTTGAGGGTGCTCCATTGGGAATCTTGTCCTTTAAAATGTTTACCTTCTGAATTTTACCCACCAAAACTTGTTATCCTTGAATTGCCTGATAGCAAACTGCAAACAGTGTGGGAGCAGAAGATGGTATACCCTTATGTATGTTTCTTGCATATATAACATCTATATGAAGAAAAACCGGCTTTAATTTTGACCCATTGCACTCATTGCTGCAGGTTTCACATGTTTTTGGAAAGTTGAAGACTCTAAACATGTCATGCTCTAGAGATTTAGTTGCAACTCCAGACTTTATCAGATTACCGTCTCTTGAAACTTTAAATCTGGAGTGGTGTGAAAGCTTGGAGGAGGTCCATAAATCAATTGGAAGTTTGGAGAGGCTTGATTCCTTAAATTTGGAGGGTTGTAAGAAGCTAAGAAGTCTTCCGGACACCATCTGCGACTTGAGAGCATTGAAAGTTCTAAATATTAGTAAGTGCAATAGTCTGGAAGCTTTGCCTCTAAAACTGGGCAACATTAAATCCCTAACAAAGCTCAATGCTGATGAACTAAGTGTTTCAAAGTTACCTGTATCAATCGGAGATCTTAATAAGCTTGTGGAGTTGGATCTAAGCAGTAACAAGAAGCTTAAAACTCTTCCGGACACCATTTGCAACTTAAGAGCATTGGAAGTACTACGTATTAATGAATGCAGTAATGTGAAAGCATTGCCTGTTAAATTGGGGAACATTGAATCTCTAAAAAAGCTCAGTGCGTTGTCTCTAAGTGTTTCGAAACTGCCAGATTCGATCGGAAGTCTTGCTAAGCTTGTTGAGTTGGATTTATGGGGTAACGAGAAGCTTGAAACTCTTCCTGACACCATTGGCAACCTAAGATCCCTGGAAACTCTTAGTATTGAAAGGTGTAGAAAACTACAAGCATTACCAGATGAGCTGTGGAATATTACAAGTTTAAGGAAGCTAGATGCAGGATATGCTGATATGTTAAAAGAGCTTCCAGATATAGGATCGGGCCAGATTGCATTATCATTGCAAGAATTGAATTTATCGGATAGTGGTATAATTGCCCTGCCATCTGGTTTTAGTCAGCTGTCAAGCCTACAATCTCTTGATCTTACTTGCTGTAAGCATCTGGTTTCCATTCCAAAACTTCCTCCAAATTTGATACGGATAAATGCATCATATTGTGAGTCTCTGGAAAGATTACCAAATCTATCCAATTTGAAACACTTGGAGGCATTGTACCTTTCAGATTGTAGTGGTTTGACGTATATTCAAGGCCTGGAGGATCTCATTTCTATTAGAAGTTTGAGAGGTTTGACCCATAGGCATCTCCCAAAAGTCCAAAACAATTGTACTTGGGATAATTGAATCACCGTATTGGACAAGTAAATCAAGTGGATACCCATTCTCAGGGTCAACAACAGTGTATGCACATTTGCTGCCAAATGAGTTGCACAATTTCATGGGCATCATTCTTTTCTTTCAAAGCCAGTATGAGTGTAATAATATTCAATATTCTGTAAAGAATACTACAAGTGGTTTTATATGGAGTAGCGGCGGCCCTGATTTCTTTTTCCTGGTTTGCTGATGGTGATAGTTCATAGTGCCTAATCATCTTAATCTTTACAAGTTTCTACCACCCTGTATATAAAATCTTAGTTCAATCATCCATTTGTGGTTTCAGTAGCTATACATGCTTTCAATTTCCTCCGCGTGCTGCTGCTTCTGAGGGAGTGTTGGGCTGTTTTATCACTCAAGACATGGTTTGACTGTTAGATCCTACTTCTCATAGTTCCTTATCTGTAAATTTGATGATGCAGATTTTGTACACAGCAAATGTCGAGAAAGTGGTGGCTGCAAGATGCCAGGACTGCCTCCTACCAGTTGTGCTCCTTACCAATTGTGTTAGTATCGTGATAGGAAACATAAAGTGTGTCCTGATGGTTTTGACATGATAATGGAGCGCAATTTTGCTGTAAAATCAATGGTTCGCACTCAATCACGAGCTGCTGTATGATGCTGATACTGTCTTGTTTCTCAGATAATTTTGAAGGTTCCAAGGAAATTATAAAAAATAATGATCTCTTTGGTGAAAATATCTTCCAATTCCTTCCTGTCATTAGTTGAAATGGTTTAGGTAGGCAACAGGGTGTAGGTGCATCATGCCTGAAATGGTTTGCGCCTTGCAGTAATGTTTTTAACAATTTGGGACCAATTAGGGGTAGGATGTTGGCTTGCGGGAAATGTTAGCTCAAAGAACCAAATGACCGAATAAGGAAATTAGTGTACATTGTTGAGATATAGATTTTGGGCTGTGAATGGTGCCTCATGCTACTTAACCAAAAAAATGTCGCTTCAGGCTTGACACCTTGTATGTGACAGATTACCAGAGGCACAATAAGCCATATATAAAACATTTACTGTGAATTTCACTTTCATTTATGAGAGAGTTGAAAAAACTAAATGATGGACTAATATCTCAGTTTCTTTGAATCTAAGTGTAAATATTATCTGTTTTGCCTATTATGCTTATATATTTACTTAATGTTGCTTTGAAAGTGCCTGCAATGGGACTCGGATACATCTTAGCATTATAAGTTCGGAAGCTTTTTGCAGTAGGAACAAAAACAACCAAAAAGAAAAGGATAAGTATATGTAATCAGAATTCTAGTTATGAGGTTGAGAACCTCGAACCAGAGGATAGACAAATGAAGCATACTGGGCTTAACCTTAGCAACAGAGCTATAGTTCCGTACTAAAGCCATCTATTCTCCTCTGGCTTGCTATAAAGGTGCGAGTTGATACTATCTAGCACTGCAATGTAGTAGTTCAGAATCATAAACATCAGTCTATTTTATCAAATAAATCAAACAGCTGCAGTAAATCGATGGTAGAACTAGTTTGAATTTGTAACGGAAAAGACGATGAGTGAATTATTACTTGGTGGTAGCTAGCCCAAAATCTATTTTATCAATTGATGATAGTTTTCATTCGTACCGACTACCTGCTGCTAGAACTAATCAAATGGATAATTTAGGAGAATCTAGGGATTTGATTAATGAAAAATATCATTCCCCAGACTGAGCAGCATGAATCCATAGGGTAAGTATTGAAGAAGTTATACTTTTCAGCTGGGGTCGGAACCATTATAACATAATAAACTGAGGGTGCAAAACCATTATACTACCCTAGTTTGTAGAAGAAATTCAAAGATCAAATTTCATACATAATGTAACAATTTTTATGAATATGATGCCTTATAGTGCAACAATCAACTGTATGGATTATTGAGAGATATGTCAACTTACCCTGTCTGCAAAGAGATTTTGTTTGCTTCTGAAACTCTTCCTTTAGGTTAAGAAGCAAAGAGAGTTTGTGCCAATCAAAACACAAATGTCAGTACATTTACACAGCTCAAAGCCTACTGGAATATCTTATAATCCATAAATTATAGCTCTAACCTTTGTCCAGAATCAACCAAGTAGATATTATGTTGTTTTTATATTACAAAAGAAACATGGACTCCATACAGCTCTTTATTTGTACTTTCTTTTACAATTATCCTCTTCTCGCATCATTGCTCTTCATCTTTATTTGTAATTAGTTTCTGCTTCACATTTAATGGCTTCTTCAAGCTCTCAAATTCCATCCTCTTCTGTTACATATTCAGTGTCTCCTTTAAGTACTCAAATATCATCCTCTTCTGCTAAAGCTTCACCTCAACTTCCCTGGAAACACTACCAGATACAATTTGTAAATTGAGAGCATTGGAAGTTCTAAGTATCGGCAATTGTACCAGTTTGGAAACACTGCCTGTAGAATTGTGGAACCTTGTGTCGCTAAAAGAGCTCAATGCGTGGGGACTAACTGTTTCGACATTACCGGATTCGATTGGACGTCTCAGTCAGCTTGTTAATTTAAGTAATAACAAGAACCTTCAGAGTCTTCCAGCAACCACATGCAACCTGAGATGACTGAAAAATCTTGATCTTAGATATTGTCGTCATCTGTTGTCCATTGCAGAACTTCCTCCTAATTTGAAACGGATAACTGCGTATGGTTGTACGTCTATGGAAAGCTTACCAGATTTCTCCAATATGAAACTGTTGGAGATACTGAACCTTACATATTGCAGTGGTTTGACAGAAATTCAAGGCTTGGAGGAACTCACTTCTCTTTAAGAGAACTTCGCTTGAGAGGTTGCGGCCCGTCTTTTCTGGAAAACATTTTCATAGAACCATTTTTTTCAGGTTTGGCTGATCACAAACTCGTATGATATTTAGATTTGCACCCCAAACCTTGTTTAGTTTTTTATGATCATTTTTCCAACATTTTTGGTTAGATAGTAGAAGTCTTGATATTTTCCAATTTGATTTCAATTTCTTGACCTTTGAAGATTAGGTTCACTAAATTAAAAAGTCGCATTTCTTGCAACAGGAATACTCTAGATTGGGGCATGTAGTTAAAATTTACACACTCACATTTCCCGAGTGGATTAGTAAATCAAGTAATGTAGGATCAACAGTGTCTTCATATTAATTTGCAGCCAAATGCGTCCCACAATTTCCTGGGAGTGATTCTTTGCATTACTTGATTAGTAAATCAAGTAATGTAGGATCAACACTTGATGTTATTGATGATTTGGACAGCCCACTACCACTAGAATATTTAGGACCATTTGCTTTGGGGAGCATAATCATTATAACAACAAGAAACAAATATCTACTGATTCAATTAAAGTTGAAGGCAGATACTACAAGGTAAATGAACTGGATTATTCTGAGTCACGCCAACTTTTTACCCGACATGCATTTGGAAATAATAAAATATCAAAGACGTTTTTGGAACTGTCCGAAGAAATTCTGGAACGTGCGGGAGGGCTTCCTTTGGCTTTAAAGGTTTTCGGCTCGAACTTGATTAACCAATCTAAGGAAGGATGGAGATGGTACATCAACAAACTGAAACGAGTTTCCATTGATGATCTTGAGAAAAAGCTTCTGATTAGCTTTGACGCATTGAAATTGGTTGACCCTATGTTGCAGGATATTTTTCTAGATATTGCTTGTTTCTTTATTGGATGTAAGAAAGAAGAGGTTATACAAATAGTGGAAACTTATTATACATTCGTCTATCATAATATAGACATTCTTAAGAAAAGATGTTTACTAACCATCAATGATAGAGATACCATCAATGATAGAGATGAGTGGGAAATGCATGATCTGCTTCGAGATATGGGACGGGAAATTGCGCGCAACAAATCTCCTAATGAGCCTGGAAAACATAGTCGATTGTGGGTGTCAAAAGATATAGGGTCCCGGTCTGGTGCAGACGTATGCTAGCTGTATGTTGTGTAACACGTACCGCAGAAAGTTTCTGCGGTACGTGTACAGTACTGTTTTTGGTGTGAAAACAGTGGGGCATTTTCTGCGGTACGGGGCACGTACCGCGGAAACTTTCCGCGGTACGGTGGATTTTTTTTTTTAAATCCCAACTGTTGGATCAACGATCCAACGGCTGGGAAACCGTATGTTCGATAACAATATTTTGCAAACGTTTGAAAAATACCATCTCCCAAAGATATATGTGACGTTATGAGAAATGATAAGGTAATTTCAATATAAACTACAAATTAATTAGGTCACAAACTACATGAACTGTATTCCTAGTTTTAGTGACTGTTATTGTGTTCCAAGTGAATTTGTATACTTGTGCAGTATAAGCTACATCATAATTCATACATATGGATTCTAGTAATTTTTACATGTTTATTAAGTTAATTTAATATATTATTTAGTGAATCTTGCAAATTCGTAGATATCGTAGCTTTAGATGGTTTGTTTATCAAGCGAATTTTATACATTTTTTTATAAATGATTAACATTTTATTCATGATTAACATTTCTTCTTTATATATCTGTTAGGGAACAAATGCAGTTGAAGGTATCATCCTTACCGACTTTTTCTGCAAGGATGCACTTCCAGGAGGAGTGTCATTTCCTGCGGTAACATTTACAAGGATGAGTAGACTAAGATTTCTGTACCTAAAAAATGTGCATCTCAGTGGAAGCTTTGAACATATATTTGAAGACTTAAGGTGGCTCCGGTGGGACTTTTGTCCTTTAAAGTGTTTACCTTCTGACTTTTACCTGCAGAAACTTGTTATTCTTGCAATGCCTCATAGCAATATGATATAACATTGTGGGAGCTAAACAGGGTAGGTACTGTTAGTACATTTCTTGCCTATGCTGAAGTTTATACAAGTTTTATGTATATAATTTCTCCCGATTGCACTTATTTTTACAGGATTCACAAGTTTTTGTGAACTTGAAGACTCTAAATCTGTCGAGTTCTCAAGATTTGATTACAACTCCAGATTTCACTAAGTTTCCATGTCTTGAAAATTTAAATCTTGAGGGTTGTAAAAGCTTGGAAGAGGTCCACATATCAATTGGAAGTTTGGTGAGTCTTGTTTCCATTAATTTGGGTGGTTGTGTGAACCTAAGAAGTCTACCGCACAGCACTTGCAACTTGAGAGCACTGAAAAGTCTAAATATTGTTGACTGCTGTAACTTGAAAGCATTGCCTATAAATTTGGGGAACATTGAATCCTTAAAAGCGCTCAATGCAGGGGGACTAACAACTATTTCAAGATTACCGGAGTCCATCAGACATCTTAGTATGCTTGTTGAGCTCACACTGAGTTATAATAACAATTACCTTAAAACTCTTCCAGACACCATCTGCAACTTAACAGCATTAGAAGTTCTGAATATTGCTTATTGCACTAATTTGGAAGCATTGCCTATAGAATTGGGGAACATTGATTCCCTAAAAGAGCTCAATGCATTGAAACTCACTGTTTCAAAAATACCAAATTCGATTGAACGTCTTAGTAAGCTTGTTGCGCTGAAATTAAGTAATAACGAGAACCTTGAAACTCTTCCAGATACCATTTGCAACTTGAGAGCATTGGAAGTTCTAGGTATTGGTGGTTGCAGTAGTCTGGTAGCATTGCCCATAGAATTGGGGAACATGAAATCCCTAATAGAACTTTATGCTTGGGGACTGACTGTTTCAAAATTACCAGACTCGATCGGGAATCTTAGTAAGCTTGTTGAGCTAAATTTAAGTAATAACGAGAACCTTAGAACTCTACCAGATACAATTTGTAAATTGAGAGCATTGGAAGTTCTAAGTATCGGCAACTGTACCAGTTTGGAAACACTGCCTGTCGAATTGGGGAACCTTGTGTCACTAAAAGAGCTCAATGCGTGGGGACTAACTGAAAACAACACCTAGAGGGGGGGTGAATAGGTGTTTTAGGCTAACAATGCTTAGTTATGAACTGTTTTTGAAATTGCTACAAACAGCTTGCTGTTTGTAAAATTACAGTCTACAAATGGCACGCTGTTTGTGCCTAAATGCAATGCAGAATGAATATAAACGGTAAGAAAAATGAGACACCCGATCTTTTAGCCAGGTTCGACCCCTAAACCCCTATGGTATACGTCCTGGTCCCTTACCAAACTTGGTAAGAGAATATATTATTGATCAATTATAAACCGATTACAAGATACAACAATATATCTCCCTTTTACCCTGCTGTTTACAAATGGCTTGCTGTTTGTTGCTATGAACTAACTTTCTAAGCAATACTTCCCAAGTATTCTTTTCTAGCCTAGTTCGACCCACCCAAACCTATTAGCCAACCTTGTACAACAGCAACACAATTACAACTTGAACGATACAATGATTTGAATAAATACAACTCAACCTATAAACCCTCAGAATAATGTTTATGTGTATGTGAAGAGGTTTGAAGGTATAAAAGAATTTTGCAATGAAGGCTTTGAAGTTGTGAGTGTATATCTTGTTTCTGCACTTCGTTGTATTCAGTACCAAGAACTGATGATATTCAGTTCTTATATATAGGTGAACAAGATCTTGAGGTTTAAGGCTTGAATAATTTCCAACGGTAAGGAATCAAGTCGTTAGTAATGGAGAGTTTCTTTTGAGCAATGAGATATGTTTGATTCTCTGAAAAGCTGAGCAATGGTGCGTGTATGGAGATAAAAATGTGTAGGGAATAATGTTATGATGAGTCCCATGTGATGTATTTGAGTGGAGGTAAGGTGGGGGAATAAATAAGGTAAAGCGACCTTATTTAATTAAAGTGAGAATTATCTTGTCTCCAAGTGTTTGAGTGGTAGGAATGTTTAACATATATTCTGAGGACCCTTACATATAAACTATATAGAATTCCCTCTTGATCCTCTTTGATTTGCCGAATAAATCTTTAATTCCATCAGACACAATCAGCTTGCTGATTGTGTAATTGGCATGCTGTTTGTGAACATTGGCTTGCTATTTGATATAAACTGATCATGTAATCAGTAAGCTGTTTTATCCTGCAAAACCAAGTTAGAGCAAATACAAATGGCATGCTGTTTTATCCTGCAAAACCAAGTTAAAGCAGATACAAATGGCATGTTGTTTTATCCTGCAAAACCAAGTTAAAGCAGATACAAATGGCATGCTGTTTTATATCTATAAGCCAAATGGCTTACTGATTGTGATCATCAAAACTTAGGAGTTTCACTAACTGTTTCGACATTACCGGATTCGATTGGACGTCTTAGTCAGCTTGTTGAGCTAAATTTAAGTAATAACAAGAACCTTCAGAGTCTTCCAGCAACCACATGCAACCTGAGATCCCTGAAAAATCTTGATCTTAGATATTGTCGTCATCTGTTGTCCATTGCAGAACTTCCTCCTAATTTGAAACGGATAACTGCGTATGGTTGTACGTCTATGGAAAGCTTACCAGATTTATCCAATTTGAAACTGTTGGAGATATTGAACCTTACATATTGCAGTGGTTTGACAGAAATTCAAGGCTTGGAGGAACTCACATCTTTAAGAGAACTTCGCTTGAGAGGTTGCAACCCGTCTTTTCTGGAATACATTTTCACAGAGCGGTTTTTTCAGGTTTGGCTGATCACAAACTCGTATAATATTTAGATTTGCTCCCCACACCTTGTTTAGTTTTTTATGATCATTTTTCCAATATTTTTGGTTAGATAATAGAAGTCTTGATATTTTCTAATTTGATTTCAATTTCTTGACCTTTGAAGATTAGGTTCACTAAATTAAAAAGTCGCATTTCTTGCAACAGGAATACTCTAGATTTGGGCATATAGTTAAAATTTACACACTCACATTTCCGGAGTGGATTAGCCAATCAAGTAATGCAGGATCAACAGTGTCTTCATATTTGCAGCCAAATGTGTCCCACAATTTCCTGGGAGTGATTCTTTGCATTAGCTGGACGAATTCAGTAAATAATAATTACTCTGTTAAGACCACCACAAGTGATTTTTTATGGAGCGACGACTGGCTTTATTCTGTTGTTTATAATTATTACCAAGAATCTTATATGGTATTAGTTCCAAGATCAGTCTTCTTGGTCACAGATGGTGATGATAGAATTGAATTGAATGATAGAACTGTATAAGACGGAGAGTACAATGACTGAGGAGTATGGCAGCACCACTGTCGATGTAGAAGATGAAAGCTACCCTGTTAAACGGTTGAAACATTTCATAAGTAAAAAAACTGAAAAAAAAACCTTCCGGGCATCTGAAAAGTGGCATGTAAAGCATTTCTCTTGGAAATGCATTTGTTTCCTGCCTACATGAAACAGGTTTGTCGCCATCAACCTCACTTGCAATGTTGAACTCATTTTGATTTTTATTTTTTTAATCAAATTTCAGGTGCTTGATGTAATCAATTTAATCTTCATTATAGTACCTATTGAAATCAATGTTTCGGAGAAACTACAATGAGGAAGCAGTTGTGGTATTTCGAAACATGTTATCAGATAAGCTCAAAAGAAACATGAGTGCTAAAAAAGATAAAGTAATTTACTACTTTACACCGAAAGTTTTCCCCTCTCTCTCAATTTTGAAGAAAACACAGTAAGTTCCCTCACTCCGGCGGTGGTTCTCTACCACTGACCGGAGGTTTTTAAATTTCAGTTTTTAATTTCCCGTTTGGTTCAATAACGAGCTTACCCATTTATTGGGTCTTTTCTCCGTCCTTTTTGGATCGTGCTTTTTCTGCCCGTTTGGGTCGTGTATGTTTCTTTTTCTTTGTAGTTTTTGGGGATCTGACGAGATAAATCAAACTGAGATTCGACGCAGATGCTATTTTCAACAAGATGATTGTACCGTTAGTGTAACGAGGATCTCTATCAAAGATGCAAAGAAGTCATCGACGGAGCCGTTCTTGCAGCATTTATGCTTTATCAATCGTAGAGAATGTTTTTGTGATGATATTTCAGCTATGTTCTTGTTTGTCATGGGAAAGTTTCTTGATTGTAGATGCCGTTTGGCTTTATGTTATTGAAATTTTCCGTTCCCGATCAAAAAAAAAAAAAAAAACATGAGTGCTAAATGCAGTTCATGATTACTCAATGCAATTTGGATATTGTCCTTTTTACCCTTGTATGAATTCTAGGTGCACTCATAGTTTTTTGTGTAAATAATTAATATATTCACATTTAATAACTTTACCTACTCATATACATTTAATTTATTTTTAATCATGGGATTAATGTTCCTGAGGTTATCTCAGGAAAATTACCTGAGGTAACTATGATTCTCATATGAATGCACGAGGGTATAACTGTAATTATAGACTTTTTTTTAGAAGATTTTCAATATTTACAAAAATACCACAATATGTTTATACTGTAACCTCAGGTAACTCTCCTGAGGTTACCTCAGGAGCTTTTTTCTCTTTAATCATTTACTCCCTCCGTCCCTTTTTAGTTGACACATTTGCAAAAAACACACATATTAAGAAGGAATTAATTATGTAATTTGTTTCCATATTTGCCCTTAATCTTAACATTAAATAATGAGTTATGAGTGTGTATATTAAATATAAAGTCAAACATTGGTATTAGAAATAAAGGGGTATATATGGAAAAATTGGTAAAATTATGTATTGGAACAAGGAATGTGACAACTATTTAGGGACAATTTTTTTTTGTAAATGTGCCAACTAAAAAGGGACGGAGGGAGTATATCCTATCTACATAATACAAGTATTTAATAATATATTTATATTTTCTTAATACATTAATTTATATTTTCTAGATTTAATCTAATTAATTATAATTAGATTTTTCATATTTAATACAATGTACTTGATAATATATTTTATATTCATATTTTTTTTTGCTAATTTTATATTCATATTTTTTCAATACATTAATTTATATTTTTTAATTAATGTAATTAGTAATAATATTTTTCATATTCAATATATTTAATAAAGTAGAACAATTTTATTATACATCTATCACTCCCCTCCTGCCCTCCTGCGTGCTCTCCACTCCATCACCTATCCGTGTGTTCTAATTAAACTCAAATTCATCTACTCTGTACCATTTACTTTACTTTGCACAAAAACAACTTCATCAGTTGGTTTCGTGACCCAACTAAATGTAAGTATTACTTTTTTTATATTTTTAGAGAGGTTGTGCATGATTTTACCCTACCTAGCTACGTTGATATTTAGTGTTTGTGGCCATCAGTCATCATTCTGTTTTTTTTTTTTTTTTTTTTTTTTTTGCTAAGTAATCATTCTGTTTAACTATTATAACTTCAAATTTCTTACTAACCCTGATGTAAAATTATTTTTTTTATTCACAGGCAAATTACTGTATAAACATGGAGTTTTCGGTGAGCTCAAAATTATTTTTTGTTGATAATTTTCTCCTAATTCCTTTTTATTAAAATTGTGAAACGTAATTTTGCAGGATGTATATTTTGATCTTAATTCGAGCCCATTAGTGAATGTTGGTCACTTATTCAAAACAGATGAGATATTTTATAGTCGACGAGACTTGGAAATATTTGTCAAAGATGTCGGGAAAAAAAATAATATTGGCATTGTTGTTATTTCTTCTAAAGGTGGTGCTGGCAAGGGATTGGGCGACGCAGCTGTATATCTTGGATGTGAACGATCCTTACCTTATCGTAGAAATAAAGACAATGACAATGTATCTAAAGTTAAGCGTAGTAGTGGAACAAAAAGATGTAATTGTCCATTTCGTCTGAAAGGAAAGGAAATTTTTGCAGGAGCATGGAGATTATTTGTTATTGACGGGAATCACAATCATGATTTTCCTATATATAACGTGGGTCGTTCAATAATGAGCCGATTGTCTGAGGATGAGAAGCTTAAAGTAAAGGAGTTGACACGAGCTCATGTGCCTCCTTCTCAAATTTTGATATCTATAAAGAATGAAAATAAGAAGAACTTAAAAACGATGAAACAAATGTACAACTACAGGCAAGCTATACGGAGGGAAGAAATGGGAGATCGATCAGTGACTCAACAACTTCTGAGTTATTTGAACAAAGAATCTTACTTTTTTTCGTATAGAGCTTCACATACTGATATGGTTACTGATTTTTTTTTTGCAAACAAAAAGGCCGTGCAACTTCTACATCAATTTTACATGTTGGTGCAGTGGTTGAGCCACTGGTTTCCTTTGAAGGAGGTCAGGGGTTCGACTCCTGCGTGTGCGTGAGTTTCTTAGTTTGTATTAGGTTTCCTTTCTGTATTTGTATTTCTATATTTGTAATTCTGTAATAGGCCGAGGGTCCTTGGGAAACAGCCTCCCTATTGTATAGGGGCATGGTCTGCGTACATCTACCCTTCTCAGACACCACTTTGAGTGGTATTATAACTGAGTATGTTTGGTTTGGTTTACATACAAGACAAATAAATACAAAATGCCATTGCTACAAATAGTTGGATGCGTTCCAACTGGGAAGAATTTTGTCATTGGATTGGCGTTTTTACAAGATGAAAAAAGGACAGTTTTGAGTGGGCTCTTCGATGTACAAAAGTTCTCTTTGACCCACCTCATCTTCCAGAAGTCAATGTTACCGATAGAGAATATGCTTTGATGCATGCAATTGATGGTGTGTTTCCTAGTAGCTATCATATGTTATGCACACGACATATTGCAAAAAATGTGGAAGCTAGGGCAAAAAATGCTACTAAGAGTCAGATATTTGCAAAAGGATTTGTTGGTCGCTGGAATCAGATTGTTTATGCTGAAACAGAAATTGACTATGAAGAAAAAGTACAATACTTTCAAAAAACTTATACTGGTCATTCAAATTTACTCATGTATGTGCAGAATACGTGGTTGATTCATGCAAAAAAAATTGTGCATGCTTACACAAATAAGGTGTTACATTTTGGAAATCGGACCACCAACAGGTATTAATTTATATTTATTATTTAAGTCACTTTCAATAATTATGTTTGTTAGGTCCAAATGTGTTGTAGAGGGGGGGTGAATACAACTTTTCGAATATGAGAAGCAATAAATACGATGCAATAAATGAACACGCAGATTCAAGGAATATATTTCTTATATATAACTTGAAAAGGTTGCTACAACATTCATTACAAAGTATAACAGAAGTTCAGAGAGAAGTGAATGATTCTAAGCTCTGTGAATGTACTCTCTCTCTTTTTCTTGTGTTTTCTTAATATTGCTCACTAACTTAAAACATTACACAAGTGCTTCTATTTATACTACATGTAATCTATGTCCTGTAGTCTTCAAAGACTAAGATGTACGTGGCCCAATGATGTCCACATAAATCTTGCCTTAACTTGAAAGCTTGGAAATCTGCCAATCAGAAGATGCCATGTGTCATGTTGAAGCTGCACTCTAAGTAGAACTTCTACTTGAGAATTTCTACTTAGCCAACTCGAATTTCTAAGTAGAACTTCTACTTAGAAATCTTCTACTTGGCCATCCAGAACATTTAGTACTTAGAAAATATTCTGGTCTTCAACTTGAAACTTCAATGCACATCTTGAGCTTGTGATATCTTCATGTCTTCTTTATTCTTCAGCAAGCTCTTGAACATGGATCTTTATTACTGACATAAACTTGCTATCAATGTCCTGACACTTGATGCACTGGTCTGGTTCATAAGTGACTAGTCTTGATAGTGTTTCTGCTTCTTGAATAAATTACCATATTCACTTAGTAACTTGGCTTTCCAATATTCGCTTTCCTTCTTGTTCACTTGAAATCAATTGGTCTTGTTGATACTGATAGTTTTGATCTTGATTCTCGATTTCTCAAATCATTGAGGCATAAACAACTTTGACTTGAACTTCTCTCAATGATTTCTTCTTGGCTTGATCATAGTTAACATGTTCAATTGTATCAATTACCTTGTCTTCATTTAGTGTTGATTTCTTGTGACTTCTTGTTCTTGATTGTCTTCTGGTTAAGTATCTTTTCTTTTAATTGAGTAACATTAGTTATAGTGTTACAAGTTTATACACTCTGCCTTTCAATCTCCCCCAATTTGATTGTCTAACAATGACATTCAAATTAATGAAGGATAACTCAACTAAACAATGAGACGAGAAAAGATAATTAACATTACAGTCTTGAATAATATACAATTGAAAAGTACTTGAAAACAATACAAAGAACTTAATACTAGAAACAGAATTCGAACCTCGAATTAAAGATCATTTGAATGATTCCTATCACCTGGATTATTTCATATCTTTTAGTCAAACTTATATCACCTTATTGGATTCACTCTAAGGTGAATTTTCCTCAAGTGAGTTAAAGCAACCGAAAGACATGAAGTTTTTCCAACTTCAAGTTCACACCACTCTGACCTTTAACCCTAATTCCGTTTCCTCTTCCTAGCTTCAGCAGCTTGGTCTTTCTCTTCTTTCTGCCTTCTGTGCCTCTCCTTCTGCTGCTATTCTTTCTTGTACACTGGATCACGAAGTTGCGTCCACCTAGCATTCAACAAACTTACTGCTTCCATTTCTAGAGGATTCTTGGGCTCTGGGTAAGGATGTTTGAAAAGCCTTCTGAGTTTGTCCACCTCCTGAGTAGTCCTGATCTTTGGAATGTCCTCAAATTTCTTCATTATAAGCTGAGGTTTCCAATGAGCTTTATCAGCTTTAAACTGACAATAGATCATTTTGGGATAGCCCTTGACACGGTTAGTATTGTGGACACTAGCCGCATCTTGCTCCATTCGCTTCTTTTCCACTACTACATCAGACAGGTAACTCACGAGTCTCTACTTTTCTTTCACATACTTAACTTCCACATCTTCCCATTTGAACACATATAACACTTTCTCCAGAAATGCAGCATTTTGAGTCTGCAGCAGCCATTTTCTACTCATATGCAAGAGTGTTTTATTCTGGTCTGCATCTATGAATACTAAGGCATCAGCTGTATCATCAACAAAAGAGTGTATCCAGTATACACTATCTCTTCCTGGAACACCAACTGACTCCCTTATCTCTCCTTGTTCCAGTTCTCCAGAAGGAAGATTCAGAGCTTCATCTACATTCTTCATAGCTTGAAGAATATTCCACTTCTTTTCTATCAGCTCCGGCTCAATCTTCACGTTATCAAGAGGGTTTGGAGCAATGATATCACACTTCCACACCTCATTGCTCTTCATGAATATGACTCTTTCAATGATCTTCACTGCTTTATCTTTAAGCTCAGAAGCGAATCCCTTACTCATCATTTGTCTACAGACGGCTTTAAGAGATTCCACTGAAAGTTCCATTAAATCCTTTTCCTCCATGCTAACCCTCTTCATTTTCTTGTCAACTACCATCCGGACAACATTTGGATATGCTGAGAATTCTGGACCCTTGTCCTCTGCTAGCTGCATTAACTGATCCCTATACAGAATGCTTAGCTTCTCAGATTGAGAGTATTGAATTTTTGTTGCTAGCAAGAACAACTCTGACGCAGATCTTCTCGTTATGAATTGGTCATCCACATATAGGAAAGATATTGGGACTCCTTCTGTCAAAGACAATATAACCTGCCACTCCTTAAGCGTTGCATTGTATCCAACCCTGACTTTAGAAATTAATCTCTTCAATACACTTATGTAGTCCGCAGCCATTGGATTCTGCAAATTCAGGTTGTAGAACAGATCATCTGCCTCCTTGTTATGAACTCCTTTCGCACAGGGTCCCATCATTATCTTCCTTGCTTCATCCCACTTCTGCCCTATCCTTCTATTGTCCAGATCAACTTGAGGATCAGCTAGCCTTGCAAGCTCATGATCGTACTGCTTCCCTTGTAGCTCCACTTTCTTTTCTAGAAACACAACACGTTCTTGCATTGCCTTCATTTTAAAGAACTCAGCTTGTTCCAAGGCTAACCGTTGAGACTTAAGGGTTTCCTCATCAACAGTAATTTCTTCAGGCATTCCGAAAGACATCCCAGCACCTCCACCTTGATCCTTCAATGATCTCTTTATAGCATGTTCCAAAGGTGCGTCTTCCATATCGGAATCTGAGTCAAGTACCACCTGTACTTTTTCTTGATGACTCAGGTCAACGAATGGCTCATCTTGCTCAATCGCTATTGCCTTACCCTTTCTCCTCCTCAGAGCCTCTTCATCAATAGACGGCTCAATTTTTTTTTCTTTGACAAGATCAGCTTGTTCTTGAATTTCTTCGATTTGAACTCCCTGCTGTCTCGTCTCCTTTCCACTCTCCCCCTTAGGTGAGTTATCCTGAACTCCACCTTGGTCTCCAGATCCACCAGCTGCATAAGAATCTTCAAAACCAGAACCATAGGCTCCTGCTCCACTAGCACCACCTGTACCAGCATCGGGGGGAGGTTGTTGCGGCTCGAAACACTCCGGGGGCACAAAACTTCTGATTACGAACATCACTCTACTGATCTCCACAGCCAGAGTATCCATTGTAAGCTCCATTGCTCCCATCCTCTCATTCAGAGTGTTTCCCAAGACACCACCAGCATGGCCCAAGTCATTTACCTTGTTTGTCAAAACATTAAAAGCTGTAGCTTGACTTGCCATTCGTGCTGCGTAGTCATCAAGAGCCCTTTGATTGTTTCCAATGTTCATCCCTAACTGCCCCATTGTCTACCCAAACTACTTCATCTGATTTTCCATAGAAGTCATACGTGTATCAAGATTTTCAATATTAAGGGACGGTGTTTGGTTTAGGTGACCTCGCTCTAATACTCGTTCTGTTAGTATTTGGCGCTCGGTTTCGGGCCTTAAAAATGAAGGTCCCTCTCTCCCTAACCTCTCACACACACTCCCTGTCTCACGGTCGTGTATGTCTTCAATAATTGATCCAAAATATGAAGCAGTACCTGCAGAAACTGGATAAGCAATATAATTTGCAGTTATGGGATCAATTGTTGTTGGTTCCTGAGTTGGAATCTCATGCTGAGAGGCTACAAAGTGTTCTTGTACAACATCAGAACCGATCCTCTTTGCAGCATCAGTACGTACCGGTGAAGGTACGGCTGAAGCTTTTAAAGCTTCATGTCCTTTTGAAGCAACAGTATCTTCAAGAGGTACATAATCATCATCAAAATCCCTATGTGCAGATTGTTCAAGGGGAGAACCACTCTCGTGAGGTGGAGTGGTTGCGTGTGACACACTAGGGTTTGACTGAGGTTTAGAAGTAGCAGCATGAGAAAATTTGGCTTTATTTCGAGTAAGAGGCTGCTCTTCGGGGTCACTCTCCTCATCATATCCTACATTTTCATGTGCTGGCTGTTTGGATTCCGGTGACAGGGGTGGCAGAGAATTAGAAATATAGCTCTCACCCTGGGATAGATCCTGCGGGCTAGCAGTCTCTTGGGTCTGGGAATCAGAAACATAGGAAGAGGAATGAGTAGTATGCAGAGAGAGATTACCTGATTCATTACCTTGTTCGTCACCGCTTTGTTCATCAGGAATCTCTTCAAATGCCTCAGCATGAGCAGACCGATTCTGAGCATATGATGAAACTTGCGATGATTCCACCAAGGTGGTAACTCCTGCATCATATATAAGCCACTGTTGAATGTTTTCAGGAATTGACATTGGTTTACCTTGATGTTTGTCCTGATTATCAATTGTTGAAAGTGACTTAGTGCCCATCCCTAGTGGTGCAGATGTTGGACTTCTGGCAAAACTCTGTCTAACTGCAAGAGCATCCTTCGGTATTAAATCATTAATCAGCATCTGTAGGAACCGAGGAAACCAGCAGACAACATCTGTTGTGTTGAGGTCTCTGCTTGCAGGAGATCCCATTACACCCACTATCTCAGAGAGAACTATGCGTCCATAATTTATATCCAGTTCTCTTGCTAGGGCAATTCCAAAGGTTTGCATGGGAATGGAAATTTGATGGAAATCGCTTTCTCGTGCCCGAAAACATCTTGTGATAGCCTCGAAAAAGTAATTCCATTCCACATGAAAGAATTGTTTTTGGATGTTTCCAGTGATCCGGCCAGACGGAGGATAACATCCTATTTCTTCAAAGAAACTGAGGCGTTCTGCAGCTGTAGGTTCTGGATCATAAGCATCTTTTATCGGGAATCCCAGAACCCTGTTGACAATTTCTTCATTGACCTCATATTCCTGACCCGCTAAGGTAAACTTGAAACCATAGGGGGTTGATTTGCTCCCAAAAGAAACCGCACTAGTCCATAATTGCTGTAAAGCATCATGTACTAGTGTAGGTTTAGCAGTAAAAGCATCGCTAGCTTTGGAATACAAATTGAGAAATCGTATCCAAGACTTAAAGCGCGGGAGTTGATCACCAATTTCCGTAGAAATATTATAAAAATTGTTTTTAGCAAGTGAAAATTGGTGAGCCATTTTAATTAAAATGTTTTTTCCTTAACAAAATGTGAATTTTAATTTTAATTTTCGAAAAACAATTAATTAAAGAAGTATCAGTTATAGCCCTTTTAATTTCTTTTTGTGAATACCAAAAAGCACTTCAAGAAATCAAACTACGGGATATAAACAAGTAATCAACAAATTCACAGTTTTATCCCTTTCAATTTATCGAGAATACCAAAAGCAATCTGAGAAATTAAACTATGGGGTAAATAGTGATACTATTACAGGCGAATACCAGTGAAATCGTGAGTGAGACAATCAATTACAAGCCAATTACTAAAGCTTGATATGAATATTCGTGTGTGTATGTGCGTGTGTATAGATGGATAGAATAATGATGAACAGTTGAACAAATACACAAACACTGATATAATCACTCAGATAATGGCTGTCAAAAATCGGGCAGTAATTCGTGGTCTGTATGAGTTTAGTCACAAAAATCACGAATTCGTGGTCTGTAAGTCGAAATCGCCTGTATGTATATGGAGGCTGCTGTAAAACTTAATTAGGTAAAAGTGAATGAATTGATCGAGTTAGAGATGTATATATAGGCATGATTGTGAAATGACAAAAGTGTCCCTGTTAAAAAGAATGAAAATACTAAGTACATACAGGGAGAACCTAAGTCGAAGTCTATCTCGAAATTTTAAGTCGAAGTCTATCTCGAAATGTTATCAAGTCGAACTTCGAGATAAATTTCGAGATAGATTAACTCGAACACTTGAACCATTTAATCATTAAAGACCATTTAAACAGCAAAAACCACCAACAGTACTAGGGAAACCTATCTCGAAATTCAAGTAGAAATTCGAGATAAGTTTCGAGTTAGGAGTTAACTCGAAAAAAAAATCCCCTTGGACCAACTGAGAACTCTATCTCGAACATCAAGTCGAAATTCGAGTTGAGTTTCGAGATAGAGACTAACTCAAAGTTATTAACTAACTCGAAGTTATTCTCTCAGATCTATTCAAAAATATCCCCTGTAAGATAGACTTTATCTTGAATATTTTGAAGAAAGAAATAGGCACACTGGTAACTCGAATTCGAATCTTAAGTCGAATTTCGAGATGAATTTCGAGATAGAGCCTAACTCGAAATTCTTCCCAGACTTAGAATTTTCAAAACTTCACTCTGGAAGCTCAAATCGAAATTCAACTAGAATATCAAGATGAGTTTCGAGATAGTGACTAACTCGAAATTTTGAAGATACTTAGAATAATTTGACAATTCTCTTTGAAAAACTCAACACTTAATATTGCCAAATTAATATAAATATCAATTCAAGGATTTTAATATATGACATAATTAAAACATTCCTTGATAATTCTAAGGCCTCTAATTACATGAAAAACACAGGTAAATTCATCTAAAAATCATGCAAAATTTAGAATATTATGAATTTAACTCCCCCTATGATCATGCAATCTAACAAGCATAAATTCAAAGATTTGTGCTATAAAAGACACTTAAAACACAATGAATTCATGTAAAATGACACTATATGAAGCTATAACAATCATTAATTAGGCATTTTAAAGTCTAAGCACATAATGATTAAGTAGCTTGCATATACAAACATAAACATGGATTTTACAGATAGAAGGCTTTACTAACTTGTGTTAAGCATTCCCAATTCACCAACCAACCTATTGAATGTTACTTCATCAAGAGGTTTGGTGAATATATCTGCAATTTGTTGCATTGTGGGCACGAAATGTAGCTCCACAGTCCCCTCCTCGACATGTTCTCTTATGAAGTGATACCTGATGTCGATGTGCTTGGTTCTTGAGTGATCCACAGGATTGTTGGTTATGGCAATAGCACTTGTGTTGTCACACATAATTGGAATTTTCTTGTGCTCCATGCCATAATCCTTCAATTGGTTCCTCATCCACATTATTTGAGCTACACAGCTTCCAGCAGCAATGTACTCAGCTTCAGCAGTAGAAGTAGATACTGTATGTTGCTTTTTACTTTGCCAGGACACCAATCTTCTGCCAAGAAATTGACAAGCACCAGATGTGCTTTTCCTATCAATCCTGCAACCTGCATAGTCTGAATCCGTATAGCCAATTAGATTAAAACCTGTATCTCTTGGGTACCAAATCCCTAGATTTGGTGTGCCCTTGAGATACCTAAAAATTCTTTTGACTGCTATGAGATGTGATTCTCTAGGATCCGCTTGGAATCTTGCACATAAACAAGTTGCGAACATTATATCGGGTCTACTTGCAGTTAAATAGAGAAGTGAGCCAATCATACCTCGATAGCTTGTGATGTCAACTGGTTTACCTGATTTGTCTTCATCAAGCTTCGTGGCTGTTGCCATGGGAGTCTTAGCTGCTGATGCATCTTCTAGATTGTACTTCTTGAGTAAATCTCTGACGTACTTGGATTGACAGATAAAGATACCATCTTTTCTCTGACTGATCTGTAATCCAAGAAAGAAGGTCAGCTCTCCCATCATGCTCATCTCGTATTTCTCTTGCATTAGCTTAGCAAATTTCTCGCACAAGCGCTCATTAGATGACCCGAAGATAATATCGTCCACATAGACTTGAACAAGTATTAAATCATTCTTCACATTCTTATAGAACAATGTTTTGTCAATTACTCCCCTAGTAAAACCACTTTCAATTAAGAATACGGATAGGGTTTCATACCAACATCTTGGGGATTGCCTGAGGCCATAGACAGATTTGAAGAGAAGATACACAAAATCTACAAATTCTGGATCAATGAAGCCAGGCGGTTGTTCCAGATACACCTCTTCTTATAACTCTCCGTTCAGGAAGGCACTTTTCACGTCCATCTGAAAAACCTTGAAGTTCTTATGTGCTGCAAATGCCAAGAACATCCTGACTGCCTCAAGTCTTGCAACCGGTGCATAGGTCTCATCATAATCAATTCCTTCTCGCTGAGAATAACCTTTTGCAACCAAACGAGCCTTGTTTCGAGTTACAAGTCCGTTTTCATCCATTTTATTTCTGAATACCCACCTTGCTCCAATTACTGATTTGTTCTTTGGTCGGGGTACCAGTTTCCAAACTTTCTGCCTTTCAAACTGATTGAGTTCCTCTTGCATTGCAATCACCCAATCAGCATCACCAAGAGCTTCTTCTATTTCTTTAGGTTCAATCTTGGATAAGAACCCAGAATATAAGCAAATATTAGCCAGGTCAGCTCTTGTAGTTCTTCTAGTAGACACACCAGCATCTGGATCACCAATAATTAATTCAAACGGATGGTCTCTATTCCATACCCGTTCTCTTGAAAATTGTCTTGATGATTCAGCGTGACTTTCTGAGTTGTGGTGCTGACTACTTTGATTACTTTCACTAACTCCCCCTGAGTTAGTGCCAGCTCCTACAGAACTAGAGTCAACTCGACTCGAGCCTTGAACAGTAGTCCTTGAGCTGCTATTAACTCCCCCTGAGTTGTTGCCAGTTCGTACTGAAGAAGTTTCTCCTGATCTTGTAGGATTAGCTTGTTCACTAGACTCAGGTTCTTCACGTACACTTGGAACATTTAATGGGACAACCAACTCAGGTTCATCTTCAAGTTCTTCTAAGTCCAGATTCTGAAATTTTAGGGACTCAGGTTCACTAGAATCTCTTGAAATTGATGAGAGTTTGGTATCGTCGAATCTGACGTTGTAGCTTTCAGTCACTTTTCGATCATTTACTAAGAACACCCTATAAGCTGCTACCACATCTGTGGAGTAACCAACAAAAATTCCTTCACGAGCTTTTGCTGCAAACTTGCCTAGATTTTCATCATCTATAAGTACATAGCATTTTGCTCCAAAGACATGAAAGTATTTGATTGTTGGTCTTCTGCCGTTCATTAGCTCACATGGTGTCTTTTCTTTATCTTTTATAATCAAGGATCGATTTTGAGTGTAACACACGGTACTCACTGCTTCTGCCCAGAAATACAGAGGAAGTTTCGAATCATACAACAAAGTTCTTGCTGCTTCAACCAATGTTCTATTCTTCCTTTCAACTACTCCATTTTGTTGTGGAGTTCTCGGGGCTGAATACTGACGACGTATTCCCTTAGATACACAGAAGTCATTTAGCACTGCGTTTTTGAATTCAGTGCCATTGTCTGATCTAATCGTCTTCACAGTAAGTGTTGAAACATTCTCAATTTGAGTGATGTGATCAATGATTAGGAAAGGTACTTCGTCTTTCGTCATTGCAAACAATACCCATGTATACTTGGAGAAGTCATCCACGATTACCAATGCATATCTTTTCCTAGACAAAGATAGGACATTCACTGGGCCAAACAAATCCATATGAAGAAGTTGCAGAGGCTCAGTAATACTAGAAATTTCTTTGCTTTTATGCGATGCTCGTTTCGACTTTCCCATTTCACAAGCTTCACAGAGTCCTTTCGGAGCGAACTCCATTTGAGGTAGATCTCTCACCAATTCTCGCCTCGCGAGAGCATTCATCGTTTTGAAGTTTAAGTGAGATAGCTTTTTGTGCCATAACCAGCTTTCATCATCCGAGGCTTTGCTGTAGAAACAGGTAACCTCATTCTGATTTGCTGAATCCATGTCTGCAACAAAAAGATCTGCTTTTCGAACTCCTCTCAAAGCTAGTGAGCCTTCCTTGATGTGAGTGATTGATACACCTTTCTTGTTGAAGACAATTTCATAACCTTTGTCACAGAATTGACTGATACTCAACAAATTGTGTTTTAATCCCTCAACATAGGAAATATCTTCAATGATGACATTGCCAGTTTTCAGTTTGCCATATCCCTTTGTCACACCTATGCTGTCATCTCCAAAGGTAACATAAGGGCCAGCTTTCATAACCAACTCTGTAAGCAGGGACTTGTTTCCAGTCATATGCCTCGATGCTCCACTGTCTAGCACCCATATGACTTTATTTCTATTTTGCTTAATGCCCTGTAATGACAGATTGATTAGACTTTCTTCGGAACCCAACTTTGATTGGGCCCGGCTTTTCGATAAGATCGATAATCAACAGATTTAACAACAGGAGATGCACTTTTCTTAACATTACTAGAGCTTTCGACTTCCTCCTTTCCTTTCTCAGACTTGACATGTTGTCAGTCCTAGGAGAAGGTTTGTCACTCCTAACTTTAGGAGGACTGACAGTCTTGGCTCTCACATGCTTTTTCTTTATGTTTGAACTAGCAGCAGTATTTAAGCATGACTGGCTAGATGCATTCATTAAATTCACAAAAGTTTGCATGACATTAAAAGTGCATGGCATACAATTAGGTTGACCACACTGTGCATGATTCGGATGCAGATTATTCATTGTATGTGTGATAGGCATGGCATGTGCAGCAGGAACATTTATGTTATCTTTACATGCATAAGAAAGATGTTCAGTAGATTTGCAGTGATAACATGCTTTCTTTATTCGTTCAGCCTTAACCTCTTTTATGCCTTTCTTCCCTTGTTGTTTAACAGCCTTAGCTCCTATTCCTAGTCTAGATTCATCACTAGGGAAATTGATTTTAACTTGTTTGATAGGAGTTGTAGGTTGTGCTTTCTGGCGATCTTCCATCTCAATCTCATATCTAGCTATCAATTCAGTCTCTTCTTCTTCTATTCTAGGAACAAGGTGTTTGTAGATGGGTTTGACAGAAGGTTTAAAAATGCTAGGAACTTCATTTTTAAGGTCACTGGAACTAGTGTCGATAGGTCTCTTCCCTTCTTTCTTAGAAAGGTTAGAGTAATCAAGTCCTATACCTACTCCAGTTATCTTCTTAAATACGTCATTGTCTACATACACTTTACTAGCAGCTAGTTTGTAAGCTTCACATTTAGTTTCTAACTCAGCTAGTTTGTTCCTAAGACATGCTTCTATTTCTTCCTTAAGGACGAGCTTGTGTTCCAAAGATTTAATAAAATCTCTTAGGGAAGTATCTACAGTGCAAGCAGCCTCTAACTCTTCCACTTTTGCCTCAAGCATTCTGCTTTTGGCGACAAGTGTTTTCTGTTCCTTTTGAGAAGTGTCTAGGCTTTTGCACAACATATAGATCTCTTCGCTAAGAGCCCCGTTCTGTTCCTTATAATCATCAATAGACATTTCTACTTTAAGGGTTAGAACTGGTACCTCTGGTTCCTCTGATGTCTCAGCCATGAGCGCAAAGTTTGCTACATGAGTAACATCTTCCTCATCTGAATCATCCCAAGCTCTTCCTTCTGTTACTACTAAAGCTCTTTTTCCATGTTTTTCCTTCACCAGCGATTCATACTTGCTTTTGAGGGCTTCAAATGTCTCTTTTGGATAAGTCTGTTTAGGCTTTTTGCAGTCCGAGGCAAAATGTCCAGCTTCACCACAGTTATAGCATTTGAACTTCATTTTGAAATCCAAAGGAGATTTGTAGCTGGTACTCTTGCCTTTGCTTTTGTAGCCTGACGAACTACCACCACCCTTAGCAGCCCGATAGTAAGATGAAGAATTTCTCTGTGGTCGGTTGCTCTTTCTAAATCTCATGTTGCTGAACTTTCTTGCCATGTATGCCACGACACTATCGTCCATGTTGTCCAGCTCTTCTTGGGTGAAGTAGTCATCATCACTGTTAGATGCGCACTCGTCATCATTATCAACTTGATGTGGTGCAAGTGATGATTTAGGCTTTGCTGCAACCATTGCCTTCTTAGACTCTTCCTCATCAGCAACTAATCCTGATGCAGTTTCTTTTCCTTTTGAATCATTGTCCCATGCTTGATCTTGAAGTGTCTCCAGCTCATAGGTCTTTAGAATTCCATAATATTCTTCCAGAGAAGTTGTATGCAAATCTCTGGTTTCTCTGATTGCGTAGACCCTATGTTCAATGCTCTTTGGCTGGTTCCTCAGATATCTCGTATTGGTCTCAACCATGGGGAGAGTAACACCTCTCAGATTCAAATCCAATACCAACTGACTGAATCTTAGATAGACGTCTGTTATGCCTTCTCCTTTTCGTATTCTGAAGGTGTCGTACTCCATCTTGAGTATGAGTGTCTTGTTACTTCTAACCTCTGCAGATCCTTCCATGACAACTTCTATCTTGTCCCAAATCTTCTTTGCTGTATTCAAACCTTTGACTATGTTGAACATTTCATGATCAAGGGATTCCATCAAGGTTTGTCTTACAGAAGTATCATAAGCTATTTGCTCCTTGTCAGCATCCGTAAAGTCCGCTGCCTTTTTAGGCTCAGACCGAGCAGGTATAACCTCCTCTCCTTCCGTACGCTCAGGAATAGCTTTCATTGGAACAAATTTACCCTTTTCAAGGACTTCCAGGTACTCAGGGTTAATTGTCTCTAAGTAGAGTCTCATTCTGAAAACCCATTCTTCATAGTGATCTCGGTTGAACATTGGGATCTTGAAAGAATTTTTAGGAGCCATTTCAAATCTTGTCACTAAAAATTTCTAAGTACCCAAGACTAGGCTATGTAGAATATCTATGTAGAACTTTTGCCCAAGTCGAAATTTCTCTAAGTAGAAATTTTGCTCAAGTCGAACTTCACCAAGTAGAAATTGTCCAAGTCGAAAATCTATGTAGAAAATCTCAAGTAGAAATTCTATGTAGAACTTTTGTCCTTAGAATAATTTTCTGCAGATTACTTTAATATTGAATAAACAATATTATTTCTTTAACACCTTTTTGACTTTTGATACTTTACACACCGAAAGCAGCTAACCCACTTGCTAGGTACTGAATATGTCTTGTACACTTTCGGCCAAGGAATAATTATCAAATCAAAAGTACAAAAACACCTTTTTGACTATCTTATCTGTTTGAAAAAGGAGATCAAAAAGTTGTTGGGTTGTCTTCTTTGATAAGAACAGATGATGAACACTCAAGAACACCAAATATCAATGAACCCAGATTAATTCACAAAAATTAATTAAAATACACCCAAGCTAAATAATCACACCAGGAGTATTTAAATAATTTTTCTGGATGAGTTTTCACTAGAAACGAATTAAAGCACACTTTTCGAGAAAATGAAAAGTAGATCTAGAAAATGAAAACTCACGATTCTTCTACCAAACACAAGGATCTATGTTTTGTATGTTAAACATCCGCTCTGATACCAATTGTTAGGTCCAAATGTGTTGTAGAGGGGGGGTGAATACAACTTTTCGAATATGAGAAGCAATAAATACGATGCAATAAATGAACACGCAGATTCAAGGAATATATTTCTTATATATAACTTGAAAAGGTTGCTACAACATTCATTACAAACTATAACAGAAGTTCAGAGAGAAGTGAATGATTCTAAGCTCTGTGAATGTACTCTCTCTCTTTTTCTTGTGTTTTCTTAATATTGCTCACTAACTTAAAACATTACACAAGTGCTTCTATTTATACTACATGTAATCTATGTCCTGTAGTCTTCAAAGACTAAGATGTACGTGGCCCAATGATGTCCACATAAATCTTGCCTTAACTTGAAAGCTTGGAAATCTGCCAATCAGAAGATGCCATGTGTCATGTTGAAGCTGCACTCTAAGTAGAACTTCTACTTGAGAATTTCTACTTAGCCAACTCGAATTTCTAAGTAGAACTTCTACTTAGAAATCTTCTACTTGGCCATCCAGAACATTTAGTACTTAGAAAATATTCTGGTCTTCAACTTGAAACTTCAATGCACATCTTGAGCTTGTGATATCTTCATGTCTTCTTTATTCTTCAGCAAGCTCTTGAACATGGATCTTTATTACTGACATAAACTTGCTATCAATGTCCTGACACTTGATGCACTGGTCTGGTTCATAAGTGACTAGTCTTGATAGTGTTTCTGCTTCTTGAATAAATTACCATATTCACTTAGTAACTTGGCTTTCCAATATTCGCTTTCCTTCTTGTTCACTTGAAATCAATTGGTCTTGTTGATACTGATAGTTATGATCTTGATTCTCGATTTCTCAAATCACTGAGGCATGAACAACTTTGACTTGAACTTCTCTCAATGATTTCTTCTTGGCTTGATCATAGTTAACATGTTCAATTGTATCAATTACCTTGTCTTCATTTAGTGTTGATTTCTTGTGACTTCTTGTTCTTGATTGTCTTCTGGTTAAGTATCTTTTCTTTTAATTGAGTTACATTAGTTATAGTGTTACAAGTTTATACACTCTGCCTTTCAATGTTATATCATTCTGATTGTTTTTCTCTTAAAAATAGGATTGAAAGTGCTCATAACGCGCTGAAGAGATTTTTGAAGACATCGCCTGGAAGTTTGGACACAATTTGGTCGAAGGTGCACTCATTTTTAGAACTTCAGGAGAATGAAATTAAAGCTAGTTTTGTGAGGTCTGCAACCAAAGATCTTCATATAAGTGTTTTACATCTTTTGGCTAAGCTGAGTGGTAAAATTTCTCACATGGCCATTAAAAAGATTTTTAAGGAATATAGTCGACATGGAGTAGATACTAACCCTGAAACTTGTGGTTGTTACTTGCGAACATCACATGGTCTCCCATGCGCACACGAGATGAGAGTGATGGATAAGGAAGGGAGGGGTATCGAGTTAGATACAGTTCATACTTTTTGGAGAACTCTTCATATGGAAGGTACTACTTATTTTTCTGTTGATCACCGGACACAATTCCAAGATGATGATGATATTTTATGGTATTACTTTAATTTGATGATGAAACAATCACCGGAAGTGAAGAAAAGGTATATATCTCACTTGGAAAAGATAATACACCCAGAATCACTTGAATTGGACGAGCCTTTTAATGATCGGAAAAGTAAAGGTTGCCCGACATCTAGGAGTTCCACAAAAAGAGAACCTTCATACTTTCAACATGTTGACAAAAAGCTTAAATCAAGTAATAAGCGTAAAACTTCGGTGAGGGAGGAATCCATCCCTTCAGAAATTCCACAATTTGTCATTCCTTATATTCATGAATATTTGAATGTTCTTCCAGATGGTAATTTTGTGTACAGATCTGTAGCTCATCAGATTTATGGGTCAGAGGACCAATGGAGAAGGGTGCGTGTGGAATTATATGATTTCATAGAGAGACGTCTAGACTTTTGGATGAAAGTATGGCATAAAAGTATAGAAGAAACATGGACTACATCACGCAAGGTTAACTATTGTGAAAGTCCTTGTTCAATGGAATACTGGATGTCTATGGATGAAATGGGTCCAGTAATTGCGACTATGTATAATGTGATTTTAGTTGCTTTAGACCCGATACAAATGGGTACTTTGACATATTTACCGTTATATGTTCCAGAAGACATTATTAGTCCACAAAAATTAATTTGTGTTGCATTTCTAAGAAAATATTACCATTTTGTTTCGGTATGTATATATTATTATTAGATATGATCATGCTTGAATTATTAACCCATATGATGATACTCTACTAACATTATAGTCATTATTTGCAGGTTTCTTTGATCGATAACTGCCCTACTCCAGATATTTATGGATTTTGGTTCAGATTTCATGAAGATTCTGTACATGGATGGGATGCTCCTCTGAAGTCTAGGATTGAGAAGTGGAAAGTGATACGTGGCTAAATGGTGCATGTTGAGTTTGCATGCAGTCTTGAAATGGGACAAAAAACAGAGACATGAACTGATCACTTAGCTATTGGGCTTTTCGGCCGGCCAAATCACAACTCCCCTATCTTTTTTAACTGTTGCTTCACCATTTCTTCATCTTGTTTCAGTCTTTTCTTATTACCTTATAATAATCACCAACATTATAATAATAATGATATGACGATTTCCATATCTGTAAACTAGTTAAACAAGTAGCATCAGTCAATACTTTACATAATTGGCTTATGCATTTATATATTTGGTGAAAGCTATATTCTTCACTCCCCCTTGTTCTGTTTATTTATGTTTCTATCTCTATTAGTCGTTCTTGTTAGTCTCTTGTTCTGTTTCTTGAGTATTAGTGATGAGAAAGAGATACAGAAATGGAGAAGTGTGGGATTTTGAGCATGAAATGGTGATTTCTGGATGGGTCGAGAAGTAATACTTGGGTTGGCGATCATATTTGGTAACAAACTCCTTAACTCGAAACTCTTGTCGGTTTTCCAAGTACTCTTTACAACTGCGGGTGTTTGGTTAGTTTAGTGAATTCTAGATTGGTTGTGTTAACTTGGTTCAATAATCATTTTTGTGGGTCCATATTCTAGATTGAAATCGGTAGTATTGAAGTTGGTATGTGGTACAAAGCTGCAGCATTTTGTTGCTTCTATGTTTTGCATTTGCAATTTTTTTTATTAGGCTTTGATTGCATAAAAATAATAAGAGAATCTTCGGGTGGGAATGGTTCGGATTGGATTCTCTTGCTGTTTCCTGCAGTACAGGGTTTATCTTGGTTTGTGCTAAGCTTTTGGGTACTGTATTGGAAGATCAAGCCCTCTGAGAAGTTACCAGTGCTGGTAAGGGTATGGTGGGCTGTAACCTTGGTTTTTTGTTTGTGCACTATTTATGCTGATGGGAAAGCATTTGTGAGTGAAGGTGCAAAACACTGGAATTCTCTTGTTTTAGCAAATTTTCACGTGTGTAAATTATTATGCAGGTTAAAAACATACTGACAATTGACTACGTGTTTTTGGAAAAAATTAAACTAATACAGTATAATTAAAATTATCTTCTTACTATCAGGTCACCATCTTGTCGTAATATGAGGTACATGCTTGCCACTGTGATAAGGGGTGTATCAGAAGTTGGTCGCAGGCGTCAAAGCTTTCAAGTGGCGTAGAAATAGGTAGTAGAGTTGTATGTCCAATCTTACATTTATTAATTATATTAATTATATGTTTAAAGACCTGAAGGGTATAAATGTAAAATACTAGTGTGCATTGAGTAAATGCAAACTGCATTTAGTAACACCCAACATGAGTGCTAAATGCAGTTCATGATACTCTTTATTAAAAACAGAAATCCCTATTAATGGTATGTTATGCATATTAAATATTTGATTAATTTAATTAATTAAAATAATAATATTAAATACTAATTTAATTTAATAGTGAAGTTAATTTAATAGTAAAGTTATATATTAGGAGTTTATTAACTAAATTGGAATAAAAATCGAGAATGTAGTATTATATACAAGGGAAATTCTCATTACACACCTTTTGACAATTGGCTTTTTCAAATGGTTTGGTCTCCTTCCGTTAATAAAAACGTTAATGGAACGTTAAGTCATTAGTTTTTTTTGATAATTCTTGTTGGTATCCTTCTACAATTAAACTTTTCCAAATGGTGTCATTTCATTGTTAATGAATTATTGTTTTTAATTAAAATAAAAGACTAAACACAATAAAATAAACTAAAGTCGGTGGAGACCATCATATGAGTGAAACATATCTATCTATACTATATTATAATAACCGAAAGGGGGTATAATTTGTAGTTATCCCCCGTCCACAACCGTTAGATCTTTAACTCAAATAGATCATGATCGTTAGAGACAACAATACTAAAAGTTGGAGGTTTAAGGTTCGAATCCCGCCAACAACATTTTAATATAAAATTAATACTAGATTATGTTATATAGAAAGGTTGAAGGTTCGATTCCCACCAACAACATATTAATTTAGATTTAATATTAAAAATTATTTATAGTGTAGTTAGATTGCGTCTTCTATCATTCAGTGTGCATGTGCCTATGTGGATTCTTAACTCAAATTTTTATTGGCATATATCTAACCAGTTGAGTAGTTTCATCCAACTCAATTTTTGGTGAGAAGAGGCAAGTCTGAGTCATGTAATTTAAATCTAAGTGGCCATTTTTCTGGAACATACTGGCCTAGCAAGGAGACTTAAGAGAAAATCTATACTATAATCCTAAACTGGCAACACCAACAAGTATATGCTGTGGAATGTGGCCCAAAAAGAAAAAGTATGAAAGTATATTATAACATGTGTTTTTGTGATCGACACAAGTGAATCATTTTAATTAAATTTATATAAAAAGGTCTAAAATTTGAATTCTCCCAACATTAAAAGTAATGTTTATAATATTATATATACTAAATTATAAGTTAATTAAAAAAAAATTAAAGGTAACCCGTGCTTTGCACGGGCTATAAGCTACTAATAAAACACATTCATGTGAGTAAATCGAACACATATCTGCAAGTTCAGATGAGATGTCCCTCTTTTACTTCTTTTTCTCTTTCTAATCAAACTCTAACTCTTACTCTCTCTAATTGAACGCGACTAATATGGTCTCCACTTGACTTAATCTTTTCTTTTATTTTGTTAGTTTTTTATTTTAATTAAAAACAGTCATTTCATTTAATTAACAATGAAATAGTACATCTGGAAAAACCAATTGTATAAGCACGCCAATGAGAATTTTCCAAAAAAGAATAGTGATTTAACGCTTTGTTATAGCCAAAATTCGGTTCGGGTATTTCAAGATGGATTCGGGTCGAATACGGGTTCAATTTTGGTTCAATTTGGGGAATTCTAGGATTAATTAGGGTTTGGCAGGTAATAGAGAAGTCAGGTCGCGCCCTCTCTTTCTCTACAAAGAGGGCGCGCCCTAAATATAAAAACATGGTGACAAATCTATTCAAGATTGATTTTCTGAGAAGACATTAAAGAAATCTCTCCTAGGATTCCACTCAAGCATGGATTCCACCCAAGCTGGAATTCCAGAAGTTGAAGAATTCCCTCCTGTCGTATCTCAGGAGGGGGATGTCCGTCGCAGAAGGCCTCTAGGGGTTTGCCTGAATATAAGGACCCTTCTTAGACACTAAGGGCGCGCCCTAAGGTGGAAAGATGGGGACTTTTTGGTGTGTGCTTTGGGAGCTCTGTTCCTGTAGCCAATGGGCGCGCGCCCTCATTGGGGAACTTTGGAGTAATCCTGCACTTTGCACCCAAAAGCTCTGGATCACCTGTCCTGCTATATGGTGGGTGCTTCTCATTCGGGGGACAAGGATGCGTTCTGCACTTGGGGTAAACCACAGCTATACCTGCATCCTTGAAATCAAGAAATAGCTGGTAGCGGATAGGACTAGTCCTCGACGGGGGAAGTTTCCTTTTCCGTGAAGTCTTGAGATCCTAGATGAGCCTTGGGCCTTTGTGGTTAGGCCTTATAGTAGAACATTCCGGAAGCTGGTCCGTCATCCAAGCCCATTTGGGTTTCTTGCTCTCCAAGAACTACGTCTGGCTTGATCCCTATAAATACAAGGGTACGTAGGCCGATTGAGGGGTTGGAAGTCGAGAGCTCTGAATAGCCGCCACTAACCCTATCAATCTCAGCCACCAATTACAAACAGCCACCATACGCCACCACTCTTTCCGGCAAAGAACCACCACTGTAGATCTTGTTTCCGGCGAAGTATCTTGAATTTTGTTGTTACCAAATTCCTCCGTCAACACGCTTCATTAACAATTTCACTAACAGAAGGTTATGACAAGTGTAATCATTTACTTTAGAGATACCACTCGTAAAACCAAAACACGAAATGACACCATTTAGAAAAGCCAATTGTGCACCAATGAGATTTCCCTATATACAATTTGGGGCTCCATTAATTAATATTTAAAAAGTATCTATAATAATAGACTAATAATAAATGCAATTAATAATGTAGCTAGTCTTATATTACTAGACCTCTATACTTTTAATGTGGTTATGTACATTTTATAATCTTATGTATATTCATAATAATATAGATTTTATTATATGTAGACCAGGGACAAAATTGTTCAAAAACACAAGATATCTATAGGGAAATGTTATTTCCAGGGCATTTTTTTTATTTCCAGAGCAATATGTGTTGCATATTCCCCCTACATTCACAATATGTAGCATATTCTAACACAATAGGCGACACATAGCACTGGAAATTAAAAAAGTGCTCTGGAAATAACATTTCCCTATCTATACTATCTATACTTCTATACTATCTTTACAATAAGCGAAAGGAGGTATAATTTGTAGTTTGGTTAACCCTTTTTTGGGCGACACAGAGCGCGCCCTCAGGGGGAAGATCCCCCTGTATCCATCAAGTTCCCTCAAGCGTCTCAGGAGAGTCTAGATCGAGGACGCGCCCCCATTCAGGAGAACAACATCAGAGAAGTTCTCAAGGGGATCCACAACTTCATGGAAACCCTGAGGGATAGCAAACTCAAACCCAAGAGGATGTTGTGATTCCACCACAAGCAGGAACCCAAGGAGGTGTTCTGACAGCGGCTCCACCTCCCCCCCGGGGGGTACACAAACTGCGACACAACCGAATATTCAGAGTGTTCCCGGGGTCGAAACTTTCAATGTGGATGACTTAAAGAAGCTCCTTGCTCACTTGGATGGAGGAAGAATATCTGCTACTGCGCAAACATCCTCTCCATTTTCAACTGAAGTTAGAGAGGCGCAGCTTCCTACAGGGTATAGATCTATGACAAATGATTTGCGCTTTCATGGAAACGCAGACCCTGTGGAATTCCTCAAACGCTTTGATATCGAGATGGATGTTTATCAAGTGACGGAGCTAGCTAGGTGTCGATTGTTGGCAGCAACTTTCAGGGAGAGTGCTCAGCAATGGTTTCAGAAACTTGGCCCGGGAGTGATTACATCTTGGCACGTGATGAGGAATTTGTTTTTGACTAAATTCCAGGCGGCAGTGAAGTATGCCCCTCCAGTCACAACTTTTGCTAATATCAAGCAAAGGGAAGGAGAAAGTTTGCAATCTTATTTCAAAAGATTCAACTCGGAGTCTACTTTGGTGAGAGGAGCGACTGATAAAACGCTCAAGAGTTTCTTAATAGCTGGATTGTCAGTAGGAACTGATTTCTGGAAGCATCTTCAAGGGCGAGATCCACCTACTCTGGCCGATGTGTTTGCACAGGCTGAGTCTTTCAAGATCGTAGAGCAATCCTTAGCAGACAATCGAAAATCAGATTCTCAAAGTGGTGTTAAGGGAAAGACTAACAAGAGGAAGGACATGTCACATAGCCCAACACGTCATATGGCGACTGGTGCCAATCGAGTGAATTTAGCTGATTCTGGAGGAAATTGGGGTCCCCCAGATACTTACACCTATGATCAAAGGCTGGGTAATTATACTCCCCTGGCAGCCTCCATTGAACATATCTTCGAAGTAAACAAAAATAAAGGATTCTTCAGGAAGCCAGAGCCTCTCTCTTCTTGGCAAAGTAAAGACAAGAGGAAGTATTGTGAATTCCATGAGTCTTCAGGGCACAATACTCATGAGTGCCGTCAATTAAAGGATGAAATTGAAGATTTGATCAAGGAAGGATATTTGACAGAATGGTTTGTCAGAGAGGTGAAAAAACATAGGGAGAATCCTGATAAGAGAGATGGAGGGCGCGCCCTCCATGGTGATGGCAAGCCTGAAGAGAAGAAGTTCGTCAAGGAAGGAAGTATTCACACCATCTTTGGTGGACATCACCTGGGAGGTGACAGCAATCATGCTATGGAGAGGTATGCTAGGGAAGCAAGATATCAACCTCTTACAAATGTGAATAGTTTGGAATTGAGGCCGCCTAAATTGTTCAAAGGAGAATGTGCCGATATCACTTTCACTGAAGAAGAAGCAAGGTGGGTACACCATCCTCACAATGATGCTTTGGTGGTGGCAATTCAGATTGGCACCAAGAATGTGCATCGAGTTTTTGTTGATAATGGAAGTTCGGTGAATATTCTATATTACAGCACTTACCAAAAGCTAGGACTCCTAGATAAGGATATGATTCAAGACAACGGATGGATCTATGGTTTTTCGGGCTAGTCTGTAAAGGTCATGGGATCCGTCAAGCTACCAGTAACTCTCGGGGAAGGAACTCTTTCTGTGACTCAAATGATGGATTTCATGATTTTGAATGTAGAATCGTCACACAATGCTTTGGTAGGACGTCCCTTGTTGAAAGAAATGAAGGTTGTGACCTTCATCTATCATCTTGCAATGAAGTTTCCTACGCCAAACGGTGTGGGAACAATCCAAGGATCCCAGCATGACTCGAGAGATTGTTATCACAAGGCAATCAAGGGATTCAGGAGACAGCAGGATGGAGGGCGCGCCCTCAGTGAAAGTAGTTCAGGAGTTATGAGTATTGCTCTTGGAGAAGTGAAAGTCCATTATTTTGTTCAAGAGCCAGAGGAGGAAACACCTTGCTACAGGGCGCGCCCTGAGGAGAGAATTCCAGTACTTGATGATCTTCAAGATGGAATTCTAGAGGAAATTGAAGAAGATTCAGAGGAGGTGATTTCAGTTAATATCAGGGGTGAGCAGGTCGAAGGGAGGCGAATGTTACTTGAAGGTTTGGTGCATACCCTTGTTGAGGAAGACTTCCCTCTTAAAGAGGATGCGCCCTCCAAGGATGCAACACCGATCGAGGATCCACGAAGTTTTGGTTTTGATCTTGATCCAAGAACACCACAACCTGTGGAAAAGACTGGTCCTGCAGAGGATACTATTCCAATTATGGTGGATGAGAAGGATTCGAGTAAGGTTTTAAAAATCGGATCTCAATTGAATTCCAAGTTGAGAGGAATGCTCACTAATTTTCTCTTGAATAATCTGGATGTCTTTGCTTGGAGTCATGCTGATATGGTGGGAATCGATCCAAAGATTATGTGTCATCATTTGAACGTAGATCCCACCAAGAAAGGAATTCGCCAGAAACGTCGACCTGTGAGTGGAGAAAGAGCTATAGCACTGAAAGAAGAAATTGATAGACTTCTAGATGTTGGTTTGATCAAGGAGTCATATTATCCAGATTGGTTGGCAAATCTGGTTCTTGTCAAAAAGCCTAATGGAAAGTGGAGAACTTGTGTGGATTTCACGGATCTGAACAAGGCATGCCCTAAAGATAGTTTTCCTCTCCCTCGGATTGATCAGTTGGTGGATGCTACCGCAGGCCACGCTCTTTTGAGTTTCATGGATGCTTATTCAGGTTACAATCAGATTCCTATGTACGAACCTGATCAAGAGCACACCTCTTTCATCACGGATAGAGGTTTGTATTGTTATATTGGAATGCCATTCGGTTTGATCAATGCTGGAGCTACTTATCAGAGGTTGGTAAACATGATGTTTAAAGATCTGATAGGGAAAACCATGGAAGTATATGTGGATGACATGCTAGTCAAATCCTTGAGGGCGGAGGATCATGTAAAGCATTTGGAGCAGATGTTCGGAGTATTGAGGAAGTTCAGGATGAAGTTGAATCCTCAAAAATATGTGTTTGGAGTGGAATCCGGAAAGTTCTTGGGATTCATTGTCAACCATCGTGGGATCGAGGCGAATCCAGCCAAGATTAAAGCCTTACTTGACATGAAATCTCCATCTAGTGTGAAGCAAGTTCAAAGTTTGGCTGGGAGAATTGCAGCGTTAAATCGCTTTGTGTCAAAATCTTCAGATAGATGCAGAGAATTCTTCAAGGTGATCAAGGGAGCATCCAAAGATTTTGTGTGGACTCCTGAGTGTGAAGAAGCTTTTCAGAAAATCAAGGAGCAGTTGGGGAATCCTCCGCTCTTAGCCAAGCCCGTGGAAGGAGAAACTTTGATATTGTACTTGGCAGTTTCGGAGTACTCCGTTAGTGCAGCGTTGGTAAGAGAAGAGATTGATCATCAGTCCCCAGTTTACTATGTGAGTAAGCGTTTGCATGATGCAGAAACTCGATATACCAGCATGGAAAAGTTGGTTTACGCTTTAATCTTGGCAGCAAGGAAGCTTCGTCCTTATTTTCAAGCTCACAAAATCGAGGTTCGTACTGCTTACCCGTTGAGAGGTATCCTTCACAAACCAGAAGCTTCGAGGAGAATGTTGAAGTGGGCTATTGAGTTGGGACAGTTTGATGTGGAATATACACCAAGAACGGCTATTAAAGGTCAGGTTTTAGCAGATTTCATCCTGGAATTTGATTCAGAGACTGAGGAAAAGTCACTTGTATTGGTGGAACCTGGAATTCCTCCAAAGAGGGTGCGCCCTCTTGAGGAAGTTCCCCAACCTTGGTGGAAGTTGCATGTAGACGGAGCTGTGAACAACGGAGGAGCTGGTGCAGGTGTTATTTTGGTAACACCTGAAGGAAATCGACTAATGAGTGCCATTCATTTCAAGTTTGAGGCAACTAATAATGATGCAGAATATGAAGCCTTGATTAATGGATTGAAGATGGCATTGGAGATGAAGGTAGCGAATTTGATCGTGTTAAGTGATTCGGAGTTAGTAGTCAGGCAGGTCAAGGGAGGTTTTCAGTGTAGAGGTCCAAGAACAGAGCTCTACATGAAGTGTGCACAGCGATTAATTCAGAAGTTTCGTGAAGTGAGGTTGGAATGTATTCCTCAAGATGAAAATTGTAGTGCGGATGTTTTAGCCAAGTTAGGATCCCAGAAGGATGCTATGTTGTTAGGAACAGTTCCTTTACAAATTCAAGAGGTGCCAAGTATTCCAGAAGTGGAAGTCATGGAAGTAGAGGTTATTCTGTCAGTTACTTGGATGACTCCAATTCTAGAGTATCTCCGTAAGGGGATTCTCCCAAGCAATAAAATTGAAGCAAGGCGTCTTCGATATCATGCTGCCAGGTTTGTAGAGTATGATAGAATTCTATACAAGAGAGGTTTTAATCAACCGCTTCTGAAATGCATAGATGGAGATGAATGCAATTATATCCTAAGGGAGGAGCATGAAGGAATTTGTGGTAATCACTCGGGGAGTGGTTCGTTGGCAATGAAGGTGTTAAGGCAAGGTTATTATTGGCCTACTATGAAGAAGGATGCCTATGAGTTTGTCAAGGCATGTGATAAATGTCAGAGGTTTGCCAATTTTTCAACGGTTCCGGTGACTACTTTGACTTCTATGATGAGTCCATGGCCATTTGCTATGTGGGGAATCGATCTTATTGGAGAACTCCCCAAGTCTAAGGGAGGAGTCAAGTATGTTGTTGTTGTTGTAGATTACTTCACCAAATGGGTGGAAGCAATGCCCTTGGCCACAATCACAGCGAAGAAAATCAAGGATTTTGTGTTTAAATCCATTGTGTGTAGGTTCGGGATTCCCTACAAGCTTATTTCAGATAATTGAAAGCAATTTGACAACAGGGAGTTGCGAAAGCTACGCGAGGACTTGGGAATCAAGAAGGAATTCGCAGCTGTGTATCATCCTCAGAACAATGGACAGACTGAAGCTATCAACAAGATAATCAAGCATACTTTGAAAACCAAGCTAGAAGAAAGCAAAGGAAATTGGCCCGAGGAGCTTCTTATGGTCTTATGGTCGTATAATACAACTCCAAGGACCACAACTGGGGAATCCCCTTTCATGTTGTCTTATGGATGTGAGGCAATGGTTCCGATAGAAATTGGAGCAGGGTCATTTCGAAGGGATTTCTATGATGAAGAATCGAATATGATAAATCGAAGGCTAAATCTTGATTTCCTAGAAGAGATAATGGGAAATTGGCAGTTGAGGTTGGCAACTTATCAGCAGAGAGTTGCAAGGTATTATAATAGGAAGGTGAAGACTCGTCCTTTCAAGGTAGGTGATTTGGTTCTTCGAAAGGTCATGCCGAATACAAGGATAGTTGCTTATGGAGTCTTCGGTCCAAATTAGGAAGGACCTTACAAGATCAAGTCTATTGTTTGGGAAGGCACTTATCATTTGGAAGACTTGGATGGCAACACAATCCCAAGGGCATGGAATGCGGAGCATTTGAAGAAGTATTACCAGTAGGGTGCGGTTTCGGCCCCCTATTATATGAAGGCTTATATATATAAGTTAGACTGGTATCAATAATTATTCTCCTAGTCTAGGGGGTAATACACATACGCCTTCCTTAGTTCTAGTCGAGACTTGCTGTTTTTATTTCACGTTTTTATTCTCCTTAGCTCGGGGGGTAGTACATGTATACCTTCCCTTGTTCTGTCGAGACTTGAGTTTAATAAAGAATTTATTTGACAAATCAATGAAGTATATCAAGACATTTTTCAAGTTTTTGAAGAATTTTTTGATCGAAGTACAAGAGGTCGTGCCCCATGCCTTAGGGCGCGCCTTGTGAAGAAATGTAAAGTTACGAGCAAAGTTCTGATAAGTTAAAGGAATTATAAAAAGGGCAATGTCTTAAGGTGCGCCCTTAACTTATATTTGAAGATTTTTTGAAGGTGTTATTCTCTCACAGTTAAAAATCCAAGTTGAAAATATTTTCTTAAACAAAATTATGATTATGAAGAAAAGGTCGCGCCCCTGTGTAGGGCGCGCCCTTATGGGAAGATAAGTGAGGCACTCACCAAACAAAAGCATTACACATATTAAGGTTTAAAAGACAGAGTTAGGAAGTACAACTTGCAGGGTTTTACAGAGGGCCCACACCTCAAATGCTAAATCTAAGCAAAAGTTTAAGTTTAAGACAATAAAAGCCTTAGGGTGCGGCCTTGGGAGGGGACGCGTCCTGATTTTTTGAGGGACGAATAATGGAGAGAGGAGATATTACTTCAGGAGCAGAGTTTTGGTTGGAAGGGTCAGTTGTTTGGATTTCTGGGTCTTTAGCTTGCTCGGTTTCTAGGGGAGCCTCTTCAGTTGAAGGCGCGCCCTGGGGATCCTTGTCCAACCCTAGCTCAATCCTCTTTGCCTTGATGGCACTTGCATGTACCCTCTTGAAATCTTCAATATCTTCAGCACTCTCATGGCCGAATTTCTCCTCCCAATTGTAATCAGGATCGTTTGCTAGAAAACCAAGAAGATAGAAGTCAAACCCAGCTTGGAAGTTTCGATCTTCCATGGCCTGCTTCTCATCTTTCCAACAATCGGATTTCTCAATCTCAAGAGTGTCACACTGCACCTTCAATTCCTCCACCTCTTTCTCCAACTTGTCATTTTTGGTATTCAAAAGATGGCGATGTTCAAAAGATTCATCCAGGTCATGCTTCAGATCAGCAATTCTGTCATCTTTGGCATCCAGATCTTTCTTCCATTTTTTGTCATTTTCAACAATCATCTTTGAATATTTTCTGTTTTCAGCCTCAAGCCTGTTAACATGGAGCTTTTCCTTGTGAACTCTCTGGGTGCGCCCTAGAGATTGAACTAGCAGTTGGGCAGAAGCTTTGATCATGGATTGGGCTTCGTCTTCGACATTCATGTTTTGCCACAAGTCAATATCTTTTTCTTTAACAAAAGAGGCGGCAGCTGGACCAACTAAGGTCTCCACATACGAGGGCGCGCCCTCGGTTCTTGGTTTCTTGCCCTTGTCAATAATAGGTTCTTGAGTCTCAGCATTTCTCTTCAAAGGCTCTTTGGACAAAGTGACAATGTCACCAGAATCTTTCCTCTATACAGGGCGCGTCCTGGAATCGGAAGTACCGGATTGATCAGTTTTCTTCTCCTTATCATCTTTTCTCTTTGAAGCTCCAAATCCACGGGGAATCTTAGGAGCCATACCTGTACGAGACAAGAAAAAAGGTTAGACCGCGGCCTGGATAAAAAAGGCATTAGATAAGTTGTAAAGTAACATTAAATCCATTACAAGTAATGAAGGAAAAATGGTTAGGGCGCGCCCTATGTTACGACTTGTGTACCTTCATCAGAACCAGAGTTTTCGGTTTCACTATCACTAGATGAAGATGTGGGAATGGCAACACCATTTCTAAATTTCTTAAACTTACAAATGGACCCAACCCTGTAAGACAGAATCCCAACCTTTTTAAGGTTTTCCTCTGTAATAAGGGTTTGAAGATTAAATTTTTCTGTAGAAATTTTTAGGACGGCCCTTGCTCTGGATAAGGTCGTGCCCTGAAGGGTTTTTTTAACTCTCCTATCTGTTTAAATTCAAGATTAGTAAATATTCATTTTTAGACGATAAAACAAATTTGAAAGGAAAGGTGTAGGACGCGCCCTTACTTACAGGGATTGGTGTTGAATTGAAGATGGACTCTAGAGACATCCAAAACGAAGAAGAAAGGTTCCTTCCATCGTTTGATGTGGCTAATTCTTCCTTCTGAGAAGCCTTTATTGTTATGTTGTTTATTGATTACAAGGTAATAGTAACCAACATCTGATTGTCTGATGCTGAAGAAGTAGCTTACTTCGGGCATCGAAGGTGCTTCGAATCCGAGGTCGTGGTAAAGGATAAAAAGACCAAGGACAAGTTTGTAGCTATTAGGTGACAGTTGGATTGGAGCTAGGTTGTACCACTCGAGGATTTCTTTTAAATATGGGTGCAGGGGCGCGCCCACACCAAGGGCGACCAGTCTTGGGGTCAGAACCATCCTGGGAATTCTGAAATTTCCACCATAGTTGAAAATATGAGGACGGTGGTGAGAATGTGGAATGGCCCAGAGTCCTTCTTGGCCATAGTATTTCATGGCCCATTCCACTTCATCATTTGTGGTAGTGGAAGACAGGCTCACGCAGGCTAGCTTACCTTGCTTCCTTCTGAGTTGTTTTTTCTCTTTTTCAGACATATCCTCATATCTTCCCCATTCAAGGTCAATTTCTTCATCACAGATTTTCCAATGTTCAAATGGGATAGGTGAAGGGGGAGGAGATGTTGGCTCAGAATTGATCATGGGCGAGATAAAAGAAGCAGAGGGCGCGCCCTCGGTAGAGTAAGTGTCTGAAGAATGAGTGTCACTTGGGGAATGGCTACCTGAGTAAAATCACTATCGCAAGAATCTGAAGGAAGCATATTTGAAGTTCTTTCAAAAATTGGAATTTCTCTTGAGGGTTGCAAAGGTTGAAGAATCTGAGCCTTTGTGCTAAGGGGAACGTTGTCCAAGGAATCCTCGCTTGAAAAACTCATCTTATCTTCATGGAAATCTTCGATGAGGCGCGCCCTATCCTCTGAAGACATGAAGGAAAAGAGTGGTCTGTAGTGATTGGGTGGAAGCGGAGAATGTAAAGGAGAGTAAATTACAATGCGTCTATTAAGTTCCTTAAAAGGGTGGAATGGAGACGGCGCGCCCTCCAGCTGCAAAATTAGATGAAAAAGGGGACTTAGGGCGCGCCCGAAAATTAAATAACCGGAAGAAGTTTTTACAAATTGAAATCTAAGGATGTTTGCAAGAGCTATTCTAAAAAAATTTTAGGCGTGTTATATATTGTTACCCTGATTTCTATTGAAGACGCGTCCCGGGTAAAGGGTGCGCCCAAGAAAGATTTTCTAAGGTGTCCTAGAAACGTCATGAAGAATCAAACTTCTAAAATTACATTGCGGTATCAGAGGAATCCAAGGCACACCCTGAGAATTGGTTAATCTCATTTTATCAGAAACATATCTCGCAAAAAGTTGAAGAGGCAAAACAAGATCAAATACATATATATACACGTATAGATACATTCAAAGAGGGAAGAACACAACGAGTATGAACAGTCGAGTCGGTAAAAAAGATAATTGACATGGTGAAATCGTAAAAAAAGAACATGGAATCGTACCTTTGAAGTTCTAGAACGAGATTTGTGAAGAGATGGCACAAGAACGCACGGTTTGGCCTGATTTTTTTGCTCGGAAAAAGAGAAATTGTCGGAGTAATTTTTTGGAGGAAGAAATAGAAAGTAAAAGAGTAAAGTGAAGAGGGTAATCGGGTATTTATAGGAAGTAAAAACATATAGTGGGTGACAGCTGTTCATATTAAAACGATTGGGATTCCCAGGACGCGTACTCTGTCAGGGCGCGCCCTGAGGGAAACGTTAAAGGGAATTTTGGTTTTTGTGAAGAAAATTCCATATATCATCTCTGATTTCATATGGAATTGGGGGGTAGTTGTTATAGCCAAAATTCGGTTCGGGTATTTCAAGATGGATTCGGGTCGAATACGGGTTCAATTTGGGGAATTCTAGGATTAATTAGGGTTTGGCAGGTAATAGAGAAGTCAGGCCGCGCCCTCTCTTTCTCTACAAAGAGGGCGCGCCCTAAATATAAAAACATGGTGACAAATCTATTCAAGATTGATTTTCTGAGAAGACATTGAAGAAATCTCTCCTAGGATTCCACTCAAGCATGGATTCCACCCAAGCTGGAATTCCAGAAGTTGAAGAATTCCCTCCTGTCGTATCTCAGGAGGGGGATGTCCGTCGCAGAAGGCCTCTAGGGGTTTGCCTGAATATAAGGACCCTTCTTAGACACTAAGGGCGCGCCCTAAGGTTGAAAGATGGTGACTTTTTGGTGTGTGATTTGGGAGCTCTGTTCCTGTAGCCAATGGGGGCGCCCTCATTGGGGAACTTTGGAGTAATCCTGCACTTTGCACCCAAAAGCTCTGGATCACCTGTCCTGCTATCTGGTGGGTGCTTCTCATTCGGGGGACAGGGATGCGTTCTGCAATTGGGATAAACCATGGCTATACCTGCATCCTTGAAATCAAGAAATAGCTGGTAGCGGATAGGACTAGTCCTCGACGGGGGAAGTTTCCTTTTCCGTGAAGTCTTGAGATCCTGGATGAGCCTTGGGCCTTTGTGGTTAGGCCTCATAGTAGAACATTCCGGAAGCTGGTCCGTCATCCAAGCCCATTTGGGTTTCTTGCTCTCCAAGAACTACGTCTGGCTTGATCCCTATAAATACAAGGGTACGTAGGCCGATTGAGGGGTTGGAAGTCGAGAGCTCTGAATAGCCGCCACTAACCCTATCAATCTCAGCTACCAATTACAAACAGCCACCATACGCCACCACTCTTTCCGGCAAAGAACCACCACTGTAGATCTTGTTTCCGGCGAAGTATCTCGAATTTTGTTGTTACCAAATTCCTCCGTCAACACGCTTCATTAACAATTTCATTAACAGAAGGTTATGACAAGTGTAATCACTTACTTTAGAGATACCACTCGTAAAACCAAAACACGAAATGACACCATTTAGAAAAGCCAATTGTGCACCAATGAGATTTCCCTATATACAATTTGGGGCTCCATTAATTAATATTTAAAAAGTATCTATAATAATAGACTAATAATAAATACAATTAATAATGTAGCTAGTCTTATATTACTAGACCTCTATACTTTTAATGTGGTTATGTACATGTTATAATCTTATGTATATTCATAATAATATAGATTTTATTATATGTAGACCAGGGACAAAATTGTTCAAAAACACAAGATATCTATAGGGAAATGTTATTTCCAGGGCATTTTTTTTATTTCGAGAGCAATAAGTGTTGCAAATTCCCCCTACATTCACAATATGTAGCATATTCAAACACAATAGGCGACACATAGCTCTGGAAATTAAAAAAGTGATCTGGAAATAACATTTCCCTATCTATACTATCTATACTTCTATACTATCTTTACAATAAGCGAAAGGAGGTATAATTTGTAGTTTGGTTATCCCCTATTTTTTGTTATCTCTCACTGATCACAATCGTTAGATCTTCAACTCAAGTAGATTATGACCGTTAAATATAGAAATTGTAAAAGTTGTTATATACAGAGGTTAAGGTTCGATTCTCGCCAACAACATATTAATTTATATTTAATACTAAAAATTATTATATACAAAGATGTAAGGTTCGAATTCTTCTAATAACATAATAAAATTAATATTTATAATATTATACAACATTATAAATAAATTATAAAAAATTAAAAATAACTCGTGCTTTGCACGGGCTATAAGCTACTATAATGTAAACACAATTCATATTTGATTGATAATTATAATCATACACCAACATCAATCATAAAATCCTCCATCAACATCACAAAATTTTCGAGTCCGGATCCCCTGTCCCCTTTTTCATGCCCCCGGCCCTTTTGTGTCCCCTGCTCTTTTTGTATTAAAAGAGTGCCCATGGCGGGGCCCATTTTAAGGAAAATAAAAATAAAAATATTATTTTTAATTAAAATGGGTCCCGCCAGGGACATTCTTTTAATACAAAAAGAACAGGGTACACAGAAGGGGGCAGGAAGAAGGGGACAGAGGATCTGTACTCAAAATTTTTCACTATTTTCAACAATTTTTGTAAGAATACTTAAGTTATGGTATAAATACAATATGAGATTAAATGTTCAACAGCAGAACATTCAATACAAGTAATTTCAGTTGTAGAACTTTAGAATTCATGTGCTTGACTTTAAAATTCGGGTGCATAACTTTTAAGTTCACCTGTAGAACATTAAAATTATGGTATAAATATAAGAGAAAAAGGACCCTGAGATTGATCGGGTGAAGTCTGAAAATACCGGTTTTTTAGAGTGTCCTGACAAAAATACCAATTGGCGGGGGATGGGTTGAAAATTACCGGATTGATTACGCATATGGCACTGGGGTAACCGTTCAATACGCATCTCAGGATGGGGTAACGCTCAATACACAAGTCTAGTAGGGGTATCGTGGGACTTTTTTTAAAAAAGGATACACAAGTCTTACTTGGGTATTATGTAAATATTCTACTCCATCCGTCCCAAAATGTAAGACCCTCTGACTTTTTCACGCATTTCAATGTGTTCGGATCGGGTACTTGTGAATTATATTTTTTAATTTTTTTTGATTTGTATAAAAATATAGAATCTATATTTTTATACAAAACAAAAAAAAATTTAAAAATATTATCTATAAGTACCCCGTCCAAGCACATTGAAATACGTGCAAAAAGAAGAGTGTCATACAAAATGGGACGGAGGGAGTATTATTTTGGTTATATGGCTTGTAACTTGAAGTTACGGGTGGGTTGAATTTTTTTTAAAAAAATATTGTTTAAAATTTATGTTTAAAAGTTGTACATTCCAAATATTTCTAAAACCCAAAATGAAAAAGTTGAACCTCAAATGTTAATTGTTGAAAACCTGAGGGTATACAGATAAAATTTAAAAATTTTAATAAAAAAATTGAATCCGGTAGCCTGATTATTAAACGCTACGCGTTTAAAAATCAGGATAAATTAGGGTTTTGGGTCTAGGATTTTGGGTTGTAAACAACCCTAAACCCTAAGTTCGTATACGGTTTATTCGTCATTCTGAATATTTCTAAAACCCAAAATGGAAAAGTTGAACCCCAAAGGTAAAGCGTTGAACCCCTGAGGGAATACAAATAAATTAAATAATATTCTACAATTTTTACATAAAGAATACGCATTTATTTTTTGGGTAACAGGCTAACACGCATTAGCCAAAACACAAAAAAAGTAAAAAAAATCAAAAATCAAAAATCAAAACATGATGTACGTAAATACAAGAATGGTTGTGCTAAAATAGATGGAGCTATTGCTATAATATAGCACCAAAAAGTGGTTTTTGGTGCTAAAATAACAACATGCCTCCAATGGTTTGTGCTATATCTTGTTTCATATTTAAATAACTTTTCATGTACCCCACATTTTTTAATACAAATTTAATTTAAGATCATGAAGCAAAGCAAATGTAGAAATGATTTCCCTCCTTTTTATATTCCCCACTCACTTTTTACATTTTTTGGGTGTTTCAAAATATAGCTCAATGCTATAGTTTGTGTTATATATAGCACAAATTATAGCATTGTGCTATTTTAGCACAAACTATAGAACACCATTGGATTTCAATATTTTGTATTTGGTGCTATAATGTAACTATAACATAAGATATAACACACCATTGGCCTTGCCTTAAGAATGGCATGTTAATTTGTTAATGGTGGGTCCTGCAATCTAAAAAAAAATATATAAAAGATTTGACAAATGGGTCATGTCCTGGAAGCTTTCACGAGTACAAGCAAAAGGAGAAGGGTAACGAATATGAAGGATACACATTATGATAATGCGTATAATGCAATAAGCATAAGCAGGATGATAATGCGTACAATGCAATACGCATAAGCAGGATGCGTGTCTTGAAGACGCATTTGTCAGCTGGGTAACAAAAATGGTAGTTTTAACGCCCCTCCCCCAGAATTGTTATTTTTGTTTTTTTCCCAAAAAAAAACGTTATTTTTAACATGTTTTCAGATTAATCTCAGGTAACTTTTCCTCATGAGATACTTAAAAAAATACACTTTAAATTTGATTGAGCCCGCATGGCTAGTTAAAAAATTTTGATTTTACAAAAATGTCCACCCCATATTTACATATAAATTCCATTTCCATGTATCTCAGGGAGCCTGAGATGTATAGGCTCCCTAATTTTAAATATAATATGAGATAATATTGTCTAAGTAACAGAATGTTGTTAAAAAATTAAATTCAATTGCAGAACTTTGTAAAAAAAGCAAGCTTAGTTGTAAATTTTTTAATTTCGTGTGCATAATTTTGAAATTCAATAGCAGAGGATAATACTATATCTTTACTACAAAACAAATTAGGTTCTACAGTAGAATCCTATTATCTCGAGGATTATTTTTTTGTAAAATAAATTTAATAAATTAAATTAAAATTTTTTATGAAAGAAGATCAAAAAAATTGAAAAAATCAACCAAGATTATTTTTGTATAAAGATGAGAACAAGAGTAGCTATCATTAGTCATCATTCTAGTTGCTATATTTAAACGAATTTACGAATTTTCTAGTTTGTGCCCAAGGGCACATGCTAAGAATCCATGCTAGCTTAGTTGTCAAATTTTGATTGATGGAGATTTCATTAATAATGATGGGGCCCCTGCATTCACATAAATATCCACCAATCAAAATTTGACAACTCATCAAGCACGGATTCTTAGCATGTGCCCTTGGGCACACACTAGACAAACCCATATTTAAATAGTAAAAATGTTTTGGTGGTCTTTCATCAAAAAAAATGTTTTGGTGGTTGATATTAAATAATTGAATATTGAAGCCATTATGTTAGAGCATCTCCAAGGGTAGTAGGTATAATGATTAGCTAAAATAATAGTTAGCTAAAATTTGCTGAATCTGTAAGGGGTTGTGGGTTGTGCTCCAATGGTATTAGCTATAATGGTTAGCTATAATTCAAAATTGTTAGTTACAGAGGCATGCCTGTACACATCTAATAACAAGCCTAATTGTTTGTAATGCTTTGCATTACTTACATGACCTCTTAACTGAGGGAACCTCTAGTTGTAGAGTTTCTGTTTGTATTGTACTTGTAGTAGGCATCAAATCCTAGTTGTGTAATTGTACAAATAGAGTCTAGAATAATGCTTGAAAGAAGTTCCAAGGTTCATGCCTCAAGCAAGGAGTTAAAGACTGTCAAATAATCACAGTTGGGATTTGAAGAAATGAAGAATTTGCCTAAGTACCAATTCGAGAAGTATATTTGTCTATTCGAGAAGTCCAGCATTCGAGAAGTCAGGGATTCGATATCTCAAGACACTATTCGATATCTCTGAATACACTGTTCGATATCTCAGAGATTCGATATGTCTACTACTCTATTCGAGAACTCAAGAAGTCAACAAGTCAAGATGGTATTCGAGTTCTCAAAGAGTCAACAAGACAAAGTTCCATTCGATATCTCAAGGACTCAGAAAGCTATTCGACATCTCGAGGATTCGATAAGTCAAATGTTCTATTCGACAACTCAAGGAATCCTGATGGAAAAGAGCTATTCGAGAAGTGGTTCGATATGTCAATATAACAGTGTTCGAGAACTCAGAGTTATCGGTCAAGTCAATTCTAGTTCTCGAATCACTTACTTAGTCACTTCTCGAATACATTCTTGGAGACAAAATACTGAAGAAATTGTACAAGTCAGAAACCTGCAACAAGCCAATGCACTTTATGGACCACAATCTGTAACGTGCTCTGGAAAGCCTACAAGGAAGCTTGGAGAGATATAGAAGAGACAAGGAGCTAAAGAAGTGGATCTAAACAGGCTTTGCAAAGTCAAATCTGTAACCGTTTGGACACTTACTAAAAAAGGATAGACAGACTAGAAAGTAATTTGTTTAGCTACCTTATATGCAGTAAGTAGGCTGTATCCATGTTCTATAAGGACACAGCCTCACTTCATAACTTTGTAACTTTGTGCGAGTCGAGTTTTTCATACACTGTAAGCTATATCTCTCTGAGAAAAACGAAGCTGAGAATACTATCATTTGTATTCACAGATTGTAGCAACCTTTATCTAATAATACATTAGATTAAAGTGATATTGTGTTGTGTGTTGTTCTTTATCCGCATCTACATCTCTGCACACACAATACTTGTTTGCTACACAGACTCAAGGCACGAAAAGTTCAAGAATCCATTCACCCCCCCCTTTGTATTCTTCCTTTGTATTCAATACTCAACAAGTGGTATCAGAGCGGGCTGTTTATTCAAAAACAGAAAAACGATCATGAGTTCGAATACACCAAAGACTACAGGAACGGTGAAGGTCCCTAAGTTTGACAAAGAAAACTTCAACCTCTGGAAGATAAAGATGATGTTGTTCATTAAAGCCTCTCATCCCTTGTATCCTGAGATTCTCAAGAATGGTCCTTTTGTTCCACAACAAGAGATACCAGAAAAGACTGTTGGAACCACAACTATCCCAAGATCTTATGAGGCCAAGGATCCATCAAAATGGACAGAATCAGAAAGGGAGAAGGTTGCTCTTGACAGCCACCTCATGCTGCTTATCATTGATTCCATGGACATGTCAATGTTTGCAAACATTTCATCATGTACGTCTGCTAAAGAGATGTGGGATCACATTGAGGTGTTGTGTGAAGGGACTGATGAGGTTAAGGAAAACAAGAAACAGATACTGGTCACACAGTATGAAGCTTTCATGGCACAGCCCAAGGAAAGCATCACTGAAATGTTTGAAAGGTTTCACAAGCTAGTTACTGAGTTGCAGATGAATGGCAAGGTTTACAGCACCAAGGAGTTAAATATGAAATTTCTGTTATCTTCACCAAATCATCTAGAGCAAAGAGTCATTTCTCTAAGGGAGAGAGATTTGAACAAAGTCACCTATGATGTGCTCTATGGAGTCCTAAAGACTCATGAACTTGAGTTGCTTCAGAAAAGGGCTATCCAAGCCAACCAAGGTAGAATGATAAACACATCATGTGCCTTGATTGTCAACAAATCTATTCTGGACCTAGAAGCATCTACAAACCAGCTAAGGATAGAGGAGGTAGCAGATGATGAAGAAACTGAAGCTGGGGTGAGTGAACCTGTTGAGGAAAAGGAGGAAGAAGAAGAAGAGTTTTACACTCTGGAAGAACTTGATGGGATGGAAAATACTTCATATGCTTTCATGGCCAGAAAATTTCCAAACATCAGATTTAAAAGAAATCAACCCTTCAAACCCAAACCTCAAAACCATTCAGTGAACAAGAACAAGGCAACTGTGAAACCAAACAGAAATAAATTCAAAACCAGTTATGTGGATAGGTCATCTGTAAGGTGCTATAGATGCAATGACCTAGGGCATTTTGCCAGTGAATGCAAGAAGCCTAAAAAGAAGGATAGAGATTATCTTGAGCTCGAAGCTAAGTATGAGGCCCTTCTGAAAAAGCAGACACAAGGTAAGGCCTACATAGCTGAAGGGAAGTGCTGGGATGATTCTGAGAGTGATAGAGAGGAACAAGAATTCTGCAATTATGCCTTGATGGCCAACTCCAAGGATGACTCATCTCCATCTGATTCTCAGGTACCATCTCTCACTACTATAGATATGTCTGTTTCTGAGTATAAATGCATGATCGAACAACTATCTGTTGAAATGTTTAATATTCATACTAGTATGACTGCTGCTAATGAGGAGATTGCTAAACTGTCTACTAGAAATGAAATATTAACCAAAAAGAATGAGGAACTTGAGCTAACTGCTATGTAAGTAGAAAACCTTAAGAAAGAAGTTGAATATTTGCAGAACAAGGTTTTATGTGCTAGTCAAGTAGAGAAGGCTCTTAGAGATGAATTAGCTGAAAATGAATTCAAACTGAAAACTTTCAAGAAATCATCTGGTCTAGTGCAATCCTACTGTGAGAAAATTGAAGCTAAACCCAAAGCAGCTATTGGACTTGACTATGACTCTCTCAAACAGAGGAAAGGCTATGCTGTCATTGAAGAGGACACAGCTGATCATGAGAAAGTGCCTCACATATTGAGAAAGACTGAAAATCCAATTTTTAAGGAATCAACATTTGAAATTGATGAGGATGCCTTACTCATCAAACAAATGTTGAATGATGAGGATGAGGCACAATCTAGTGAACAACAAGCATCCTCTAGGAGTGAGAGTGTCAAGTCAAAGACCAAGGAACCAGTAGTTGATAGGCGAAGACCTAAGAAGTTTGTTAAGTTTGTCTCAGCTGGGAAGAGTGAATCAGAAAAGAAAGTGACTAAAAAGAAACAGAACAGAAATGGCAAGTTAGGGATTAACAAGGATAACAACTATGCTTATATGCCTAATGCCCCTAGGAAAACTTGTCAGAACTGTTTCAGTACCAATCATTTAACTCATGCATGCAAGAAACCTGTTGGTAGTGTGTCTAAACCTTTCTATGATTGTTCTGTGTCTAAGTCATAGAGATGCACCTTTTTGTGATAAATTTGACTGTATGCCATGCAATATGAATGTTATGACTAGTTGTTTTAATTTAAGAAGGCAATTCATTGATGGTTGTATCAGTCACAATTCTCACACACACTACACAAGGTCAAAGTCTTCAAGTCCTCCTAAAGATAGGAAGGTACCTCTGTCACCTAAGTCTGAAACTTCAGGTTCTAAGACTTCCAACAGTGACAAGAAGACTAACACTAAGAAAGTTGATAAGCATGTTGTTTATGATAAAACTGTCTCTAAGTCACATGGACCCAAACTTGTTTGGGTACCAAAGGAAAAGTAATACCTTTGTGTTTGCAGGGCAAAGAAAGTGAAAAGAAGGTCATGTGGATTTTGGACAGTGGATGCTCAAATCATATGACTGGTGATATGGCCCTGCTATCACAGTATGAGGATAAGGCTGGCCCAATGGTTGCTTTTGGAGATGACAGCATGGGTAACACATTGGGATATGGCAAGCTGAAAGTTGGTAATGTCATCATTGAAGATGTAGCACTAGTCAAGGGGCTCAAGCATAATCTGCTAAGTGTTGGTCAGTTTACTGATAGAGGATTCAAAGTGAATTTTGACAAAGATGAATGTTTGATCACCCACAAGAAGACTGGTGATTTTGCTCTATCTGGAGTAAGGAAGGGAAGCCTGTTTGTAGCCAATATGGACTCTGCAAACAAGGACAAAATTTGTTGCTTTTACTCAAAAGCATCAAATGAAGATTGTTGGCTGTGGCACAAGAAACTATCACACCTGAACTTCAAGGCCATTAATTCTCTAGTCAAAAGAGAGTTAGTGAGAGGCATGCCCACACTTGAATTCTGCCAAGAAGGAGTGCGTGAGGCTTGTCAAAAAGGAAAAATGAAAAGATCAAGCCACAAGTCAAAGACAGTGACATCAATAACCAAGCCATTACAACTTATTCATATGGATTTGTTTGGGCCTGTCAACATTATGTCACTTGGAAGAAAGAAGTATGCCCTGGTAATGGTTGATGATTTTTCAAGGTATACATGGGTGGAATTTCTGGCATCAAAAGATGAGGCTCCACAAGTAATTATTGAGCATATAAAGAAAGTTGACAAGGAAGCAAAGGCAAACGATGCAAGTGTGATTGCACTGAGGAGTGATAATGGAACAGAGTTCAGAAATGCCATACTCGAAGCATTCTGTAAAGAGAATGGTATTTCTCAGCAATTCTCAGCTCCAAGGACTCCACAACAAAATGGAGTTGTTGAGAGGAAGAATAGAACTCTAATTGAGGCTGCTAGAACAATGTTACTTGATGCAAAGATGCCTACATGTTTTTGGGCTGAGGCTGTGAGCACTGCACTGCATGTTTTTGGGCTGAGGCTGTGAGCACTGCATGCTGAGAAGTCAGGCTGAACACTCGAGGAAATGGGATAGATCACACACTGCAGAGCAAATCATTGGAGATCCTAATGTAGGAGTAAGGACTAGGAGAGCAACTCAAAATGAGTGCCTCTATGGATGTTTTCTATCACAAGTTGAGCCTAAGAAACTTGATGATGCACTGTTGGATCCAGATTGGATTATTGCTATGCAAGAAGAGTTGAATCAATTTGAAAGGAACAAAGTATGGGAACTTGTGCCTGCACCAAAGAATAGAACCATTGTTGGAACAAAATGGGTTCTGAAGAATAAGATGTATGAAGATGGTGTAATAATAAGAAACAAAGCAAGGCTGGTTGCAAAAGGATACTCTCAACAGGAAGGCATTGATTATGATGAGACATTTGCCCCTGTTGCTAGATTGGAATCCATCAGAATATTCTTGGCATTCGCTGCTCATTCAAACTTTAAAGTTTATCAAATGGATGTCAAGAGTGCATTTCTAAATGGAGAGTTGGAAGAAGAGGTTTATGTGCAACAACCACCTGGCTTTGAGGATCCATATTTCCCAGAATTTGTCTACAGATTGCTTAAGGCATTGTATGGACTTAAGCAGGCTCCAAGAGCATGGTATGATACTTTATCACAATTTCTTCTTGAAAATCAATTCACTAGAGGCACATTGGACAAGACACTGTTTTACAAGAAGCATGGTGATGATACTATCCTAGTCCAAATTTATGTGGATGATATCATCTTTGGGTCTACAAATGAGAAGCTATGTGAGAAATTTTCCAAACTCATGCAGAGCAGATATGAGATGAGTATGATGGGAGAGTTGACATTTTTTCTTGGGTTGCAAGTCAGTCAAAGGAAGGATGGTATCTTTATCAGTCAGACCAAATACATCAAGGATCTATTGAAGAAGTTTGACTTGGAAGACTGCTCACCTGCAAAGACACCCATGGCCACTGCAACTAAGTTGGATGAAGATGCTAAAGGCAAGAAAGTAGATATCTCTGTCTACAGAGGCATGGTTGGTTCTCTACTCTACCTCACTGCAAGTAGGCCAGACATCATGTTTGCTACATGTCTATGTGCTAGATTTCAATCAAATCCAAAGGAATCACATTTGATTGCAATAAAAAGGATCTTTAGATATCTGAAGGGCACTCCAAACTTGGGCTTATGGTATCCTAAGGACACAGGGTTCAATCTGGTTGGTTATTCTGATGCTGATTATGCTGGATGCAGAGTGGATAGAAAAAGCACCTCAGGAAGCTGCCAGTTTCTTGGACAAAGGTTAGTTTCTTGGTATAGCAAGAAGCAACAATCTGTGTTAACTTCTACAGCTGAGGCTGAATACATAGCTGCTGGAAGTTGCTGTGCTCAAGTGCTTTGGATTAGAAATCAACTTAGAGATTATGGACTTGTGTTGGAAAGAATTCCAATCATGTGTGACAACACAAGTGCAATCTCTATAGTTGCCAATCCTGTCAATCATTCTAGAACAAAGCACATTGACATCAGATATCATTTCATAAGAGAACATGCAACTAATGGAACCATTGAGTTGCATTATGTCTCTACAGATAAACAACTAGCTGACATATTCACTAAGCCATTAGATGAAGCCACCTTCACAAGGTTGGTAAGTGAGATTGGAATGCTGAATTCTTCAGATTCTGGCTAAGTGAATACAGCATCTAGATTGTTGCAGCAGTAAACACTTACTTTATCTAAATTCTCAATATTTTTGGAGTAAGTGTTGGCTGAAATATGATTTATAAATATTTCAAATCTGTTGCATATGTTGAAAATCATATTTCTATTAACTTAAAATTTCTATGAAATTTTGAGAAAATCACTATTTAATTTTCTAGGATATTCTTCAATGAATATGTCTGGTAAATTTTAAAAGATAGTGAAAATCAAATTTTTATGAGTGATGTGTATAGTTCGATAAGTCAGACTTCTCGAATGATTCACTATTCGACATCTCTAACAAGTCTCATTAGAGTACTCTTGAGTTCTCGAATAGAGTCTTTCTGAGATATCGAATAGAGGTATTCTTGACTTCTCGAATATAGTAACTGAGTTCTCGAATGATTGAGTTCTCGAACATTATATTTGAGTTCTCGAATCATTTGAAAAGGCTGAATTCTCGCTGAATTTTAACCGATTTTGGACTTTTGTCTAAAAGTTTAATTCACTCATAAAAACACATTTTATTTAATTTAGAATTATTTCTAAGTTAGATAACTGCCAGCTGTGAGTTTCTATCTGCTTGAGTTATCGATTAAGCCTTTCTTGACTTCTCGAATAGTTGTTTTCTACTTCTCGAATACCTGACTTGTCGAAACAAAACTTTCATCTAATCGACAATTCAAGTACTTCGTACTTATACAATTCCACATCTATTCGATTCATTTCATTCGATTTCTCAAGCATCTACACTCTCTAAACCCCTGAAACCCTAGCTACGAAAAGCCAAATTTCTTCTTCAACCTTCAATTTCTTTCCTCTCTTCTACACACATGGCAACAGTAAAGTTCAACACCAACTTCATCGCTCTCACTAGTGATGTTGAAGCACCCAATGCCAATTTCAAGTGCTTTGTGAAATGGATGGCTGAGTCATACATCAAGGATGCACTCTCTGCCAACCCAACTCTGTATCTAGATATCCTGGAACAGTTTTGGGGTACTGCTATTGTGGAGGTTGTAGCCCTGGAAAACGCAATCACTTCATATATCATCTACTGCAAGATTCAAGATAAGGAAATCACTATCACTACTGCAGACATGAACCAAGCACTGGGCCTACAACAAGAGTCATTTGACAGACTGGCCACTAATGCAGAGTTAGAGGAATTCTTTGAGTTCATCAACTACTCAGATGGGATCAATCTTGGAAAGCTAAACAGAAAGAATCTGAGAAAAGAGTGGAGCTATGTGTTTGCAACACTTCTTCAAGTCTTCACTGCCAGGAAATCAAGCTTTGATCAAATCAGTGCACCTGTGCAGCAAATTGGATATGCATTGGCCTATGGAAAGAAGATAGATGTTGGCCAAATCATCCTCCAAGAACTATATGGAAGACTTGGTAAGAACATAACCAAGAGAGGTACTAATATTTTCTTCCCTCGCTTTATTCAATCTGTACTTAATTTTAAGAATGCTTCATTGATTGAATTGCCTGGGATTGATAAAAATAGAATAGGCTATCCTAAGTCCATGACCAAACTCATTTTTGGTAATTTGGAGACTAGGAATGATGTGGATGTAAGACTAAACATAACTCCCCATATGGAGGGTTTGTTTAGAACTTATCCCCACAACATGCCAACATTTGATGCAAAATCTAAGTTAGCACAGCCCAAGCAAGTAGAACAAAATGCTAACCCAGGGCGTGCTAACCAACCCTCTCAACCAAACACTCTACCAAATACTGAGCCAACTGCATCATCCTCTCAAAAGGGTGATGTTAGTAAAAAGAAGAGAAAGGAAGTAATGTCTGCACCATTAAATATCCTATCTGAAGCAGCATTAGCTGTTGAATTAGGTCTAGAAAGTGAGGAACCTGAGTCACCCTTACAGAGACCACAGAGGAAGAAAACTAAGACCACCTCTTCAGTCACACAAATGGCTGAAGTTGTAAAATCAGGGGCACACAGCTCACTAGGTGTATCCTCTCAACAGGGTGCACCTATAGAATCAAGCATCCTCCCCAATGCACCTTCTTGTATAGAGTCAGCACATGGGAGTGATAAGGCTGGCACTACACTGAGTGGAGAGCACATCACACTTGAAACTCCCTCTATCTCTCAGGGGGAGTTGCCAAAATCTACTCTAAAACACACTTCTCTTCCAGAATCTAACACTGAAATTTCTTTGGAACCTGCAACTCAGGCAACTGATATGCAAGGCATTGATCATCAAGAATTCTTTTCTCTTGATGAGCCAATAATTTCAAGTGACTTAGTGCATGACACTTTGCTCACCACCCAGGACCCACATTTAGATGGTGAGGGAATGCATGCTGGGGCATATCCTGATGACACCATCACAACCACAAAGGCTTCACTAGTTTTTACTAGAGACTCTGTGTCTGTGTCAACTACTGGTGTAACTCATCCCACTCCTGTGGAGACACCAGTAGTAGAGTCAATCCATCCGGTTACAAAAGTTGCATCTGTAACTGAGGAGTCTAGCTTGCCTAGCTCTAGCTCTGACTTTATGTCACAAGGGCTGAAGCCTGTGCAACATGACAGTGCTTCAGGATCAGGGTCTGTTCCACAAACATTGACGGTTGAAGCACTTCAAAGCTTAATTGTGGATCAGATTCCTGAGTTTGTAAAGATAGCTCAGAATCTTGTCACCTCCAATATTCCTAATCCAGACTATGAGGCCATCTTACTATGCCATAGGGATGATGTAGAGATGCAGAAGGCCAAGATAATTGATGATGCTGAGAGAGATGGCAATGTAGATGCCTGGCTGCAAGGAAAGAATGATATAACTCTCAGTGAAGCATTTCAATATCTTAGAGAGGAATACATCACTTCACTGGGCTCCAATGCAAAATCCCTGTCTCCTGGTGAAGTGTATGAAGCTGTCAATGATTCCTACAAGGGTTTCCTCAAGGCTGCACACTACCTTGGCAAGGGAGTCAAAACTGAAGTCAACAGGGTGTGTGACAAGACAGCCACTTCAGTAGCAGAAGTCAAGAGGGCCTTTGATGCTAAATTTCCTCAACTGGACAGTGTGGTCAAAGATCTCAAACACTGCAACACCACCTGCACAAAGATGGACAATGGCCTAGCCCTCCTCAAAGATACAGTCACAGGCCTAGGCAGCAGATTTCAAAATCTATCTGACCAGACTACAGAGGCCAATGCCATGCTGAGGACAATGTTCAAGAATCTTTATGGAGATAGGCTAGTGACTGAAGTCCCTGTACATGAGCTGTCTAAGTATGAAGTGAAGAGGCTGCAGGATCAATCTTTATCTGGTTTCAAGGCCAATGAGCTATTCACTAAGGTGAACACTCTTGAAAGGGAGGTGGCTACTCTCACTGAGTCAAATGCTCTCCTTACAAACAAGGTTGCCCTTCTCCATGATCAGTTGGACACTCAAGCAACCACCACAGCTAATGTCCTTCTGCATCAGCAATCCATGTTGGCTGCAATGATGAAGCACATGGGTCTCCCTCTACCTGAAGAATCTTTCAACCCACAGGTGGTTTCTACAGCCTCTGTGCCTGACAACAAGCCTAAGGGGGAGAAAAGGGCTAGAAACTCAAATACAAAGGGGGAGAAACCTAAGGAGAAGGGCATACAGATAAATGAGGGAGGTCATCACAGAGCACAATCTACAACCAATGTGCCAGGCAAAGGCAAATCCAAAGTTGATGAGCCTCCTACCCTACTGCCGGTTGTTACTCTACCAACTGTGCACATTACTACTCCTGGTGGTCAAAAGCAATCCATAACTACCACAGTGGTTGCAGGGAGTATGCCTTCTGACAAACTTCCATCCTCCATACCTGAGAGTGCCAAGCCTATAGAAGTTAAAGTTGTTACTGAGGCCAAGCTACAAGAAGTTGCTAACTCAAATGTTTATCATGATAAAGCCTTCTTGGAGTTTCTGAAAGCCACAAGGGAACAGGTTGGTGACACTCAGTTCTATCTGAGGGAGTTGAAGAAGCAGATTGATTACATCACTGTCATTCCCAAGAAAGTCAATAACCTATGGATCAAGGAGATAGTGATGATATCCAAATTAAAGATGTGGCATCTAACATACAAGACTCTACAAGAACTAAAACACTCAGAGATAGATGCCATACTTGAGCTTATTGAGAAGAGGAATGAGAACAACAAAAGTCTGTTTGATGACTTGAGGAATGACCAACCCTCAAGGCTACCAGAAGTGATCAAGAAGCCATGGACAATCATCTATCAGTCTGGCACCAGAATTGAAGACATCAAGCAATTGGTCATTCCCCATGATCTCACCTCTCGAAATCACAGACTGGTCATTGCTATCATTGATCAACTACAGAAGAAGGTTGGAGCCAGAAATGCTGAAGAAATTGAAGCTTTGCACATTCTCAGATCTTTTATAGCAACTGGTGAACTTCCAGAGAATGCTCAACCTAGGAGAAATAAGGATGATGATTCTGAAGACAAAAGTGATGGGAGGAGAAGACATCACAAGAGAGATAAGGGTGATGAAGACAAGAAGAAGAAGAAGGGAGACAAGGATAAGAAGAATGATGATGACCAAGGCAAAATCTATGAGAGGAAGATTGGAAAACAGCAAGCCATGAACATTACTAATGACACTCCTACCACAACACAAGGCTCAATGTCTAGGGTGGATATCACTGGTAATGATTCATCAAAATCTACATCTCTGGCCTCTGCAAATGTTCTACTACCTCAAGAAGAGAAGGAGATTCAAATCAAGAAACCAGGTGTATGTATCCATAAGCAAACTGCTAGTGGAGTACTACAATGGTCTTCTAGCAAGGGTCACAAGTTACTACCTGGCAATCATGTAAAGAAGATTAAAGTCAAACATGCTGCAAGAAGAGTGAAGCTATCCAAATCAAGAGCCCTAACAATCATTCCAGGATTGAAAATCCAACCACTTGATGAAGACTGATAAGTGGATTTTATATCCACTATTTTGCATTCCATTCGTACTTAAAACGATTGCGAGTTCTCAAGTTTCGTGTTAGTTTGATGTGTTTTCATTTAATTTGTGTAGGTTGCATAGTCGGGCGGCATTGGTGGTGTTGGTGAAGTATTGGTGGTATTCTGTGAGCTTAAAGTAGAAATTACAGGAAGTCTAGGGCAAGAGAACTCGGGAATTTGAGCTCAATGCGCATTCATCACTGTTTTGGCCATATCTTGAGTTCTAGAAGTCCGTTTGAGGCCCGTAAGCTGTCCACGCGAAGAGGAGAGAAATGTCTACAAATCTGTCCAGAGAAGCAGAGGCGCAGCTGCGCTCTAGAGGGCGCTGTTGCGCGGGACATAGAGGCGCAACTGCGCTCGGTCAGGCGCAATGGCGCATGTTGGAGTGGCGCAACAGCGCTCGTTTAGGCGCAAGGGCGCGTTGTTTGTGCGCATTCCAGGAGAATTGAAGCGCAGCGGCGCTCTTTGAGGTGCTATGACGCTTGGGTGTTTTTTTTGGCAGATTTCTTTTGCTTTATTTCGGGTCACAAATGTTTGGGCCTATTTTAATTAGGGTAACAGCTGAACCTTATATGTAATATAGAGACCTAAAAACAACATCTATCGTTGTTCTATTTTTTTCTTTAGCATCTATCAACATTTTCATCTCATTTTTCAAGAACAATTTTTCAAGAGGGGTTCTCCAAGCTAGTGACAAGCAAGGAGGCTTAATCTTTGGATACTCTTTCTCACTATTGGGGATTTATTTCTAACCTTATTTCTCTTTTATTATTATTTGTTTTCTAGAATTATGTTATCAATTGAACCCATGATGGCGATGAGGTCGATTATGGGCTAAATCGTTATCATGGGATTTTAATGGATTTTTCTATGGATTCTAGTAATTGAGTGTTATTTATGCCTTGGTGTGTGATTGATTGTATTGATTACCTAGTATGTTTATGCTTATTCGTTATAGGTGAGTCGCGAACACCTGTAATTGTTAGTTTAATCCTAGTGAATGCGAAAGTGGATCTAGGGTTTAGAACAATTCATGCTAGCATAGGTTTTTGCATGTGAAGAACATGTATTAATTTGTGGTGTAATTCTAACCATCTTGCACTGACTATGTGGTTTTATGGGTGCTTGAAGTTCAACCGGTGTGTTCAATTGCTATAGACATATAGGGACTACACATATTTGGCGACTACTTGACTTCTATCAATTGTGGATGATCAGTAGGATGGTATATGTACAACGAAAGTTGGTGTGTATCAGTTTAGTGCATCTAATCAGTAATCAACTCTGTCACATACTGGGTTAAAGGGCATAAGATTCTAGATGAAGTGGTTAATGAAATTGAAATCCCATGTTTGTTTATTATAAATTCATAGTTAAGTTATTTCCTCGTAATTTCCATAGTTGGCAATTAGTCATTAGTTAATTAAAACCAATTTTGTTATTGTCTTGGCAGTGAGTGTAAATCATAAACTGGTGTATAAGTGAACAAAATGAACAATTTGAGTCTCTGTGGGAACGAATCCTATTTACCGTATATTACTTGTTGACCACGTTCTCTTGCGTGAATAAGTGCGAACAAGTTTTTGGCGCCGCTGCCGGGGACTCGGTTCATTGTTTTTTTAGTTTATGATCTTGTCATCAATTTGGATTAAATTCACTGACTCAGACGTTTTTTTTTTATTTGATGGATTGTTGGGAGCAGGAATTCGTAATTGTTTGTGAGTTGTGTGCAGGTGGACATTACACTCATCAATGTGAGTATAACAGAAACCGGCCAAATTTTAGCTGGGACTACAATCAGAGTGGTATGGAGCAATCCCAATATCCATCCTACCCGCTCCAAAATCAGCAGTTTAAAGATGAGCCATACAATCCATGGGGAATTCAGCAGCAACAGGGGCAACAATTTCAGCATCAGTATGCCCCAGTGCATCAACACTTTCAACCTCCTGAATTTCAGCAGCAGCAATTTCAGACTTGGTCTATCCAACAGTCGACCGAAGAAGCTGAATTAGAAGAATTGAGGTTGATGGCTAAAAGCAATGCATTGTCTCTCCAGACAATAGGAGATCAGATTGGTCAAATTGCAAATGCATTACAAACATTGAATCAAATTGCAAGTGACACAGAAGGCCTAGCTGTAGAGAAGGAGGACAAGAACCTTCCTATCAGTCTTGACTGGCCTTTCTTAGCCACGGGTGAGACCATGATCGAAGTTCAGGAAGGAGAGTCTGAGGGCAAAGATGAGGAAGAAGCAGAATATGAAGCTGATAAGGAAGCAGAGCCGGAGGCAAACCAATCAGAAAATTCAGAATGTCCAGAAAATTTGGTTCTGAATAATCAGCCGCAACCACTTCCTTTGCAATCTGAAAATTCTGAAGAATCAGCCCAAGATCAAGAAAACTCCAAGGCTCAAGTGGCTATGATAATTCCTTCAAAGGATGAAGGGGGTCTCAGTGTGGAAGATGATGAATTAGAAGAGCATGTTCAGTTGTTGAATGCCGCTCCGTCGCAATCTGACTTCGACCAGTTGGAGGCCGAAGAGGAAAAGAGCATCACTCCTGTTGACAAATCTACTCCGGAGAAGACTACAGAGATCATCCAAATCGATTTTCCTCCTCCATATCCACAAAGGCTTCAGAAGCAAACTCTAGCCATGAATTTGCCGGCGGAGGATGAGGAGTGTTTTAGCTTGAAATTGGTTAATGCAGGGCAGAGTAAAAAGTATGACACGGAGAAGGAGAAGGCAAAGCATGGCCAACTGAGGATTACAGTGCCTTGGTTAATGGGGCTACGTATTCCACATAAGTTGCTTGGAGTGGAAGATCTCTGGAATTCTCAGGTGCGCCTTAAGCCATCAATTGAAGGAGCTCCCGAACTCGAGCTCAAAACATTGCTAGTTCACCTGGGGTATGTTTCTTGTAATTCAAATCCTTTGCTTGCTATTGTTATTGCTGCTAACTTTTCAGGTAGGCGGGAGAATGTTGTTAAGAGATCTTGTGAGGAGCGAAAATGGGTAAAGCTTGTCGTTGAAGATGTCGCTCCAGAAAAGATCATTAAATGGCCTTATAGAGTTACGGTGCAGAAATTTTTCAAGAGGAAAATTGTGGCCAAGTCTAGCTAAAGACGTTAAAGAAAGGCGCTTCGTGGGAGGCAACCCATGATTTCTTGCTTTCGAATAAAACAACAGTTGTGTTGGAGTCTTCACGTCTATCCACCACCAGACACACCACCCGAGGAGGGTGGAGATGCCGACGACTAGGGGAGTATCTCTTGTACCCTTTAATTTTACCTTTAATGAGGACATTGAAATTTTTAAGTTTGGAGGTGATTTTAGGGTATCAAGAGTCATTGCATTGCATATAGTTGCATATTCATGCATATTCATGTAGTATTTGTGCATTTAGCTTTGCTATGCCATTTAGATTGCATTTAGGATGCCATGTCATATAGCTTTAATTAGGATTGTAATATCATGTTGTTCATGCATTTCATGCATTTCATATGATTCCACCTGAGTGTCTGTTTTTGGCTCGATAGGTCGACGTTAATTTGAGTGTGATGACAATGAATAGAGGGTTGATTTAAGTACTTATGAAATTGACTTGCATGTGTCGGGAACACAATCTTTTCACGGTCTCACTGTGTGCTCTTGGGCTAGATCGAGTCATACCTTGTTTGGCTGTTGAGATTTAATCACTTATTTATATCTAGAATTTTCGTTATTCCCTCGATGGCGGAGGAGCACTTAAGTATAAGTTTGGGGGAAAACAGGGATTTCATGCTAAAGGTCGTGTCGTAGTGTAATAATGGCTAGGCGTCAAATGGCTAGTAGCCGGCTCATATTTAATATGAGTAGTCTAGGAGGGTGAGATAGTGCACCCATGTTGAAAAAAAAAAAGAAAAAAAAAATAAGAAAAAAAAATTGTAAAAAAAAATATAAAAAAAAAAAAGAGTTGAGAGAAAAAAAATGAGGGATTGTGAGAGTGTGTGTATGCTAATTGGCTAGGGTGAGCTCTTTAGCACTCGAGCAATTAAGTTCTAGGGGATTTTATGCCTAGTGACCTAAGACTTTTCCGGTCTGGGATCCACTAACCTAACGCTCGTTACATGGGTGCTATTGTATAAGCCTTTAGGGGTCTCACCCATTGCACGGTCATCAAGCATGTATATATGATGTTTTGTGTCGTTTGTTTAGTAAAGCATGAATCCTTGTCTACCTTGAATGATGATGGCGGTGTCTTTGAGTCATGGAGTGTCTAAAGTCCATTCTGTTTATAAACATGTGATTGTTTTGGCGAAGGATGAGTTATGCCTTTTATCTAGTTTCGAGAGTATATCCAGTGAGAAATGCACACACCACGTTTCCGAGCATGTATTGTTAGTATACGGGGCCTTAGTCGAGCTCTGTTTGGAGTTGTTGCATTCTTTGGGGCGTTTGCTTGTTGAGTTGGTTTCGGTAACTTTTGTGGGATCATTGCATTAGGACATCGCATTATCATGACATTTAATTTTTAGTTGCATTCATTCATCATTTTAGGGTTGAGTTTGCATTGCTTGAGGACAAGCAACGGTTTAAGTTTGGGGGTTTGATAAGTGGATTTTATATCCACTATTTTGCATTCCATTCGTACTTAAAACGATTGCGAGTTCTCAAGTTTCGTGTTAGTTTGATGTGTTTTCATTTAATTTGTGTAGGTTGCATAGTCGGGCGGCATTGGTGGTGTTGGTGAAGTATTGGTGGTATTCTGTGAGCTTAAAGTAGAAATTACAGGAAGTCTAGGGCAAGAGAACTCGGGAATTTGAGCTCAATGCGCATTCATCACTGTTTTGGCCATATCTTGAGTTCTAGAAGTCCGTTTGAGGCCCGTAAGCTGTCCACGCGAAGAGGAGAGAAATGTCTACAAATCTGTCCAGAGAAGCAGAGGCGCAGCTGCGCTCTAGAGGGCGCTGTTGCGCGGGACATAGAGGCGCAACTGCGCTCGGTCAGGCGCAATGGCGCATGTTGGAGTGGCGCAACAGCGCTCGTTTAGGCGCAAGGGCGCGTTGTTTGTGCGCATTCCAGGAGAATTGAAGCGCAGCGGCGCTCTTTGAGGTGCTATGACGCTTGGGTGTTTTTTTTGGCAGATTTCTTTTGCTTTATTTCGGGTCACAAATGTTTGGGCCTATTTTAATTAGGGTAACAGCTGAACCTTATATGTAATATAGAGACCTAAAAACAACATCTATCGTTGTTCTATTTTTTTCTTTAGCATCTATCAACATTTTCATCTCATTTTTCAAGAACAATTTTTCAAGAGGGGTTCTCCAAGCTAGTGACAAGCAAGGAGGCTTAATCTTTGGATACTCTTTCTCACTATTGGGGATTTATTTCTAACCTTATTTCTCTTTTATTATTATTTGTTTTCTAGAATTATGTTATCAATTGAACCCATGATGGCGATGAGGTCGATTATGGGCTAAATCGTTATCATGGGATTTTAATGGATTTTTCTATGGATTCTAGTAATTGAGTGTTATTTATGCCTTGGTGTGTGATTGATTGTATTGATTGCCTAGTATGTTTATACTTATTCGTTATAGGTGAGTCGCGAACACCTGTAATTGTTAGTTTAATCCTAGTGAATGCGAAAGTGGATCTAGGGTTTAGAACAATTCATGCTAGCATAGGTTTTTGCATGTGAAGAACATGTATTAATTTGTGGTGTAATTCTAACCGTCTTGCACTGACTATGTGGTTTTATGGGTGCTTGAAGTTCAACCGGTGTGTGTTCAATTGCTATAGACATATAGGGACTACACATATTTGGCGACTACTTGACTTCTATCAATTGTGGATGATCAGTAGGATGGTATATGTACAACGAAAGTTGGTGTGTATCAGTTTAGTGCATCTAATCAGTAATCAACTCTGTCACATACTGGGTTAAAGGGCATAAGATTCTAGATGAAGTGGTTAATGAAATTGAAATCCCATGTTTGTTTATTATAAATTCATAGTTAAGTTATTTCCTCGTAATTTCCATAGTTGGCAATTAGTCATTAGTTAATTAAAACCAATTTTGTTATTGTCTTGGCAGTGAGTGTAAATCATAAACTGGTGTATAAGTGAACAAAACGAACAATTTGAGTCTCTGTGGGAACGAATCCTATTTACCGTATATTACTTGTTGACCACGTTCTCTTGCGTGAATAAGTGCGAACAAAGACTTTGATGAAGAGCAACTGCAATTTCTAAGAGCTCAAAAGATATGCTTTGCTGCAATTGTGGATGACCACCTTGAGATCAAGTACACTGATGGGAGAGAAATAAAATTCAAACAAGGGGGTTGTCAGAATTGGGGTAAATTGTATGAGATAGAAAGAATCATTGCATTGCTGGACTCTAAAGACAAGGTAGAGAAAGTATGGAAGCTGGAATTGATTGACTTTGTGAAAATAAAGAGAGATTATGCTGAAAAGATGAGAAAGGGCTGCTATGAGAAGTGGTTAGAAAGGGAGAAAGAAATTGACAGACTGGAGATTGAAGCAGAAAAGCTAAGGGCAAAGGGATTGTGTAGAGTTCAGTTTGATCCCTATGTGGTGAAGTATAGGAGAAGAAATGGAGACAATGTCAATATAAGAATGAACCTACTAAGTCACTATCCTGCCAACATTCTGAAGCCAGTGCTTGAAGATTTCAAAAACTCTATCATGATTGAAGAATTGGATGCTATGGCAGAAATCATAAGAGCAATAGATGAGAATGCAAGAAAGGAAACAGAAAGCATATGATGATCTACAAGCCAAAGCAATGGAGATGCAATCAAATGAAAATGGCTAGTACCTCATCATACTGTAAGAGCATTTATCTTGTAATTCCATTTATGTGTTCAATCAGTATACATACCTGTACTCTTAAAGTCTTATCCTTATGTATGTTAGGCTTGTTATCAGACATGAAATTGTGACTAAGGGTCTCACTCACAATTTGGGGGAGATTGTTAGTTACAGAGGCATGCCTGTACACATCTAATAACAAGCCTATTTGTTTGTAATGCTTTGCATTACTTACATGACCTCTTAACTGAGGGAACCTCTAGTTGTAGAGTTTCTATTTGTATTGTACTTGTAGTAGGCATCAAATCCTAGTTGTGTAATTGTACAAATAGAGTCTAGAATAATGCTTGAAACCAAGGTTCATGCCTCAAGCAAGAAGTTAAAGACTGTCAAATAATCACAGTTGGGATTTGAAGAAATGAAGAATTTGCCTAAGTACCAATTCGAGAAGTATATTTGTCTCTTCGAGAAGTCCAGCATTCGAGAAGTCAGGGATTCGATATCTCAAGACACTATTCGATATCTCTGAATACACTGTTCGATATCTCATTCGATATCTCAGAGATTCGATATGTCTACTACTCTATTCGAGAACTCAAGAAGTCAACAAGTCAAGATGGTATTCGAGTTCTCAAAGAGTCAACAAGACAAAGTTCCATTCGATATCTCAAGGACTCAGAAAGCTATTCGACATCTCGAGGATTTGATAAGTCAAATGTTCTATTCGACAACTCAAGGAATCCTGATGGAAAAGAGCTATTCGAGAAGTGGTTCGATATGTCAATATAATAGTGTTCGAGAACTCAGAGTTATCGATCAAGTCAATTCTAGTTCTCGAATCACTTACTTAGTCACTTCTCGAATACATTCTTGGAGACAAAATACTGAAGAAATTGTACAAGTCAGAAACCTGCAACAAGCCAATGCACTTTATGGACCACAATCTGTAACGTGCTCTGGAAAGCCTACAAGGAAGCTTGGAGAGATATAGAAGAGACAAGGAGCTAAAGAAGTGGATCTAAACAGGCTTTGCAAAGTCAAATCTGTAACCGTTTGGACACTTACTCAAAAAGGATAGACAGACTAGAAAGTAATTTGTTTAGCTACCTTATTTGCAGTAAGTAGGCTGTATCCATGTTCTATAAGGACACAGCCTCACTTCATAACTTTGTAACTTTGTGCGAGTCGAGTTTTTCATACACTGTAAGCTATATCTCTCTGAGAAAAACGAAGCTGAGAATACTATCATTTGTATTCACAGATTGTAGCAACCTTTATCTAATAATACATTAGATTAAAGTGATATTGTGTTGTGTGTTGTTCTTTATCCGCATCTACATCTCTGCACACACAATACTTGTTTGCTACACAGACTCAAGGCACGAAAAGTTCAAGAATCCATTCACCCCCCCTCTGTATTCTTTCTTTGTATTCAATACTCAACAAAAAACAGTACATATTGTGTAATGGATGGGTAGGAATTGATTTAAATGGTATATATTAATGTGTAGGTCTAGTTTAAATATGGCATAAAGCTGACATGGATGTTTTAGCTAATGACTACAACTCAACAAATATAGAAGACTAGATGGAGGATATCTATAATTATTGCTAACATTTCTGATGGTTGGAGGACTATATTTTTTAGCTAATATGTATATTATGGTGACACCTAGACTTTTTAGCTAATAGATGGTAATGGTTGGAGATGCTCTTATCCATGCATTTCCACTCCTTTTCTTGCAATTAACATTCTAAACCCCCCCCCCCATTTACTACAGTGACATACACTTCACTTCATCTTTTGAATCTACAAAATCTTTGTAACTTTTGAGCATCATCACTTTGCTCTCAATTTTCATGAGCCTCTTTTCTTGCAAATATCAAATGAGGTTATGAAGATCGAGAGTGAAGTGATGAGCTCAAAATGCAGGAATTAACCGTTTTCTGCAAGGACTTGTATGCAAAACACGACTTGTCTGCGAAGCAGGTTTGTGTTTGTGTGTTAGTCACAGAGGCATGCCTGTTTACATCTAATAACAAGCCTAATTGTTTGTAATGCTTTGCATTACTTACATGACCTCTTAACTGATGGAACCTCTAGTTGTAGAGTCTCTACTTGTTGTGTACTTACAATAGGCACCAAATCCTAGTTGTGTAACTGTACTTCTAAAGTCAAGAATAATGCTTGAAAGAAGTTCCAAGGTTCATGCCTCAAGCAAGAAGATAAAGACTGTCAAATAATCACAGTTGGGATTTGAAGAAAGTGAAGAATTTGCCTAAGTACCAATTCGAGAAGTAGTTTTGTCTATTCGAGAAGTCCAGCATTCGAGAAGTCAGGGATTCGATATCTCAAGACACTATTCGATATCTCTGAATACACTGTTCGATATCTCAGAGATTCGATATGTCTATTACTCTGTTCGAGAACTCAAGAAGTCAACAAGTCAAAAGTAGTATTCGAGTTCTCAAGGAGTCAACAAGTCAAAGTTCCATTCGATATCTCAAGGACTCAGAAAGCTATTCGATATCTCGAGGATTCGATAAGTCAAATGTTCTATTCGATAACTCAAGGAATCCTGATGAAAAAGAGCTATTCGAGAAGTAATTCGATATGTCAATATAACAGTGTTCGAGAACTCAGAGTTATCGATCAAGTCAATTCTAGTTCTCGAATCACTTACTTAGTCACTTCTCGAATACATTCTTGGAGACAAAATACTGAAGAAATTGTACAAGTCAGAAACCTGCAACAAGCCAATGCACTTTATGGACCACAATCTGTAACGTGCTCTGGAAAGCCTACAAAGAAGCTTGGAGATATAGAAGAGACAAAGGGCTAAAGAAGTGGATCTGAACAGGCTTTGCAAAGTCAAATCTGTAACCGTTTGGACACTTACTCAAAAAGGATAGACAAACTAGAAAGTAATTTGTTTAGCTACCTTATTTGTAGTAAGTAGGTTGTATCCATGATATAAGGATATAGCCTCGCTTCCTTAGCTATTAACTTTTTAGAGAGTCAAGTTTTTCAGACATTGTAATCAATATCTCTCTGAGAAAAACGAAGCTGAGAATACTATCATTTGTATTCACAGATTGTAGCAACCTTTATCTAATAATACATTAGATTAAAGTGATATTGTGTCTTGTGTTGTTCTTTATCCGCACCTACATCTTTGCACACACAAACACTTATCTGCTACATAGACTCGAGCCGAAGAAAAGTTCAAGAATCCATTCACCCCTCCCTCTATATTCTTTTACCGTGTTCAATACTCAACAAGTGGTATCAGAGCGGGCTGTTTATTCAAAACCAGAAAAACGATCATGAGTTCGAATACACCAAAGACTACAGGAACGGTGAAAGTCCCTAAGTTTGACAAAGAGAATTATAACCTCTGGAAGATAAAGATGTAGTTGTTCATCAAAGCATCTCATCATTTGTATCCTGAGATTCTTAAGAATGGTCCATTTGTTCCCCAACAGGAGATTCCTGAAAAGACTGTTAGAACCACTACTATTCCAAGATCTTATGTGGCTAAGGATCCATCCAAATGGACAGAATCAGAAAAGGACATGGTTGCCCTTGACAGTCACCTCATGTTGCTGATTATAGATTCCATGGACATGTCAATGTTTGCAAACATTGCTTCATGTACCACTGCCAAAGAAATGTGGGATCACATTGAGGTGTTATGTGAAGGAACTGATGAGGTCAGAGAGAACAAGAAACAGATACTGGTCACTCAGTATGAAGCTTTCATGGCACAGCCCAAGGAAAGCATCACTGAGATGTTTAAGAGATTTCACAAGCTAGTTACTGAGTTGCAGATGAATGGCAAGGTTTACAGCACCAAGGAATTGAACATGAAGTTTCTGCTGTCTTCACCAAATCATCTAGAGCAAAGGGTCATTTGTGACAGCCCCAAATCCGGGGTCATAAATCTGGGCCATCACGGACCAATTTCCATTCAATATCAATATCCCTTGAGTTTTTTTTTTTTATATTAATACTTATGCCATTGACCCCGCAATAATAACACACACACACACCAGTCATATGCTCAGAGAACAACATTTACCATAACAAAAGTTTAGAGTTGAAAGTTAAAGGAGTTATTACAAACCAGGATCATACTTAAGTACATTGTTGAATAACACTTCGACATGAAGCGTTTCAACAACCAAAAGTTTATTACATGTCTTCATACTTAATTATACACAAGCCCTTAGAACCCGTCTGCCTCATCACTACCTCCGGAATCGATGCTAACGTGCCCTCAGAAGGTCGCCTTTCCCTTACCCTCTTGCGGGGCGTTCTGCGAAGTATTGGCATACCTAGCTGTATATTGATAAGTAGAAAGAGTGAGCTATAATAGCTCAGCAAGATAATTTTGTAAACTAGAATTTAAAATGTAACCAAGTATACATGTATATACATATGTAAACGATAACCAATTATAAACTTTAAGGAAGAATAAAACTCTTATTTAATAATACATCATCCACTTACTATTATAAGAAAGAAATCTAGGATAATACAGTATCAGTTTCTCTTCTAAAATAATATAACAATCAATATACCCTTTCAGTGTAATATTTCAAGATAATATGAATACTTGAATAAATCTCTCACTATCATCTTCTCATTTCCTTCTTATACAACAATTTTATAAATTAATATAAAATCAATTTCTCTTCATCTATAACAATAATTCCATCGTTTCATATCATTCTCCCTTTTTAGTATACCAATCTGACTTTATCATTTATTCTTTTATTCAAATATTGTGGGGGTTTTCACTGATTGCCGAATACGTGAGGCACGATGATCAGTCGTCCTCCGTACCCGTCCCTTTTTACTACCGGTAGAAGGAGGAAGGTACACCACTACATCCCCCTGGAGGAAGGTACACCACTACATCATCCTTCGGCAACTCTTGGGCCGAATTAAAATATTGATTGCTGGACTGTGCAGCACACAACCTCCTACGCTTTTTGTTGCTATCCCCCTTTTTGTCAAATCGTTATTCTATTTACTAAATGTCATTCCACATTTCCATTTTCTCGCTTTCATTTCCATATATCATTCACTCATCTCATTTCCATTCTCGCACATTATTTCTATAAAATATATACATAACATAATACTTTGATTATGATTCAGACATCTCTTCTATATTCAAGAATTCAAATATGCTTTTATATCCATAACATATTCCGTCTACTCTAAGAGTAATAATTAATAATCAAATAATATTTATTAAACCACTAACACTAAAAAGAATATTTTTAATATAGCATTATAAACCATATAACCCTAGATAACAACTGATACCATTCTCTTCCATATCTCTATAGTTTCCCAAAATCACGGAATTATATTCTTTGCAACATAACAACAATAGCATCACATATATATAAATTCCATAATACCATTTTTATTCCGAGGATAAATAATTTTCAAAGTAGGGATAAAAGAATCTTGCCTCGGTTCCGGTATCCTGACAGTATGGTTTGGGGCTCTTCCGGAGTTTCTATAAACACAAAATGTAAGAACCCAGATTTTGGGTAGAATTAAAACTTTTATTATGCATTGATGTAAGAGTGAACAGTGGTTACAACTACATTGTAATACTGGCTTTAAAGAATGAATAATGACAGGATATATATATTCCAAGGTTATATGGCCTGAAGGATGCTATTGGGTGATAACTTAGATTAGAATAATCTATCTCCTAGAAAGTTAAGATAAGATTCCCTAGAGAGAAATAGATACCCTCATGTCATCCAAATCAATATCTATTATAAGCCCAGCGGTTCCGTAAAAAGGTTAAGGAACACTCGAGGGTGAACCAGGTTCATTTTCCTAATTATAGGAATTAAATAAAAATAAGTGATGAATAGTGATTTTGGTGAAATTTGGAATATTATTATAATAATGTTATACCCGGTATTCGGAACGGATTTCTGAGTTCGTATTAGTGATCCAGGAGGAAAATAAGTGTATGTAAAAGCTGTCGGATTCAGAAACAGAGCACTTTCATTTTCTCCGAGAATTCCCTGGACACTGCCAAACTTAAGGATTTATTTAAGGGATTTAAGGAATTTAAATTCGAGAAGTATTAAGAAAGATGAAGAATAGTATTAGAAATATTAAGAAGGTTTTCGGTAAAACCCTAACTAGAAACGAATGAGTTATTCCCTCGAACGATCATCGAATTAAGCAATAAACGGACAAAGAATCAAGCAGAGGGCCAAGGGGCAACCATGTGCTAGTAGATAAGAGATTTATTATGTCAAGGAATTAAGGATTTTATTTAATTATGATTTGAGAAATTAGAATGAAAATCCTCGAGTTAGAATGATAAGCGTTTTGGAAATCGCTAGAACTTTATAACGAGATTAAGCGATAAAGCGAACGCGAAGCGAATTACGAATTTAATATATAACGATATGAGAAACACCACATGATCATCTAGGGTTTACTAATATTAGATTGGTGGAAAAGAAATGAGAAAAGAAAAGGAAAAGGAAGGAATGAGGTGTGTGATTAAGAAGTAAACAACAAGGCTCTTTGTCATCTTATTTCCTACAAACCACAAGTGATTAACACATGTATTAGAGAGTGACATAGCTGCTATACAACACCAAAATATCTACAAACCAATTAGTTATATAAGTAACCAACATATCTAGGAATCAAACTAGTACTTAGCAAATCAAACCACTTGGTTAAGCCTTAACCATCCAATGATCAACACTTGTCATGGTAAATCCTCATCCAACACCACACTACTTTAATAAAGTAGCCTTAAGATGAGATATTATCTTAAAACTCTTCACTTTATGCTATATTGAAAGAGCAACCAAGGCAAATACTCTCCCCCCCCCTTTAAACACCATTCGGCCCTTCCTTAAATTCCAAAACAAAAATCAAGCTTCCAACCATCACTTGACCTTGTAATTTTTATGGTGAGTTCCATAATTCATAAAAGTGATCTCCTAAAAATTTCAAAGCCAAACACCTTTGTTTCCATTTTCAAAGAATTCATCCAAGAGGAGGGTGAATAGTGATTCTATGAACTAATCTTGTTTTTTTCTTGTTTTTCATGGTTGATTTAGCAAGCTTAAGCACCTCTAAGGATCATACCAAGCATAGTGAGGCTAGATCATACTCCAAGGAAGGTATAGCAACTTGAAACCCTAGACTTTACCTTGAAATTTTGCATGCTCTTGATGGGTTTTAGTATAAGATGTGATATTAGCATGGTTATAAGCATGATTGTGATTTAGATTTGATAAATGTTAAAAATAGTTTAGATGAACGGAAAGGCATTGCTTGGCCTCAGTTCATGGTGATATATCATGTATATGTTGTTTGGGATGGATACCTTGATTATTGGAAAGTTTGGAATTTAGAAAGATTCGATATATAGCCGTCGTAATGCCCGATTTTCGTTAAACCTTAAGTAACCATGCATCACAGTAGCTTTAACTTACTGTTAAGCTTCGATTTCTGCCATGATAAGCTAGATTATGTTATAAGCTTCGTTTTGATATAAAGTTCGTATGAAATGGACTTACGGTTTAGGAGTTATGATTAAATTCGTAAAAGTGGTTCGAAACCGTAAACGAAAGTTCGTAACTGAAATTGGATCCCTTTAATACCACGAAATCAGTGGCGAATCTTGATAATTAAATATTAGAGGTGAAAAGGAAGGTGTGGGAGAAAACCACATGTCGAATGGATCGTTTTTCAATTTTATAAAAATGTTCGAATCGAGATTAAACGCGAACGAACCCTTAAAAGTATGACCTTGAATATAACTTAGAAAACGGGCGATAACACTCGAGGTATAATCTTGATTCGTAAACGACCGACCTTAGGACTTATATGACTTAAGTATATACCAAATATAAGCATGATGACATGTCTTGATAACGAACGAATGTCGGATCGTGTCGGTGATAAAAAGAGATACACTAAAAGAGACGTAACGAGATAACTCGAAAACATGTTTCGATTTAAGTGGAGTTTATACTTAGCCTTTTTATAAGCGTTAAGTGGTTAATCTTAAGTATTCTGATGGTTTATAGATTGTCGAGCTGACCCGGGACACATTACCCCTACCCGCACTCGATTCTCAGGCAAGTTTCCAATACTTGGAACTGTTGTTGTGATAATATATATATGATGATTGTTGTATACATATGCCATAGCATGCATGTCTACTTTCAAGTTATATTGCAATACTTGTTCCCTGAATTGATATTGGCTTATAGATTAGATACGATATATCAGTATAAGCCGGACTTTTGGTTAAGACCCTTAGTGAAGGGCATGTGATATTCATTCTTTAAATGTAGACCGGGAGTCGGTATTTTGAGATATAGATGTAGTCTTGGAAACCCGGAGGGATTCCAACGACAGATTAGTATTCCGTTTGAGGAATGTTATTATTAAACATTAATTATATTTCCATAAAGTATTATTTACTTGGAAATCTTTCGAGAAATGTTATTTGAGTATTATCTCAGTTGAGAGATATTAAATGAATATTATTTCGAATATTCATTTAGAGTTTGATTATTTCATGAATATTATTTCAAGATTCATTTAGAATATTGTTTATTAAATGAATATTACTTTCGAATATTCATTTAAGGTTTTATCTATTCAATGAATATTACTTTAAGATATTTCTTTGAAATTCTAATTACTTAAGGAACATTATTTCAAATATTCCTTGAGAGTATTGATTACTAAATGAATATTAATTGGATATTCATTTAGAATAGTATTTATTAAATGAATATTATTTGAATATTCGTTTAAGGTTTTATTTACTTAATAATCATTATTTGAAATATTTATTTGAGTTTATCTACTTATCGAATATCATCTTGAATATTCATTTGATCTTTATTTATTTAATGAATATTACTTTCGAATATTCATTTAAGGTTTGATTTACTTAATGAATATTATTTTAAAATATTCATTGGAAGTTCTATTTACTCAAGGAATATTACTTCGAATATTCCATTAAAGTTTTGATTATTAAATGAATATTATTTGGATATTCATTTGGAATGTTATTGATTAAATGAATATTATTTTCAAATATTCATTTAAGGTTTGGTTTATTCAGTAAATATTATTTTAAATATTTATTTAAGTTTATTCATTCAAGGAATATTATTTTAAAATATTCATTTAAGAAGAGACTTATTTAATAAATAATTCTATATATTCATTCGAGGATTACTTACGAGCAATATTATGATTTATTCATATTCCTTAATTATGATTGATTTAATAAACATCCTTGGAATGTTTAATAAAATTCTTTTGAATTCTTTTTATAATGATTTATATTATTCGAAGGCTATCCTTCACCTTCAAATATTATGTAAAATATTTCGGAGTCTTTTATGACTATTTTATCAAGGGGAGGTTCCCAAAACTTTAATTTCATTTAAATCTATCTTAAAGAAGATTTAAATACTCGCTCAACTTCCAAACGTATATAAGGGGACCTCACTTGAGCGATGTTATTTATTGGACTGCCCGGTCCTATACTTGCTAAAACTATCTTGTCACTCACATCTTGATTCTTTCAAGCATCGATATGAGTCTTTTGGTTACCTCCTCAACGCTCGAGGGGTACGATTGATGTAACAAGTTTATATCCATTAACAAGCATCAGCTTGGGAAATATTGGTGAATTTTCCTTTCCAATTAGATACGACTACTTTGTGGAGTCCTATCAACAAGTGTTACACTTGGGGAAAAAGGGGAACGAACTTTACGTTTCAGAGTCATGGATGATATTCGAACTAGGAGACGCGTAAGTGGCCGAGTGGCGCCGGTCCAGCAATAGCCCCACCGTTGGCTGAGGAGTTCCAGAGGGCGGTAGATAAGTAATTCCGTCGGAGCTACCCTCTACATGTAGAGAACGACTGATGAGATGCATGACATACGACTGATCATCGTAAACGTCAGGGCATCTGGCGCGGCAATGCTCCCGTATTAGTTCATCTTCTAAAAGTAAGAAATTTCTGCAACACTGTTGGTGTTGGCAAGGTGAAAAAGTGTTGAAACCGGAATTGCAATATTTTTTCCTGCAAGTTCCTCTTCTATGATAATTGAGAATATCTTGCTTATCTTTTGCATAGCAGATATTTATTCAAAACAAATATATTTTTGAGTTACCTTGTAACTTCATCTCATACCTTATATTGGTACTACATCGTTAATGCATGGCATATGGTTTCAAAGATATTTTGAACTGTCATATATTATTGTCGTTCAATTATATTTTTGGTGGGCTATTGCTCACCCTTGCTTTATTTATTATATCACAACAACAGCTAGATCAGATGGCCGCGCAAGGCGCACGCAGCGTAAGCAGGTGTCAACCGTCAGAGGTTTACCGCTAAGGTCTTGGCTACCTTGTTGAGGATGCAACTACTGGTAGGCTAGTTGTTAGCAATTGAGCCTCAAATGTATTTATATTATGGTATCTATTAATGGATGGCAAAGAGTATGTAATTGTACAATTGTAATTCTTTGGGTTGTAAGAACTCACACTTGTGATTAATAATATTGTTGGTTACTCTGATTTCATCTCTGGGACTATAACGGGTGTGTTTTATGTTGTTGTTTTGGGTCACAAGGTTGTAATTTAAATTATGTTGGTTTTGTGGATGGATATTGAGACCGTAACGACCAGATCCCTGACCCCGGATCTGGGGGTGTTACACAAAAGGACCGTCGTTAGAATACCACATCTCTTACCCACTACATTCTTATATAATAAGACCCTTTACACTTCAATATATGTTTAACGTATTACTATTATCCCAAAGGTTCAAGAACTTCATCATTTATAGTCTCAATCGAAGTTTCAGGGGTTTTCACCATTTCCCCTAACGACTACACTTAACTGTAAAAATTATCAGAAAATATGAATTTCGAATTTTAATGTAAGGTCAACTGTCAAGGGTCCTCTGACCACCCTACTACACTATCCCAAAATTTCATGGCTTATAAAACTGTCTAAGTATGGTAACTTTACCCTCAAAGTTGATACAATTACGTTTTCTCGGTTATCGAACGTCTTTCACTAAAACTGACTTTTCTCCTAAACCGTTCATCAGATTTTAACGCACCTTATATCAAAACGATCTATGAACTAAGCTCTATCATTTCATGGTCAATTGGTAACCTAGGCAGTGAAGTACCGTACGAATACAGGGGTCACAAAACAGGGCAGATTTCGTCCTAACGAAAATTGGGCATTATAACGGCTATAATTTCATACTTTCCAAAAATCAAACTCCTCCAAATCAATCATCAAACACAATAATCATCACCTACACCATGTGGTCTTCATTACCAGCCATGGTTACAATCCCAAACTCCTTCCAAAATCAACTTTAATCACTTACAAACACTTATAACATCATAATCATGACATTTATACTACTTAACCACTACTACATCAATATCCATCATAAATATAAAAGAGCAAGCATGATTATACCTTCTTGAAGCTTTGATAACCCTTAACAATCCTTGATATATCCTTAATCAACCTTATACTAGCTTGTATCCACTAAAAGAACCATGAAAATCAAGTTAGTTTCTTAGAAAACACTATTCATCACTATTCATCTTCAACTTCTATAATTTTATTACCTTGCTAAATGATGGTGGATGGCTATGAAACTTTGTGCTAGTCTTGATCTATCCTCCAAGATGCTCCATGATTTTTCTCTTGATTTGATCTTGAAGCTAGCTAGGGTTTTGGAATTTTTTTCTCCTTTTTCTTGGTTTTTGGCCGAAAGTTGTATATGGATGGGGGAGATATTTCTTTTGCTTGTTTTTGATCTTATCTTACTTTAATCTCACTAATACTAGAGTATCTTGGAAGCTTGGTAAGATATTTGTGATTAAAAGCTTGTTAAAAGACTAATTTACCCTTAAAATGGTGTTAGTGGAATGTGACATCATCTTGATGATCTAATAATCCCATTTTGATTTTCTAAGTATAATGCTAATGATCTTGGTAAGTAAAAATGTGATATGTATCCTTGTTATATTAATAATCTTGGTTGCTTAGTTTCCATACTCGTCGGATTGTGATTCGTTTCGAATGTACCTCATTATCTCAGTGGTTTTAACAATCCAAATTCCATTGGTATTCTCTTAACTTAATAATCCCCTGGCTCAAATCTAAATTCACTAATCCCTCAATATATAATTCTTATAATGTTTCCATGTTACTTAACATCTAATAGAAGTTCTTTGGAAGTCAAAATCCTTAAAATCCATGTTTTAGGAATTTCTGAAATCTATCGTCATTTCGAGTCACTTAACTTCATTGTACAACACTAATATGGTTTCTGTTTGTTCATTTTCCATCTCTAATCTAGAGTACCTACATACCATTTCCTAAATTCCTCAAGATTACTATTCATTTGGGTACTGTAGCCTTGCTAAAGTTAGGGTTATTACATCATTTTTCTAAGGGAAAGAGATTTGAACAAAGTTACATATGATGTGCTCTATGGGGTTTTAAAAACTCATGAGCTTGAGTTGCTTCAGAAAAGGGCTATCCAAGCCAACCAGGGCAGAATGATAAACACATCATGTGCCCTGATTGTCAACAAATCTATTCAAGACCTAGAAGCATTTACAAGCCAATTGAGGATAGAGGAGGTAGTAGAAGATGAAGAAATTGAAGCTGAAGTAAGTGAACCTGGTGAGGAGAAGGAGGAAGATGAGTTCTATACTCTTGAAGAACTAGATGGGATGGAAAACACTTCATATGCTTTCATGACCAGAAAATTTCCAAACATCAGATTTAAGAGGAATCAACCCTTCAAACCCAAAATCCAAAACCATTCATTCAACAGGAACAAGGCACCTGTGCAACCAAACAAGAAAAAGTTCAAAACCAACCATGTGGATAGGTCATCTGTAAGGTGTTATAGATGCAATGACCTAGGGCATTTTGCCAGTGAATGCAAGAAGCCTAAAAAGAAGGATAGAGATTATCTTGAGCTCGAAGCTAAGTATGAGGCCCTTCTGAAAAAGCAGACACAAGGTAAGGCCTACATAGCTGAAGGGAAGTGTTGGGATGATTCTGACAGTGATGGAGAGGAACAGGAATTTTGCAATTATGCCTTGATGGCCAATTCCAAGGAGGACACATCTCCATCAGACCCTTAGGTACCATCTCTCACTACTATAGACATGTCTGTTTCAGAGTATAAATGCATGATTGAACAACTATCTGTTGAGATGTTTAACATTCATACTAGTATGACTGCTGCTAATGAAGAGATTAATAAACTGTCTACTAGAAATGAAATGTTAATCAAAAAGAATGAGGAACTTGAGCTAACTGCTATGCAAGTAGAAAACCTTAAGAAAGAAGTTGAATATCTGTAGAATAAGGTTTTGTGTGCTAGTCAGGTTGAAAAGGCTCTTAGGGATGAATTAGCTGAAAATGAATTCAAACTGAAAACCTTCAAGAAATCATCTTGTCTAGTGCAATCCTATTGTGAGAAAATTGAAGCTAATCCCAAGGCTGCTATTGGACTTGATTATGGCACTCTTAAACAGAGAAAAGGCTATGCTGTCAATAAAGATGACATAGTTGTTCATGAGAAAGTGCCTTACATTTTGAAAAAGACTGAAAATCCAATTTTTAAGGAATCAACATTTGAAATTGATGAGGATGCCTTACTCATCAAACAAATGTTGAATGATGAGGATGAGGCACAATCCAATGAACAACAAGCATCCTCTAAGAGTGAGAGTGTCAAGTCAAAAGCCAAGGAGCCAGTAGGTGATAGGATAAGACCCAAGAAGTTTGTTAAGTTTGTTTCAGCTGGAAAGAGTGAATCAGAGAAGAAAGTGACTAAGAAGAAACAGAACAGAAATGGCAAGTTAGGGATTAACAAAGATAACAACTATGCTTATATGCCTAATGCCCCTAGGAAAACTTGTCAGAACTGTTTCAGTACCAATCATTTAACTCATGCATGCAAGAAACCTGCTGCTAGTGTGTCTAAACCTTTCTATGATTGTTTTGTGCCTCTAAGACATAGAGATGCACCATTTTGTGATAAATTTGACTGTATGCCATGCAATATGAATGTTATGACTAGTTGTTTCAATCTGAGAAGGCAAATCATTGATGGTTGTATCAGTCACAATTCTCACACACACTACACCAGGTCAAAGTCTGAAATCTCAGGTTCTAAGACTTCTAACAGTGACAAGAAGACTAACACCAAGAAAGTTGACAAGCATGTTGTTTATGATAAAACTGTTTCTAAGTCACATGGACCCAAACTTGTTTGGGTACCAAAGGAGAAGTAATACCTTTGTGTTTGCAGGGCAAAGAAAGTGAAAAGAAGGTCATGTGGATTTTGGACAGTGGATGCTCAAATCATATGACTGGTGATATGTCCCAGCTATCACAGTATGAGGAAAAGGCTGGCCCAATGGTTGCTTTTGGAGATGACAGCATGGGTAACATATTGGGATATGGCAAGTTAAAAGTTGGAAATGTCATCATTGAAGATGTAGCACTGGTCAAGGGACTCAAGCATAATCTGCTAAGTATTGGTCAGTTTACTGATAGAGGATTCAAGGTGGATTTTGACAAAGATGAATGTTTGATCACCCACAAGAAGACTGGTGACTTTACTCTATCTAGAGTAAGGAAAGGAAGCCTGTTTGTAGCCAATATGGATTCTGCAAACAAGGACAAAATTTGTTGCTTTTGCTCAAAAGCATCAAATGAAGATTGTTGGCTGTGGCACAAGAAATTATCACACCTGAACTTCAAAGCTATTAATTCTCTAGTCAAAAGAGAGTTAGTGAGAGGCATGCCCACACTTGAGTTCTGTCAAGAAGGAGTGTGTGAGGCTTGTCAAAAGGGAAAAATGAAAAGATTAAGCCACAAGTCAAAGACTGTGACATCAATAACCAAGCCCCTGCAACTCATTCATATGGATTTGTTTGGGCCTGTTAATATTATGTCACTAGGAAGAAAGAAGTATGCCTTGGTGATGGTTGATGACTTTACAAGGTACACATGGGTGGAGTTTCTGGCATCAAAAGATGAGGCTCCACAAGTAATCATTGAGCATATAAAGAAAGTTGTGACGCCCCCAAATCCGAGGTCAGAGATTCAGGTCGTCACATCACCATCCAACCATATCCTACCTGTATTAACTTTTCAACTCAACAATACATCAATCCCGACCTCAATCTTACGTACATACAAGTTAGAGCCTCAGAAACGATAATCAAAAGTAACACTAAATATTACAATTCATCTGTACAATCCGGAATCTTACGTACTTCCACTTATACAACTACACTTGAAGACGAGTCTTACTATTACAGTTGAAAACCTATCAGACTTACTCTGTAGTATTTATCTGGAACTAAATCATCTCGGGGTAAATCTTCTACTCCTCTTCTGCTGGTGCGGAGTTAACTGACCAAATTCTTCTCTTTCTGAAAAGTTTTTATAAAGCAAGAATGAGCTACATAATGCTCAGCAAGTTCGCCATTTTGAAAAATAATAATGTGGTTTATTTCGAAAACGTTCCCAACTGTATGGGTATATACATCTCAGATTTCAAAACATAATTTGACAATATATATGTCCGAGTTTGAATAAAACATTTATACTCGCTAAGGAGCTTTAAGAATAACATATGAGTCCTTTATAAGGTTCCCATTTCAATATATCTCAGGTTTGAAAATATATACATATTAGTATATCATTTTCGGCAAAACACTCTACGGTTAACATATTGTACAGGGAATACATTATTGCAAAACCTCTTTCCTTCCATTAGCTTAGAAGGTTTCTCATTCAAAAACATTTCATTCTTTGAAATAATTGCAAGGGTGCACTAACACGTGCCAATCTTTATAGGAAATCTTGTAGTTCTAGATACTGCACGATGTCAATATTTTCTCATAAAAAACCACACTATCGGCAACTTGGCACTTAGGCCCAAGAAGCAGTGTTTGAGTATTTTTCCAAAGTGGAGGATGGGACTGGAAGAAAACATAAAAACCTGACAAGGATTGACGATGATCAGTCGCCACATCCAAGTCCAATAATCCGCGGGCCTTCTCTACCGGTAGAAGGATAGAAACTACATCCGTAACTATCCTCGGGTGAAAACTACATCCGTAATCACCCTCGATGAAAACTACATCCGTAATCATCCTTCGACAACACCTGGGCCGGAATAATAATTGATGGACCGCCTGGCTCACGGCCGCTTACACATCCCGGGAATCGTTCGTCAACGATTCCCACACCTGCCAGAGTCCCCTTTTTCTTTTCTTTTCAAAATCATTTTGATAGAAAACTTGAGTAGTTGAAGTTCGACCTCAGTCGTTCGATAATTCTTGAAAAACGTACAAGAAGCAAATGCTGACCGGGGGTTTTCAAAAAATGTTTTGGGTCCGAAAGAGTTCAAGTTTGAAAACGCTGAAGGTATCTTGGATTAGTTTTGTCTTTAAAATAATGAACGATAATTAATAAATAATATTTTTAGATTTAATATATAAACAATTAGTAAAATAATTATTTAATTAAAATAAGCTTTTAATCCAAGATAGATATTTTTGAGTATTTTTAACAACGTAAAAATAATAAATACGTAAGTATACGATACTCCCCGAATGACCTTTTGGGTTTTCGTAATTTAATCATGATACAATAATATACCGCTCCCCGGTCAATAGTATATTTGGACTGCTACGACCTCTATTGCTAGAGTCGTTGTCCGAAGAAACATTTTCATTCTAAGTTCAAGGGTGTACAAACACATATGCATATATCTCAAACTTCAACATAATCTCATAAAGCATACGCATATAATACGTTCGGAACTACAAACACAACAGTGAAAAATCCTTATATATAAGTTTTGAAAAGTAAACTTGCATGGGTAAAATCAAGAATATAATCTTTTGAAATTAAATACTTAGGGTTGGAAAACTTGCCTTGGTGAGGTTGGGGTGGTCGGCTCGCGAAGTGGAATGGAAATCTATACATAATCAATATTTGTACGTTAGTACCTTAACAACGCTACTTAATCATAAGGTTTTAAAAAACTCGTAAGACCAACTTAACGACTCCACTTGTGACCACTAACCCTCTCATATGACCATGTCGTCACATTATCACTTTCGTTACCCATTTGACTCAAATCTATTCCTCAAACTCGAAACTCAAGTGAACATTCTTAAAACTACTTTAAACTAATCCCCTAAGTGGTTTTTCACTTGCGCGGATTTTACTTCAACATTTTTATAAAATTGAAAAATACATATTTTAATCCAATTCATTTTGGGTAGCCTTCCCCACTGCATTTACTAGTTTCTCTAATTTTTCCATGATCCTACATAAATTTTTAGGGGTTCAAACAAGGTTCACAAGGGGACCACTTAGTGCAGTCCGGAATCCAGAAACATATTTCACTTCTCAGGCCATAACTCAAAATCTATACATCACCTAGTCATGAACCTTACATCTCCAGAAACTACATTCAATTATCTTTCCAACAATATATGGTAGGACCTCAGGGGACAATATTTGGGGGTTCAAAACCATGTTACAAGACAGGTCAATGTTCCTGGAAAAACTCAGCAAGCATGTACCACTTAGATCAACCAATTTTCTCAATTCCACAACACAACCAATACCTAATTCACTTAGTTCATGCTTTATAACACTCATGGAGATACATATACTATCCACAATCATAAAAATCACAATCACAACATCAAAACTCAAGATCCATGTCATCCATTACTTATACAACCAAGATTAACACTATAACCATGGATCTAACATTAAACATCACAATTACTACATGGCCAAGAGGGGTTAGGGTCACTACACCATAAAAGGCCTACAGCAACACAGAAAAAGTGTTGTCGTAGGCCCAAAATATGTTGCCATAGGCCCAAAAAACCCCAAAGGCAACATTTTGCTTGTGTTGCTATTTTTGCCGTTGCCTTAGGGGTCAAAGGCAACATTCTGTTTCTCTATGGCAACATCAATTTTTCTGTTGGCGTAGACTAGCTATGGCAACAATATTATTAGTTTTTACCAACATGATATTATGTTGCCTTTGGGTTAAACATTTTGCAAAAAAAGTGGGCCCCACCAGTAGGTCCCACCAACGGGGACCACTTTTTGGGACCCACATGTTGGGGCCACTGTGGAGCCCACTTTTATGCCAACACAAATTTTTACCTATAGCAACATTTCTTCATATTAATTTTCCTTTTTGCCAACACTTTATAGCATCAATGGCAACACTTTTCTATTTCCAACAAAAAATCATAAATATGAAAAATATGCATTTCCTAAATAACCAAATCAACATAACCTATTTTTCATTTAATAATCCAAAACCAACAGCTCAAATTCACTATTCACTACAATCATCAACCAAGTACCTCCAAGCTTAATATTTCATAAACTAGTTACGCACAATTCATTTACTAAGTACATAACGACTAAAATAACAGTCACGCCCATTGGAATATATGGTTTTGGAATTGGTTCCGGTGATTAAACTGTTGCTCCTTTGGTTCCACATCTCTTGCATTTTGTTCCCATTCTGGCTACCAACTCTCCAATTCACTCCGTCAACACTTTATCTTCTACCGTGCCAAGAGAGAGTTGATCTATCACTGTATCTAGAAATTAAAGAATAGAATCAGATAAAAATGAAAGATGAATGTTACTGAATACTAAGTATGCCATACATGCTTATAATATGTACACATAGACAAACATATGGAGAAAAGTAAAGGATGCTATAATTTTAGTATTTTAATATATAGCCTACATAGCATGCATAACTTTTGGATTATAAATATGAGTGTAACTGTAAGAAAGAAGAAAAGTAAAATAAAAAACCTGGTTTTGTCAATCGTTCCATCACTTTATGCAGTATATCATACCGCAAACACATGTGGCATCTTTGACTGTTGATCCCATATGGAGAGTAAGGTTCTTGGCCAAGCTGCAATGCCTATAAAAATAAAGTCATAAAATAAAAAGAAAAAAGGTGAGAAATCCATCAACACCTTAAAGCAGTTTGGAAACAGACATCACGAAGGAAACAAAATTGTTCTACAAAAATACTGCCACCGTCCCTTTATCTTGGCAATATAGAATATTATCTATTCAATAAGAAATAATATATAAAAAGGTACATCGCATAATATATAGTTTAATTCAATTTAAATAAATGAAGTTTCATACTAAATAGAACTTAACATAGCTGCACAATTTTAGTTATGTCTGTATCACTTGTTTTATAATAAATGAAGTTAGGAACTATTGTATCACGTGTTTTAGAGTGAATCATAATTTTAGTTATGTCCATATCAAGCTTGGCTAAAAATGCACTGTAGGTTAACATCTCAAGATGAAAATAGATACAGGAATTGCACAATCAGTAAGGCATAACTAGAAGAGTGGTGGTTCAATGACTATACAAAACAAATATTCAGGGAACACAAGAAAATTGCACGCATAGTGTAAATAGGTTTGTCAAAGTGTTAATTTCTCTTATTATTAGACATCATATTTATAGATAACCAAGATGCACGCCCAATCATAAACAAAAAGTTAGAAGACGTACTAAAAATCTTGTATTCCCAGGTAGTTTTGACAGTTGTCAATATGTTGCTCTTTAATATAATTTACAATCATCTTTTAAACTGTCATCTATTAGTAAGTCATTAGAATGAGAAATGGAAGCAACAATGCAAATGATATTTCTCAGACCTGCAATAATGTTTTATAAGTTTGCCACGTGAATATAAAAACAATTACTGGTGCCGGCGGGGTGCAAAGGATGAAAGGATGAAAGGACAAACTATCTCTACGCACAAAACAATGTAACAAGCCATCAACATAAAAGGAAGAAGTGCTTAAAATACTAACCTATCATTAAATAATATATATGAACCCAGAGTATCAAGAAGCTGATAATAGCATTAAATGTAATGCAAGATAGTAAGCAAAAGCTTACCTTTTCCCATCAGGGTTGAAAGCCAATGCATTTATCGGTCCAAAGTGACACCTCCAATCTCTTCATCAAGGAACTATACAACAACATAAGGATTAGCACGCACCCAGAAAAATGAGGAGGGGGGAGGGGGTGTAACCTTCTGTAAGTGCCATATTCAGCAAGGAATGTGTTTCACCTTGTGATAGGATTTAACTTAGTATCAGTAAAAGAATGTATACCTTTACTGAAGCTTGTTGAACATCTGGTATCAGTTTGTTAGATTAGGAGCTGATGACCGTTCTCATACCTGCAGGGCCAGCCCGATACTAGGCTGTACTCGGGGTCCGACAAATTACCCGGGACACTGCAACTAAATTGAAATCTCTATGCAGACTTGTTAATGTTTTTCATCTGAACCAAATTTAAAGATGTACTTGTCAAAAAGTCATAGTATTCTTGTAGACGATGCAATTTGTACGTTAAAAATACTCACACCAAAGACATGGTCTGCATTATTTCTAAGAGGCTGGAGATGCCAAACAATAATACAATCATCTATAATATACTCACTTGGATCAGTTGACCAGCCTGCAATCCCACCATAAGCCAGTCAGCCAAGAAGGGACTGTGCTGTTCTGTATGTGTGTTCTGTCTCGAACGCTGTGTAAGTGCATAGTGCATAGAAAACTAGAAAGAATCAACTTAGCAATAAAAAAAGAATCAGATGCCTGGACATGCCTTCCAACACCTTCTTGGCATTTAAACCCAGTAGCAATTAGGGTTATACTTACCTGAAAGATGGAAATCAGGTTAGAACATAAAGTGCAACAAAGTGAATATAATGGCAGCTTAAGTTTCTCAGTTTAGAAGATAAAAGGTTGACAAATTATACGATAAACCATAAAAGTAAAGCACAGCACAAAAGTCCCCACACCGTGCTTTCTCTTTCCCTGCTATAAGGACTGATGTCACCAGCAGAATATAAGCAAATTCATTGTAAATTAATCACATGCACAATATATTGAGGGTGATTAACATGTACTAATTAGCCGATAAGAAACAAAAGACCCTGGCACTTTTCTTCCTCCATTGATAAGAAATTCTAAACCTTTGGTGGACTTATACAACTTCTCAAGCTTGCTAAATGCCATGGACTCGCTGGGCATTAAAGGCTCACTGCAATTCATCAAATCTCTTACACAAGATTCAAAAACTGCAATCTGAATTTTAGCAAGAAGATAGCAAAAGAGCTTATGAAACAACATTATTTCGCTCAATATCCTACTATAAAATTACAACAAAATTTGCCTTTAGAAAAATGTAAAAAGTAATCGATCATTACATAATAAGAAACATATATAGTTCAAGTTACATCACTAAATACAACAGCCACAACATATTTGCAAACCCATAGAAACTGGGAACAGCTAAATACTACAATTGTATCAGAAAACAGAGAATCTACAGATGCTTTTTATAACTGCCAAACTCTAAAAAACACAATTACAAATATATTAAAGTATTTAGGTGCACAGATATACACACCCTAGCTTTGGTTGGTGAAGAGCATCTCCACCTCATGAGCAAGAAAAGGAGAAGACTGCACATCCAGAAAATCTGATTGCCATATAAATGTTTCCTTTCCATGGCTTCTCAATATGCTATTGACATTTTGGACGAAACCTTTCTGATGAACTGGTGACATGGTGTCCGATGAGTGAGCTCTATAGTAACCAATATTTACCAAGTACATCTTTTATCTATTAATATACGGTATTAACACTAACAAATTAATACAAAAAATCAAATTAACACTAACATTTTAGTACAAAAATCAACTCAATATTGACACAAAACAAAATCAAACATATTAACACAAACAATCAACTCAATATTAACACAACAAAATGGAACACGATTTAAGCTCTAATATTGAAGCTACAAAATAAAAACGAACTCATAAAACAAATAATACATTCAATATATATAACACAAAAGATAAAAATACCTTAAACTCAAAGCCCCAAATTGAATCCGATTGAAGCCCTAATTTTGAATACCCAAACCCAATTGAATTGAAGCCCAAATTTCAATATCAACCCTGAGACATTAAAAATACAAATAGAAATCAGTCCTAAATTAAACAAACATATATATGTACAGATAATACGTATAGATAATAATCTTAAATTGAAAAAAATCATAAATTAAAGAAACATACAAATTAAATAGAAGAAAATCGAAGAGTGTATATCATATGTATGTATGGGTGGATGGATGGATAATAGAAGGAAATCGAAGTGTGTGCTTGTGAGAGTGGGAGAGAAAGAGAGAAAGACGAGCAGAGCAAAGAAAGAGAAAAAAAGAAGTTTGAATGAAAAGGAAGAGGCAGTATATTTTGATGATGTTGAAAATTTTGGATCAGGCGGTATTTTTGCCGCTCGTGACTCATCTTTCTCCCAAATTTTCATCTTTTTGTTTCTTCCAGGGAAAAATAATTTATTTTTTTATTCTTTCATTTATTTGGAAAAATAATTAAATTGTTAATTTAAGCATTCAATTATTTTTATATAATCTGAAATAATATATTCAAATACTTTTAATCATATAAGACAATATTTTTATTTTAATGATATATTAAAAATTATTTAGATAACAAATTATTTTTAAAATTTTGTTTAATAATATTTAATGAACATAAAAATAAATTATTCACCTTAAAACTTTTTAACCTTTTTAATGAAATATTCACTTCTACGGACAAATTCTAGATTTTTATAAAACTTCTTGCTTTAATTTTTATCCAAATAAAGTAATTTTCATGTGAAAAAGTAAAAAAAAATTTAGTAGAAAATATAAAATTTTGTTCATTTCAAAATTATGGCAACACAATTTCATACCTACCGCAACATGCAAACACTTTTATTCTATGCAAACATATTTCTGCTACCTAAGGCAACATGAAAATGATAATGTTGTAATAGCCAAAAACATGCATGGCAAAGGCAACATATCCAAAGGCAACATAGGCTCTAAATGTGGTCGTAGGCCTTTTATGGTGTAGTGGGTTTTTATACCTTCTTGATGTTCTTACAATCTCAAACAAGCTTGATTAACCTTGGGGAAGCCTTACTCTATGCTCACCATCTTCAATCTCACCAAAGAAATCAAGAACATGGAAGTGAGTTTCCTGACTGGAAAAACACGCCCCAAAGATCAGCCAAAACGAAGCCCTTGAACTCGTTTTCTGGTCGAGGCTCCTGAATGAAAGTTGTAGAGCGTCTTCACAGCTTTCTAACCATATAAAGAACAAAAAAGTTCATTGAGTAATGAAGTCTCTAGGCCCGTTTTACTGAGAGGGTGTTCTGCTGGGTAGAATGGTTTTGTTCTTGGTTTCATGTTCTAATAATGCCATACACTTGATATATATCTATTTTTGGTTGGATGCATCTCATCCTTGCTAGGTGGCAACCTCTCATTGGCTCCTCTAGATTTCTTATCCACTTAAATTGCAACCAAGTCCTTTGCTAATTGCAACCAAGTCCTTGTCTCTTGTTTCTTGCACTTAAGTCCTTTTGTTTTGTTTTTTTTTCCACCGCTTTGATTTCCTTGTCGTTTCTTGAATAAAATAAATATGTTACAACTTATACGTTGCATATTATTGCTCTAATATAGCACAATACCTCGAACGAATATTAATTCCAACATCCCTTGTTTATTTCTCTTTATCTCAGAAAAAAATTCTCGCGGTTTCTCAATTGTTCTCATTTCCTTTAACTCTAGGATTTTATTCTTAATTCCATTTTCCTCTCATAATATATCCTTCCTTGGACTTCTAATATTTACTATTCTCAATTCATGATTCGCTCGCTTGATCGCTTAATCTCGTTGTAAAGTTTCAGCGGTTTCTAGAACGTTTGTTTCACGTCCTCAGTGGTTTTCGTTCCAAATTCTCAAATCACTTATAATAAAATTCCAAAATATTAACTCCTCAATTCCTCAAATTAAATATTTCATTTCTTGATATTACTGATATATAATTCACTGCTCGGTCAAATATTACACGAAAATAGAATTTTGAATTTCTGAATTCCGATCGCATTTACATACACTTATTTACTCCGTAGATTACTAGTATAACTTCGGAATATCCACACTACGTCTCGTACATAGGTGGCATGAAAAATTTTCTTAATCCTCAAAATCACTATTCATTGATGCACTTCATCATAATAGGAAAAGTTTTAATTCTACCAAGATTTTGGGTTCTTACAGTCTCCCCTCCTTAAAAGGATTCCGTCCCGGAATCAGTTTAGGAATCACTGGGGTTACTCCTTCTTTGTTTCACTCTTTCAACTTCCAGGTGGATTCTTCCACATCTTGATTTTCTCACAATTCCTTATTAGTTTGAAAACCTTGTTCCTCAGCACTTGTTCTTCTCTATCCATGATTTCCACGGGTTGCTCCACATAGGTCAAGTCGGGTCATAGGTCCACTTGGTCGTATTCTATCACATGCCGATAGTCGGTCTGGTAGTGTCGTAACATAGACATATGAAACACATTATGAATTTGCTGCAAGCTTGGGGCAAGGCTAACTCGCAGGCTAACTTCCCAATACGCCTCAAAATCTAAAAAAGGTCCAATAAACCTCAGACTTAGCTTCCCTTTCTTACCAAACTGCATCAATCCTTTTCAGGGGGATACCTTTAACATCACGAAGTCTCCCACCTCATACTCCTTTGATATCTCATAAAATTTGACCATTCGAAATAATGGGTTTCGTAAAAACTAATGACTTTTACATACACTCGTCTGCACCGTAAAGGCGTAATATCAATTCGAAATCTTCATTTAATAATTTGTACATATCGTGATTGCAAAAATTTCTCATCCACCCATAAAATTAATTTTCATCCAGGTTCGAATATTCATGAAAATTAGGGCTATTGCAGTCTCACCAACGCTTTAATGTTGTTTCTCAACGCATGCTCTCCTCGACCTGTATTCCTTATCGGTTGTTCTATGAATGAAAATTTCTATCCCACTACTTATACGTTACTCTTCTACCTTGTTCATAGTATCCGTGTTGAGTCCTTGTATCGTTGGACCGTGAATACTTTGTGGTCGTGTTCTATAATCTGAGACAACGTCATTACGCACGGTATTCCTCATTTTCCTTGGCTTGATTAGCACGCATGTGTTGCCTCCCGTCGGTCGTTACCACTTGCTATGGATACTATATAGTCTTCGGTATACGTCGAACCAGTTCAGCTACTATATCCCTCGTTCATTGACTTCATCGTAACGCAAGAAAAGCGAAACTTCTTCTTTCGTAGTACGCTTTACAAGAGACGTCCTTACGTCCGCATGGTGCCGATCGTGATAACAACATTCGTTTCATGGATAAGTTTTTATTCTCGACTGCCCCGTGAAATCTAAGGCACGACACTAATTATAAATTCGAACGTCTGGACAATTCTTCTTCCCTGTCCGTCAGCCACAGATCAAATTAGTACATACGCTCGATCTCTTCGTTAAATATACTTGGAAGCACCTTCAATATTCGTAGTTTAATCTTAAGTCTTTATCTGACGTAATCGCTGCAGAAGTTTTATACTGCACCACCATCTTTTCCGTATATAAATCGATAATCTTCTAAATGGAAAGTCTTTCGTAGGTAAATCACTTGGTTCAACAATTATAAATCAACTAGGGCCATCTCTTGGCTCGATCTTCGACGACCTACTTATGAAATTCATTATAATTCTGTCCACGTTCAAGATTTTCTACAGGCGGAATTAATCCACTAGATCTCTATCATTCTGCTTTCGACATGTCGCGTTTGTACTTAATAGTTTGCCAATGCCATTCTTCATACCTGTCTGCCAAACATTCTCTTAATTCTCTATACACCTTTGTCCTTCCCCATAATTTAATCATTTTCCTCTAACAGTTTTCTTTATTGTATATACTCTATTTTCTTGGTCAATACTGACTGAATTCCAATTTCGAATAATCCCTTCTATAAGTATCGGCCACCACACTGGCCTTTCTTGGGTCATAACAAATTTCTCCATTATACTCCCTGCTCCCTTTCATCACCTTCTCTTTCTTATGTTTAGTTCTAATATGAAGATATACTTAAGGCACTTGTGGAAAAAAATTTCACACTTTTCTTATAAGATTAACGTCTCCGTTTTATGCGTGAATGCTATCATGACTAATCCCCGACTCACGGTTAGTATATCACATCCCGTAACCTTTATGTTGTTTAGAAGTATAGGCTATCATCCCCTTTCTACTGCATCAGCACACCTCTTAAACTCTTGAAAGATGCATCATCGTGACTCTCAAAGTCCTCTTTTTATCATCAAGTATAGCTAACAACGAGGTTGTTGCTAATATCTCATTTCATTCCAAAACTTTGTTCATTAATCAATAAAGGCTTCTGACTCATTAATCCACTCAAACGATACTACCATAATTTTATAACGTTTATATTAGTGTGAAATGCCAATTTTGGCACAGTATAGAGGTCGATCTTGAGTTGGTGAAACCCGCTTTTCAACCTTATCTTTGAAAAACAACTACACATTTTAACTAGTCAACAATTCCTCCATTTCCGATAAGGGTATCAGTTCTCGATGGTATATGTAAGATGTCATACGCTCGTCCTCTTTCACAACTGGTGCCAATCAGCCTGAGGCCTGCATGTTGCTGCGATTCCTAATAAACTTGATTAGGTGGTAATCTCGAAGGATCATTGGGATATATCCATGCATCCATTTGCTATTAGGGCCTTTTAAACTTTATGTCTCTCTATGTGCATCAATCCCTTTTAGCTAAGTAAAGCTTCACATTCTTGCCACGATATTTCTTCCTTTCTTGTCCATTTCACTTCCATGTTAGTTTCCTCTAAGGATATGTCTTACATCGCAATCGATTTGAATTTCTTGGATCAGGAAAAGGCTTGGTAACTCCAGAATTCATTACTATAACATCCTGACAATGGTTGGTAGGAACGTACTCCCAACCACCTCATCATTTCCTATAACTTTCCTCACACTAATATTAAAGGTCTTGTATTATGCCCCGACATGTTATTCCTACTTTAAATAATTACTCGGCATCACGCTCTGGCTGCACAATTACAACATTTGGTTTTTGATCTCATATTGGTGCAACGGTTCACAATTGTACCTCCCGTTCACCTTAGAGTAATGACTTTTGAAAGGAATGGTTTCAAAATAACAAGGTCCAATAGATAATTTCAATAAGAATTCCACATTGAATGTTCCAAGAATGTTGATGGTTCCAAATACTAGGAGTCTCAATTTTCGGAGATGTAAGGATGGACAGAAAGAATACAACAAGGTTTATTCCTTCATGTTCTGATAATTTTGTAATGTGATATCATAGAGAATGTTGCACGAGGGCAATGATTGTTGGATACAAAAGTCATAAAGACGGTCTTTATACGATTCTTACATCTGGTGAATACTTTTCCTCTTGAAAAATAGAGGATATGAAAAGTCCCATTGATAAAGGTCAACCGATCGAAAGCAATTCTACTCTATGATAATAAAAATGAAGCAGTTTATCATTCAAGTAATCTATGGTTTCAAATGAATCTTAATTATATGAATGAAAGAACAGAATATTCAAGTGACATAAAGTCTGATACGAAGATGGGTAGAATTCAAGTTGAGTGGGCGACCTCACTAGGTCTCAATCAAGTTATTCGTCAAAACTTTCATTATCATACTTTACCACATGCAAAATGCATTGAGGAATTGCTGAATGAATTAAATTGGGAGTTGGACCAGTGAAACAATATCTAGTCCTTTTCAAGAAACACTAGCAACTAGCTAGACAAAATTTGCTAGTTCACTTGTTTGAGACATCACCACTAGCTAGGACAATTAGCTAGGTGTTCTTCACAACATTACAATTTTGACTAGTTAGAACAATCCACTAGTCATTCATATTGACATATTGACTAGCCAGTTTCAATTGGCTAGAACAGAATTTCAACATCGTAGCCTCTGAAGAAACTTTAGGCTACTCGGACAACGAATGGAAATAAGAAGTTATTAAGTTTGAAAAAGAAAACTATAAAATCTGAAGAGAATGTTCTAGGTATCGGAACAATCGATAACCTCTCATCAAATATTACCTACCAGTGAAACGGTCCACCCAAGGGTGCCTCCGTACACATGCTTTATCAGATCCTACAGTAGAATTAAATTCAGAATACCAATATCAAAATGATATCCTTACTATGATTTCAATGTACGATGACAATCTCATCTTGAATAGAAGAAAAGAATTCATGAAGGATGTCTGGATGTTAGATCATCCCTGTTCTCAACAAGTTGATAAATATTTATAGGCTCGACTGAAGAGTGCAAGTATGAAAGAAGTAGTCAAATATCAATATTCGTTTAGGAATATTCATTGATTAATTAAGGAAACAATTGTTGAACATTCCTTGGATAATTGAAAGAAAGTGTAAATAGGCCTGAGCAGAATGAAATAATTATAAACTTCAAATAAAATACTCGGGGATCAAATAAGATACTTTGGATGAGTCCCGGTTTAGAGAAAGTATATCACTGGTGGTTATTCCACAAGTTTGAAGTAGAAAGCTAGAAGGATTACCTGATATAAACTAATCGAGGTAACATGGTTAATGAAAAGTTTAAAATGAAGTAGTGCACCAGCCGGTAGTTACCAAAATGAGTTAATAATCATTCGTGCATCTCATTATCACCACTATGAGGGTAACTCCATCTCTTCGTCTTCGTAATACAAGACACCAACTAGTGCGTCTCTCAATCTTCATCTTAGAGTCAATTATCGAGTTAGGGTTTCACAAATATATCTATCATCTTCGTGCTTTATCTTGAAGACCAAGCTTCACATCATTCCGAGGACACCTGCTAAGTCCATAGGGTCCTACTTCATGCATTCCGACATGAATCACAAGTGGCCAGTTCCCCCTGGGAACAGATCAAAGAGATCTCTCAGGGATCTCAGTACAGTCCATAGGTTCAGTGGCGGGTGTGTGCATATGAACATATACCAAAAATATTGAGGTCTACAATACATATATACGTAGTCCCTGATAACATCTCTATCAAAGGATCCCACTCTAGACCCACTGGTCTTTTCTTTTGATAGACTCTGAGATCACTGTATCGCTCGTTGTAACCCTATTCAACTTCACTTGAGTCCCTTTGTTAATTCTACTTGCTTGTTCTCTAAGTTGAACTACCATGCTCTAGCGTCCGAATCATGCGTGGAATTATCTAGCACGCTCGTCTTATGATAACATTCTCGTATAACACATGTAAAATTTGCCATCAAGGGTAATGAAATCCACAACGGCATAATAACCACCTTTCAGGTAAACCCGTTACTTATCGAAAATCGGATCTTATAGCCAAAGTAAAAGACTGTCATTATTCCAAGTACTAAGTACCCTTAATTATGTAGGGAAGTCTAAACTTCTTGATTCTTAAAATGCTGCCTCCTAAACTGTGGAGGACTATGGGCCACAAAATTTATGCCAGCCTAGTCATCCGATCATATTGGCAATATCGCCTCTATCTCAGCTGCTCTTGAGATTTCGTTCTGTTTCCTATATCATTACCTATGATAGGTCATGTACGACTTTCAAACCTCTATTCATCATTCTGAAGGTCTCTAAGGATTCTATCGACCCTAGTATAATACCTCCAGTAAACACTCCAGTCCATTCTACTCACCGGTACCTCTTCCGGTAGTCCAATAATAAGTTTACTACGATCTCTTATGTCATTCTCCTACTTAGACTTAACTCTCAACACTTCTCGTTTCTGAGTACTGTAACTTATCTCTCTGATACCATTTCTGTGACGCCCCCAAATCCGAGGTCAGAGATTCAGGTCGTCACATCACCATCCAACCATATCCTACCTGTATTAACTTTACAACTCAACAATACATCAATCCCGACCTCAATCTTACGTACATACAAGTTAGAGCCTCAGAAACGATAATCAAAAGTAACACTAAATATTACAATTCATCTGTACAATCCGGAATCTTACGCACTTCCACTTATACAACTACACTTGAAAACGAGTCTTACTATTACAGTTGAAAACCTATCAGACTTACTCTGTAGTATTTATCTGGAACTAAATCATCTCGGGGTAAATCTTCTACTCCTCTTCTGCTGGTGCGGAGTTAACTGACCAAATTCTTCTCTTTCTGAAAAGTTTTTATAAAGCAAGAATGAGCTACATAATGCTCAGCAAGTTCGCCATTTTGAAAAATAATAATGTGGTTTATTTCGAAAACGTTCCCAACTGTATGGGTATATACATCTCAGATTTCAAAACATAATTTGACAATATATATGTCCGAGTTTGAATAAAACATTTATACTCGCTAAGGAGCTTTAAGAATAACATATGAGTCCTTTATAAGGTTCCCATTTCAATATATCTCAGGTTTGAAAATATATACATATTAGTATATCATTTTCGGCAAAACACTCTACGGTTAACATATTGTACAGGGAATACATTATTGCAAAACCTCTTTCCTTCCATTAGCTTAGAAGGTTTCTCATTCAAAAACATTTCATTCTTTGAAATAATTGCAATGGTGCACTAACACGTGCCAATCTTTATAGGAAATCTTGCAGTTCTAGATACTGCACGATGTCAATATTTTCTCATCAAAAACCACACTATCGGCAACTTGGCACTTAGGCCCAAGAAGCAGTGTTTGAGTATTTTTCCAAAGTGGAGGATGGGACTGGAAGAAAACATAAAAACCTGACAAGGATTGACGATGATCAGTCGCCACATCCAAGTCCAATAATCCGCGGGTCTTCTCTACCGGTAGAAGGATAGAAACTACATCCGTAACTATCCTCGGGTGAAAACTACATCCGTAATCACCCTCGATGAAAACTACATCCGTAATCATCCTTCGACAACACCTGGGCCGGAATAATAATTGATGGACCGCCTGGCTCACGGCCGCTTACACATCCCGGGAATCGTTCGTCAACGATTCCCACACCTGCCAGAGTCCCCTTTTTCTTTTCTTTTCAAAATCATTTTGATAGAAAACTTGAGTAGTTGAAGTTCGACCTCAGTCGTTCGATAATTCTTGAAAAACGTACAAGAAGCAAATGCTGACCGGGGGTTTTCAAAAAATGTTTTGGGTCCGAAAGAGTTCAAGTTTGAAAACGCTGAAGGTATCTTGGATTAGTTTTGTCTTTAAAATAATGAACGATAATTAATAAATAATATTTTTAGATTTAATATATAAACAATTAGTAAAATAATTATTTAATTAAAATAAGCTTTTAATCCAAGATAGATATTTTTGAGTATTTTTAACAACGTAAAAATAATAAATACGTAAGTATACGATACTCCCCGAATGACCTTTTGGGTTTTCGTAATTTAATCATGATACAATAATATACCGCTCCCCGGTCAATAGTATATTTGGACCGCTACGACCTCTATTGCTAGAGTCGTTGTCCGAAGAAACATTTTCATTCTAAGTTCAAGGGTGTACAAACACATATGCATATATCTCAAACTTCAACATAATCTCATAAAGCATACGCATATAATACGTTCGGAACTACAAACACAACAGTGAAAAATCCTTATATATAAGTTTTGAAAAGTAAACTTGCATGGGTAAAATCAAGAATATAATCTTTTGAAATTAAATACTTAGGGTTGGAAAACTTGCCTTGGTGAGGTTGGGGTGGTCGGCTCGCGAAGTGGAATGGAAATCTATACATAATCAATATTTGTACGTTAGTACCTTAACAACGCTACTTAATCATAAGGTTTTAAAAAAATCGTAAGACCAACTTAACGACTCCACTTGTGACCACTAACCCTCTCATATGACCATGTCGTCACATTATCACTTTCATTACCCATTTGACTCAAATCTATTCCTCAAACTCGAAACTCAAGTGAACATTCTTAAAACTACTTTAAACTAATCCCCTAAGTGGTTTTCACTTGCGCGGATTTTACTTCAACATTTTTATAAAATTGAAAAATACATTTTTTAATCCAATTCATTTTGGGTAGCCTTCCCCACTGCATTTACTAGCTTCTCTAATTTTTCCATGATCCTACATAAATTTTTAGGGGTTCAAACAAGGTTCACAAGGGGACCACTTAGTGCAGTCCGGAATCCAGAAACATATTTCACTTCTCAGGCCATAACTCAAAATCTATACATCACCTAGTCATGAACCTTACATCTCCAGAACCTACATTCAATTATCTTTCCAACAATATATGGTAGGACCTCAGGGGACAATATTTGGGGGTTCAAAACCATGTTACAAGACAGGTCAATGTTCCTGGAAAAACTCAGCAAGCATGTACCACTTAGATCAACCAATTTTCTCAATTCCACAACACAACCAATACCTAATTCACTTAGTTCATGCTTTATAACACTCATGGAGATACATATACTATCCACAATCATAAAAATCACAATCACAACATCAAAACTCAAGATCCATGTCATCCATTACTTATACAACCAAGATTAACACTATAACCATGGATCTAACATTAAACATCACAATTACTACATGGCCAAGAGGGGTTAGGGTTTTTATACCTTCTTGATGTTCTTACAATCTCAAACAAGCTTGGTTAACCTTGGGAAAGCCTTACTCTATGCTCACCATCTTCATTCTCACCAAAGAAATCAAGAACATGGAAGTGAGTTTCCTGACTGGAAAAACACGCCCCAAAGATCAGCCAAAACGAAGCCCTTGAACTCGTTTTCTGGTCGAGGCTCCTGAATGAAAGTTGTAGAGCGTCTTCACAGCTTTCTAACCATATAAAGAACAAAAAAGTTCATTGAGTAATGAAGTCTCTAGGCCCGTTTTACTGAGAGGGTGTTCTGCTGGGTAGAATGGTTTTGTTCTTGGTTTTATGTTCTAATAATGCCATACACTTGATATATATCTATTTTTGGTTGGATGCATCTCATCCTTGCTAGGTGGCAACCTCTCATTGGCTCCTCTAGATTTCTTATCCACTTAAATTGCAACCAAGTCCTTTGCTAATTGCAACCAAGTCCTTGTCTCTTGTTTCTTGCACTTAAGTCCTTTTGTTTTGTTTTTTTTTCCACCGCTTTGATTTCCTTGTCGTTTCTTGAATAAAATAAATATGTTACAACTTATACGTTGCATATTATTGCTCTAATATAGCACAATACCTCGAACGAATATTAATTCCAACATCCCTTGTTTATTTCTCTTTATCTCAGAAAAAAATTCTCGCGGTTTCTCAATTGTTCTCATTTCCTTTAACTCTAGGATTTTATTCTTAATTCCATTTTCCTCTCATAATATATCCTTCCTTGGACTTCTAATATTTACTATTCTCAATTCATGATTCGCTCGCTTGATCGCTTAATCTCGTTGTAAAGTTTCAGCGGTTTCTAGAACGTTTGTTTCACGTCCTCAGTGGTTTTCGTTCCAAATTCTCAAATCACTTATAATAAAATTCCAAAATATTAACTCCTCAATTCCTCAAATTAAATATCTCATTTCTTGATATTACTGATATATAATTCACTGCTCGGTCAAATATTACACGAAAATAGAATTTGGAATTTCTGAATTCCGATCGCATTTACATACACTTATTTACTCCGTAGATTACTAGTATAACTTCGGAATATCCACACTACGTCTCGTACATAGGTGGCATGAAAAATTTTCTTAATCCTCAAAATCACTATTCATTGATGCACTTCATCATAATAGGAAAAGTTTTAATTCTACCAAGATTTTGGGTTCTTACAAAAGTTGACAAGGAAGCAAAGGCCAACAATGCAAGTGTGATTGCACTAAGAAGTGATAATGGAACAGAGTTCAGAAATGCCATACTTGAAGCATTCTGTAAAGAGAATGGTATTTCTCAGCAATTCTCAGCTCCAAGGACTCCACAACAAAATGGAGTTGTTGAGAGGAAGAATAGAACTCTAATTGAGGCTGCTAGAACAATGTTACTTGATGCAAAGATGCCTACATGTTTTTGGGCTGAGGCTGTGAGCACTGCAAGCTATATCTAGAACAGAACCCTCATCAACAAAAACACTGGAAAGACACCTTACAATTTGATGACTGGAAAGAAGCCTACTCTAAAGTATGATCATACTTTTGGAAGCAAATGCTTTGTACTGAAGGATAATTCTGAATATGTTGGTAAGTTTGATGCAAAGGCATTTGAAGAAATTTTTCTTGGCTATTCTATGGAAAGAATTGCATACAAAGTTTATGTCATTAGTCAAAAGAAAATTATGGAAAGCACAGATGTGACATTTGATGACAGAAAACTGCCTGGACTAGAATAAACCAATGATGAAGATAAAGATCCATTGAAGTTTGATAATCTAGATGATTCTGATGAAGAGACTGAAACTAAAGTTGAAACTCAAGTTCAACAGACTCAAGTGAATGATAATACAAGAGAAGAATTTGTGCCAATCAACAGTGGAGGAACTAGCATCCAAGACACACCTGTGAGTAGTGGCAACCTCACAGGGGGAGGAAATCAGGATGATGATTTGGATGATGAAGCAACTTCAAGAATGAGAAATCAGGCTGAGCACTCAAGGAAATGGGATAGATCACACACTGCAGAGCAAATCATTGGAGATCCTAATGCAGGAGTAAGGACTAGGAGAGAAACTCAGAATTAGTGTCTCTATGGTTGTTTCCTATCTCAGGTGGAGCCTAAGAAACTTGATGATGCACTGCTAAATCCAGATTAGATTATTGCCATGCAAGAGGAGCTGAATCAATTTGAAAGGAACAAAGTATGGGAACTTGTGCCTGCACCAAAGAATAGAACCATTGTTGGAACAAAATGGGTTCTGAAGAATAAGATGGATGAAGATGGTGTAATAGTAAGAAACAAAGCAAGGTTGGTTGCAAAAGGATACTCTCAACAGGAAGGCATTGATTATGATGAGACATTTGCCCCTGTTGCTAGATTAGAAGCCATCAGAATATTATTGACATTTGCTGCTCATTCAAACTTTAAAGTTTATCAAATGGATGTCAAGAGTGCATTCCTGAATGGAGAATTGGAAGAAGAAGTCTATGTGCAACAACCACCTGGCTTTGAGGATCCACACTTCCCAGAATTTGTCTACAAATTGCTTAAGGCATTGTATGGACTTAAGCAGGCTCCAAGGGCATGGTATGATACTTTATCGCAATTTCTTCTTGAAAATCAATTCACTAGAGGCACATTGGACAAGACACTATTTTACAAGAAGCATGGTGATGATACTATCCTAGTCCACATTTATGTGGATGATATCATCTTTGGGTCTACAAATGAGAAGCTATATGAGAAATTTTCCAAACTCATGCAGAGCAGATATGAGATGAGTATGATGGGAGAGTTGACATTCTTTCTTGGGTTGCAAGTCAGTCAAAGGAAGGATGGTATCTTTATCAGTCAGACCAAATACATCAAGGATCTATTGAAGAAGTTTGACTTGGAAGACTGCTCACCTGCAAAGACACCCATGGCCACTGCAACTAAGTTGGATGAAGATGCTAAAGGCAAGAAAGTAGATATCTCTGTCTACAGAGGCATGGTTGGTTCTCTACTCTACCTCACTGCAAGTAGGCCAGACATCATGTTTGCTACATGTCTATGTGCTAGATTTCAATCAAATCCAAAGGAATCACATTTGATTGCAATAAAAAGGATCTTTAGATATCTGAAGGGCACTCCAAACTTGGGCTTATGGTATCCTAAGGACACAGGGTTCAATCTGGTTGGTTATTCTGATGCTGATTATGCTGGATGCAGAGTGGATAGGAAAAGCACCTCGGGTAGCTGCCAGTTTCTTGGATAAAGGTTAGTCGCTTGTTATAGCAAGAAACAACAATCTGTGTCAACTTCTACAGCTGAGGCTGAATAAATATCTGCTGGAAGTTGCTGTGCTCAAGTGCTTTGGATTAGAAATCAACTTAGAGATTATGGACTTGTGTTGGAAAGAATTCCAATCATGTGTGACAACACAAGTGCAATCTCTATAGTTGTCAATCCTGTCAATCATTCTAGGACAAAGCACATTGACATCAGATATCATTTCATAAGGGAACATGCAACTAATGGAACCATTGAGTTGCATTATGTTTCTACAGATAAACAACTAGCTGATATATTCACTAAGCCATTAGATGAAGCCACCTTCACAAGGTTGGTTAGTGAGATTGGAATGCTGAATTCTTCAGATTCTGGCTAGGTGAATACATAATCTAGATTGTTGCAGCAGTAAACACTTACTTTATCTAAATTCTCAATATTTTTGGAGTAAGTGTTGGCTGAAATATGATTTATAAATATTTCAAATCTGCTGCATATTTGGAAAATCATATTTTCTTATTAACTTGAAATTTCTATGAAATTTTGAGAAAATCACTGTTTAATTTGATAGAATATTCTTGAATGAATATGGCTGGTAAATTTTAAAAGATAGTGAAAATTGAGTTTCTATGAGTAAAAGGAATAGTTCGATAAATCAGACTTCTCGAATGGTTCATTTCAGTGTTAGTGGTCGACTTCTCTAACAAGCCTATTCAGGACACTCTTGAGTTCTCGAATAGTGTCTTTTAGAGAACTCGAACATAGACATGTTTGAGTTCTCGAATCTTTTGAAAAGGCTGATTTCTCGCTGAATTTTAACCGATTTTGGATTTTTATTCAAAATTCAGAATTACTCATAAAAATATATTTTACTTAATTTAGAATTTATTCTAAGTTAGATAGCTGCCAGCTGTGAGTTTTCAACCTGCTTGAGTTATCGAATAAGCCTTTCTTGACTTATCGAATAGTTGTTTTCTACTTCTCGAATGCTCGACTTGTCGATACAAAACATACACATCTAATCGACAATTCGAGTACTTCATACTTATACAATTTCACATCTATTCGATTCATTTCATTCGAGTTCTCAAGCATCTAAACTCCCAAAACCTCTGAAAACCCTAACTGCCAAAAGCTAAATTTCTTCTTCAACCTTTACTTTCTCTTCTCTTCTTTCTGTATCAATGGCAACAGTGAAGTTCAATACCAATTTTATCGCCATAACCAGTGATGTTGAAGCACCCAATGCGAACTTCAAGTGCTTTGTAAAGTGGATGGTTGAGTCATACATCAAGGATGCACTCTCTGCCAACCCAACACTGTATTTAGACATTTTGGAACAGTTTTGGGGAACTGCTATTGTGGAAGTTGTAGCCCTGGAAAGCCCAATGTCTTCCTACATAATCTACTACAAGATTCAGGACCAGGAAATCACTATCACCACTGCAGACATGAATCAAGCACTGGGCCTACAACAAGAGTCATATGACATACTGGCCATGAATGCTTAGTTAGAAGAATTCTTTGAGTTCATCAACTACTCAGATGGGATCAATCTTGGAAAACTAAACAGGGAGAATCTGAGAAAGGAATGGAGCTATGTGTTTGCAACTCTTCTTCAAGTCTTCACGGCAAGGAAATCAAGCTTTGATCAAATCAGTGCACCTGTACAACAAATTGGCTATGCACTGGCCTATGGAAAGAAGATAGATGTTGGTCAAATCATCCTACAAGAGCTCTATGGGAGACTTGGTAAGAACACAACCAAGAGAGGTACTTACATTTTCTTCCCTCGCTTTATTCAATCTGTTCTTAATTTTAAAAATGCTCAATTGATTGAACTGCATGGGATAGATAAAAATAGAATAGGCTATCCTAAATCCATGACCAAACTCATTTTTGGTAATTTGGAGACTAGGAATGATGTGGATGTAAGACTTAACATAACTCCCCATATGGAGAGTTTGTTTAGGACTTACCCCCACAACATGCCAACATTTGACTCAAAGTCATAGTTAGCACAGCCCAAGCAAGTAGAACAAAATGCTAACCCAGGGCCTGCTAACCAACCCTCTCAACCAAACACTCTACCACATAGTGAGCCAACTGCATCATCCTCTCAAAAGGGTGATGTTAGTAAAAAGAAGAGAAAGGAGGTAATGTATGCACCTTTAACCATCTTATCTGAAGCAGCTTTAGTTGTAGAATTAGAAAGTGAGGCACCTGAGTCACCCCTTATCAGGCCAAAGAAAAAGAAAACTAAAACCACCTCTTCAGTCACACAAATGGTTGAAGTTGTAAAATCAGGGGCAAACAGTTCACTAGATGTATCCTCTCAACAGGGTGCATCTATAGAATCAAGCATCCTCCCCAATGCACCTACCTGTATAGAGTCAGCACATGGGAGTGATAAGGCTGGCACAACACTGAGTGGAGAGCACATCACATTTGAAACTCCCTCTATCTCTCAGGGAGAGTTGCCAAACTCTAATCTAAATGACACTTCTCTTCCAGAATCTACCACTCAAATTTCTTTGCAGCCTGCAACTCAAGCAATTGAGGAGCAAGGCATTGATCATCAAGAATTCTTTTCTTTTGATGAGCCAATGAATTCAAGTGACTTGGTGCATGACACCTTGCTCACCACCCAGGACCCACATTTAGATGGTGAGGGAATACATGCTGGGGCATCTCCTAATGACACCATCACAAACACAGAGGTTCCACTAGTTTTCACTAGAGACTATGTGCCTGTGTCAACTGCTGGTGTAACTCATCCCACTTCTGTGGAGACACCAATAGTAGAGTCAATCCATCCGGTTACAGAAGTTGCATCTGTAATTGAGGAGTCTAGCTTGCCTAGCTCTAGCTCTGACTTTCTGTCACAATGGCCGAAGCCTGTGCAACACGACAGTGCTTCAGGATCAGGGTCTGTTCCACCACAATTGACGGTTGAAGCACTTCAAAGCTTAGTTGTGGATCAGATTCCTGAGTTTGTCAATATTGCTCAACACTTGGTCACCTCCAACATCCCTAACCCAGACTATGAGGCCATTCTGCTATGCCATAGGGATGATGTGGAGATGCAGAAGTCAAAGATAGTTGATGATGCTGAGAGAGATGGAAATGTAGATGCCTGGTTGCAAGGAAAATATGATATTACTCTTGATGAAGCACTTCAATATCTCAGGGAGGAATACATCACTTCACTAGGATCCAATGCCAAATCTCTGACACCTGGTGAAGTGTATGAATCCATGAATGATTCTCACAAGGGATTTCTCAAGGCTGCCCACTATCTTGGCAAAGGAGTCAAATCTGAGGTCAGCAGGGTGTGTGATAAGACAATCACTAAAGTGGAATAAATCAAGAGGACCTTTGCTGCCAAATTCCCTCAGTTGGATAGTGTGTTTAAAGACCTCAAATACTGTAACACCACATGCACCAAGATGGATCATGGGCTAGCACTGCTAAATGATACTATCACAAGTCTGGGGCATAAATTTCAATCTCTATCTGATCAAACCACAGACTCCAATGCCATGCTGAAAACAATGTTCAAGAATCAATATGGGGATAAGCTGGTAACTGAGGTCCCTGTGCATGACATGACCAAATATGAAGTTCAAAGACTCAAGGATCAATCTATTTCTGGTTTCAAGGCCACTGAGTTATTCACCAAGGTGGATACTCTGGAAAAGGAGGTGGTCAATCTAAAGACATCCAATGCTCAGTTAACAGACATTGTTGCTGCCCTCAATGAAAAGTTGGACATTCAAGCCACTGTCAATGCTGATGTTCTTCTTACTCAACAACAGATGCTTTCTGCCATAATGAAGCATATGGGACTCCCTCTACCTGAAGCCTCTTCCAACCCAAAGGTCACTTCTACAGCCTCTGTGCCTGACAACAAGCCTAAGGGGGAGAAGAGGACATTAAGGGACTCAAAATCTAAGGGGGAGAAACCTAAGGAGAAAGGCATTACAATGAATGAGGGTGGTCAACCAAGAACTGCTAAGTCAAATCAGTTTGAGAAATTAAAGGCAGCATCCAAGGAGGAAAAACTGAAGAAAGTGGCTGAAGATGAAGAGGCCAAGATTCCATCTATCCCTCCATCCGAAACAGAATATGAATTTGACATTCCTGACATTGCTAAGCAATCTCTTCAAGGTGAACCTTCTGAATTCAGAAATGTTCTTACTCAAAGGGAATGTCAAGAAACTGCAAACTCTAAATTATACCATGACATAACCTTTCTGAAGCACCTACATGAGCTGAGAAGAAGGGCAAACTTCCACTACTTTGACTACATCAAGCTTCTTGTGCAAGATGTGTTTCTAGTCACTGTAGTGAGAAGAGAAATTTTTTAAACTAATCCTTATGTCATCATCACTACAAATGATAGAGAAGTCCTAGTCCACACTGCCAAGAACCTCTTTCACATCCACATTGAAGCTTTGCAAATTCTATCCAGCTCTGAACTTGGAACAATCATCAGGAAGATAGAAAGGAATAACTCATCAGACAACAATATGCTCAAAGAGATTCTCACCAAGTGCATGAAATCTCAATTGCCTCAAGTAGTTCCTCAGCCTCACTGTATTTTATATGAAAAGAATCAAGACATTGTTGTCTTCAGATTTGGTCAACACCTCAAATCAAACAACATGTCTACAATAAAATTTTTGGCTGGAGTTCTACATTCAAGGAGTGGAAAATCTAAATCTGAAATAGAGGCTCTTGACATTCTGGTGAAGTTTATCAACTCTCAGTCAGACATCAAGCCTATTGCTAAAGAGGGAAAGTCAGACAAAAATAAGGATGATCAGGACAAGAGTGTGAGCAAAGGTGAATCTCAAGGAAGGAATAAGGGTGGTGATGACAAGGAGAAAAGGGATGGTAAAAGCAAGAAGAAAGATGATGACAGAAATGGTGGAAAGGTGTATGAGAGAAAGAGTGGAAAACAACAAGCCTTAGGCATTGCTAGCAGTAACCTCACCACAACACAAGACTCTAAGTCTAGGGTGAATACTGTTAGTAATGACCTAGCAAAATCTACATCTATGGCTTCTGCAACTGTTTTGCCACCTCAAGAAGAGAAGAAGATTCAAGTCAAGAAACCATCTGTGTGTTTCAAAAAGCAAACTGCTAATGGAATACTATAATGGTCTACAAACAAAGGTCACATGCTACTGCCAGGCAAGCATGTAAAAAGGATCAAATTCAAACAAGCTGCAAGGAAACCAAATCTATCCAAATCAAGGACTCTGACAATCTATCCAGGCTTAAAACTCCAACCATTAGATGAAGATTTTGATGAAGACCAATTGCAATATCTAAGAGCTCAAAGAATCTACTATGCTGCCATTATGAATAACTGCCTTGAGATTAAATATACCGATGGAAGGGAAAAGAAATTCAAACAAGGACAGTGTCATAATTGGGGCAAGCTGTATGAAATAGAAAGAATCATTGCATTATTGGATTCTGAAGACAAAGTGGAGAAAGTATGGAAGCTGGAGTTGATTGATTTTGTAAAGATGAAGAGAGACTATGCTGATAAGATAAGAAAGGGATGCTTTGAGAAATGGCTAGAAAGGGAGAAGGAGATTGATAGGCTGGAAGTTGAAGCAGAAAAGGTAAGGGCAAAAGGATTGTGTAGAGTTCAATTCAATCCCTATGTGGTGAAGTATAGGAGGAGAAATGGAGATAATGTCAATATAAGAATGAACCTACTCAGTCACTATCCTGCCAACATTCTAAAACCAGTACTTGATGATTTCAAAGACTCTATCATGCTTGAAGAATTGGATGCTTTGGTAGAGATCATAAAGGCCATGGATGAAAATGCAAGAAATGAGAAAGAAAGAAAACAGAAAGCATATGATGATCTACAAGCCAAAGCAATGAAGATGGAATCAAATGAGAATGGCTAGTATTTCATCATACTGTAAGATTATTCATTCATGTGCTCGATCAATCAAATTTCATACCTGTACTTTTCAAGTTTTATCTTTATGTATGTTAGGCTTGTTATCAAACATGAAATTGTGACTAAGGGTCTCACTCACAATTTGGGGGAGATTGTTAGTCACAGAGGCATGCCTGTTTACATCTAATAACAAGCCTAATTGTTTGTAATGTTTTGCATTACTTACATGAACTCTTAACTGAGGGAACCTCTAGTTGTAGAGTCTCTACTTGTTGTGTACTTACAATAGGCACCAAATCCTAGTTGTGTAACTGTACTTATAAAGTCAAGAATAATGCTTGAAAGAAGTTCCAAGGTTCATGCCTCAAGCAAGAAGATAAAGACTGTCAAATAATCACAGTTGGGATTTGAAGAAAGTGAAGAATTTGCCTAAGTACCAATTCGAGAAGTAGTTTTGTCTATTCGAGAAGTCCAGCATTCGAGAAGTCAGGGATTCGATATCTCAAGACACTATTCGATATCTCTGAATACACTGTTCGATATCTCAGAGATTCGATATGTCTATTACTCTGTTCGAGAACTCAAGAAGTCGACAAGTCAAAAGTAGTATTCGAGTTCTCAAGGAGTCAACAAGTCAAAGTTCCATTCGATATCTCAAGGACTCATAAAGCTATTCGATATCTCGAGGATTCGATAAGTTAAATGTTCTATTCGACAACTCAAGGAATCCTGATGGAAAAGAGCTATTCGAGAAGTGGTTCGATATGTCAATATAACAGTGTTCGAGAACTCAGAGTTATCGATCAAGTCAACTCTAGTTCTCGAATCATTTACTTAGTCACTTCTCGAATACATTCTTGGAGACAAAATACTGAAGAAATTGTACAAGTCAGAAACCTGCAACAAGCCAATGCACTTTATGGACCACAATCTGTAACGTGCTCTGGAAAGCCTACAAAGAAGCTTGGAGAGATATAGAAGAGACAAAGGGCTAAAGAAGTGGATCTGAACAGGCTTTCCAAAGTCAAATCTGTAACCGTTTGGACAATTACTCAAAAAGGATAGACAGACTAGAAAGTAATTTGTTTAGCTACCTTATTTGTAGTAAGTAGGTTGTATCCATGCTATAAGGATACAACCTCGCTTCCTTAGCTATTAACTTTTTAGAGAGTCAAGTTTTTCAGACATTGTAAGCAATATTTCTCTGAGAAAAACGAAGCTGAGAATACTATCATTTGTATTCACAGATTGTAGCAACCTTTATCTAATAATACATTAGATTAAAGTGATATTGTGTCTTGTGTTGTTCTTTATCCGCACCTACATCTTTGCACACACAAACACTTATCTGCTACATAGACTCGAGCCAAAGAAAAGTTCTAGAATCCATTCACCCCCCCTCTGTATTCTTTTACCGTGTTCAATACTCAACATTGTGTTTGTTTGCTCTTGCTTTTGTATACCCCTTCGATGGTTTACCCCAATTCAAAACCCTAATTTGTCATTGTCATTTTTTAGGAATATAATTTGTTCACATTCTATATGTTAGTATTTCCCAACAACTAGCCATGTTCATTTATGCAATGTGCTTGTATGTGTGCATTATCATATTCATATTCGTTGTTTTATGTTTAATTTCGAGTAGCTTTTTTTGTGGGTTCTTACGATTAGTTCCTTCCATTGTGTTGTGCACTCTATTCCGAGTTGTCCGAGCCTAGAATCACAGCAATCTCAATTCAAAGTTCAGACCTTCAATTTTTTCTTCATCTCGGGTGCTTGTTTGATCTCTACTTGCAGATTTGCTCTTAGTTTGTTCAATTCTTAACTGCTTATCCAGCGGGCTTGGATTTTCGTAACAACATTGTTGAGGAGTGACACAAAAGGTATCATTAAGTTTGGTATATATAGTATGGGTGGTGTGGGCAAAACGACGCCAAATTATTTGTGACACAAAAGGTATCATTAGGTTTGGTATATATGGTATGGGTGGTGTGGGCAAAACGACTCTTGCCAAAACTCTCTTTAATCAACTCTTGGGAGGAGGAAGCTTTAAGGGCAGCTGCTTCCTCGCTAATGTTAGGGAGATTTCGGAGACAACAAAAGGCCTAGTATCTTTACAACAACTTATTAGTGATGTTCTTTGTAGTACAAAAACAGTTGAGGTTCACAATGTTGAGCACAGAATTAATTTAATAAGAGAGAGAATTAGTTCTACCAAAGTTCTGATTCTTATTGATGATATCTACGATCTTGAACAATATGAATCTTTAGTAGGACCATTTTCTTTTGGGAGTGTAGTTATTATAACTACAAGGGATCAAGAGATGATGGATAAAGTTAGTGTAGAACCAAAATATCGATACATGTTAAACGAGTTGAATGATGCTCAGTCACGGGAACTATTTACCAAGTATGCATTTAAAAAGGCTGAGCCAACCAACAATCTACTAGCCCTGTGTGAAGACATTCTAGGTCTTGCTGGTGGGCTTCCGTTGGCTCTCCAAATATTTGGATCATACTTGTATTAAAAAAGAGAAAGGATGGAAATCTTATATTAAGATTTTGCAGCAAATTCCCAATAGCACTATTGAGCAAAAACTTTTAATCAGTGTAATAACCCGTAATTTTTAGAATAATAATAATAATAGAACAATATTAAAAAAAGGATTAAAATTTGATAAGAAATGAGATTTAAATTTGGATTAGAATAATGGACTTAAAATATGGATCGGATTTGAATACAAATAACTTGTAGGTTTGGACATAGGGTTTTGCAACTCTATATAAACTTCTTATTCTTCTTCCTCATCTTTTATTAACAAAATTCGTAGGACTTTTTCACACACAAATCAGCAGTCTTGTAAAATTCGTAGAAAATTCATTGTAAGTCAGAATTCGTTGATTCTGGACTTTTCGGAAAGGTCTTTTCGTGCTCTACAACTTTCGTTCTTTGAGTTTTTCAAGAAAACATCGTTTAGATGGTCAAAAAGGCTAAATACAGATCTAATCAGAATTGTAATCATGGAGTCTTTCAAGATTTTAGATGTTTTGCTTCTGAGGGGTTGCTACATGTATTCTTATGTGATTATGTGAATTCTTGATTTGCTTAATTGAGGTAAGTAACTATTCGTTGCTCCGTATATTAATTTGAAACATGGTTTATATATTTGATTACAGTTAGATATTTGTTTTAGTTACGAATATATGATATTGATATGTGATTGATAAGATAAGAACATTGTTTTGATTCCCCAGTTTTAGTTGCGTATCGAATCATAGAATCCGGTCAATGGATAGTGTGGCATATAGAATCACAGAACTAGTTTACGCGCGTTCCGGAACACATAGATACCGTAAACTGGCCCCATTGAATTTTAGAAGCCGTGTCACTGGCATAGTGTGGTCGTAGTTAGAACTGTGGGAATTAAATTAAGAATTTGATGTTAAGATTTGTTTGTTCGATTCAGAATTTAGATTATGTGAGTTATTGATAATCTGGTGTACATCGATTTGATATTTGTTATAGAATGTATTGTGTGAATTTTTGTCCTAATTGTTATCGAGTATGTTGTGTGAAAGTGTGTGATAAATGTTATCTGCTACATGTGAAAATCGTGTTTTTGAAAAATATAAAAATATTATTTTGAGCCGTCAGACGTTAGTTGCTTGCTGGGCTTCGTAGCTCATTCTTTTAATATTTTCAGGTTCCGTATAAGATCGAGTGGATAGCATTGGAGTTCAAGGATCTTAGGTTCGAAGTAGACCGTCATTGTTAGCTACGCTATTGTAATAAGTACCTTTGTAATTGACTTTTGGTTTAATAAATTGTAATTTATTTTAGTTTTCGATTTAGAATTAATAGTCCGAAAAGTCGGGCTGTTACAGTTGGTATCAACAGCAGGCTGTCCTTCGGAGTGTATTAGGAATGGGACTAGTATATTCTCTAGGATGCGATCCTTAGGACTACACTTTAGGAATAGATGTATCACGAACTTTTTAAAGTTTAGGACAGTTGTGAATTTGGGGACCAAATTCTTTTTAAGAAGGGTAGTATGTAATAACCCGTAATTTTTAGAATAATAATAATAATAGAACAATATTAAAAAAAGGATTAAAATTTGATAAGAAATAAGATTTAAAATTGGATTAGAATAATGGGCTTAAAATATGGATCGGATTTGAATACAGATAACTTGTAGGTTTGGACATAGGGTTTTGCAACTCTATATAAACTTCTTATTCTTCTTCCTCATCTTTTATTAACAAAATTCGTAGGACTTTTTCACACACAAATCAGCAGTCTTGTAAAATTCGTATAAAATTCATTGTAAGTCAGAATTCGTTGATTCTGGACTTTTCGGAAAGGTCTTTTCGTGCTCTACAACTTTCGTTCTTTGAGTTTTTCAAGAAAACATCGTTTAGATGGTCAAAAAGGCTAAATACAGATCTGATCAGAATTGTAATCATGGAGTCTTTCAAGATTTTAGATGTTTTGCTTCTGAGGGGTTGCTACATGTATTCTTATGTGATTATGTGAATTCTTGATTTGCGTAATTGAGGTAAGTAACTATTCGTTGCTCTGTATATTAATTTGAAACATGTTTTATATATTTGATTACATGTTAGATATTTGTTTTAGTTACGAATATATGATATTGATATGTGATTGATAAGATAAGAACATTGTTTTGATTCCCCAGTTTTAGTTGTGTATCGAATCATAGAATCCGGTCACTGGATAGTGAGGCATATAGAATCATAGAACTAGTTTACGCGCGTTCCGGAACACATAGATACCGTAAACTGGCCCCATCGAATTTTAGAATCCGTGTCACTGGCATAGTGTGGCCGTAGTTAGAACTGTGGGAATTAAAATAAGAATTTGATGTTAAGATTTGTTCTTTCGATTCAGAATTTAGATTATGTGAGTTATTGATAATCTGGTGTACATCGATTTGATATTTGTTATAGAATGTATTATGTGAATTTTTGTCGTAATTGTTATCGAGTATGTTGTGTGAAACTGTGTGATAAATGTTATCTGCTACATGTGAAAATCATGTTTTTGAAAAATATAAAAATATTATTTTGAGCTGTCAGACGTTAGTTGCTTGCTGGGCTTCGTAGCTCATTCTTTTAATATTTTCAGGTTCCGTAAAAGATCGAGTGGATAGCATTGGAGTTCAAGGATCTTAGGTTTGAAGTAGACCGTCATTGTTAGCTACGCTATTGTAATAAGTACCTTTGTAATTGACTTTTGGTTTAATAAATTGTAATTTATTTTAGTTTTCGATTTAGAATTAATAGTCCGAAAAGTCGGGCTGTTACAATCAGCTTGGATGCTCTAGAGCGGGATGATCGTATGCTGAAGAAAATATTCATCGACATTGCTTTTTTTTCGTCGGGTGGAATTACGAAAAGGCAGTTGAGATACTGGAAACTTATTATTCCCATGCAGATGAAAAAATAGACACTCTAAAGAAAAGATGTCTACTAACAATGAATACAGAAACACTGGAAATGCATGATCTGCTTCGGGACATGGGAAGGAATGTTGCACGTAACAAGGCTCCTGATGAGCCTGGAAAATATACTAGGTTGTGGTTGGCAGAAGATATAGAGGATGTTTTTGAAGAATCACATGGTAAGTTTATTATATATTCAGTAATGGTCTCGGATTCACCTGATTGTAACATATGACTTCGTATGATAGATCGCTAAACTTTTCTTTCTTATAAGTGTATGTTTAGAAAATTGCTTATAAAATGAAGCTATGTTTTGAACAAACATAAGGAACTGATTCTCTACCTCTTTATCTCTCTCTTCAATATATTTATTAATGTGTACGTGTGGGGCAGGGAACAGAAGCAATTGGGGGTATCATCCCTCGCAACCTTTTCTACCAGGAGGCACTTGATCAGGGAAAATCATTCAGTACTGAAACATTCAAATGGATGAGAAAGTTAAGATTTCTTTACTTTAAGAGTGTAAATCTCACTGGAAGCTTCGAACAGATGCTTGGAGATTTGAGGGTCCTCCATTGGGACTATTGTCCTTTGAAATGTTTACCTTCTGATTTTTACCTGGAAAAACTTGTTATTCTTGAGTTGTCACGCAGCAAAATGAAAACAATGTGGGACCTAAATATGGTAAGTTACTTCTAGACTTTTTCTTGCATATATTTGATAATTTGTGGAAAAAAACTGATTCGATTCTCCCATTTGCACTCATTGTTACAGGTGTCGCATGTTTTTGGAAAGTTAAAGACTCTAAACATGTCTTTCTCTAAAGATTTAGCTACAACTCCAGATTTCACAAAATTACCTTGTCTTGAGACTTTAGATCTTAAGTATTGTGAAAGCTTGGAGGAGGTCCACATGTCAATTGGAAGCTTGTCGACTCTTGTTTCCTTAAATTTGTATTGTTGTGTGAAGCTAAGAAGTCTTCTGGACACCATCTGCTACTTGAGAGCATTGAAAGTTCTAAATATTAGTAAGTGCAATAGTCTGGAAGCTTTGCCTCTACAACTGGACAACATTAAATCCCTAACAAAGCTCATTGTTGGTGGACTAAGTGTTTCAAAGTTACCTGTATTGATCAGAGATCTTAATAAGCTTGTTGAGTTGGATCTAAGCGAAAACAAGAACCTTAAAATTCTTCCAAACACCATTTGAAACTTAAGAGCATTGGAAGTATTATGTATTAATGATTGCAGTAATGTGAAAGCATTGCCTGTTAAATTGGGGAACATTGAATCTCTAAAAAAGCTCAGTGCGAGGTCTCTAAATGTTTCGAAACTGCCAGATTCGATTGGAAGTCTTGCTAAGCTTGTTGAGTTGGATCTAAGGGGTAACGAGATGCTTAAAACTCTTCCGGACACCATGTGCAACTTAAGATCCCTGGAAACTCTTAGTATTGTAAAGTGTAAAAAACTACAAGCATTACCAGATGAGTTGTGGAAGATTACAAGGTTGAGGGAGATGAATGCAAGTGGTGTTGATATGTTAAAAAAGCTTCCAGATATAGGATCGGGCCAAATTGCATTATCATTGCAAAAACTGGAATTATCGTATAGTGGTATAATTGCCCTGCCATCTGGTTTTAGTCAGCTGTCAAACCTACAATCTCTTGATCTAAGCAGTAACGAGAAGCTTGAAACTCTTTCGGACACCATTGGCAACCTAAGATCCCTGAATGTGCAAATCTAGAAACATTACCAGATGAGCTGTGGAAGATTACAAGTTTAAGGAAGATAGATGTATATCATGCTGATATGTTAAAAAAGCTTCGAGATATAGGATTGGGCCAGATTGCATTATCATTGCAAGAATTGGATTTATCTTTAAGTGGTATAATTGCCCTGCCATCTGGTTTTAGTCTGCTGTCAAACCTTGAATCTCTTTATCTTAGTGGATGTGATGATCTTCTTTTCATTCCAAAACTTCCTCCTAATCTGAAATGGATCAGTGCATCTTATTGTGAGTCTTTGGAAAGATTACCAAATCTAACCAATTTGAAACACTTGGAGGAATTGAACCTTTCATCTAGTTGTGTTTTGACAAATATTCAAGACCTAGAGGATCTCATTTCTATTAGGGAACTTGATTTGGATGGTTTGACCCATAGACATCTCCCAAAACGATTGTTCAAGGTTCGCTCATCTCAATCTCTTTTAATTACTTGTCCCAATAAAAATAATTTGTAATAAAATTACTACTTTTTAATAATAATAAAATCATATAAATTAACATTTCTCATTTTTAATATGATAATTAAACTAGTTGTTTGATTTATTTATTTTTGAAAGGAAGTTTTTATTAATTAATTAGTAAAATTTATTAAAAATCATAAAATTATTAAGTGTATTGTTTCATCAAAATACAGTATTACTGGTTTATTAATTGGTTTTTTGGGGTAGCAGGTGTACTCTGAATTTGGGCATAAGATTAAGGTTCACGTACCTAAATTTATGGATAAGAAAACTGACCCTCAATGGTTTGATTGGATAATTGAATCACCGTATTGGCAAGTAAATCAAGTGAATCAAGTGACTCAGAGTCAACAACAGTGTATGCACATTTGCTGCCAAATGAATCACACAGTTTCATGGGCATCATTCTTTGCTTTCAAAGCCCAGCGTCTATGAATATTCAACATTCTGTAAAGAATACTACAAGTGGTTTTATATGGAGTAGCGGCGGCCCTGATTTCTTTATTTTTGGTTCGCTGATGGTAATAGTGCCAAAATCAATCTTCTCAGTCACAGATTATGACCATAGAATTGAATTAACAACCCATGATAATGTGAAATTTGTTGGGATTCATCTACTGTACAATACCGAGACTAAAACGATTGAAGATGTTGTGGAAAAACTTGTGATCACATCGATGCATTGAAATTGATTGATCCTGTGCTACCAGATATTTTCCTAGATATTGCTTGCTTCTTCATCGGATGGCAGAAAAAGAGAGTTGTTCAAATACTGGAAACTTAGTACACCAATGTTGATTATCATATTGATATTCTGAAGACTAGATGTCTCCTAAAGATCAATGATCAGGATAAATTGGGGATGGATGATCTGCTTCAACTTCAGGGAAGAAAAATTGCACGTAACAACTCTCTTGAGGAGTCTGAAAAACTTAGTAGATTGTGGCTATTAGCAGATATATATGATGCATTGAAGAAGCACAAGGTAATCTTATTTTATGTATGTATATATAAAAAGTGTCTTGCAAGGTTACATATGACTTTATATGGGACGTGGAAATTTTTTTTACTTCTCATTCTCTTTGGATTACTTAAAAGGGAACAGAAGTGATTGAAGGTATCGTCCCTCACGAAGGTTACCTTTGGGATAGAGATGATGCACTCACCGGAGAATCATTCACTTTGGAAACATTTGAAAAGATGAGCTAATTAAGATTTCTTTACCTCCGAAAGGTACATCTCACTTTGGAAACATTGCCTTTGGCATTGGGGAACATTCAATCACTGAGAGAACTTAATGCAGGAAATCTAACTGTTTCAATATTACCGGATTTGACTGGACACCTTAATAAGCTTGTTAAGCTGTGATTAAATCGGAACAGGAACCTCAAACTCTACCAGTCACCATTTGCAAACTGAGATCATTGGAAATTCTTGATATCTCCAAATGTGATAAACTAGAAATATTACCAGATCAACGGTGTACTGTCACAAGTTTGAGGGAGCTAATTGCAGGTGGTGCTACTCTCTTAAAAAATTCCTCATGTTGAATCAAGCCAGATGGCATTTTTATTGCAAAAGTTATATTTTTCTCAGTGGTATTACCTCACTGACATCCAGTATCAGTAAGCTTTCAAACCTCAAGGGCCTATTTGGATAGGGGGTTACAAGAGGTTGGGTTGGGTTGGGTTGGGTTAGAATGGGATGGGTTAGGTTGGGAAGGGATGGGCGTTGGGTTGAACCCTTACCTTGTTTGGATGTAAGGGTTGAGTAATGAAGGATTCAACCCTTACCTTATTTGGATGGAGGGTTAGGTTGGGAAGGGGTTATAATATAATTAATTATTATTTTTTTATAAATATTTATTCGGAAATATTTTTTTCCGAAACATTTTTTCAGAAATATTTTTTTTCGAAATATTTTTTCCCGAAATATTTCTTCAGAAATATTTGTTTGGAAATATTTTTTCTCGAAATATTTATTCGGAAATATTTTTTCCCAAAATATTTTTTCGGAAATTTTTCAGAAAAAAATATTTTCGAATCAATATTTCCGAAAAAAATATTTCCGAATCAACATTTCGGGAAAAAATATTTCTGGAAATTTTTTCCCGAAATACTGATCCAATATTTCCAAAAAATTTTTTTTTTTGAAATACTGATCCGGAAATATTTTTTCCGAAATATTGGTTCGGAAATATTTTTTCCTGAAATTTTGGTTGGGAAATATTTTTTTTCCGAAATGTTGGTTTGGAAATAGTTTTTCCTGAAATACTGATCCGGAAATATTTTTTTCCGAAATATTGGTTTGGAAATATTTTTTTCCAAAATATTGGTTTGGAAATATTTTTTTCTGAAATACTGATACGGAAATATTTTTTCCCGAAATATTGGTTCGGAAATATTTTTTCCCGAAATATTTAATCGGAAATATTTATTCCAAAATATTTATTCCGAAATATTTTTTTCCGAAATATTTATTCGAATATTTTTTTCAGAAATATTTATTCTGAAATATTATTTTTCGAATTATTTATTCGGAAATATTTATTCGGAAATATTTTTTCAGAAATATTTTTTCTGAAATATTTATTCGGAAATATTTTTTTCGGAAATATTATTTTCCGAAATATTAATTCGGAAATATTTTTTTCCGAAATATTTTATGCGGAAATATTTTTTTCCGAAAATATTTTCTAGGAAAATATTTCTTCAGAAAATATTTTCTCTGAAAATTTTTCTTCAGAAAATATTTTTTCCGGAAATATTATATCTAAAAATATTTTTTCTGAAATTAATTTTCCGAAATTTTTTTTTCAGAAAATATTTTTCCGAGAAATATTTTCTCCGAAAATAATTTTTCGGAAAATTTTTATTCCCGAAATATTTTTTCCTATAATTTTTTTTTCAAAAGTATATCAATTAATTATGTAATATATATATAATATACAAAATAATAATCAAAATAAATTATATGCTTATTACTGTTGTTTATACATGATTGAAAAAAAAAATAAATAAATTAATTAAAAAGGCATTGGGCAACAATGTCCAACACCCCAAATCAGGGTGTTGAAACACACCCCCATTTCCATTATACTAGAACCCTCTCCCAACCCTCCATTTTAAACTTCTATCCAAACAAGGGTTGTGAAATTTGAACCCCTCCCAACCCAACCCTCAATCCAAACAAAGCCTAAAGATCTGAATATTAAAGGTTGTATGTCTTTGGGAATATTACCGAATCTATCCAAATTGAAACAGTTGGAGTACTTAAACCTTGAAGGTTGTTTGGCTGAGATTCAAGGCTTGAAGGGACTGACTTCTATTAGAGCACTTCATTTGAGAGGTTGCAACTCCTCTCTTCTGGCATGCATTTTCACAGAGAGTTTCTATCAGGTTTAGTGGATCTCAAGCTCTTATTATTTTAAATAATCAAAGTCTTAAAGTAATAATTTCATGTTTCTAAATTCTAACAGTTAGAAGTTTCAAGTTACCATATTTTACGCGATATGCGCACTCAAGCGCAAAGGCCTCCTGGAGCATAAGCGCAACGCGATATGCGTGTTTTTTGAAAAAATGCGCAACAGTTGAAAAAAATCATAAAAATAAATTTAACATGTTATAGGCATATTACATTGTTATAAAACATGTTAATGATAACCAGATTCAAACTCAAGGCATAAATACGAAGTCACGATAACAAAATAAAGACATAGAATCAATTACAAGCCCTATAGATTAGTTCTAGTCTTCTCAACAATTGACAACCTGACATGAATTGAAAATCATCATCTTTAGACTCTTCTTGAAGATTTTCGAAATCTTTGGGTTGACTATCCTGGCACCGTTCTTGTTCCATTGCCCGGCTTGTATCGATTGTGCGTCTATATATTCGTTTTATATGTATGTATCTTATCATTAATATGATATATATATGTTGGCTGACTTAGGTTTTAGGACTTTTCTAGGACAGGTTTTTTAAATAAGATCTGGTCGACAGCACAATCAACAAAAAATAAAAAAGCGCACTTTTTCTGCGCTTCTTGCACATCGCTTAAGCGCTCAAAGCGCACAAAAGCGCCCCTTCAATGAAGTTGCATCGCATAACCAAAGCGAAGCGCTTCAGCCTCGCATCGCATCTCGCATATGCGAGCACATATGCGCGCTTTTAATAACATTGCCAACAACTCGTGTTCCTTCTACTTATTTAAGTATTTTGTACGGAAATTTCGACGAGAAACATCAAAAAATAAAGGTAAATAATAAAAAATCAATAATATCTATAAATGTCTAATTGCAAAATTTACTTTATTTTAGTCGATGAACAACTGAAAATTACAAAGAAATTACCCTTTGAGAGGAAGCTGGGGAAGTTGGCTAGTTCCCCTAGAGTAATGTAATTGTTGGTTAACTTCTTGTTTTGTGTTTGTTATATTTTGCTAGATATACTCTGAATTTGAGCATCAAATTGTAATTTGCATTCGGTCAGAAGAGTTTCCAGAATGGATTGATCGAAGTGAACATGGGACAACAATGTCTTTGGATTTACTGCCAATTTGTCCTACAATTACTTGGGCATGATTCTCTGCTTTTAACTGCCAACTAGATCCTGAGTCTTTTGTGAATGATTTTACTGTTAAGACTTTTGCAAGTAATTTTTTACGGAGCAAAACGCGGTTGACTGTATATGACTCATGTATGGTACTGGTACCAAGATCAATCTTCTCAGTCAGGGATGGTGACTGCAGAATTGAATTAACAACTGATGTAGATGCAGAAATTTCAGGACTTCATCTACTGTACAAAACAGAGAACTGTAGGAAACGAAAAAGAGGAGCAAAATGCTGAACGGTAGAAAAGATAGAGAGTGACTAAGAACTGAATGCGCTCTCCCCCTGTCTCATTCACTGGTCATACATTTTGCACCAACAGATACAGGTAACCAATACATAAAATTATTGTCAACACTGTAATTGATGGTGATCCTTTGTGGTGGTAAAAAGAGCCTATTGAATACTTTTGAAAATTTGGTTGATTTATTGTAGGTGGGAAGTGCTGATTTTTCATTCGCGTGATGAAATCGCATGACTTTTACAAACTTATGAAATTGCATCTGCTATTTCCTATGCCTATTGTGCGTTACTTTTTAATAACCAATCAGCTATAGTGTTGTACTAACGAATTGTTAGCTTGCATTTTCTCATATCCAAATCCAAGTTTTTTTAGCAAGCAGCCTGACCATTGAGGCTAATCTAAACTCCAATCTCAACTAAACTTAAATTATCAATAGGAATTTTTTTTGGTAAAAAATTTATTTTAAAATCCAGATAATACACAAAAATTATTGATACTTGTTGTAGGGAGAATTTCGTTACAACACGAAATTGAAGGTTGCTGGAATCACGGAGCAAAATACGGATATTTTGCTAAGAACACGAAGAACACGGGAGGAGATTGGTGTTTGTTTGTGGCTGATCTTGTTGATAGATAGTCAGGGGTGAGCTAAGACGTATCCAAACAAGAGGCCTACGTACCCTATTTATAGGGATCAAGCCGTACGTAGTTCTTGGAGAAGAAGTTACCTAGACGGGCTAGGGTTTCTAGAAGCTTCCATGGGCCAAGCCCATCAGTTTTAGGGCTGACGTGGACATCATGGTGCTAGAGATAGTGAGACCTCATTAGCAAGGCCAACATAGAGATGACAAGGGCCTGGCATGCGACCTCGAGGGGTGCAGACATGCGAAGCGGACCCAAGTATGTAGATACTCATGCGACCTCGAGGGGTGCAGACATGAGCCTTCCAATAGAGAGTGAGATAGCATTGTTCTGTTTGTAGATGTGACCCCACGTTGGAGGTTATGTGCGAAGCGATCCCTTGACGGGAGTCTGACGAAGCGATCCCCGGGTAGCGACCCCGGTAGATGCGATCCCGAGGCTGAGCTAGTATGTGAATGTAGATGAGATCCCGAGAGGTGCGATCCTGAGAGGTGCGATCCCGAGGCCGGGATAGTATGAAAGTGGAGATGAGATCCCGAGAGGTGCGATCCCGAGTCCGGTCTAGCATGAGATCCCGAAGTAGTATGAAGAGATAGATTGAGTGCGATCCCGAAGTAGTATGAAGAGATAGATTGAGTGCGATCCCGAAGTAGTATGATCCCTTGATGGCTTAGCATGAGACGCGTAGAGGCCTAGCGTGAGATCCCTTGGAGGCCTAGCGTGAGAGCCCTTTGAGGCCTAGCGTGAGACCCCATTTTCCTTTATCGTTGGCATGAGAGGACGCCTTGAGTAGTAGTAGGAGATCATAGTGAGGCGACCCCTAGGGCGGGATCATGTCTTCGAGAGATTGTCTTCAAATAATATGATGAGATAAAGGCGAGGTGATCCCTGACCGGGCCTCACGCCTTGTTGATCCTTCTTCAATATTTAAGCCCATTAGTAGATAATTGAGCCCATTAAGAGAGGTGGTTGAGCCCATTAATAGAGGTGGTTGAGCCCATTAAGAGAGGTGGGCCCCTTGTATAGTCGTTTGAGCCTGTTTAGGATCTATGCCGAGATTCGGGCATAACAAATACCCCCGATTCCATATTGCCATTATGAATGCGATGTGGAATCAAGTAAAGTGGTGTCTTCCAATTGATGCAAAGCCAAGTACATGTAAGTGATTGTGACCTTGAGGGGTCCTTCCAAGCGCGATGTGATCCCATAGAGACTTTGAGAGGCGGCCCCATAGGGCCTTGCAGTCATGAATTGTTAAATATGTCTTCTCTTTAGCTAATATATGAGCTCATGCTTTCACTTGTGTCTTCAAGTTCTTCTTAGAATATGATGAGAGGACTCTCATCCGAGCTTACTCCTTGTTATTATGATGAGAGGACTCCTTATATGATGAAAAGACTCCCTTTATGTTGAGGACTCCGCATAAGTTGAGAGGACTCCCCATACGTGGAGAGGTATTCTCTTTCTGATATAATGAGAGGACTCCTCATAGCCTCCTATGTTGCGAGGCCTCTTTGCAACCTCATATGTTGAGAGGCCTCCTCCACGCAGCCTCATATGTTGAGAGGCCTCATCCTCGCAGCCTCACATATTGAGAGGCCTCCTCCTCGCAGCCTCACATGTTGAGAAGCCTCCTCCTAGCAGCCTCATATGTTGAGAGGCCTCCTCCTCGCAGCCTCATATGTTGAGAGGCCTCGCATCACAAGATGTCACGTTGTTAGAGGCTGGACTTGTAATTTTTTAAATGTCTTGTTGGAAGAGATGTTATGTAATACCACTACCCCCGAGTCCTCATTCTCATTATAGATGTGATGAGGAATCAACATGTTTCAGCATCCTTCTTGTATTATTTGAGGTTGACACCATTTGTAATGAAGAGAATTAGGTGTGATCCCGATATAAGCATACTTGACTTTTTCAACGTTATCCCAGAGCACTTGTATTCTTCGTTGTTGTGCCAAGACACTTGACCTCATCAACGCTATCCGGGGGGACTTGGCCTCATCACGCTATCCCGAGGCACTTGGCCTCATCATCGCTATCCCGGGGCACTTGGCATCATCATTGCTATCCCGGGGCACTTGGCCTCGTCATCGCTATCCTGGGGCCCTTGGCCTCATCATGCTATCCCGGGGCACTTGGCCTCATCATCACTATCCCGGGGCACTTGGCCTCACCAACGCTAAGCGAGACCACTTAGCTTCTTCAATGTCATAATAGGCTTCCCTTTGTTGCACATGTAATAAGATATTGAGGTCTTGAGCTCATTTTGATCTTCAACTACTTTGGCTTCTCTCCTTTCATCTCTAGTACGATCTTGAGGCTAATTGATGAGGGCCTCGGGCTCAGCCTCGTTATTTGTTGCTTGCTCTTCCCAGTGTCTTGAGATAGTCGATGACCTCCTCATTGCCGGCGAGGATCAGGGGCGTCCCCCCTCTCCCCGACAAGGATCAGGGGCGTCCCCCCTCTCCTCGACGTAGAGGTATTTCACCAAGAAGAAGCATCTCATGTAGAAGTATCTCATTAAAAGGCATCTCACTAGGAGGCATCTCGCTAGGAGGCATCTCAAGATCTCGATTGTTACTCCATATTGGGGCCTCTCGATCTCGACGAGGAGATGGGGGTCTGTCGTCATGACGATGGGACCACTCACGATCTTCACAAGGAGAGGGGGTCTGTCATCATGACGATGGGACCGCTCACGATCTCGATAAAGAGATTGAGGTCACTTAGAACCTTGACCCTTGCCTTGGCCTCTATCATTCGTCCTTCTCGAACCCGGCCTCGCTACGCTAGGTGCAAGCATGGCCTCGCTATGCTAGGTGCAAGCATGGCCTCGCTCCTATGGGGTCGCAGTCCGGGGTTATGTGCTACCCCGGGGTCTCGCTCCTTGCAACCCGGGGTCATGTCTATCCCGGGGTCTCGCTCCTTGGGGGTCGCAGCCCGGGGTCATATGCTACCCCGGGGTCTCGCGCATTGGCCTCTCCGTTTTTCTTGTTCGAGTTAGTCATCGTTCTCCTAAATTAATGACTACCCCTCCTTCTAGCACCAATTATTGTAGGGAGAATTTCGTTACAACACGAAATTGGAGGTTGCTGGAATCACGGAGCAAAATACGGATATTTTGCTAAGAACACGAAGAACACGGGAGGAGATTGGTGTTTGTTTGTGGCTGATCTTGTTGATAGATAGTCAGGGGTGAGCTGAGGCATATCCAAACAAGAGGCCTACGTACCCTATTTATAGGGATCAAGCCGTACGTAGTTCTTGGAGAAGAAGTTACCTAGACGGGCTAGGGTTTTTAGAAGCTTCCATGGCCCAAGCCCATCAGTTTTAGGGCTGACGTGGACATCATGGTGCTAGAGATAGTGAGACCTCATTAGCAAGGCCAACATAGAGATGACAAGGGCCTGGCATGCGACCTCGAGGGGTGCAGACATACGAAGCGGACCCAAGTATGTAGATACTCATGCGACCTCGAGGGGTGCAGACATGAGCCTTCCAATAGAGAGTGAGATATCATTGTTCTGTTTGTAGATGTGACCCCACGTTGGAGGTTATGTGCGAAGCGATCCCTTGACGAGAGCCTGACGAAGCGATCCCCGGGTAGCGACCCCGGTAGATGCGATCCCGAGGCTGAGCTAGTATGTGAATGTAGATGCGATCCCGAGAGGTGCGATCCTGAGAGGTGCGATCCCGAGAGGTGCGATCCCGAGGTCGGGATAGTATGAAAGTGGAGATGCGATCCCGAGAGGTGCGATCCCGAGTCCGGTCTAGCATGAGATCCCGAAGTAGTATGAAGAGATAGATTGAGTGCGATCCCGAAGTAGTATGATCCCTTGATGGCTTAGCATGAGACGCCTAGAGGCCTAGCGTGAGATCCCTTGGAGGCCTAGCGTGAGAGCCCTTTGAGGCCTAGCGTGAGACCCCATTTTCCTTTATCGTTGGCATGAGAGGACGCCTTGAGTAGTAGTAGGAGATCATAGTGAGGCGACCCCTAGGGCGGGATCATGTCTTCGAGAGATTGTCTTCAAATAATATGATGAGATAAAGGCGAGGTGATCCCTGACCGGGCCTCACGCCTTGTTGATCCTTCTTCAATATTTAAGCCCATTAGTAGATAATTGAGCCCATTAAGAGAGGTGGTTGAGCCCATTAAGAGAGATGGTTGAGCCCATTAAGAGAGGTGGACCCCTTGTATAGTCGTTTGAGCCTGTTTAGGATCTATGCCGAGATTCGGGCATAACAATACTTAATCCAAACTGTTTCAAAATTCTTATTCCGTCACTTCATCGACAAAGCAATAGGATGACATAATTATATGTTGGATAAATGAGTCCCATTTATTGTGCAAGAATGAGAAGAAATTCAGTTAAGTAGACATATAGCTGATAAGTGGATTTTATATCCACTTGGAATGCCTCCGTTCGGCTTAAATTGATTGTTTTGGACTCAAGTTTGTGTAGTTTTGATGTGTTTTGTGTAGTTGTGCAGGTTTGCAAGAATATCTAAGCTTTTGTCGTTTTTGGAGATTTAATTGATTAAAATTCGGATTTTCCGGGAAGGCTGCGCAGCTTACACTGTTTTGGCCATATCTGGAGTTCTAGAAGTCCGTTTTCAGCGATCTTACTGCCCACGCGAAGCTTGAGAGATTTTCTACAACCTGGGATAGGAAACAAGTGCAAGAAACATACTAATTAAAGTCTCGCACGTGTTCTTTTAAGAGAAGGCCATGAATTTACTGTTTTGCCCTTTTTCTAATTCTAATTGTATTCTGGGCAGTTTTGGGTACCTTCTTTAAATCCTAATTGTAATAGAAGGCAATATCTTGCTGGGCAAGATTTGTAGAGCCTATATAAACACATCATACCATTGTAAATCATAACAATTCATAGCCATAACAATTCATAGCTATAACAATTCATAGCTTGTAATCATATCAAGGTACTTTCGTTCTTCAATTCTTCAATATTATGTTTTCATTCATTATTATTATTTTGTTTTATTCTTTAATTATGTGTAACTAAATCTTTAATCTGAGGATTGGGTAGTATTCCTTGGTATTCATGTGTGTTTAATTATCTGTGATTTTCTTGCTTTGCTGATCTGTTATTGAGGGCTTAACACAATTAGGGGAGTCATGAACCTTTGATTGGATTTTAGGGATTGTAATAACTTGGAAGAGGAGTTGCAATTTTAGTACATGATTTAACAGACATAACTCGAATATTTGATTGGAAGATTAATAGGAGAGTTGTGAAACTTATAATTCTTGGAGCTTAATAGTTTATGATTGTCTTTGATTGTATCACGGAAGTGACAATTAGGGTATAGTTGTAGACATTATATTGTATCTTGGAAGAGAACATTATAACCTTAGAAGAATTGTTTTCAGCAGAGTAAGAACGTTGACATCACATAGATATTGAATGTGCATTGAAACCAAGTGAAGAACCCCAATTCTTGGATTGTTTTCCTCATATATTTTATTCTCTATTGATAATTAGTTTAATTTTGTTTAGTTTAATTTAGTTTATAAACACACCAAACATTCTTCTACACTTCTAAATTGTGAGAGATAAAAACTTGAACTTGATATTACAATTCAGTCCTTCCCTGAGAACGAACACACAAAAAATACTACTAACAAATTGGCGCCGCTGCCGGGGAAGGCAGTATACTTGAGTTTAGGTTAATTGTTTCTTATTGTTTAGATTTTATCTTTGTATATATTTTTCTTTTCTTTCTTTTTGTGTTTCTTTCTTTGGTGTGTCTACAGGTTCTTTGAGGTAGACAACTTAAACAGGTTTTGAGGAGAGAGACTACATGGAGTACGACTTTGGTTGGAACAATGCTCAGAATTTCTACAACAGTCAGGAACAATATCAAGACTTCAATCCTTACCCACAATTCAATGCTTATGAGGATTGCAATGCATATCAGGTGAATTCGTTCTATTCTGAGAACTCATTTTATGCTCCATATGCCCCTAGCAATGATTATTCATATTCGTTTGAAAATCAATATCAGGATGATGTTTATCCATATATGTGTAATGATGTTGATACGAGTTTAACTCAGTCTAATCCTTCTTTACTTGCTGATTGGGAGATTGCGCTTAATAAAATGATTCAAGGAACTCAGTCTAATCCTCCCTTACCTTCTTTGGGAGTTTTTGATGAACCAACTTTAGAAATTGCTAGTGACAATGATATTCCATGTGATTCAATAGCTTGGTACGAGGAGAATGCTAAACTAAATAATTTTATTTGGGAAGTTCGAGCAGTGTGGTATGAAGGATGTTATAGAACTCCCCCTTGTGTCAATTTTCCTCTATGCCATGATTCTTATTTAGCAATTGATGACAATGTTGTGTCTGATGAGTCTACTTGTGTAGTTGATAATTGTCCCACGCACATTAATGATAATTTGGATGCAATTGAAATTCTACCAAATCTAGAAAATTTTGAGCTTAATACATTGGTAGACGAGATTAAAATTGATGAGTGTCCAATTATAGAAGAGAAGGAAGTTAAGATTGATGAAGTTGAAAATCTTGCTTTAGAGTATAAGGATCCGATTTGGGAGGAGTATATGAGTCGTACTTATAATGATTATTCTGACGACTTTTCTAGCTATTTTGATGTTTCCAAGTCTCTTGAGCATGATAGGTTCTTGAAAGTTTTCGTACCTTTCAATGAATCTAAGGTTTATTTGCACAATATGCTTATATTAGAAATTCGTAGATATGTGCATCTGTTTGCTTTTTCTGTTCATTGAAGTTTGCAGGTAGAAATACGTCAAGCTATTGACGTTAAAGAAGCGCTTCGTGGGAGGCAACCCACGCATTAGTGTAGAAAAAAGAAAAAAAAATTTTGAGTGTTTTTCAAAAAAAAAAAAAAAAAAAAAAAATCGATTTTTGAGCAGGTTGCAGCCCTGTAACGCAGGCTGCACCTGCGTTTCTGCAAGTACCGCAGTCTGCCTCTGTGTAACGCAGGCTGCGCCTGCGTTACTGGTCATGGGGCAGCCTGCATGCCTGTCACGCAGGTTGCGCCTGCGTGTCTGGGTGTGCAGCAGGTTGCTTGGACGCGCGAGCAGGTTGCTTGGAGTGTTGTTTTGTCCGATGGTTTTTTTGTGGAGGTGCTTTACATATATAAAAAAAAAAAATTCTTTGCCCCCTCATTCTATTTATACCCCCATTCTCTCTAATTCTTTTCCTATTTTAATTCCAAAACCTCCCATCTTTTCTCCAAAATTCTAAACCAATTTCTTTTCTAATTCTAATTTTATTCTTATTCTTATTATTATTATTATTATTATTATTATTATTATTATTATTATTTTTATTTTTTTATTTTTATTTTTATTATTATTTTTATTATTATTATTTATATACCCACCTATACATACAAATCCAATTCCTCTTCTATTTTTTTTATATATCTCTAAAAATTCAATTCTAAAGAGGAATTTATTGCAAGTTCACCTCTTTGATTCGTATTGGGTAAATCTTTTTCTCTAATCTTATTTTTATTACGAATTTGTGTTCTTGTCAATTGGATTTTGTAGTGTTCATGAGAGGTGGCCAGTCTATGGAGCTCGTACGCAGTATCCACCGCCAGATTCTGATTCCTCCGAGGAGGAGGACGAGTAGGTATGTTTTCTGCTATCCCTTGTATTTACTTCCATTCAATGCGGACATTGAATATTTTAAGTTTGGGGGTGGTTTGAGGGATTAGTAGTTGTTGTTGTATTATTTGTTCATGTAGGATTTCATGTTTTGCATATTAGTAGTAGTAAATTATGCATTTATGTTCGTGTTAGCTACGTTTGTTTCATATAGGACATTCTGTTTTTATGTTTGTATATCATGTGAGTTCATAATAGTTTGCATTTGCACCCATGCTTGATAGGAATTTTGTGTTGTTGACGCTTTTGATTGAGAAGTGATATGCTTTGTTCTTGTGCACACACATACACTAGTAAGTTGAAGCTAGTAGACTTATTGAATGTTGTAAGTAATTAGAAGGACATGAATATCTGCAAGATGATTTAGTTTGCATGCTTTGAATACAAGTCAGTGCATTAGAGAGATTTTTTGCTTGGGATTGAGTATGTTTTTCCACCAAGTGAGTTTTTGAGCCTTATTGCATATTTGCAATTTATTCGTTTGCTTGAGTGTCCACGGATTGTTTGCATTGCTAGCAGTTGTTTGAGGTCTTTCTTGAAACGCATGACATTATTTGACGATTAAAATGATAAAGGCATTTAGGAATAACCGCATACTTTCCCATATTACCACACCATATTAAAATGATCAATTAGTTAACCCGTTGAGCTTAATCCTATTTTTTCGGTGACATACCACATTACTTGCCTAGACCTTTTTCTTGTATTGGCCTTACATTAATTTGAACCCACATTGTCAAAGGCTAGTAAAGTGCTTAAGGAAGTAATAAGGTGTGCAAGGAGGGGTTTATTGTTGGTCATACTTTTGGGGAAAATATTGAGATTGGGTTTGGTTGTTTACTTGATAGTCGGCATATGTAATAAATTGGGGGATCATTGTTATTATTTATATTATTGTTTTATTTAGCTCTCGAAAAAAAAAAAAAAAAAAAAAAAAAAAATATTATGAGAGCATATTTATGTTTGTTGTGATCCTACTTTAGTCGACTAGTCGAGTGTTCTTAGTAAAATTTATGTGGGGGGAAAATAGAGTGTTGTGTATGATTTATTATGGTGCTTACTAGCTTTTGACACTTCACCTGTTTTGGCTTATTTGACATACCTTGTCCCTAGCCCACGTTACAACCCAATTAAAGACCTTTTGATTATCGTCATTGATGTATGTTGTGTTAAGAGTTAGATTGATACCAAATGTCAAGCATGTTTATGATTTTGTTGGAATTGAGTGATACACTTACCCTTGTTCTTGAGTGAATATTCTTTTGTGAGTGGATTGTGAGTGTTTGCTTGTTTTTGCGTATGAGATCCCGAGTTTTGTCTCAAAGATGTACTCTTGTAGGCTTAGCATGTTTACTAACTTATTCTTACACTTGACATGGACTTGTGAGAACTTATGCATGTTCATTGAGTAGACTATGTGAATACTTGCACTTTCGACACCAAGACATTGCGTATTTACTTTGATTCTTAAGTTGATATGGCATGAGAGGATTTGAAGGTATGGTAGGCTAGATTAATTGCATTTGCATATTAGTTGCATTCATGCATTGCATTGCATTAGGTTAAATGGATTTTGTGGGTACATTCGCTATAGGCCCTCACGAGACCTTACTCGTCCACTAGGGCTGCCTAGGGGTTTAAAGGGCTTGTTGCATATGCCAAATGCAACCGTGATCACCTACGGAAGTGGTACTAATTAGGTAGTTGTAATTGTTTATGCTTGAGGACAAGCATCAGTTTAAGTTTGGGGGTTTGATAAGTGGATTTTATATCCACTTGGAATGCCTCCGTTCGGCTTAAATTGATTGTTTTGGACTCAAGTTTGTGTAGTTTTGATGTGTTTTGTGTAGTTGTGCAGGTTTGCAAGAATATCTAAGCTTTTGTCGTTTTTGGAGATTTAATTGATTAAAATTCGGATTTTCCGGGAAGGCTGCGCAGCTTACACTGTTTTGGCCATATCTGGAGTTCTAGAAGTCCGTTTTCAGCGATCTTACTGCCCACGCGAAGCTTGAGAGATTTTCTACAACCTGGGATAGGAAACAAGTGCAAGAAACATACTAATTAAAGTCGCGCACGTGTTCTTTTAAGAGAAGGCCATGAATTTACTGTTTTGCCCTTTTTCTAATTCTAATTGTATTCTGGGCAGTTTTGGGTACCTTCTTTAAATCCTAATTGTAATAGAAGGCAATATCTTGCTGGGCAAGATTTGTAGAGCCTATATAAACACATCATACCATTGTAAATCATAACAATTCATAGCCATAACAATTCATAGCTATAACAATTCATAGCTTGTAATCATATCAAGGTACTTTCGTTCTTCAATTCTTCAATATTATGTTTTCATTCATTATTATTATTTTGTTTTATTCTTTAATTATGTGTAACTAAATCTTTAATCTGAGGATTGGGTAGTATTCCTTGGTATTCATGTGTGTTTAATTATCTGTGATTTTCTTGCTTTGCTGATCTGTTATTGAGGGCTTAACACAATTAGGGGAGTCATGAACCTTTGATTGGATTTTAGGGATTGTAATAACTTGGAAGAGGAGTTGCAATTTTAGTACATGATTTAACAAACATAACTCGAATATTTGATTGGAAGATTAATAGGAGAGTTGTGAAACTTATAATTCTTGGAGCTTAATAGTTTATGATTGTCTTTGATTGTATCACGGAAGTGACAATTAGGGTATAGTTGTAGACATTATATTGTATCTTGGAAGAGAACATTATAACCTTAGAAGAATTGTTTTCAGCAGAGTAAGAACGTTGACATCACATAGATATTGAATGTGCATTGAAACCAAGTGAAGAACCCCAATTCTTGGATTGTTTTCCTCATATATTTTATTCTCTATTGATAATTAGTTTAATTTTGTTTAGTTTAATTTAGTTTATAAACACACCAAACATTCTTCTACACTTCTAAATTGTGAGAGATAAAAACTTGAACTTGATATTACAATTCAGTCCTTCCCTGAGAACGAACACACAAAAAATACTACTAACAATAGCCAAATAAATTGGAGTCAGGATCCTCTGTTCCCTTTTAGATGCCCTTCTGTATCCTCTTTTTTTTTTATCTTTCTTATTATAAGAGTGTCGTTGATGGGGCCCATTTTAATACAAAAATTATTTTTATTTTCTTTAAAATGGGTCTTGTGGACACTCTTTTCATAAAAAAAATAAAAAAAAAGTAGGAAACACATAAGTGGCATGGAATTGTTAATTTCTCAATTAAAGGTATTAAAAAAGGGTTAAATATCTTGTTGGTCATTGAAGTCAGCTTAATGTATCAAGTTGGTCATTGAACTCAAAATGGTATCAATCAGGTCACTGAAGTCAGCCAGGATTATCAAGTTAATCATTTTTTTGACGGAAATTATTGTCCGCAAAATTTTGTCCGTTTGTGAAATTAAAGTGTGTTAATCTAGATGCTATGGGTCTCATAAAACTTATTTAGATTTTCATTATGAGCTCTAGATTTATATGAATCGAAAAAGAAAATTCAAGAACTAGAATTGTTCTTCTTCAAAAACTGAAATAAAACTTATCAATATTGTATCTATTTTGAAGAGAATAATCTGGGTAACACAAATATGGTCTCGGATTTTTTAAATGTTAAGTGAATCTGCAGTTATAAGCGTTTATGTCAATCTGCAGTCTGTTTCCGTCAAAAAAACGAAGACTTAGGCTGAATTCAGTGACCTGATTGATACCGTTTTGAGTTCAGTGACCAACTTGATATATTAGGCTGACTTCAGTGACCAACAAGATATTTAACCTTATTAAAAAATGTCAGTGTTTAAGGTAGCCGGCGGCCCAAGGAATTGTTACAGTGACCCTTTACGTGAACAATAATATTTTTCTTTCTGTATTAAAATAAAGTTTTTCTGTTCATATTTAAATGTCATTTTTGATTTTAATTTAGCTAAATTGATCGAATTTTTAACATAATTTTTATAAAATTTTACAATTATTAATTAGTAAATTTATATTAACATAAAATTATATATTATATATCATCATATCCGAGTCTCTAAAATATCGAAACACTACAAAATTAATTTGAATAAATAAAATCAAAAAGTACATTTAAATAAGAAGGTAAAAGTATATAAAATTCATGACATGATTTTTGTAATGTGAGATTGAAAGGTTGGGCTAGTTTTTTGGTGCTAATGTGAAAAATTCGTAGTAATTTTTTCTGGTTGCGTTAGCTGTTTTGAATATATACAAGAAAAAGGCTTTTTCACTTGGCCAACAAATTCCTTCTTCTTTGTGTGTTTACTTTGATTATTGTCTTGTTATAGCTTATAACTTGTGGTCGTAGTCTTCTCTTTGGGGTGTTATTCCGTTGCGTCAAGGGTTGTCCCTCGGATTTGTTTTTGGGTAACTCCCAAAAGGCCTCATACTAATGGAGTTAACTGGCTGCTCTATATACAAGAGAATTATCTCTTATCTCCTCGATGTGGTACTTGGGTTGACACTACCCAACATGTAAGTTGTGACCCCTTAACATCATATAGATCTGCTTGACAATTTCAGTGTATGAAACGAAAATTCATTGCAATAAAATTGCTAAATTATTGTGATTCTTTTGGACATATATGCGGTCAATTGAGGCGGCTAATGCTGTGATATGATAAATAATTGAAAGAAACACCTTTGACGATCTTAAAAAAACCTTTGTCCACAATCAAAAAATTATCTTGTTTTTATACTACAAAAGAAACATTGACTCCAAAAATCGACTAGCAGCCCGTTTGGGCAAGTTGCTTATTGCTTAAAAAAAGCAATAAGTAGAAAATGTAGTGTTTGGCAATAAGGGCTTTAAGCCCGCTTTAAGTTAAAAAACTGCTTTAAGCCATAAGTTCCATTTAGGTACTTTTGACTTATGACTTATGGAGTTTTTTTTTTTTTTTTTTTCAAAAAACTTCCAAAACTCTTGCAAAGTTTAAATATTATGAATTTTAAATTTTTTTAAGTAAAATTTCATTTTAAGTCAAAATTATTAAATCCCCATTTAACTTTAAGTAAAATTACCCAAACACATTCATTCAACTTAAAGCAAACAACTTTACTTTCTCCTTTAAGTTAAAAATACCTCCATTAAGTCAAAAGTAACTTATTTTAAGCAACCCCAAACACCCTCTAGAGCAAACTTAAGAATTTTTATAATGTATAGTTTTTGTTGACCATAAAATAAATAATAATAATTATATTATTTTAAAACATATAAATAAAAATCGTTATATCTAATAATCTCTGTTATAGAAATCGCCCCGATTTCTGAAAAATCGCCGATAAATCGGCCAAAAATCGGTCAAAATTTTGGAATCGATTCGGCCGATTTTGCAAAAATCGCCGATTTTTCAACCGAATCATCCGATAAATCGTAAATCGGTACCTTAACCGAATAATTCCGATTTCCGAAATCTGCAACACCGCTAATAATAAATAATTTTCTCTATTTTAATCTAAAATTTATCAAAGATTTAAAATTTGAATGTCATATACATAAAATAAATATTTTATTATAATTTGTAGTTAAAGACACGTTGTGTAAAAGCTACTCCCTCCGTCCCTTAATGTTTTTCCTGTTTTGACTGGACACGTTTGCCAACGCATACTTTTGATTGTTAATATCTTGAATTTCGTATTAGTATTAATTATAAAAGCTTTACTGTATTAAAGTACTCATAAATACGAATCCAACAAGATCACTCATGACTATATTTGGTCTTATAAATTAGACGTAAATTAGTAATTTATCTCATGTTATGAACAGTCCCGACATATGAAACAAGAGTGATATTAAGGAACGGAGGGAGTAGCAATTTAATACTCCCTCTGTTTTTTTCAGTTCTTTACGTTTGCTTTTTGCACGGAAACCAAGATAGTGGATGTAATATTGTTAAAATAAATAAAGTAGTGGGTGTAATAGTAATTTTATTGTTAAAATAAGTGAAGTAGTGGGTGTAATAGTGTAAAGGGTTGAAAAGGTGGAGTGAAGTAGTGGATGTAATAATGTATTTTATTGTTAAAAGTTACTATTTTTAGTAATGTAAAGAAATGGAATGAACGGCCCAAAATAGAAAGTGCAAAGAAATGAAATGGACGGAGGGAGTAATACCTACCCAGGGAATGTTCAATTATTCACACTTCACTGCATCCCCTGGCAATTGCTACGAAGTTGCTACCAAAATTAAAGAAAGGTTGGCCACCATTTTGTTATCCACAATAGGAGTAATATATTTCATTCAGTTTTCTTCCAATTATCAATCTCTCCTTCTCTACAGCGTCACACTTATATTATATAGTTAATGAGAGCATATTGATCAAGGGCCACTCATTCTGTTATCCATACATTTTCACTCGTTTTCTACATCTTTTGTAACATCTTTTCTACATCTGCAACATCTGTTTTCTACATCTGCAATTTTGAATCTGCAACATCTTTGTAACTTTGCTTTTCTACATCTGTTTTCAACATGTTTCGGAGAGTCATACTTTGGTTATCCCATTTGTGGGCTCAGTCGTGTGAATCTACACCTGCTCCCGGTGGTGCAGTGGCTACTAAGACTAATCCTGAAACACAACCAACCTTTGTTTCCACCTCAACTCCTACTTGCTGGGACGTGTTCTTGAGCTTCCGCGGTAAAGACACTCGACGTACCTTTACCAGTCATCTGTACGATAAACTAGATAGTAATGGGATTCGAACATTTATGGATGATCCTGAGCTACGCAGCGGCGAAGTGATCTCAGATGCATTGCTAGATGCTATCAGGAATTCCAAGGCTTACATTGTTGTATTCTCCGAAAATTATGCTACTTCACCTTGGTGCCTAAACGAGCTTGTAGAGATCCTCAATTGTCACAAAACAGCTCAAAGATTGGTTATTCCCGTCTTTTACAAAATTGATCCATATGTTGTACGTCACCAAACTGGGAGTTTTGGACAAGCTTTCAAGAAACGGAGTTTTAGACAAGCTTTCGAGAAACATCAAAAACATTTTCGAGGTGAAAGAGAGAAAGTTGACAATTGGCGTTCTACACTTAAACAAGTTGCCGACTTGTCAGGACACCATCTATCAGATTCAGATGACAGGTCATTCAATTATATTTATATATTCCATTAACCTACATGCTAACAGTAATATATTAGTATAGTTCTATGTAACTATCTATCATGCTCTGTTTTATAATAAAAAGAATCACATTTCAGGTCTGAAGCTAAGTTTATCAATGAAATTTTTGATGGGCTTCTACCTGAAATAAATCCCAAGACATTAGATATTGGCAATACTGTTGCCTTGGATTTTCATGTTGAAGCCATAACATCATTGTTGAGCAGTGACACAAAACTGACAAAAGGTGTCATTAGGATTGGTATACATGGTATGGGTGGAGTTGGCAAAACAACTCTTGCCAAAGCTGTGTATAACAAACACCATAGAAGCTTTCATGGCAGCTGCTTCCTAGCAGACGTTAGGGAGGCTTCAACAAGAGAAAACGGCCTAGTAAATTTACAACAGAAACTTATTGACAATGTTCTGAAACGTAAGAACGAAAGAATCGACAATGCTGATCAAGGAATTGAGTTGATAAGAGCTAGAATTTGTTCGAAAAAAGTTCTGATTGTTCTTGATGATTTGGACAACACAAAGCCCCTTGAATTTATAGTTGGACCATTTGCTATGGGTAGTATAATTATAATAACGACAAGGAATGAAGATCTACTTGATTCAGTTGGAGTTGAAGCTAGGTACAAGGTAAATGTATTGGGTGATGTTGAGTCACGTCAACTCTTTATGCAACATGCTTTCGATGATAATAAAATACCCGACACATTCATGGAATTGTCCCAAGAAATTCTAGAACATGCTGGGGGGCTTCCATTGGCTCTTAAAGTTTTTGGCTCAAACCTGCTTAACCAATCTGAGGGAGACTGGAGATGGTTTATAAACAAGTTGAAACGAGTTCCTATTGAAGATGTCGAGAATAAACTCAAAATTAGCTATCAAGCCTTGAAATCAGTAGATCCTATGCTGCAAAATATTTACCTAGACATTGCTTGTTTTTTCGTCGGACACAAGAGAAAAAAGGTTGTTAATATAATGGAAACTTGTTACAAATTTGTCAATCGTCATATTGACTTTCTAAACAAACGATGCTTACTAACAACCAATCACGAAGATGAGCTGGAGATGCATGATCTTCTTCAGGATATGGGAAGGAATATTGCCCGTAATGAATCACCTGATGAGCCTGAAAAACATAGTAGATTGTGGGTATCAAAAGATATATGTGATGTGTTGAAGAAGAAAAAGGTAATTTTATTCTCTTTTCTCTCGTAGATTTATTTATAAAAACATTGGTCATCAATTTTCTTCTTCATATATATGTGTCAGGGAACAGAAGCAGTAGAATGTATCATCCCTCGGGACAACAACCAGGGTGCACTTGAAGGATTATCATTCACTACCAAACCTTTCGAATCGATGAGTAAATTAAGATTTCTTCACCTTGATAAGGTAAACATAACTGGAAGCTTTGAACAGATATTTGAAGATCTGAGGTTTCTATGTTGGAAGTATTGTCCTTTGCGGTGTTTACCTTCTGAATTTCACCCATCTAAACTTGTCATCCTTGAATTGCCTTGGAGCAAATTGAGAACAGTGTGGGACCAAAACATGGTATACTCTTATGCATGTTTCTAGCATATATAACATTTTTCTGAAGAAAAGCCTGCATTAATTTTGTCCCATTGCACTCATTGCTGCAGGTTTCACATGTTTTTGGAAAGTTAAAGACTCTAAACATGTCATACTCTCGAGATTTAATTACTACTCCAGATTTCACGAAATTACCATGTCTTGAAACTTTAAATCTTGAGGGCTGTGAAAGCTTGGAGGAAGTTCATACATCAATTGGAAGTTTGGAAAGCCTTGTTTTCTTAAATTTGGAGGGTTGTAAGAAGCTAAGAAGTCTTCCAGACACCATCTGCGACTTGAGAGCATTGAAAGTTCTAAATATTAGTTACTGCAGTAGTCTGGAAGCTTTGCCAATACAACTGGGCAACATTGAATCTCTAACAGAGCTCAATACTATAGCACTAGCTGTTTCGAAACTTCCAGATTCAATCGGAAGTCTTACTAAGCTTGTTAAGTTGGATCTAAGCCGTAACTGGAAGCTTGAAACTCTTCCGGACACCATTGGCAACCTAAGATCCCTGAAAACTCTTAGTATTGAAAGTTGTACAAAACTACAAGCATTACCAGATGAGCTGTGGAAGATTACAAGGTTGAGGAAGCTAAATGCAAGATATGCTTATATGTTAAAAAAGCTTTCAGATATAGGATCGGACCAGATTGCATTAGCATTGCAAAAATTGGAATTATCTTTTAGTGGTATAATTGCCCTGCCATCTGGTTTTAGTCAGCTGTCAAACCTACAATCTCTTGATCTTACTTTCTGTGAGCATCTGGTTTACATTCCAAAACTTCCTCCAAATCTGAAAAGGATCCGTGTCAGGTGGTGTGAGTCTCTGGAAAGATTACCAAATCTATCCAATTTGAAACAGCTGGAGAAATTGGAACTTACACTTTGTCATATTCAAGGCGATCTCATTTCTATTAGAAGGCTTGTTTTGAGTGGTTTGACCCATAGGCATCTCCCAAAACAATTGTTCAAGGTTGGCATCTCAATCTCTTTTAATTACTTGTCCCAATAAACATAATTTATAATAAAATTATTACTTTTTAAAATAATAAAATCATATAAATTAATATTTCTCATTTTATAGGATAATTAAACTAGTTGTTTGATTTTTATTTTTTTTTGAAAAGAAATTATTATTAATTAATTAGTTAAATTTATTAAAATCAAAATATAGTATTACTGGTATACTTAATTGGTTTTTTGGGACATCAGATTATTGTTTGGGTATCTGAATTTATGGATCAGAAAACTGACCCTCAATGGCTAATTCAATCACGGTATTGGAGAAGTGAATCAAGTGACTCAGAGTCAACAACAGTGTAAAGAATACTACAAGTGGATTTATACAAGTGTAAAGAGTAGCGGCAGCCCTGATTTCTTTTTTGATGGTTCGCTGATGGTAATAGTGCCAAAATCAATCTTCTCGGTTACAAATGAATTAACATGTCTTTCTTATTATGCTTATATTACTTATTGTTGCTTTGAAAGTGCCTGCAATGGACTTACAGTCTATTATGAACATCTTAGCATAATTAATTTGAAAACCTTTTGCAGTAGGAACAAAAACAACCAAAAAAGAGAAGGATAAAATATTGGTTCTCAGAATTCTGGTTGTGGTTTTATATTGAGATCCTCGAACTAGAGGATAGACAAATGAAAGCATATTGCGCTTTACCTTAGCAACAGAATTATAATTTAGTACTGAAACCATCTATTCTGCCCTGGCATTCTACACTTGAAGTGCAAAAAAAGGTGTGGGTTGATACTATCTAGCACTGGAATGTGTAGTTCAGAATCATGAACATCAGTCTTCAGCACAGAACTTGGAAATGCTTGAGTTATTTGCCTGTAATATGGAATCCCAGTTAAAGTTTACGAGCACATATATATTTTGCGTGTAGAGAGTCATGTGTCAATCTGGTTGAATGTGCATGCAGTTGGTGTGGTTAAGAATTATAGATTGTATAGCAGTTGGTGTGGTTAAGAATTATAGATTGTATAGGATATGGGCACATGGTTGTACGTCTCTGAAAAGACTACCAAATCTATCCAATTTGAAACAGTTGGTGTGGTTAAGAATTAGGCGTCCGGTCACCAGCAACTGTTTGCCAGGAAGGAGTTAGACAACATACGGCTCCAATACCATTGGATGGAGAAATGAACGGTCAAGATTAAAAAAAAAATTGGAACGTACCGCTGAAATTTTCCGCGGTACGGGGAGTGTTCTCTACACGTACAGTTAACTTTCATTTGTCCACATTTGAATTATAAGTATTGTTATCTTTACTTTATTTTTTTATTTACAAATTTTATTTATATATTTCATTTTATTTATTGTTTTCTTTTTTATTTTTCAATTTATATATTATCTTTATATACTTCTCATTTCCTTTATTTTTTTTAAATTTTCTAGTTAAAGTTGATTTTTTTAAATTTGTAAATAAAAAAATAAAGTAAAGATAACAATACTTATAATTCTTATTATTTTGTTTGCTAAATATTATTTTAATTCTATTTTTTATTATACACAATTTTTTCAATTAATTCATAGTTTTCTATTTTCTTATTTCTATTTTATTTTCAATTTATGTATTCTACTCATATATTTTTCAATTAAATTTATAGTTTTCTATTTTATTCATTTTATTATATTTTTTCAGTTAAAGTTGTCTTTCTCAAATTTCAAATTTGGTTTTCGTTTTTCAATAACTTTTAGATCCAAACTAAGTAAAATACTAAACATTAAAATTTGATTATATATTTTTATTGAAAGAATGCTATTAAATAACTTGTTTATTGCTTTTTATAAAAGCTTGTATAAAAGTTCACGTTCTTAATTTAGCAACAAGTATAAAAGTTAAATTTTGAAGGTAGCTAGTATTTGATTCTTTTATATCATGATTCAAAATTAATTTTAAAATTTCTTTGTATGTATGAAACTTATCAGTAATTTGTTTATTCATTTATTTAAGTTGTAAAATGAGTTGGTATTATTATTAATATAATATTCAATATTATTCAAAATCTATTTTACTATATATATATATATATAGGAGGCTACTCCAATACAAACCTCCTTAAAATACAAACCTACAAACCAAGCATAATCTAATATTTCAAGCTAATCTAATGACCAAACTAGGGGTACCCCAATACAAAAAATGCTTAAAATAATTGGCTCTATCCAACAAAAAAAATTAAAAAAAAAAAATTCACTGTTCACGTGATGACGTGGCAGTGGATTTCACTGATTAACGGTGCTTCGCACCTTCTTGTACGGCGCTTCGCGCCTTTATCATTCTAAAGTTGTAAGGAATGGCAATCAATGGTAAAGGCAATAGACGATTGACGGGTGTGTCGAGAGCCTTCGGCCCTCATGACTACCTAACTCATCCGTTTACTGTCTTAAATGCTTCGCATTTCCAAGGCAAGATTTTTTTTTTTTTTTTGAAATTTTTTTATTTTTTTTGTTGGATAGAGCCAATTATTTTAAGCATTTTTTGTGAAGGTACCCTTGGCGGAAACCTTAGAATAAATGAAATATAATTAATTTAGTGTTGGTTTGTAGGTTTGTATTTTAAGAATGGTTTGTATTTGAGCACTTGCCTATATATATATATATAGGCAAGTGCTCAAATACAAACCACTTTTAAAATACAAACCTACAAACCAACACTAAATTAATTATATTTCATCTATTCTAAGGTTTCCGTCAAGGGTACCTTCACAAAAAATGCTTAAAATAATTGGCTCTATCCAACAAAAAAAAAAAATTCGAAAAAAAAAAAAAATCTTGCCGTGGAAATGCGAAGCATTTAAGACAGTAAACGGATGAGTTAGGTAGTCATGAGGGCCGAAGGCTCTCGACACACCCGTCAATCGTCTATTGCCTTTACCATTGATTGTCATTCCTTACAACTTTAGAATGATAAAGGCGCGAAGCGCCGTACAAGAAGGTGCGAAGCACCGTTAACCAGTGAAATCCACTGCCACGTCATCACGTGAACAGTGATTTTTTTTTATTTTTTTTATTTTTTTATTTTTTTTTTGTTGGATAGAGCCAATTATTTTAAGCATTTTTTGTATTGGGGTACCCCTAGTTTGGTCATTAGATTAGCTTGAAATATTAGATTATGATTGGTTTGTAGGTTTGTATTTTAAGGAGGTTTGTATTGGAGTAGCCCCCTATATATATATATGTGTGTGTGTGTGTGTGTGTGTATAAAATAATCATCTTACTTAATTTTAAATATTCATCAATTTTATTATTGGTCATTTATAATGTATGGGAAAATATGATGTTTAATATATTAGCTCCTATCAAATACACCTCATTCTTATTTATTATTCGTTTTATTTAATTTTATTATTCAAGAGCATCTCAAAATATCAAAATATTATATTTAATATTTTTAATCGTTGGTAAAGGTTCATATCATCTTACTTAATTTTAAATATTCATCAATTTTATTATTGGTCATTTATAATGTATGGGAAAATATGATGTTTAATATATTAGCTCCTATCAAATACACCTCATTCTTATTTATTATTCTTTTTATTTAATTTTATTATTCAAGAGCATCTCAAAATATCAAAATATTATATTTAATATTTTTAATCGTTGGTAAAGGTTCATGTCTAGAAAATTTAAGAAAATCAACTTTAACTAGAAAATTTAAAAAAAAATAAAGGAAATGAGAAGTATATAAAGATAATATATAAATTGAAAAATAAAAAAGAAAACAATAAATAAAATGAAATATATAAATAAAATTTGTAAATAAAAAAATAAAGTAAAGATAACAATACTTATAATTCAAATGGACAAATGAAAGTGAACAGCTAAACATAAACCCTAGGTACCGCGGAAACTTTCCACGGTACGTGTAGAGAACACTCCCCGTACCGCGGAAACTTTCAGCGGTACATTCCAATTTTTTTTTTAATCTTGACCGTTCATTTCTCCATCCAATGGTATAGGAGCCATATGTTGTCTAACTCCTTCCTGGCAAACAGTTGCTGGTGACCGGACGCCTAAGAATTATAGATTGTATTGGCTTGACAGAGTTTCAAGGTTTGGAGGAACTTTTACTTCTTTAAGAGAAATTAGTTTGAGAGATTGCCGCCCTTCTCTTCTGGCATAAATTTTCACAAAAAGTTTGTTTCAGGTTTGGTTAATCTTTTTTTTTTTTTTTTTTTGATAAAAGGTTTGGTTAATCTTAAACTCTTATGATTATAAATCGTTTGTAAGTTCACATAATAAAATTACTAGAGTATTCTCTCAACTTCATCAAAAAATTCATGTCAAATTTTGGCACCTGTTTTTTTTTTTTAACAAATACTTTGATGTCTTTCTAATGTTTTAGAATTAGATGTTTCAAGTTACAATTCACTTTAATTTTAAGTTTTTTTAGTTTTCAATTTAGTGCAATTAACGAACATAAACTATTTTATATTTTGGGTTATACTTTGCAACAGGCATTTTCTGGATTCGGGCATGAAGTTCAAATTAACGATCCATCAGCGTTTCCTGATTGGATTAATCAATCAAGTGAACGTGTGTAAAAAATGTCTATACATTTGCTGCCAAATCTGTCACACAATTTCTTGGGAGTAAAGTGCATTTTGTGTAACTGAACTTTGGTCAAGACACCACTTGCAATATTGTAATTTAAAAACTATCATTTACAATACTGAACAAATACTTTACTTAAACTTCGTGTACTGCCGTTTATTTATTTCCAACGCCGTTAAATCACCAGGGGCAAAACAGTCTTTTACAACCCTCAGCTCGTTAAAAAAAATATACATTACAGACATTAACAATCCATCTCAATCTCTCATCTCCCTTTATCCCCTTTAATTCAATCAAACTCACAGCCGTTCGTCAACACCTCACCACCACTTCTCATCTCCGACCTCGCAACAACGCCACTATCAATCCCATCTCTTCCACCCCCGTTCACCCTCTCCATCTCCTTCCTCGACCTCCGTTCACCCCATAACCTCCATCACCATCTAACTATCTTCACCTCCGTCTCCCCTCTCCCTTCACAACCCACCTTACCTCCGCTGCAACAACACCACCACTCCGTTCTCCCCTTCCCTTTATCTCCTTCTCTCAATCACCACCTCCTCAATCCCGTTCACCAAAACCACCGCACTTCACCTTTGTCCTCCTCTCAATCCAGTTCTTCTTTCTTATACTATCTGTTTAACAAACCAAAGAAGTGGTGGCCTCTTGATTACATAATAACTTGATACTGCTGCATATAGCTATATGAAGTGGTGGCCTCATTGTATTGAATTGAGTTTCCTTCCTAAATTATGGTTGACCGCAATGACGTGATGAGGTTGCAAGGTTATACTAGAATTTGTTTGGATTGTATTTTCTAAAACAGAGGAAAAATTATACGATATTAGTTTAACTAAAGTTTGTTTTTTGTCTTTATGATGTAGCTAAACAATCCGGACTTATTGGATCTATATTCTGCTGGGATAGTACTCCTGCCACTACTAGAAAAACTGCCTTAGACATCGCTTATTAGCCGATGTCTTTTAAAAATCCAAGCGATGTCTTTGCATGCGATGTTAAAAGTATGGGCCTTAGACATCGCTTTTTAGCTGATGTCTATTATATACTTTAACATCAGTTTCTATTATCTAGTGATGTCTATTATATACTTTAACATCAGTTTCTATTATGTAGGGATGTCTATTATATACTTTAACATCATTTCTTTTGTTTGTAAAGTGATGTTCTCTGTATTTTCGCTTATATTTTACATCACTTCTTTTGTTTGTAAAGTGATGTTAATTTTCTTTTTCTAATTCATGAATCCCCTGTTTTAATGAAATGCCCAAAACCAAACATTCATCCAAAAACTAAATTACCATACCAAAACTAAAGAACCAAACATTCATTAATTTACCAAGATTCCAACTACATCATCCAAATTACATAAATCAAAACCAACTACTATACATTCATAATTTACCAAACTACATAATTTACCGATGAATCCTATCACAAGAAGGACTGCGTAATTACAATTACAACTGATAAAAGACAAAAAGGGACTGGACAAAAGTTTCTTAATGCCGAAAACATGAATTCATTGTAACTTCGTTTGCACATAAGCATACATGGTCGTTAATGGGAAGCAACCTGTGACTTACGGCCAAGTTGACACTGCATAGCTCTTTCCTAGACTCCATGGATTCATGGTCATCACTTGGAGAAAACCAGTGAGCAGATATGAAATCCTAATATATGCAGATGCATTGCACTACTACATACCATTCCGAAAGCTTAACATCACCAAGTCCAACCACACCAGTCTTTACGCAGAAATGATGTTCTCAGTGACACACATTACCTGCATACTCTGAAAGTTAGAACAAAGAAGCTGATTGATGAAATCGGGTGAAATTGAGGACTCTTTTCTTGCTGACATTGCTCTTTGAAACAACCAGGATGCACTCAAGTTGGGCTGCATATAAAATTTTAATCAAAGGCATGACCAGATGGATCTACGCTACTTTGATTATAAAAAGATCTAGGAAACACTAACCATACATGGGTTTAAGAGGGACAGACTGTCTGAGACCTGAACCAGCAGGGAAGGCCTGGAACCAATTGGGAGGGCAAACAAATTAGCATAAAAGTTTAGAAACTTTTCCATTGTAAATTATTACACTTCAAGGAAAATCAATTGAGCACGCCCGTAAATAGATTAGAGAACTATATATTATAGGACAATATTACCTCCCAGAAATACTGTACTTGTGACCCCCTAACTTGCATTACTTCAGCACTAGTATATATAACATCCTTGTGATTATGAACTGATTGGATCTGTACTAGCGCTCACAAATTCAACTCCAACGGTGTCACTGAGAAAACTGCACATGAGATCAGCATGTTGAATATGAGATTATAGTGTGTAGAAACATATAATTTAGTTTTAATCGTATGTGGCTGCTTTCTAATATTGGATTCTGGAGTCATAAAAGGAGTTCAGATGTTGTAATATTTCAGAGAAGTAAATTAGTGTTGTGTTATGCACTTATGCTCTGCATCTGCAAGGAGTGAGTAGTAGATTGCGTACGTAGAAATATATTCAACTAACTACATCGCAAAGAATTAAATAGATAATAACTTGAGACAAATACAATATATTCTAGAACAAACTCACAGTTACTGGCTCCTTCCAACACATCCTCAATCTCAGCAAAACATTGATGGAGAGACCAGAAGATAGCAAGCCACCGAGGTACAGATACTCCCTACGCTTTGCTAACATGGCTGCTGCTGAAAAACAAGCAAAGGCCAGAGCGGTTCCCACAAATGCACCAACAAGAATGCTGCAATATTTAAAAAAATATCAACCAAGAGCACAAACAAAAATATCATAATAAACACTATACAGTAGTGCAAGCAACATAATCTTATCACGAAGCAAAAGTAAAGAAATAAGGCAACAATTACTCTAACTGAAACTACCTGGGGTCGAAATCAATGGCTAATTCAATCAGTCGACCAATAGAGGCTCCTTCAAAAACACCAGCTGCCATCAGAAGGGAAACCCTCTTTTGCTGCTCAAAATCATCAACAAAATGACAGAGATATTTCAAGCTCCCAAATAGATCGAACAACATAGAACATGATCAAAAAATTTGAAGGACTAATGTACACAAACAAAACATCTACTCACCTCTTTATGAGGAGGTGTCGAGAGTAAAAACATCACAGTTGCCCCGAATCCAATAAAAGTAAGTAACCCTCCTATATTCCAAAGGATATGGAGATATGCCCCGAAAGCTGATGCAATCAGTGCACAGCATAGTGAAAGATAAACCTACAGATGCAAGCCAGAACATTAAACTAACAAACCGGTAAACGTAATTACAACTCAGTATAACACTTGCGTTGCGTATATCAATTTCCTCAACTTGCACAAGAAGAATCATATCCAAGAAATAAACAACAAAAATTACCATCCTATTGATTAATTACAAACATGATTTTTTTTATGTCAAAAACTCTCTTAGATCTTTAAGCAAACACCTGCTCTGCAAAAATAAAAAGCACAAAGATATTTAAAATTAAAGAACTGAAATAGAACGTACACAAAATCACTTTATACAAACAAATCAAGCAAATACCCCAAAATCAAACCCTAAAAATGAACCCTAAAATCATACCATAAAATCAATGTCAATAATCGGAGTGAAATCAAGAACAATACCTAATTACGCTCCAATATCCAAATCTTTAAGCTCCAATTTCCAAATCTTAAAGCTTTAGGCTCGAACAAACTCCACCACAACCACTGTTTTCATAAAAATAAACCCTAATTAGAACAAATCGAAGAATTAAAACAAAGGAAGAAAGAAAGAGCAAGAGAAAGGTGTAATTTACAGGTGTAATTGAACAAAACGAACCCTAATTTATTTGGTTAGAGCAGCAATTAGTCGGGGGAAGAAGAGAGCTCGGGGGAAGAAGAGAGACAGTCGGGGGAAGGAGTAATTGTGTGGGTTTTGATTTTTGATTTTATGATTTTCAGTTTTGTTTTTATGATTTTGATTTTTAATTTTTCTTTTAATCAATTTGAAAATTAGGGGGAGGAACCGGGAGTGTGAAATGGAGATGGGGGGAGTTAAAATTGAAAATTTTGGCTAAGGCGGGGAGAAAGGGAGGGTACGCTTGTTTCAATTTTTTTAAAAAGGGGTTTAGACATCACTTCCTTAACTAATTGATGTCCCGCGAGTTTCATTTTTTTTAAAAGAAGGGATTAGACATCACTTTCCTTATTGACTGATGTAAAGTTTATAAAAAGACATCACTTTCTTACCAAGTGATGTAAAAAACTGTTTTAACATCAGTGGTTTTTCCGACTGATGTCTAATGTGCGATGTCTATTGCTGTATTTCTAGTAGTGTGCAAATGGCAGTGCCAAGTTTAAGATCAACTACTGGTTTAAAGAATTTTAATTTAGAGCTAAAGACAGTTGGGTATGACTTAAACAAGTGGAGGGAAAAGACTCGATCAAGACCTGACCTAAGGATTCTTGATATTGACTCAAGTAGAGGCTGGGATTTGGCCACAAAGCTTATTTCAGAGAGGGGTTTCCTTCGCAGGGGGCGTTTATCAACAGCCGCTTTTCTGAGGCATCCATATTTCTTGTTAGGTGGAGACCAAGCAGCTATAGTTCTCTCCAAACTTAGCTTAATGAAGTAGACACTTCTTTGTTTTGTAAGTATGTCTATTTATTCACAAGTCGTATGTTTTGAGATGAGGTACATGTAGTGCCCAGAAGATTAGAGAGCAGAAATTATATAAAAAATCTAGATTCCACCAAGAACACCTCCAATATTATTTACTAAGAACAACTCAGATTTTGTGTTGTACTTCTGATTTCAGATGATATCTATTACAATACAGATAGGGGACTTATATAGGCTTACAAAACTAAACACTACCTCATGGCTTACATCACTAATAGCCTACTATATTGACTAGTCTACATTGTTGAACAAGAAAGAATTCTGCAGATTGTAGGCTACCTACCAATGGCTATGAACATGTGAGCTGCCTACCATGTCTTCTTCCAGAAGATGAGCCATAACCAACAATCTCCACCTTGGCGAAACTTCCCTAAATAGGGCTGATAAAAAAAAACAAAAAAAAACCGCCCTAGGCGCTCTAAGTTCGAGAGATGTTGATCAAGCTTGAACAATGTTGAAACTTGATCCCAGAAACTACTTTTGTAAGCATGTCTGCAGGATTATTTGTTGTGCTTACCTTCTGAAGTAGTACATTACAATCCTCGATAATTTCACGAACAAAATGATAACGAACATCAGTGTGCTTAGTGCGACCATGATGTACCTGGTTCTTTGCCAAACAGATGGCACTCTGGCTATCACAAAAAACCTTCGCATTTTCCTGAACAATGCCTAAATCTTTGGTCAATCCGAGAAGCCAAATAGCTTCTTTAAATGCTTCAGTTACAACCATGTATTCTGCCTCCGTAGTTGACAAAGCTACAGTTGATTGTAATATCGATCTCCAGCAAACTGGTCCTCCTGCCATAGTAAACACATAACCAGTTGTTGATCGTCGTTTATCCAGATCTCTAGCGAAGTCAGAATCCACATATCCTACTAAGTGATTAACATCAACCTTATTTCTTTCAAATTTTAAACCAACATTCACAGTACCATAAATGTACCGTAGAATCCACTTTACAGCTTGCCAATGTTCTTTTCCAGGATTGTGCATATATCGACTTACCATACTAACGGCATGTGAAATATCAGGCCTGGTGCATACCATTGCATACATCAGCGCGCCGATAGCATTTACATAAGGAATGCACTCCATTTTCTTTTTATCATCGTTGGTTGTGGGAGACATCTTCGTACTTAACTGAAAATGAGGAGCAAGCGGTGTACTAACTGATTTGGTTTTTCCGTTCATACCAAACCTTTCTAGTACATTCTTTAGATATTGTGTTTGTGATAAACACACGGTGCTAGCAGCTCTATCTCTTGTGATCTCCATTCCTAGAATTTTCTTAACTTCTCCAAGATCTTTCATTTTGAATTCAGAATTTAGCAAGGTCTTCAGCTTGGCAATCTCCACCTTACTCTTAGATGCAATTAACATATCATCAACAAATAAGAGCAAATAAATGAAAGTACCATCTTGGAGTTTCCGAAAATATACACAATGATCATATTGGCTGCGAGTGTACTTATGCTCTCGGATGAAACTGTCAAAACGCTTATACCACTGCCGCGGTGACTGTTTTAAACCATACAATGACTTTTTTAGCTTGCAAGCCCATTTCTTACATCCCAGAACGTTGAAACCATCTGGTTGAGTCATATAGATCTCTTCATTCAAAGTACCATGTAACGCCCCAAATCCGGGGTCAGGGATTTGGTCGTCATGCGGAAATCCTAAACATCAAATCACCTGATTGACAATATTCAACCACCTGTAATAATTTAATAACTGAATTACAACATCTGTGACCCCAACCACCAAGCATCTTTTAGGTTATAGGGCTAGAAACAAGAACTACATTCTTTACATCTTTATTACATCCAATCTATTACATCGCACTATGTCTTAAAAAATCTTATACTACTAGTATAGCTTCGTTGGGAAGTACACCAGCAACTAGTACTACTCAACACAAAGTAATATATATTACACATCAATGTACTTACATATAACTTATTCCAGCTATAACTTTTCTGGATCATATCATCTTCATAAGGGCGCACTGCCTGCTTCTTCTGAGCCATGCAGATAAGCCTCAATCATCTACCTTCCTCTGAAAGGTTAATATTTAAAACAAGCAAGTATGAGCGAAAGAATTGCCCAGCAAGTATTAATAGAGCACAACAATATATATCAATATACACATGGAGTTTTCAAAATATAACGATACTTAATATCAATTTCGAAATATTTACAACAATGAAACCTCAGTAGGGGATATATGACATTTCGAGTAACATCAGATAAATAAAGTAAGTTCATGTCAACAATAGTAATCCTCATACCTTATCCACATACCATACTCATAGTATTGATAACCTCTTAGGGGGGGGGGCTTTTCAAAATATGCAGTTCAATATGTTGCTAAGATAGTTATTACCACCCTTCATAAACCAAACCATTATAAAGTTCCTTTTATAATACTCCTCAAGTTTGTAAGTATATACACATGAGTATATCATTATCATCAAAACACCTTACAGTTCAAGATTCTGTACAGGATATAAGTTCGTTACCACTTGATAAGTCTGAACTCAGAAATAACTGATAGGAAGAGAGTCAAAGCTCTTGAAGCAAAACATTTGGGACTTAACATCAATAACCGATGAACCATCTTTCATCTTTTGAATAATTACAAAAGTGCACAAGCACGTGCCATTATTGTTAGAATAATCTTGCAGTTCTAGATACTGCATGAATTCATCACCTTTCAAAATTGAAAACAACACTATCGGCTACTTGGCACTTAGGCCTAAGAAGCAGTGTTTGAGTATTTTTCCAAAGTGGAGGATGGGACTTAAAGAAAACATAAAAACCTGACAAGGATTGACGATGATCAGTCGCCCCATCCAAGTCCAATAATCCGCGGGTCTTCTCTACCGGTAGAAGGATAGAAACTACATCCGTAACTATCCCCGAGTGAAAACTACATCCGTAATCACCCTCGATGAAAACTACATCCGTAATCATCCTTCGGCAACACCTGGGCCGGAATAATAATTGATGGACCGCCTGGCTCACGGCCGCTTACACATCCCGGGAATCGTTCGTCAACGATTCCCACACCTGCCAGAGTCCCCTTTTTCTTTTCTTGTCAAAATCATTTTGATAGAAAACTTGAGTAGTTGAGGTTCGACTTCAGTCGACCGATAATTTCTTGAAAAACGAGCAAGAGAGTAAAACCTGACCGGGGTTTTCGAAAATGTTTTGAGTTCAAAAGAGTTCAAGTATAGATATACACTTGTACCGTTATCAATCTCGACACAGGGTTTTGTGATCACACATGGAAAATGGTACGCATAAAGCTTGTAACCACAACAGGGTAACTCCATATATATATAAGTTCTTGAAAAGTAACTTACCTAGATAGATTCAAAATATAATATTTTAAATGACTATGAAAGTCCTTAGACAACCTTTAAATAGTGTTTTATAACCTTCAAAACACTTAGAGTATTTAATAAATATTTGACTACTATGTAACAAATAATAAATATTCAATAATCCCTTTTTAAAAGAATACTCAAATTAATATTCATTTATTAAGTAATATTCAAATAATACTTACTATTAATACTGGAATATTTAATAACCTCAAAACACCCAAATACAACTCTTGGAATGTTTCTAATCAAAATCAAGACACAATCTCTCCAGCAGTCTCCAAACTTTATCCACTTTATCAAATAACTACTACTGACTCTCGGTCAATAAGAAATAATTAATAATCATTCAAGTAACATATATCGATATCAATCTAGCTGGTTTAAGCTGAAAGTAACCAATTTATAACCATTGGAATATCTTTAATCCGTATTGAAAATAAACTATCTCCGATAAATAATATACTAGATAGAATCACTCCATTAAATTGTTTTATTATTTCTCCGGGACAAAGTGATTTTAAAGAAAGCGTTTTGAAAACGATATTCATCTAATTAAATAAATTTAATTAGGCGAATGAGGTTTATTTAATTAGTAAATGCTCTCAGGAGCATCTATTACTTAAATAAACACTGGTTTATTGGTGATGTTGCCTTTAGGTTAATTATTGCGAAATTCTTTTTAAAAGCTTTGCCCGGGTTTTCGAAAACAAACAATACAAAATAGCCCCGACACGCGGGCTAAATTCGATAACTCAATACACGCTCTACCCTCGGAGCCTTTACCACGTAGTTCCATATATACGTATATGTATCTATATATATACCTCATAACATATAGTCCTCTATCACATTACAAAAGTTTATAAATATACAACATATAAATCGAGATGTAGAACCATAAGAATGTCACCGTCCATCGACAGTATTATAAGTCATGGGTTTTGATTATTGCACGAGAATAATTTAATATCGCTAGCAGAGTCAAGGATAAAATGATTTGGAAGGAGGAGCACAAGATTAAAAACTCGCAATTAGGGATTGAAAACCCTTTTCCGCACATTTTATATAATTCAAAATAGGTATACTCTGAACGATAGAGTATGTGTAAATAAACTTGCCTCTGGTCCTTAGCAGAAAACAGAAACCGCGAACAAATCCTTCGCACCTCGTCCAAGTAATTCCATGGACCTTACCTGACGTCTCGATCTTCCTTTTTAGTTGCACGTCGCTCCAATTTGATTTCGCCCTAATGGTACTGAAATGGTTACGAGTACGTGTCAGTCATACCACGTATATCGAGTAGACACAACTCGGGATTATCACTAAATAATCATAAAGTCAAACTATAGGTGTCCTCCCTATAGTTGACTACTCTAATAGCACTTAATGCACATAAGACATTTAGTAATAGCAAACAACACGGGAAGAGTCCCCTTATATAAAGTGAACATTTCCTAGTACTAACACATCATAACACTACACAGTTATAACACTTAGTCAAAACTCCACTTAACACTTTTGACCATAATACTATTGACATACTCTTGTCACAAGTTAATTAACAAATAATCCTCAAAACATACTTAGCCCTCGATAAAGACTCATAATACCCATTTAATCTTCAAGACACATTTAATCCTCGAATTAGCACATAATCCTCGAATTAATTCACTTAACACATATACACATAAACAGTTAACACCCAAATCATACCTTTAAACCCTTGAAATCAAATAAGTTAAATAAATTAAAATGCAGGGGATTTTTAGAAAATTTCGGCATGTAGTATTCGTTTATCGGACTATGGGCTCAGCCCCTCCATGCCAACAAAACAATTTATAACCCTGTTTTTGATAAAATAAAAGCTGCCTCAACTTGCAGCAACATAAAAGTAAACATATAAGAAAAGTACCCGCCCAGACATGCGGCAACTAGCACATAAGGAAAAGTACCCGCCCAGACATGCGGCAACTAGCACATAAGGAAAAGTACCCGCCCAGACATGCGGCAACTAGCACATAAGGAAAAGTAAACTAAGTTTATCCACATTTAAGCCAACACCACGTAGTTGGCACTTATGACTTCTAACAATTACTACGACCCGACTTATACCATTTAGCACATAAACATTTACCGATAAGCCAACTCTTATAACTATACCTCATATGACAATAACAATTAGCACTTAGCACTTAGCACTTAGCACTTAACAATTTAAAAATTACAATTTGGAAACTAACAATTAGCAATTAGCACTTAACAATTACTTGACAACTAACCCAAATATATTATCCGACAATTAATAATTGCTCACTAACAATTATCAATTAACAATCACTAACCCGAACCTTTAATCGGACTCATAATTAAACTCAACAATTATAATTACAAACATACCTTCCGAATTAAATATCGGAAATTCAACCAATAATCATAATCTTACAATTTTTGTCTAATTATACCCATTGCCACATTAAGCCTTCCATTTAAACTAATTAAGCAACCACAATTAACCTCGTAATTTAAACTAATTAAATTACATCATCTACATAATTATATCACAATTAAATTACCACAATCACAATAATTTATGTACTTTCCAAATTTAACTACAAAAAAATTAAAACAATTAACTCAAAATTTACAACTAATTAACTACGAAAATTAAATAGATATGGAGATGCGAGATTATACCTCCCGAATTAATCGATTTCCCCGCAACAATCTCTCCCTCCTCTCTCTCTCTCTCTCTCTCTCTCTCTCTCTCTCTCTCTCTCTCTACCACTGCCCAAACCACCACCATTTCGGCTGCCTCTAATTACAACCACCCCTTCTCTTCATCTTCCTCGCCTGCCACTGCAAGACGCCGGCCACCTCCGCCGCCCGACCCCGTTGCTGCGCCACCGCACCTCCCCCTTCCTTTCCTCTTGCCGCTGCTTACATCCACACATACATATACACGCACAACACACACAAAATACATACTTCTCCCTTCTTTTTCCCCTCTTTTCTCTTTTATTGTCTCCCCACTGATTTCTCTCCCCCTCCCCCGATTGTTTATGCGGCTGCGTGTATGTATAACTGTGTATATACGTAATGTGCTGTGTTAGTGTTTTTAACCCTAATAGGCTTGGCCCATTACTATTCAAAAGCCATACATTTAATTACTACACACTTTAAATAATATTTGGAGTAAATAAATCTAATTTGTAAAAATAAAGTTTCTAGCATAATTAAATACTATAATATTTTTAAAGACTTTTGGAGAAAGAATTGGAATTAAATCTCAATTTTCTAAATTGATATGCATTTTACAAATATTAATAATTTATAAAAACAAATCATAAAAATAATAATTGTGATTCATAATTCACAATTTACAGGGCTTTATAAAAATACTACAAACATTACTGTTTTAGTAAAACCTCAAATTATTGGTTTTATATATTAATCAAGTAATTTCTGCAAATCCTCAAATAATTAAAATAATCATTTTCTAAGGATTTTAAAAGCTCTAAATTATTCAATAATTTAAAATAAAATCTTTACTGAATAATTTCACTTTCCAAAATTAAATCTTTGCACAAATAAACTATTGACTCGAGGTATCTACTCAATCAATAAAAATTTTAAAAAGGAGGACCAGGTTCCACTTAACCGAAAATAATTAAATAATTAGATAAAATAAAAAAAAAAATTCCTCCTCATTTTAGGAAAACATTATTATTATTGAAATAATAATAAAATCATTTCTTGAAAAATCCGGGTTATTACAGTCTACCCTCCTTAAAAGGATTCTGTCCACGGAATCAGCTAAGGCCACTACTGAGATTCCTTAACTCTTTTATCATCAACACTTATTCTGCAAAACAGGAGATAGTGTCTCTTCGTAAACAACTTCTTCAATATCTCAATTCAAACCTCGATTCTCTATCTGACGCAATTATCGCTGGAGTCTTATAACCCACCATTATTCCTTTCACATATACGTCTTGCCCAACTTTCTATTATTATACTATCCTTGAGAGAGAGTTCACTGATTCTATTCACAAAACACTCTTGAGAGAGAGAACGAACCAATTCTAGCTATACATCACTGATATTCTATTCGTGTTGGGATTCGCTCTTGCTCTTGGCGATTCCGTTCGAATCTAATTTCTATCAGCGAATTTATGACTTGGCCGACCTGGTTGGCATCCCCTTGAAATTCATTAGAGGTAATAAGAATCAGGGACCTTTGAAAAGACATCTGTCATATCAAGGCAATTGTTACACACTGGTGATCATAAGGTTATGAGTGTTAAAGTCAACCTTATTTGAGATAAGGGAATTTACTGAGAGATCAATATGATCATAAGAACTCACGTTGCGTGTCTCAGTTAAGACATTACTAAAGGTAGTTAGCCTTCTTGTATTTCACAACTCACAAGTGACGGCGTCCCGTCAGACTTCTATCACACAGACAGATAGCCCTTGTGTCCCCTATAAGTATAGGGTTGTTCGTCTCAGTGGAAGCTGAGAAGTATGAAAGCAATTCGAAGTGAAGATAATAATTATCGTCTTTCGACAATTAATTCTCAAGTGGACACCCTGGATTAAAATTGATCAGATTCCAAGGTGCAATTTCCAAGGAAAAGGATAACTAGAAAGATACTGGTATACAACAAGAAAGTGGTGCTATACCACCATAGAATCATCCACTATTGAAGGAAAGTGGAAGTTTGAAATAACATCATTCAACAGGGCTTCAGAAATCTAAAGGTAGGAATAATGACAGCTTCTGGCACAATCGAAATTAAATATGGTTTAACACGAGTATTGAAGAACAACTTCGAAGAGGGAGTATATTTTTTTTTTATCAAAATTCTCTCTTGGAGAGATGTCAAGATAGGTCATAGATAGGGGGTAATCAAAATAATTTATGCACGAGGAGGTGTCAAATAATTTACAGATTGGGGAGGTAATAAACATAATTTGCAAATGGGGAAATGTCAAACAATTCAGATTGGGGAGATAATCAAAATGATTCATAAATGGGGAGGGTAATGCCAAGGTCTCCTCGGATGCCTTTCATGTCGGCTCCTCTGACGGATAATTGTTCGATTGTAGCGCTCTTCTTTTCCACGCACACCCTAAGGTGCTCGATAACCGACGTCATCGTCGACTCGTAATAGTCGCTAGAGATTCAACCATCGGCATTTTACGATATTAAGGAGTTCTATTCGACTCGGCGCAAGCATCTCACGCAAGCATTCTATTCTTTGAGAAGACTTCGATACCGGTGTCGCCCCTAGCAACGACGAATTCCACATGTCGAATGGACGATATTCCGGAACATTGCTGGAAATACATACTTAGATCCAGTCACCATTATAACCGTATTTATACCACATGTTCCTGTCCTCATGATAATTCCGTGTGCAACTTAAGCTTATCTCTTTTCGGCATAACAACCTTCGTACTAGTCTCTCTCAGACTTTCTCAGTCCGTCTTGGTTCTTAAGATATATCTCGTCTTTATTGACAAACCTCAACTTTGCCATAATACTAGATGTCATCTTTCTATCATTCGCCATCATATTGAAATTTCCTATCATTCGGGGAATACATAACTTTTTTTTCCATGAATCCCCTAAAATCATCTTAAATTTAGGCCTCGGGCGCTCTATGCCCCTGCCAACCAACACTTGTCTCTAAGAGTTCTTTAGCAGACATCCATCACCACAAGAAGTGAAGTCTACCTCAACATATTCCTCAAAATCTTATCTTAATCATTGGTACTATATCCAATAGTCCAACATGAACTCTACATGAGTTCTGACGTTCTCACATAACTATACCCACTCCTACTCACTCTCGTTTCTAGTTTACTATAACCTCAGCTCTGATACCATTTCTGTAATGCCCCAAATCCGGGGTCAGGGATTTGGTCGTCACGCGGAAATCCTAAACATCAAATCACCTGATTGACAATATTCAACCACCTGTAATAATTTAATAACTGAATTACAACATCTGTGACCCCAACCACCAAGCATCTTTTAGGTTATAGGGCTAGAAACAAGAACTACATTCTTTACATCTTTATTACATCCAATCTATTACATCGCACTATGTCTTAAAAAATCTTATACTACTAGTATAGCTTCGTTGGGAAGTACACCAGCAACTAGTACTACTCAACACAAAGTAATATATATTACACATCAATGTACTTACATATAACTTATTCCAGCTATAACTTTTCTGGATCATATCATCTTCATAAGGGCGCACTGCCTGCTTCTTCTGAGCCATGCAGATAAGCCTCAATCATCTACCTTCCTCTGAAAGGTTAATATTTAAAACAAGCAAGTATGAGCGAAAGAATTGCCCAGCAAGTATTAATAGAGCACAACAATATATATCAATATACACATGGAGTTTTCAAAATATAACGATACTTAATATCAATTTCGAAATATTTACAACAATGAAACCTCAGTAGGGGATATATGACATTTCGAGTAACATCAGATAAATAAAGTAAGTTCATGTCAACAATAGTAATCCTCATACCTTATCCACATACCATACTCATAGTATTGATAACCTCTTGGGGGGGGGGGCTTTTCAAAATATGCAGTTCAATATGTTGCTAAGATAGTTATTACCACCCTTCATAAACCAAATCATTATAAAGTTCCTTTTATAATACTCCTCAAGTTTGTAAGTATATACACATGAGTATATCATTATCATCAAAACACCTTACAGTTCAAGATTCTGTACAGGATATAAGTTCGTTACCACTTGATAAGTCTGAACTCAGAAATAACTGATAGGAAGAGAGTCAAAGCTCTTGAAGCAAAACATTTGGGACTTAACATCAATAACCGATGAACCATCTTTCATCTTTTGAATAATTACAAAAGTGCACAAGCACGTGCCATTATTGTTAGAATAATCTTGCAGTTCTAGATACTGCATGAATTCATCACCTTTCAAAATTGAAAACAACACTATCGGCTACTTGGCACTTAGGCCTAAGAAGCAGTGTTTGAGTATTTTTCCAAAGTGGAGGATGGGACTTAAAGAAAACATAAAAACCTGACAAGGATTGACGATGATCAGTCGCCCCATCCAAGTCCAATAATCCGCGGGTCTTCTCTACCGGTAGAAGGATAGAAACTACATCCGTAACTATCCCCGAGTGAAAACTACATCCGTAATCACCCTCGATGAAAACTACATCCGTAATCATCCTTCGGCAACACCTGGGCCGGAATAATAATTGATGGACCGCCTGGCTCACGGCCGCTTACACATCCCGGGAATCGTTCGTCAACGATTCCCACACCTGCCAGAGTCCCCTTTTTCTTTTCTTGTCAAAATCATTTTGATAGAAAACTTGAGTAGTTGAGGTTCGACTTCAGTCGACCGATAATTTCTTGAAAAACGAGCAAGAGAGTAAAACCTGACCGGGGTTTTCGAAAATGTTTTGAGTTCAAAAGAGTTCAAGTATAGATATACACTTGTACTGATATCAATCTCGACACAGGGTTTTGTGATCACACATGGAAAATGGTACGCATAAAGCTTGTAACCACAACAGGGTAATTCCATATATATATAAGTTCTTGAAAAGTAACTTACCTAGATAGATTCAAAATATAATATTTTAAATGACTATGAAAGTCCTTAGACAACCTTTAAATAGTGTTTTATAACCTTCAAAACACTTAGAGTATTTAATAAATATTTGACTACTATGTAACAAATAATAAATATTCAATAATCCCTTTTTAAAAGAATACTCAAATTAATATTCATTTATTAAGTAATATTCAAATAATACTTACTATTAATACTGGAATATTTAATAACCTCAAAACACCCAAATACAACTCTTGGAATGTTTCTAATCAAAATCAAGACACAATCTCTCCAGCAGTCTCCAAACTTTATCCACTTTATCAAATAACTACTACTGACTCTCGGTCAATAAGAAATAATTAATAATCATTCAAGTAACATATATCGATATCAATCTAGCTGGTTTAAGCTGAAAGTAACCAATTTATAACCATTGGAATATCTTTAATCCGTATTGAAAATAAACTATCTCCGATAAATAATATACTAGATAGAATCACTCCATTAAATTGTTTTATTATTTCTCCGGGACAAAGTGATTTTAAAGAAAGCGTTTTGAAAACGATATTCATCTAATTAAATAAATTTAATTAGGCGAATGAGGTTTATTTAATTAGTAAATGCTCTCAGGAGCATCTATTACTTAAATAAACACTGGTTTATTGGTGATGTTGCCTTTAGGTTAATTATTGCGAAATTCTTTTTAAAAGCTTTGCCCGGGTTTTCGAAAACAAACAATACAAAATAGCCCCGACACGCGGGCTAAATTCGATAACTCAATACACGCTCTACCCTCGGAGCCTTTACCACGTAGTTCCATATATACGTATATGTATCTATATATATACCTCATAACATATAGTCCTCTATCACATTACAAAAGTTTATAAATATACAACATATAAATCGAGATGTAGAACCATAAGAATGTCACCGTCCATCGACAGTATTATAAGTCATGGGTTTTGATTATTGCACGAGAATAATTTAATATCGCTAGCAGAGTCAAGGATAAAATGATTTGGAAGGAGGAGCACAAGATTAAAAACTCGCAATTAGGGATTGAAAACCCTTTTCCGCACATTTTATATAATTCAAAATAGGTATACTCTGAACGATAGAGTATGTGTAAATAAACTTGCCTCTGGTCCTTAGCAGAAAACAGAAACCGCGAACAAATCCTTCGCACCTCGTCCAAGTAATTCCATGGACCTTACCTGACGTCTCGATCTTCCTTTTTAGTTGCACGTCGCTCCAATTTGATTTCGCCCTAATGGTACTGAAATGGTTACGAGTACGTGTCAGTCATACCACGTATATCGAGTAGACACAACTCGGGATTATCAATAAATAATCATAAAGTCAAACTATAGGTGTCCTCCCTATAGTTGACTACTCTAATAGCACTTAATGCACATAAGACATTTAGTAATAGCAAACAACACGGGAAGAGTCCCCTTATATAAAGTGAACATTTCCTAGTACTAACACATCATAACACTACACAGTTATAACACTTAGTCAAAACTCCACTTAACACTTTTGACCATAATACTATTGACATACTCTTGTCACAAGTTAATTAACAAATAATCCTCAAAACATACTTAGCCCTCGATAAAGACTCATAATACCCATTTAATCTTCAAGACACATTTAATCCTCGAATTAGCACATAATCCTCGAATTAATTCACTTAACACATATACACATAAACAGTTAACACCCAAATCATACCTTTAAACCCTTGAAATCAAATAAGTTAAATAAATTAAAATGCAGGGGATTTTTAGAAAATTTCGGCATGTAGTATTCGTTTATCGGACTATGGGCTCAGCCCCTCCATGCCAACAAAACAATTTATAACCCTGTTTTTGATAAAATAAAAGCTGCCTCAACTTGCAGCAACATAAAAGTAAACATATAAGAAAAGTACCCGCCCAGACATGCGGCAACTAGCACATAAGGAAAAGTACCCGCCCAGACATGCGGCAACTAGCACATAAGGAAAAGTACCCGCCCAGACATGCGGCAACTAGCACATAAGGAAAAGTAAACTAAGTTTATCCACATTTAAGCCAACACCACGTAGTTGGCACTTATGACTTCTAACAATTACTACGACCCGACTTATACCATTTAGCACATAAACATTTACCGATAAGCCAACTCTTATAACTATACCTCATATGACAATAACAATTAGCACTTAGCACTTAGCACTTAGCACTTAACAATTTAAAAATTACAATTTGGAAACTAACAATTAGCAATTAGCACTTAACAATTACTTGACAACTAACCCAAATATATTATCCGACAATTAATAATTGCTCACTAACAATTATCAATTAACAATCACTAACCCGAACCTTTAATCGGACTCATAATTAAACTCAACAATTATAATTACAAACATACCTTCCGAATTAAATATCGGAAATTCAACCAATAATCATAATCTTACAATTTTTGTCTAATTATACCCATTGCCACATTAAGCCTTCCATTTAAACTAATTAAGCAACCACAATTAACCTCGTAATTTAAACTAATTAAATTACATCATCTACATAATTATATCACAATTAAATTACCACAATCACAATAATTTATGTACTTTCCAAATTTAACTACAAAAAAATTAAAACAATTAACTCAAAATTTACAACTAATTAACTACGAAAATTAAATAGATATGGAGATGCGAGATTATACCTCCCGAATTAATCGATTTCCCCGCAACAATCTCTCCCTCCTCTCTCTCTCTCTCTCTCTCTCTCTACCACTGCCCAAACCACCACCATTTCGGCTGCCTCTAATTACAACCACCCCTTCTCTTCATCTTCCTCGCCTGCCACTGCAAGACGCCGGCCACCTCCGCCGCCCGACCCCGTTGCTGCGCCACCGCACCTCCCCCTTCCTTTCCTCTTGCCGCTGCTTACATCCACACATACATATACACGCACAACACACACAAAATACATACTTCTCCCTTCTTTTTCCCCTCTTTTCTCTTTTATTGTCTCCCCACTGATTTCTCTCCCCCTCCCCCGATTGTTTATGCGGCTGCGTGTATGTATAACTGTGTATATACGTAATGTGCTGTGTTAGTGTTTTTAACCCTAATGGGCTTGGCCCATTACTATTCAAAAGCCATACATTTAATTACTACACACTTTAAATAATATTTGGAGTAAATAAATCTAATTTGTAAAAATAAAGTTTCTAGCATAATTAAATACTATAATATTTTTAAAGACTTTTGGAGAAAGAATTGGAATTAAATCTCAATTTTCTAAATTGATATGCATTTTACAAATATTAATAATTTATAAAAACAAATCATAAAAATAATAATTGTGATTCATAATTCACAATTTACAGGGCTTTATAAAAATACTACAAACATTACTGTTTTAGTAAAACCTCAAATTATTGGTTTTATATATTAATCAAGTAATTTCTGCAAATCCTCAAATAATTAAAATAATCATTTTCTAAGGATTTTAAAAGCTCTAAATTATTCAATAATTTAAAATAAAATCTTTACTGAATAATTTCACTTTCCAAAATTAAATCTTTGCACAAATAAACTATTGACTCGAGGTATCTACTCAATCAATAAAAATTTTAAAAAGGAGGACCAGGTTCCACTTAACCGAAAATAATTAAATAATTAGATAAAATAAAAAAAAAATCCTCCTCATTTTAGGAAAACATTATTATTATTGAAATAATAATAAAATCATTTCTTGAAAAATCCGGGTTATTACATACCATGTAGAAATGCTGTTTTGACATCAAGTTGAGCTAATTCGAGATCATATTGTGCAACTAATGCCAGCAAGATACGAATAGATGAATGCTTTACAACAGGTGAAAATACCTCATTGTAGTCTATTCCCTCTTTTTGAGCATATCCTTTCTCTACCAATCTCGCTTTGTATCGGATTTTATTTTCACCAGGTAAACCTTCTTTCTTGGAATAAACCCATTTGCAACCGATTGTCTTCTTTCCTTTCGGAATCTGAACCAATTCCCAAGTCTCATTTTGGTGTAAAGACTTCGTTTCTTCATCCATTGCCATTTTCCACTTTGCACTATCCTCACTTTGGACAGCTTCTCTATAAGTACATGGAACATCATTGCCAATTATTGGGAGTGCAAATGCTACCATATCCGTGTACTTGTCGGGTTTTCTTATCTCCCTTCTAGCTCGAGTAGTGGCAATGCTTTCAGGTGGAATCACAGGTGATGGTGAAGAAATCTCCACCTCAGTCGAGATTTCATCTTCATCATCATTTTCATCTTCACCATTATCAACAATAGGCATATTATTTTGCAAATTTTCTGGTGCCTCAAGCACTACTTTGGAAGTAGTATTAGGATTTTCATTTTCAATTTCCGAACTTGCCTGTCTAAGCATAACAGACTCGTCAAAAGTGACATCTCGGCTTAAAACAATCTTCTTTGATTCAGCACACCAAAGTCGGAATCCTTTAACTACTCCGGTATAACCCAAGAAAATAGATTTCTTTGCCCTAGGATCCAGTTTAGATTCTTTCACATGATAATATGCTGGACATCCAAATATTCGTAAAGAATCATAATCTGAAACAAGTTCTCCGGACCATACCTCTTTGGGAGTTTTTCCGTCTAAGGCAGATGCAGGCAGCCTGTTGACAATATGGGTTGCATATGACAAAGCTTCTGCCCAGAATGACTTGCTTAATCCGGATTGAGATAGCATACATCAAACTTTTTTAACCAAGGTACGATTCATCCGTTCCGCCACTCCATTTTGTTGCGGTTTACCTGGGACTGAAAAATGCCTGGCTATGCCTTCATCTTGACAAACTTTGAAAAATGGATCTGATTTGTACTCACCACCATTATCGGACCTTAATCTTTTGATTTTCCTTCCTGTTTGAGTTTCAATCAGTTTCTTCCATTTAAGAAAGATATCCAGAACTTCATCTTTGTAATGCATGGTGTATACCCAAACATGTCTTGAAAAATCATCGATAAAACTTACAAACCATCGCTTGCCTCCCAATGAAGCATTTCTGGAAGGTCCCCATACATCCGTGTGGATGTAATCCAAGGTTCCTTTTGTGCAATGAACAGCAGCACCAAATTTGACTCTTGTTTGCTTCCCTAGTACACAATGCTCGCAAAAATCAAATTTTCCAGTCTTGGCTCCTTTTAGTAGACCTTGCTTCACTAAGCTTTGCAAAGCCTTCTATCCGGCGTGTCCTAAACGCATGTGCTAAAGACGAGAAGTGTCAGATGCTGTCTTGTTAGAGCTGCATGAGATAGCTACTCCACCTGTGACAGTACTTCCGTCTAGAAATATAGATTTGCCTTTTGTGTACCCTTCATTGCAACAAATGCACCTCGCACAACTTTTAAAATGCCATTTTCCATTGTTACCTTGTAACCATCAGAGTCAAGAACACCTAAAGAGATCGGGTTCTTTTTTAAATCAGGTATGTACCTCACATTTGTAAGTCGCTTAATTGTACCATCGTGCATCTTTAAACGTATTGTCCCGATTCCTTTTGTTTGACATGCATTGTTGTTGCCCATAAGCACGACACCTCCATCAGTCTCTTGAAAACTTGAGAACCAATGTCTGTTCGGACACATATGATATGAACATCCATAATCAAGTATCCATTTATCTGAATATGTGTCTGATAATGAAACTGTGAAGGCGGCTTCGTCTTGTTCAGGATTTTGTACAACATTAGCAGCTGACTTGTCCTTGTTTGGACAATCTTTCTTCCAGTGCCCTTTCTGGTGACAATATGTACACTCGTCTTTCGCAATGTACCTTCTGGACGACTCTCCTCCCTTGGACTTTGATCTTGACCGCCCCCTATTATTTTGTCCACCAGATTTATTGAATTGTCTACCTCTTGTTGCGATCAATGCTTCTGATGTTGTGTCCCTGTGATCATGTTGATCCTTCTTTCGATATTCGTTGTTCACCAAAGCATTCGACACATCTACGAACTTAACCTCATCTTTTCCATATAACAGAGTTGTTAAATGTTCATAGCTTTCCGGTAAAGAGTTCAGCAACAACAAAGCTTTATCTTCATCAATAATTTCAAAATCCAGATTTTGGAGATCTGCCAAAAGCTTATTGAAATTATTTAAGTGCTCAATCATCGGGGCACCTTTCTTGAACTGGAAACGGAAAAGTTTCTTCTTCAAATAGAGTCTATTCTCTACGCTTTTTGTCATGTACTTATCCTCTAGCTTTTTCCAGAGACTTGTAGCTATCTTTTCTTTCATGACAAAGTATTTCTGATCTTTTCCCAAGCATAGTCGAATTGTGCCACAAGCTTGACGATTGACGTAATTCCAATCATCCTCGGAAAAATCTTTTAGCCTGGATTCCAGAGCAATATCAGATCCTTCTCGGAACAATAGATCTAATACTTCATATTGCCACTTACCAAAGTTATTGGTGCCGTCAAATTTCTCCACCTCAAACTTTGCGTTGGATAACATGGTTCTTCGAACAGAACTTCTATGATCTTGATGTTGATCATTAGAATTTTCATCCTCGGGTTGTGAACTTTTATCAATTTCTCTGTCATCTGCCATGACTGCAAATGGATGGTAGTTTTTTTTAAAAAAAACTACAGAATCAGTCTTCTTGAATTTCTGGCAACAGCACTTCAAACTGAAACTGGCGGAGCTTCAGAACTCCGATTGAAGTGATTCTTGCGGCGTTGGATTCGTCTCGTCGAGGGCTTCGATTTGATATATAATTCTGCTATGTTTGGCTCTGATACCAATTTGTAGTGCCCGGAAGATTAGAGAGCAGAAATTATATAAAAAATCTAGATTCCACTAAGAACACCTCCAATATTATTTACTAAGAACAACTCAGATTTTGTGTTGTACTTCTGATTTCAGATGATATCTATTACAATACAGATAGGGGACTTATATAGGCTTACAAAACTCAACAGTACCTCATGGCTTACATCACTAATATCCTACTATATTGACTAGCCTACATTGTTGAACAAGAAAGAATTCTGTAGATTGTAGGCTACCTACCAATGGCTATGAACATGTGAGCTGCCTACCATGTCTTCTTCCAAAAGATGAGCCATTACCAACAGTACACACAGTGTACTCACTCATAAATGATACTGAGTGCTTCACAAATACCCCCCCCATCTTCACAAGAAAATGGTGAATTAGGGATGTTCTGTGTGTGTATATATATATAATAATAATATAACGGAGAAAAGCCCGCGCTAAGATGCTACTTGGAAAAGTCTGTTTTACCCTTGGACATTTCACAGCGTTAGTGGAAAATAGACGGTAGTACACTAATTGTAAGTAAGTATTTTGTTCAGTATTGCCCGTGGTAGATTTGAAATTATGATATTTCAAGTGGTGTCTTGGCCAAAGTTCAGGTACACAAAGTGCACTTTACTCATTTCTTGGGGATGCTTCTTTATTTTAAACACTCTGTTGGCGTCAAGCTACCAGGCTACAATTATTCTTTTAAAAACACCACAAGTAATTTTTTGTGGAAGAGCATTACAGAATTTGATCAATCGATAATGATAGTAGTACCAAGATCAATCTTCTTCGTCAGTGATTGTGACAGTAAAATTGAAGTAACATCAGATCAAAAAATAATTTATGGGATTCATCTACTGTACAAACCGGAGATTACAATGATTGAAGAGTAAGACAGTATCACCGTCGATGTAGAAGAAGAAAGAAGTTGCCCTTCTAAACGGCTGAAACATTTAGATAATTGCAATAATAATAATAATCTCAGAATTTTTTTTCTCTCTGGTTTGTCCATAGCCTGTCTTGTCTATATGGCAAGTTTATAACATATTGTTTGACTCCTTCATTTGAAGTGTTTTTCAAACCAGCTTTTCTCATCATCTTTTCTCATAGCCTATCATTTATATTATAAATCATATTCTAAACAAAGTCCGTCTGTCAGATATTGATAAGTCCATTTACATTCTTAAAATCTTCTCAAAATATTATTGTTCATGTAACAAGAAGTAAGTTTTAAAATATTTCTTCAAGTTATTACTTGTTCATTTTCACCATCAACTAATAGAGACAGGATCAATGAGTATTGAAGATATGTATGCGAAACTGGCACTAGACGAAGAAGAAAGCGGAGAAGTCATAATAGAGGAGAAGGAAGCAGGGCAAAACAAAGAGGTATTCATATTGATTGGGCGTTTCCTGACTGAGAAAAACATAAACTTCCAAGCCATGCAGAATGTCTTAGCCTCATTGTGGAGACCTAAAGAAGGGGTGGAGATACGAGATTTAGGGGAACAAAGGTACTCGTTCGAGTTCTATCATAAGCTGGATCTGCAGAAAGTGCTGGAAGGAGGGCCATGGACATTTGAGCAAAGCACATTGCTGTATCAAAAACTGAAAGTTAGTGAGGATCCAAACTCACTACAGCTCAATACAATGGATGTCTAGATACAAGTTTATGACATACCAGTTGGAATGGTGTCAGAGAAGGTTCTGCAGAGCATCGGAAATTATATAGGTGTGTTTGTAAAGACGGAGTCCATAAATGCTACTGGAGGGTGGAAGCAATATGTACGTATCAGGGTAACAATGGATGTGGGCAAACCTTTGAAGAGGAGAATGAAAATTAAAAGGGAAGGAGGAACTTGGGGATGGATTAATTTCAAATACGAAAGACTATCTACCTTTTGTTTTGTGTATGGCTTACTGGGACACTCGGATAGAGATTGTGCAGTTGTTTATGCAAATCCAGACAAAGTAATTGATCGAGCCTAAGGAACGTGGTTACGTGCATCTCCAAAAAATGCTCGTAATCAGAATATAGGAGCAAGATGGTTAAGAAACGGAGTAGATGGTGGTCAAACATGGTCGTCGAATGGTGGGGGAACGTCGTCAAACACAAGACAGAATGAACAACATGCTGTAGCGAGATTTATGGAGATTGATGGAAAAATGAGCGAGATTCCAGGGAATGAAGGATCCATTTGGTATGGTCAACGTAATCAAAGGAATACAATGCAGGGTAAAACACTAGTAAACCTGGAAAAGGAGTTATTAGATGGGGAAAATTCTGAAAACACTACAGTTGTTACAGAGTCAAAGCGTAAAAGAATGGACAAAGGAAATGAGGTGGGGGATGATGTACCAAAAAATGAAGGTAATATTCTGTCAAAAAACTTACCAGAGGCGGGATAACCCAATGAGTCTGTTAGCATGGAATTGTCGTGGACTGGGTAAGCCAAAGACAATTCAATTTATTAGAGACATTACCCAATAGTTGAAATCGAGTATCATTTTTTTATCCGAAACTTTAGCTAAAAAGAATAGAGTAGTGGATCTATGTAGGACTTTGAACTTTGCAGAGTGTTTTGTGGTTGAAGCTCAGGGGCACAACGGAGGTTTGGCATTATTATGGAAGAACGATGGTGGATGTAAGATCAAGGAAAGTAGTAAGCATTACATAGATTTTGAGGTGGAAAATAATCAAGTGGGGAGATGGAGGTATACGGGATTCTACGGTTGCCCGGAGAGAGGAAGGAGACGGGAGTCTTGGCACTTTTTAAGAGAGCTAGCAGCGAGATCGAATCTACCTTGGTGCATCATGGGGGACTTTAATGACATGATGTATACTACGGAGAAAAGAGGGGGGAGAGAGCATCCTAGGAGTCTTTTGCAAGGTTTTACAGAGACTGTGTACGACTGTGGTTTGAGGGACTTGGGTTTCATAGGTGAGAAATTCACGTGGGAAAAATCGAGGGGACAGTTACACTGGGTGCAAGAGAGACTAGACAGAGGTCTAGCAAATCATGAGTGGTGTCAATTATTTCCAGTAGCAGAGGTAAGAGTGTTTGACGTGGCTACTTCCGATCATCTCCCGTTGTTTTTGCAACTAAATAAGCAGGTATACCAGCAAAAAGAAAGGTGATTTCGGTTCGAAAATACCTGGCTTCGGGAAACGGAATGTCTGCATGTAGTGAAGAATGGGTGGGAGGAAGCAGAAGGTTTGGAAATCATAGATAAAATTCGACTTTGTGGAATTAAATTGCAGGATTGGGGGGGAGGGATTAATAAGGAGTATAAAAGACAAATTGGAGAGCTAAGAGCGAGTTTACGGAGATTTCGATCACGACGAGATGAGCAGGGTATTCATCTTTATAATGAAGTGAGATGGAAGTACCTAAATTTGTTGGAAAAGCAGGAAATTTATTGGAAGCAAAGGGCTAAGAATTTTTGGTTGCAGAAAGGAGACTGGAATACGCATTTTTTTCATAGCTATGCATCAACGAGAAGAAGGAATAACACATTGCAGCGTATTCAGAATAGTAATGGAGAGTGGAAAGAAACCACAGAGGAAGTGCAAGAAATCATAACAAGTTATTTTTCACAGTCGTTTAAATCGACGTTGATGAATGGAGATTTGTCTGAGAGGGAGGTTGTGCAACAGGTGAATGGGAGCATAAATGATGAGCTTATTAAAGAGAGTACAGAGAAGGAAGTAAAGGAAGCGACATTCTCAATGCATCCGGACAAATCACCAGGTCCGGATGGTTTGAATCCCGCTTTTTTCCAGTCGTTTTGGTCCATAGTAAAGCATGATGTAACACGAGTTTGTCAAATATACATGGATACAGGAATGATTCCAGAGGGGATTAATAAGACTGTGGTTTGCTTGATACCGAAAATAAAGGTTCCGCAGACAATGGCGGACCTTAGACCAATCTCATTATGTAATGTATTGGTACGCATCTTATCAAAAGTCATGTCTAATAGGCTGAAAGGGTGTTTGAAGTTTATTATATCAGACAGACAGAGTGCTTTCATTGACGGACGGTTGCTTACTGATAATGCATTGGTGGCCTTCGAAGTAAACCATTACATGAGACGACGTACTCAGGGAAACAACGGAGTGGCGGCCTTAAAAATTGGTATATCAAAAGCATACGATAGGTTGGAGTGGGGGTTCATACAGAATATGATGAAAAGATTTGGTTTTCATGCGACTTGGATAGACAGAATCATGAAACTTATCTCTTCGGTATCGTACTCTTTCTTACAGAATGGGTATGCCCAACTTCTGGATGAACTTGATGTTAATTCCTAAGGAGGCCTGTGAGAAAATTGAGAGAAGAATGAATTCCTTCTGGTGGGCTAATGGTACAGCAAATCGTAGTGGTATTCCCTGGATGTCTTGGGACAGGCTATGCTCGGTCAAAGAGGCAGGAGGCTTGGGGTTTAAAAAACTAAGAGAGTTCAATATAGCTATGTTAGCTAAACAAGCATGGCGTCTGATTAACGATAGTAACCCACTGGTCACTAAGCTTGTGAAGGCCAGGTACTATCCTGATTCAGATTTTATTAATGCAAGTTTGGGCTCTAACCCGAGCTATATATGGCGTAGTATCATTGAAACACAGGAACTGATAAAACAAGGAAGCCGCAAGCGCATTGGAAATGGGGAGGACACAAGGGTGTGGAAAGTTCCTTGGTTGCCTTGTTTAGAGAACGGATACATGATGACTGACATGTATGAAGAATTGCAACATACAACAGCCCGTAACTTAATGGACGACAGTCAAAGTCGATGGGATGAGGAAGTTTTGGCAGACCTGTGTAACGATCGTGACAGAGCTCTTATATATCAAATACCTATCCCAATTACAAGCAAGAAGGATACGTGGTACTGGATATTGGATGAGAATGGTGAATTCTCGGTTAAAAGCTGCTATAGACGGTTACGAGGGGAGGTGAACTGTGCAGATAAACAATTTTGGAGGAAATTATGGGGTTTGCAACTTCCTGGTAAAGTTATCAATTTATTATGGCGTGTTGCAAGGGATGTATTACCAACGGTAGTAGCATTACAATACAAACGGGTGAATATAGATGCAAGATGTGCTTGGTGTCAGACTTGCCAAGAAACAGCAGTACATGTATTGTTTGAATGTTCTTTTAAAACGAACAACATATATATAGAGGAGAACGATTCGCCTATGGCTGTTCTAAAACGAACACTCAGCTCAGAAAACAAGGATCAGTGCTTGATGATAGGACTGTTATGTTGGTGTCTATGGCTTCGAAGAAACAAATGGGTATGGGAGAGACTAAACCTGTCAGCATTTGGTATCAAATCAATGGCTATAAACATGTTGGTGGACTGGAAGAAAGCCCAGGAGAATCGTTATCGAAGCACAGCTAACATGCAGGTACATGATCGCCGGTGGACTAAACCTCCGAAGGGATGGGTGAAAATCAATGTAGATGCTTCATACAGACAAGACAATGAGTATGCTGGCGTGGGATGTGTTGTGAGAAATGATAGGGGAACTTTGTTCGATCACGAACAAATCTTTTACGATGTCCAGCACATGCAAGGGAGGCTGAAGCCTTGGCTCTTAAAGAAGCACTGTCATGGGTTAAAACATGCACTACGCCATAGATGGCCTATAGCAACCTTTTGGCATGGGTGTTACCACTATGGGTGTTACCATAGCTATGAAAATTTTGATCTATCGCAACCTTTTGATTGTGGTGTTACCATAGGTACAAAAGTATGTTACTTTAGTTATAAAAGGTGTTACAGTGGGCTAACACCATGAGGTGTGTTACCATAGAGTATTCATTAACAAAATTTTTATTTAATTTAAAATTAATGATTTAATAATTATGACTTTAAAAATAATTAATTTTAACAAAATCATTGAAATAATCATTTTAAAATGTAATATTCCATCAAATAATTAAATTATTGATTTTTTATAAATATTAAATTTTGTTTATAAATTTCAAATAAAAAGGTTTTAAAATATAAAGTAATATCCAAACATTATTAAATTTTAACTAAATTCATTAAAAAATTTAATAGAGAAAATAATAATTTGCAGTAACTATGAATTATTTCAAATTAATGGAAATAATAAATTGAAAAATTATAATTTAATACCAACAAATTAAGATAAATTTGAAATACTTTTAAAGAAATAAAAATGAAAAGTATACTGCATTATTGAGCTTGTTGCAAACAAAAAGAGAGTGGGCGGTAAATAAAAAAGAGAGCGGCAAATGAAAATTTAGAATCAGGTAGGGGGAAAATTGGGGAAAAAACACAAGTAGGGGAAAATTGGGGAAAAAACACAAGTCTCACTTCTCTCGCCTCTCTCACTTCACTCTGTTTCCATTAGGGTTTGAGTGGGTTCAAGAGATTCAGTTCAATTCGATCTTTTTATGATCGATTTATGTCGATTCTGTGATGTTCTTGATACTATCTCATCCATATATCAAAAGCCGTTATCTTTTCTCTGGCAAATCATGTCGTGACCATCTCATTTTCCGGTGAGTTTCAACCTTTATTTGATATATCTGTTTGTTGCCATGTTTAGAAATAACCCCTCAGTCTTGTTTGATGAAATCCCTCAGTGAATAGTAAAAATTGAAAATTATCAACTGAAATGTTAAATTAGGTTAATTTGATATAAATGGTTATTAAATATGTTTATAGTAAAAGGGCATTTATCTATATGTTATATATATGCCTTACTGTGCAGAATTTGATATTGTTCGTATTGGGATATGAAGGCCTAGATATGGAGTAGCTCCCCTCTGTGACTGCTTGGTCTGCTCCATAGCTCATATGTCACAGTTGTTTGATGGAGCTTACCTTGCTACTGAGTTCTTGAGATAGGTTACTTGTTCGAAGATGGCAGAGTAGACCCTCGCAAAAAAATAACCTATAAAAAAATGTTCCCTATGAAATACTCAGTTGCATATGTTGATGATTTATCACCTGTATTTTCTACTTACATATGCCACCTTCTATCAATTTCGTAGTTTAGATGTATATGTCTATTTTCTCACCGTTTGTTATTGATCAAGGTTTTGCTTTTAGATTTCCAGAGATATGCAAAACCTTCATGTCTTATCTCAGCAAAATTTGTATGGATCTGGTCTTACGGACATAAATTCTGCTATACAGCTTTGTTTGATAGATGAAGATGGTAATTCAATCTTGCAGAGGTTACCTGCAAGTTCAAGTAAAGAACACCATATGCAATCAGACAATGAGGTTGTCTCGATGAACCCCATTTTCTTCGAGGGACCTACACTTTAGAAGATTATAGCGATCTGGATCAGCCCTAAATCAGGTCAATACTTTATCAGGTTTGCTGTACTGATTGATTTTATACTTGTATTCACTTTTCCACTCAGCACAATTATTAGATTCACCTTTCACTGTGTTGCCTCTACTTGTCGCGATCTCTGGAAGATCCTGTTCAAATGCGTCAATCAGTTGCGTGTATAGTAGAATGCAGGGTGTAACTGTTAAGGAGACGGTAAATAGACATTACACATATCTTTCTTTTTTGTTTACCTTTCACTCCCAAAAGGTTTTTATGTTATATAATCCATGTATACTAATTCATTCCTCTACAGTGCTAACTTTTGGAGGACATGCAAAATTCACAGCCTTGCGCCTATCCTTGCAGAGTAGTAATGCATTTGATGTTTCCAGGACCAAGCAGGAGTCTGTTGTGCTCTTTTTGGGTATGAACCAGAAAAACTATCCTCTTCTGTTTTCCTTGATCCTACTTATCTTTAGGTTGTAGTGTTGCTGAGTTTATAAATCCTATCGTAGTTTGTTATTATTATGCGTCAAGTTTTATCATTTGAAAACAAATCGAGGCCAGGAGTCACTTCTGTTGTAACAAGAATTAAAATTGTTTTTTTACACGTAAAGCTCGTAATTTGTTAGGACACACTGTTACCTTTTCGGGATCACTATCCACTCACTAATGATTATTTTTACAAGAGTATCTTATTGAATTCTTAATCATCTTATCATATTTAATACATGTTTTGCAGAAGTTTTTTTTTGCTAAATTTCTGCAGAAGTTGTTATAATCACTTTTCCTTTACCTCTCTTAAAGCCAAGATAATAATTCAGCCGTCACTTTACTGCTACGACCTGTGCTAAAATTTCTGCTATTCGCATGATAACTGTTTTTAGAACTTGTAGCCATTTAGTACTTAGTATGTAATGATTAACTGTTACCTACATTGCTTGTTATCTGCTTACAATTCTGAAGAGGTTATATGGATATATATAATTAGCCGAACTATGCTTCAGTCTAGTGGAATTGGAATATCCGGTAACCTTCAGCAATATATTTGGCAGAAACTATACCAGAGTTTTTTTTGTTAATTCAAATCGAACGACATCGTTTGCTACTTTCTTCACTAAGAGAATTTGTTTCCCCGTCTTCTAAAGTTGACTTGTGGTGTTGGAGCTTCTTTATATGTTACTTTTGGAGACTTGCATCTTTTTACGTAAATTTTGATTGTTGTGCAGAATCCTGCTGTTGGGTTCCCTGCTTTGGTTCCTGGGAGTCATGTGTCTCCACAATCTGCCAGAGCCTCTTCGATCAACAAGAAAACTTCTGTCGAGAAACATGGACAACCAAAACTGGGGAATTCTGGCACCAAGAGAGACCGGAAGTAACACCTTTGATATATGAAGTTAATGATACATACGAAGTACTTCTGTATTTTCACAAGACCTGCTTAAGGCTGTGAATTTTGCAGCTGAACTTGATTGGTAAGTATATTTTTTTTGACTGGAAGCTTCACTTTGACGTTCAATCTAATTTTGAATAACATTCTGCATGATTATAAAATTTACACTGAATATAATAAATGTACACTGAATTGTTTATGTTTCAATCTAATTCTTAAATGTTATTTATAGCCCTCCTTATATCTCTTCGACTTGTGCTAAAGTTCGATATTTTGCAGGAAGCATCTAGTCCTAACCGCACCCTCGATCTTGCTTCTGCTCTTGAGATTGGTTCACCTGGATATAAAGCTTGCATCAATAAAACTGCTGCTAGTGGTAGTACAAGATCAGTCATGACTATAGCATTTGAATTTGCATTCTAAAGTCACATGCAAGAAAATGTAGCTTCAATGGATCGGCTATATAATGCTAGTAGTAGTAGTAGTGACATAGGAGCTGCTATGTTCTTCAGTACTTGTTTGTTTTAGTTTATGTTCTTAGTGCTGGTGGATTTTTGGATTATTTGATTGGTTTTGTACTAGATGTTATTGAAATGATGTTGGATGATGTTATTGAAATGTAATTAATTTGGTTCTTGATTTCTTTTACTTGAAAATGTAATATTTAAATGTCAATTTTTTTGTTATTTAAATTAGTTATAAATGATTTTAATTATGTAACACACAATGTGTTACAATTAATAAAAGACGGTGTTATAATAGATTGCTGACCCCACCTAGATGTGGGCCCCACATTTGTCCCTGTGCAAAATTGTATCATCTATTGTAACACACAAACTATGTTGCTATAGAGTGTTTAAGATGTTACTATAGAGGTTTTTGGTAACCACATTTGCTATATTACCTTAGGCTGTGTTTTGATGTTACCTTAGATACTTGTAGTTACTGCTGAGAACCTAACACAGCTGAAGTGTTACCATAGCCCTATTTTGGCCTATGGTAACTTCAAACAGGGGTCTATGGTAACACAGTTTGGGAGTTGCTATAGGCCATCTATGGCGTAGTGATGGAGAGCTAACAAGTGTATATTTGAATCAGATGCAAAATTACTTGTTGATGCCATACGAGTTGGTCAAGGAAAATCATTTTTTCATACCCTTGTGGAAGACTGTAGGGATTTACTTAAACACTTTGATGAAGTGTTAATTGTATTTGTTCATCGATCTGCGAATAGTGTAGCCCATACGTTAGCACAGGCTGCTTATTCTGTGTCAGGTCCACAGGAATGGTACTCTACTATTCTTTATTTTATTATGTGTAATCTTGCCTTGGAGGCCTTTTGAGTTATGCAAGTTCGATTTTTCAAAAAAAATAAAATAATAATAATAATCTCAGAAGGTCCCAACGGGTCCCCAAACCCAATTTTCGTTACTTGCACTGAAGACTTAAGCGCAATAGTTACCGTCCCTTGCATTCTACAACAGTTTCTGCAACATAATCGTGTTCAAACTTTGACATGGATCTGTGAGGAGCAAGACACCAACTGGATAATTATAGTAATAAAATTTTTAATATAGACGTGATGCAAAATTTCAAAAGATTTTTCTTTATTAAAATATATACTTTAAGGAATCTTATCCTATCATAGAATTTCAAAAAATTCATCTGCTAATTTATTAAAGATTCTATTAAATATTTATTACAATTTATGAAATATTCCATTAAGTGCTTTTATTGATTGACTAAAGATTCTGTTAAGTGCTTTTATTAATTTATTAATGATTTTATTAAGAATATTTATTAATTTCTTAAAGATTTTGTTAAGTGCTTTTATAATATATATTAAGAGGGGTATATTCAACTGAGATTTTAATGAATTTTTGATAATCCATGGATTTTAACGAATTTTTTAAATCCATAGATTGTTTAAATTCTACAAAGAATCTAGTAAAATTGGTGTAGAGTCATTGAGATTTGAAAAGTTTTTTTAGAAATCCATCTGTTGTGACCAAAATCTGGCATGGGTTAGATTTAGGCCCACTAGAGGATTAGGGTCCAGATCCATGAAGAGGATGAGTAATCTGTCAGGTTTCCGGAGACCTACGGTAGCCCTAGGGATTACCATGAACACTGCAGCACGGGAACGCGTGACTAAGGGCCTCAAGGTATCCCCTTGAAGGTAACCTATAATTATTATCAGCCAACCCAGTAGGGCTCCCAGAGTAACTTCCATGATAGGGGTTACCGGAGGGGGTACCGGAGCCAGGCTACCGGGCGGTACCCCCAGCTTCCGCCGGAAGCCTGATTAGGCTGCCAATACAGATAAGGCACGCCTCCTATTTTTTAGGAATACGTCTATATCATCTAAAAACACTCTCAAATAGATAAACATTCAGTTATTTGAGGATATATGTCATATATACTTGATAAATGATACAAAAATCATGATAAATACAAGAGATAATCATTCTATGTTACCTAAACTGCTTGGTAACCTGATTTTATACATCACACTCGATTATTATCAGAAATAACAGTCATTATCCCACTGGAGAGAGGATAACTCATCATGAACAAACAATCATATCATTCAAGAACTACATTCGGGCTTGATCCACTATAAATAGTGGTATGTAGGCAATTTACGGGATCTTCTTCGACACTTTACACTCCTTGAGTAGCTAGAGCACGTGCACTCTTGTGTGACACAGTCAAATTAGGGTTCTTGGCTGGCCAACATTTGGTCCTTGAGCTCTCATCCCGTAGATTCAGTCCGATCCTTCCGAGGAACCACATCCCGTGTTCTTCGGTAACCCTAGTCGTGTGCCTTCCAGGGCGGCTAGCCATTGATCTTCAACCACGAGCCTTTCCGGGTGGTTGGACGATTCCTTGATTATTGGCGCTATTCCAGCACGAGGCCTCATAATTTGTTGTGCTAAAATCCTCCCACAACAATTGGCGCCCGAAGGAGGGGCCTCAAAAATCGTCATTTGGAGGAGATATGGCGAGTGACAATTCTGAAAGTGATAAAACACCATCTCAGGATGGTAATGGGCGAAACAAAGGTGGTGATGATGTTAGTAACAAGGACATCATGGACTATCTGAAGACGATGAATGAAAGAGTCAACAACTTGGAAAAAGGTTCCGAGAAAATGAAAAAATGGCAAAGGAAGTGCAAGTCGAAGTCAAAAAAGAAGAATGTGACTCCGACAAGGCTGAACTTCGAGTCTGAGGACAATATTGAGGACAACACTGATCATGTCCCATCTGAAGAAGACGCAGAAGAGCCTGTGGAAGAAGAATATGAGGGTGACCAATCTGATGTCCCGGAAACTCAGGGTGCCGAAGGTTCACCCACTAGAAGTCTAAGTGTTTTTGATCGAGTTGGCAAAAAACTGACTAACAAAGACCTTCGTCACAAATTGATTCACACTGGAAGCAAAGATCGGAGAGATGGCAATGGGGGTTCCACAACTCAAGGTTCCCGAGAACGCCGAGAGAGGTCCCAAACGGTACCCCCAAAAAGCATTTCCAGGAGATCCAGATCTGATGGCAGAAGGAATTATAGGCAAAGCAGTCACTCTTCTTGGCATAGAAACAGGAGATCCCGCTCTACCGGAGTCCCTACCGGTGGGGGTACCGATCAGGATTCTGGCTCCCATCAAAGTTCAGTCCCTAGAAGAAGCAAGACAGCCAATGAAGATGATGATTCTGAAAGTGATACGCTTTCAGATGGTGAAAATGGACAGTTCAGGATGTCTGACTGGAAAAAAGCCTTGGAAAAGATCAAGGAGGAGAAAAAGTTTAAGTCCGGTATCACTGCCGGTTCCCCCTTTTATGTGAAAGTGAAAAAGGCAGCCTTGCCAAGGTTCTTTAAGATGAATACTGACTTGAAATTCAATGGAAACTCAGATCCAGTTGAATACTTGAGCCGTTTTAATACGGAAATGGATGTCTACCAGGTGGAGGACTTAGCAAGGTGTAGGCTATTGGCATCTACACTGACTGGAAATGCCCACCAATGGTTCAAAAGGCTAGCCGAAGGGTCTATCAAATCCTGGAGGAGGATGGGAGATCAGTTTATCTCTCAATTTAGGGCTACCGTGGCCTACGCCCCACCGGTGAATACTCTGGCTAATATCAAGCAAGAAACTCACGAGTCTTTAAGACAGTATTTCAAAAGATTTAATGAGCAAGTGCCAAAAGTGAAGAAGGCCTCTGATGAAACTCTGAAGAACTTCCTGATAGCCGGGGTAAGGCCTGGAACCGAGTTTTGGAAGGAATTGCAAACTGAGGAGCCCGGAACCCTGGCGGAATTTTACCAACAAGCAGAACGCCACAAAGTAATTGAGGAATCCATGGCAAAATTGTCCAAAGACTCCAGTTCCCGAGGTTGGAGCAGGAGCAAAAGAAATCGTTCTTACAGCCCTAAAAGGGATTCGAACAAGAGGGCTTCCGGGAGTGGTACTGCTGGCTTAGGAGCCCCCCGGTATGATGACAAGACTGCCCCTATTGCTGTTAATGCAACTAAGGATAGAGTTTCTGCCAAGGACAGACTCACTCCAAAGGTGAATTTTCAGAAATACTCAGAGTATACTCCTTTGACTGTCCCAATCAGTCATATTCTCGAAGTGAATGAGAAGAATGGGCTATTCCGGAGGCCCTACCGGGCAGGGCCCCCAGGAGTGAAAGATCAAGGAAAGTACTGTGCATTCCACGAAGTAAATGGACACGAGACTGCTGATTGCAGGCATTTGAAAGATCAAATTGAAGAGTTGATTAGAGGTGGATACCTGACTGAATTTGTAGCCCAAGAGGCTAAGAAATATAAAGAAGGAAGAGATAACAAGGACAAAGCTCCTGGAAACCAAGAAAGGACTACCCGAGCTAATAGCATCCATACCATCTTTGGCGGCCCTTACTTGGGGGGTGCCAGTCGGAATGCCAGAGATAGGTATGCCCGGGAAGCCAGGGGCAAACCCCTAACTAATGTGTTCCACCTTGCAGAAAGGCCCCCTAAGCTGTTCAAAGGGGAAACCGCTGATATTTCCTTTACCGAGGAGGATGCCAAGTGGGTTCACCACCCTCATAATGATGCTTTGGTGGTGACCGTGAGTATTGGTGGAATGAATGTGCACAGAGTGCTGGTTGATAATGGAAGCTCAGTAAATATCTTGGCATATACCACATTCCAGAAATTAGGACTTTTGGACAAAGAGTTACTGCCTACCAATAATGAGCTATATGGGTTTACCGGCAACCCAGTCCAAATCATGGGCAAGGTCAAATTACCCTTGACATTGGGTGTGGATCCCTGCAAGGCCACACAAATGGCAGAATTCATGGTGGTAGATGAAGACATATCCCACAATGCAATTCTTGGTAGACCAATATTGAAAGATATGAGGGTGGTAACCTCAATATACCACTTCTCAATGAAGTTTCCTACACCAAATGGCATTGGGTGCGTGAAGGGATGTCAACATGAGTCAAGGGAATGCTATAATAGAGCTGTTCAGGCTGCCGAGAAAGCAGACAAACCTATTCAAGTTGAAGAAAAGGCTGATGGAGAAGCCTTATTGAGAAGCCATGGGCATGAGCCACAGAAGTTTGAAAGAGCGTCTTGTAATGCCATCATGATAGTGGAATTGCCAGATGAACCTACTGAAGAGGTTCCTAATTTTCGGGGGGTAGTACCACCACAAAGCTTGTTGTTGGAAGCTGCCGAAAAAAATGATGAAATTCATAACATTTCACTGGAAGGCATAGTAAAAAGTGCCTCAGATGATGATCTAGATGGAGAAATGCTAGAGAATGAGAGCCAGGGAGCGGAGAGAGGACTCCCGGTTGAGATTGACATTGATCCCAGGATGCCCGGTACCCTGGAAAAGGCAGGGGCTGCCGAGGATACTATCCCTATACTAGTGGATGCTGAAGATCCTAGTAAAATCTTGAAAATCAGGCAACAGCTAGATAAAAATACAAGAGAAAGGTTGACTGCTTTCCTTAAAAGCAACCTTGATGTGTTTGCATGGTGTCATTCTGACATGGTGGGGATTGACCCGAAAGTCATGTGCCATCATTTGAACATCGACCCTGAGAGAAGGGGTATCCGGCAGAAGAGATGGCCTGTCAGTGGTGAAAGGGCTACCGCCCTCCAGGAAGAAGTAGATCGGTTATTGAAGGCTGGTTTGATCAAAGAATCCTTCTATCCAACATGGCTAGCAAACCCAGTACTGGTCCGGAAGCCTAATGGGAAATGGAAGACATGTGTTGACTTTACTGATCTAAATAAGGCATGCCCTAAGGATAGCTTCCCGCTACCCAGAATTGATCAACTGGTGGATGCCACGGCAGGCCATGCTTTGCTAAGTTTCATGGATGCCTACTCCGGATATAACCAGATACCGATGTTTGAACCGAACCAGGAGCATACCAGCTTCATAACTGATAGGGGACTGTACTGTTATGTGGGGATGCCGTTTGGGCTATTGAATGCCGGGGCTACCTATCAGAGGCTGGTAAACATGATGTTTAAGGAACAGATTGGTAAGACTATGGAAGTCTATGTTGATGATATGTTGGTCAAATCAAAGGTGGCAGCCGACCATGTGTTGCACCTATCTGAGATGTTTGATATCCTAAGGAAGTACCGGATGAAGTTGAACCCCCAAAAGTGTGTTTTTGGGGTGGAGTCTGGAAAATTTCTTGGATTCATTGTGAACCACAGAGGGATTGAGGCAAACCCTGCCAAAATCAAAGCATTGCTGGAACTGAGGTCCCCAAGGAATGTAAAAGAAGTCCAAGGGCTTACCGGAAGGGTAGCAGCCCTAAATAGATTCGTATCTCGGTCTTCCGACAAATGCAAGGAGTTTTTCAAGGCTATCAAGAGGGGTCAAAACTTTGAATGGACCCCGGAATGTGAGGAAGCCTTCAAGAAACTAAAAGAACAGCTGGGAAGCCCACCATTGCTCTCCAAACCCTTGGAAGGTGAGGTACTCATTTTATATTTAGCTGTTTCTGAATACTCTATAAGTGCTGTGTTGATCCGGGAGGAAGAACAAGTACAATACCCGGTATACTATGTGAGCAAAAGGCTGCTGGATGCGGAAACCCGGTATCCCAGCATGGAAAAGCTAGCATATGCTCTAATATTGGCTTCCAGGAAGCTAAGGCCTTACTTTCAGGCCCATAAAATTGAAGTTAGAACATCCTTCCCGCTAAGGCAAGTGATGCACAAGCCGGAAGCCTCCGGTAGAATGATGAAATGGGCTGTCGAGCTAGGACAGTTTGAAATAGATTACAAACCCCGAACTGCTATCAAAGGCCAAGCACTGGCCGATTTCTTACTGGAGTTTCCTCCTGATTTTGAGGTTACCGGAGAAGATTGTACCCCGGTATCCCCAGTTACCGAAGGGGATGCCGAAAGCCCCCAATTATGGTGGAACCTGTATGTTGATGGTGCAGTAAATAATAATGGGGGAGGTGCAGGAATAGAGTTGGTAAGCCCAGAGGGGCACCGAATTCAGAGTGCCATACACTTTGGCTTCAGGGCTACCAACAATGATGTAGAGTATGAGGCCCTGATTGCTGGCTTGAAACTGGCTCTGGAAATGAAGGTAGAATACCTAAATGTGTTTAGTGACTCCATGCTGATTGTGTGGCAAATTAAAGGAAGCTTCCAGAGTCGAGGCCCCCGCACTGAACTCTACATGAGGTATGCCCAAGAACTTATCAGTAGGTTCAAATTGCTAAATCTAAATCAAATCCCAAGGGTGGAAAATGCCAATGCTGATGCCCTTGCCAATTTGGGATCCCAAAAAGAAGCTGTCCTGTTAGGGGTAATACCCCTTGAAGTGCAACTCCAACCAAGTATCCATCGAGAGGAGACCATGGAAATAGATTCTTCAATGGAAAGCCAATGGACAACCCCAATACGTGAGTATATCACCAAGGGGACACTTCCGGAGGACAAAGATGAAGCTCGGAAACTCAAATATAAGGCTGCCCGTTATGTGATCTATGATGGTATCCTATACAAGAGGGGATTTAATCAACCTCTACTTAAGTGCATATCTGGAAATGAATGTGAATACATCCTAAGGGAAATTCATGAAGGCATTTGTGGCAACCACTCGGGGGGTACCTCCCTGGCCCACAAAATTCTCCGACAGGGCTATTACTGGCCTACCATGAAAACTGATGCTTATGACTTTGCTAAAGCTTGTGATCAATGCCAAAGGTTTGCTAACTTCAATAGCAACCCAGCTGTGGAACTAAGACCCATTGGAAGCCCCTGGCCCTTTGCAATATGGGGGATTGACCTGATTGGGGAGCTTCCCAAAGGCAGAGGTGGTGTGAAATATGCCGTGGTAGCCGTTGACTACTTTACCAAGTGGGCAGAGGCGGAACCCCTAGCTACCATCACTGCTGGTAAGCTGAAGGAATTTGTTAAGCGAGCCATTATATGTAGATACGGGGTACCGTACAAGCTGATCTCAGACAATGGCAAGCAATTTGATAGTAGAGAAATGAGAAGTCTATGTGAGGACTTGGAAATAAAGAAAGATTTTTCAGCCGTTTGCCACCCCCAAAGCAATGGGCAGACGGAAGCTGTGAATAAAATCATCAAGCACACTCTGAAAGCCAAGTTGGAAGATAAAAAGGGAAATTGGCCAGAGGAGCTTCCAATGGTCTTGTGGTCTTACAACACCACTCCCAGGTCCACAACCGGAGAGTCTCCCTTTGTTCTAACCTATGGCTGTGAAGCTATGGTCCCAGTGGAAGTCGGGACAGGGTCCTACCGGAGGGACAATTTCAGTCAAGAATCAAATGAAATACATCAGAGGCTGGCCCTAGACAAGGTAGAGGAAAACCGGGCTACCGCCCAGCTGAAACTTGTAGCTTACCAACAGAGGACCCGCAAATACTATAACAACAAGGTACGCCCTCGACCCCTCAAGGTTGGCGACCTAGTACTGAGAAGAATGATGCCCAATATGCGGGTTCCCGGGCACGGAGCCTTTGGAGCAAACTGGGAAGGGCCTTACAAAATAAAGTCTATCTTTTGGGAAGGCACTTACCACCTTGAAGACATGGATGGGAACACTATTCCCCGTGCTTGGAATGCCGAGCACCTAAAAAAGTACTATCAGTAAGACTCTTTTCAGAGCAAACGTAGGCCTCTTTCAGGCTTAGGATGAATAAAGGCAACCTACTAGTTGTGGTTGCACCATTTCCCTTTCAGTTCTTAGGATTTCATGATTTTCAATAGATGCCCGGGGGGTAGTGGATGCACACCCCGTCTGGATGAAATTTGATGTATTCGTACTATTTGATTTTCAGTAAAAGTAGAAGTTGATTGTTTTCTTTTACATTTACCACTTATAAATATTTTCAGAAATATATGTAAGACCTACAAGCATAGTTCTACATGGCAGCTAGGCTACCATCCAGAACTAGGGGGGTAGTAGTGGATACACCTCTCAGCTTAACAGGTTGAAATTATCAGAATTTCAAATTTTTGCCATTTCCAGACATGTACAGAACCTTGAGTGGTTCACATGGCTTACTTGGTTATCAGGGCATGTATGGAACCCTGTTCGGCATACATGGTTCCCTTCATTACTTGGGCTTGTGTGGTAACCTGATTGGCACACTTGGATCCCTTCAATACCAGACATGTACGGAACCTTGAGTGGTTCACATGGCTTACTTGGTCTTCAGGGCATGTATGGAACCCTGTTCGGCATACATGGTTCCCTTCATTACTTGGGCTTGTGTGGTAACCTGATTGGCACACTTGGATCCCTTCAATACCAGACATGTACGGAACCTTGAGTGGTTCACATGGCTTACTTGGTTATCAGGGCATGTATGGAACCCTGTTCGGCATACATGGTTCCCTTCATTACTTAGGCTTGTGTGGTAACCTGATTGGCACACTTGGATCCCTTCAATACCAGACATGTACGGAACCTTGAGTGGTTCACATGGCTTACTTGGTTATCAGGGCATGTATGGAACCCTGTTCGGCATACATGGTTCCCTTCATTACTTGGGCTTGTGTGGTAACCTGATTGGCACACTTGGATCCCTTCAATACCAGACATGTACGGAACCTTGAGTGGTTCACATGGCTTACTTGGTTATCAGGGCATGTATGGAACCCTGTTCGGCATACATGGTTCCCTTCATTACTTGGGCTTGTGTGGTAACCTGATTGGCACACTTGGATCCCTTCAATACCAGACATGTACGGAACCTTAAGTGGTTCACATGGCTTACTTGGTTATCAGGGCATGTATGGAACCCTGTTCGGCATACATGGTTCCCTTCATTACTTGGGCTTGTATGGTAACCTGATTGGCACACTTGGATCCCTTCAATACCAGACATGTACGGAACCTTGAGTGGTTCACATGGCTTACTTGGTTATCAGGGCATGTATGGAACCCTGTTCGGCATACATGGTTCCCTTCATTACTTGGGCTTGTGTGGTAACCTGATTGGCACACTTGGATCCCTTCAATACCAGACATGTACGGAACCTTGAGTGGTTCACATGGCTTACTTGGTTATCAGGGCATGTATGGAACCCTGTTCGGCATACATGGTTCCCTTCATTACTTGGGCTTGTGTGGTAACCTGGTCTACCCACTTGGATCCCTTCATTACAAGACATCTTTGCAGGATTGGCCTACATGGCATCACCACACATGATTTATTAAATGGCTGGGACTCCCGGAACAAAGGTTTCCAGGCTGAGCCCCGGTACCCAGGCTACCGGATAGGGGCTACCGGCCACGGGGCTCCCGGAGTCAGGTTCCTGCTTTCGGGCATCCAAATGCTATAGGGATATGACAAGGCTGTCGCGTGCCTATCAAATTATAATTTCTAACTAATCCTTCTAACTGTGTAGTAGGGTAAGTCAGAGTCGATCCCACAGAGACAAACGTATCAATCACTAGTTGTTTCTGATTTAATTCGGCTAAGCAAGTAACACAATAAATGTTGAGAGATTATTAAACTAATTTTATACTAAAGAGAATTGTGTTTGTATTAATCAAATATTAAAAACATCCAGAATTAAGTGTCCCCACTAGCATGAATTGATGTAATTGTGAATTCCCGCCCCAATTAATCGTACGCTGCTCAACAGGAAAGATGCGCCCTATAAATACCAATAACCTCTCTCGAGTATTAATGGCTTCTCTTAAAATACAATCAAGCCTATTCTCATGGTATCATGTAATTTAGAGACATTAATTACAGCACCCTAAATTCCTAACAATCCATTCTACCTATTCTCATGGAGAATTTCATGTTCTTATTGGATAAATCACAACCATCTAATCCAACTCTCGCTGATAATTAGATACTGGTTCAAACAATACACATAATCACGTCTGATTTGTAATTGCTAATTAAAACAACTCAATAAGCAAGAGCAATTAAACAATCAAATTGGGGGAATTGGAAATTCACACATCAATCATAACTAGGGTTCTACTTAACCCTAGATTAATTATCTACTCACTCATGATTGAATTAACAAAACAAGAATTAATAATTGAACACATAATTATAAGAATAGAAGAAAAACCTTTAATCTTGATCTTCAAAGAAAATAAATATTCTCCCCAAAATCTCCAGAAAAAAAAAGTTTACAAAGTTGTGTCTATATAATATTTTTCGATCCCCCTGATTCTAAAACTTCCAAGTGTTTTTATCTCTCGTTACAAGGCTAAAATCCTTCTCCTAATTAAATTCGAGGCCCACTATTTTTACAATTAAAATCATGTACAGGAACAAATTGGCATGCTCAGAAATAAAAAAACTGTGTGGGACCAGCTTTTTTTTTAATTTGTTTGTTGCACGCATCCAAGTAATACACGGCAGGTTTGTAATTTATTTAGGAGACATGCACTGGCGTAGGACACTGACCACTCGCCTGGCTCCGCGTGCGCGTCACGCGCCTGCTGTGTAACCATAAAAGTCGCGCGTGTGTAGCAAACAGAAGTGATGCGCGTGTGATTTGGAAATAGGCTGGTGGGACGCGTCAGGTACAAAGAAGGAAAGCAGCCTCAATTTAGTATAGTAACAGAGCTTTATGCACGCCGGTGTGAAAATTCGCACCGCAAGCAAGAAATTTCTGTCCATGAAAATAGATTTTTGCACCGCAGCTTACAATCCCGCACCCCCAACATAAAATTTCTGTTATTTATTTTTTCTTCTTTCTTCCATTATCTTTTTCAGAATTTCCTCCAAAAATTTAAATAGAACACCTGAAACACTTCACACAAAAAATCATCAAAAACTAATTAAATCTACACGATTATTCACAAAAGCACCGTAAATGTGGGAACAAAATCATATAAAATATATATAAAAATACACTCTATCAGGATACCGGACGGTACCCCCATACCCACAGTGACAACCAAGCAGACAAAGGTACAAGTAGTCTATAAGTTCTATGGCCACCTTTCCAGGTATGTGTTGCCATATTTACTCTTATACTCTTCTACACTGCGATACCATTCTATCGTTCTTATCTTGATTCATGATCTAATATCTATTTAATCAACATATATATGACATATATCCTCTGAGAACTTGTACAAACTTGTTTTAGAATTAGTGAGGAGAGTCATTTTACCGGATAGAATTCGATGGTGGCGTTTAGTTATGCACTGTTTTAAGTTATCGTAGTACCTTTCTTACTTAGCATATTGGTACCCTAGAGAATGAGTACTATGGGGGTTCGATGAGTAAGGATTATTAAGTCTAAGTTGGTTCTCGTTGCATAATCAGAAGTGATGCGACAATCATACCTACTACATAAAAAAAAAAACCCAGATAATAAGATAAACATGCATTACGAAAGCAAATTCAAAAGTACTGGGCCCGAGGCCATAAGACGAACAGAGTTAAAAAACTAAATCCTTACATCTGTGGAGCGTTATAGGAGCCCACCCCCTTAGTTAAAACTATCAAGTTTGTAAACCAACAAAATATGAGTTCAAGATGATAAGGATGATTTAGGGAGATTGCTTAGGCAGAAGGAGCGTCTTTGGCAGCATCTGAGCTAGGGGAGTCCTCGACAGGGTCATTCTTTTTTAAAGAATCCCCTGGAGCAACCTCAACCGTGAGTGCGGGAGCCTCAACCATAGTCTCAGAAGTGGGGATGAATTCGGCAGTACCCTTCTGTGTAACCGGAGGTGTAGTCGCAATATGGCGCCCGGTAGCCCCAACCTTCGTTGCTTCAGCTTTAAATTTCTCTACTTGATTCACTGCATCCTCACCTAGGAGCGACCAGTCTAAATTTGGCATCACCTCCCAGGTGGCCTTCAAATAATCATTAACTCCCTTGGAAAAACCAGTGTTGTACCTTTCTGGGAGGGCTTCCTTCAACTTCTTTACTGAAGCCTGCAACATGTCTACCTGCAAGGTCAGCTCCTTCACTGTGGTAGCATGGGCTACTATCCTTTCCTCTTTCTCCGTGTTTTGACTAGCAACCAGCTTAGCCAACCTGTCCTTCTCCCTAGTTAACTCGGACAAATCCACCTTCAACTTCTTGCCAGCATCAAGCAGTTTCTTCTTTTCTTCCTCCATGGCTTGCCTATCCAACTTTAACTGCTTAATCTCATCCCGAAGCCTCATATCCCCACGGGTAGCCAATGCTAATTGGTTGGAGAGCCTAAGTTGATGGAAGAAGCTCTCACCTGATGAGAACAACATAGATTTTGCAGCATCAGAGGATCTCTGCTTGGCCCATCCGGTGATAATCTCCATGGGAATCTGGCCCCCAGACATTTGAAAGAACTGCTCAACATCACCCGCGGGGGTACCCTGCTGTGATACCTTAGCCTTCTTCGAGGATCTAGTCTCGGGAGTGGATTTTGAACCTCCGGCAACCTGAGAAAGTCTTCGCTTCTCGGCTGCAGACATCTCAGTCTTAACAGACATGGAGGCAGGGAATCGGGAGACTGGAGTGGCGGCAATAGGGGTCTCCAACATCATTAACTCATCCTCAGGAAATAAGTCTTCATATTTTTCAGACGGCTTGATGAACGATGGCACTGATCCTGACATACCTGAAAAGATGAGACATTTATAGGTTAAGAGACCGCAGTATATGTATCTATATGCAATCGCAAGGTAAAACAGCAGATACTATAAAATCAAATAACATAAAGGATCGTAAAGGAGTAAACAATGACAGGTAAAAGTGAACCATGTATGTGAAAACAGCTATGAACATGGGAAGCGGAAGCTTGGGTCACCAGAGTCGTAGGAGACGGAAGCCTTACCAATCTCCTCGGATTGCCGCTCGGCACCCTGGGTTTCCAGTTCCCCCAGCTGTCCTCCCTCTACCTCGTCTCCCGGGATGGGGAGTAAGGGAGCCGCAGGCCTAGAAAACCCTAATCTCTCAAGGGTTTCCGGTGTTAACAAGCCTTCACCATCACCCAATGAAGCAGCAAGTTTCATGACTTTCTTGGCCCTTTTCTCTTCAATTCCATCTAAAGAAGTTTGCACCGGGATCCCTAGGGGACATAGTACAGAAGATGAAGATTTAAACCTATGGTATAGTAAAGGGAATCACGAAAGGATTTAGGCAACAAAAGGCTTACCAGGGGTCAAGTTAAACTCCGTGTTAACTCCTTCACAATCGTAGCAGTACAAGAACTGCTCTAGCCAGTCATACATACCTTTCTTATTTCCCTTTATACACTTTCCTTGCCTATTATTCCAAGCAGTAAGGTGAAAAACACCAACCTTCCTTCCGACATCCTTTAATTGATAAAAATAACCTAACTCCCTAGCAGTAAGGGCAACGGAGAAAGCTTGGTCATACAAAATATACATACACGCGGCAACCCGGAAAGAATTGGGTGTCAATTGCATGGGAGCTATCTCATAAAAGTTCAACAAATCTATAAAAAACGGATGCATTGGAAAAGAAAACCCTAGTTTGAAATAAGAAGCCGATACAACAGCATTGGGGATGGATTGATCTGCTTCGAAATTGTCGAACCTGTGACACCGTTCGCCAGCACAGGGTAGTACAAGGTGGCAACCTGGATTGCAAATTTCCAGCAACCTGGCCAGTCTATCAGCATTCATGGTAGAGTCCTGGCCCTCACAAGCAGGAACATTGGAAGCCGGGACATGTGGCTTGCGTTCGACTTCTGATGGTAACTCAATATCACCCTCCCCCTCTATTGCATCATCATTACTGAAGGATAGTCGATTACCTCTTAACTGTAATTCATCTATCATTCTTTCCCCCTCATCGGTGTTAGAACTGATATCAACCCTCTCTACTTCTTCACCACCAGAGTTGGAGGAACCAGCCTCTGTGAGGAAGCCAGGGTACCGGTTGACGATCTCAGCAGATAGAGGATTGACTACCTCCACCCGAGAACGTGTTCGGGAGCTAACTGATGGCCTGGATTGGAGCAAAGGTTGAGAGAGCAAAAGATCAGTGAGATGGGTGGACCCTGAATCAGACGGTTCCCCAGACACAGGTGACAAGTAACCTAAACATTGGGAAGACTCCCTCGATGCCGATGAGAAAGACATCTGCAACCACAAAAGGAGGGAGCAGATTAGTGAAGAGGATTGAAGTCTAAACGAAAATTGTGGACCGAAGAAGATAACGGTTCTTGATGGCTGACCCAGAGAAACCCAGGGTATAATGGGGCTACCAGTCCAAAGACGAAAAATTAGGACTCGGGGGGTGGCTATTAGTGTGGCATCCTAACCTAGTGACTCCGGTAATTACTAAACAGAGCAAGAAGAGGAATACGGAGATAAAGGCATTACAGACATGCCCAAACAAATGGGTTACACGACCAAACATATTTAAAACAACGATATTCATTGAAAACAAACATCAAACGGGCGAGGTACATGCCTAGAAATAGTAAAGGGGATAGCCGGAGTGCCGACCACTCCGACCCACATCACAAGATAAAAACTTAAACATGCATCTATCAGTTGAGACGTAAATACACAGATCTAGCATGGCTAAGATTGAAGAGATACAAAAGCAAACATATGAAAGATACAATCAGAGGCTTACTTGAGATTTTTATCAAATAAAGAAGGTAAATCGTGGTCATTGGACACTTACTTGAATATCCGGGAGAGTTGAATCGACGGAAGTGTAGATGATTAAGCCTTCGCCGGAGAGATCTCGTCGGAACCTTTTAACCAACCCTTGCACACTTGAGAAAGTGTCTTGTGAAGATGAAAAGAAAAATAAAAAGCCTAAGAGTGTTAATATATTAAAACAAAGAGAAAATAGGCACAACCCCTGCTGAGTGAATGTGGCACAGAAAACGAGGCCTGGGGGGGAAGCGTGTTGACACGGGAAATGAACCGCTTTTATCTTATCAAGAAAGAAAAGTGGAGTTCCAATTTAAATTACCCTCTCTTGATAATTATCTCTTTACTTACTAAGGATAAACGAGCTTATTTGAAATTTAAACGAATTAGCTAGGAGGCTTTCATTTTTATGGATTCATAATTCAGGCTTCCGTAGCCCAGACACAAGGGATTTCCAAACAAATACTCACATTATTCCTAGCGCCTAAAATCCTGAATTCTTAGTGCCTACACACCCTGTCATATTGAGCTGATGAGAGTGTAAAGATATAGATTTTTGCAGAGGATACAAGAAAGCGGCACCCTGTGAATATTAGGTTCCCCTTGCACACAGTACTTCAGGGAACCGGGGGGTAGTTGTTGTGACCAAAATCTGGCATGGGTTAGATTTAGGCCCACTAGAGGATTAGGGTCCAGATCCATGAAGAGGATGAGTAATCTGTCAGGTTTCCGGAGACCTACGGTAGCCCTAGGGATTACCATGAACACTGCAGCACGGGAACGCGTGACTAAGGGCCTCAAGGTATCCCCTTGAAGGTAACCTATAATTATTATCAGCCAACCCAGTAGGGCTCCCAGAGTAACTTCCATGATAGGGGTTACCGGAGGGGGTACCGGAGCCAGGCTACCGGGCGGTACCCCCAGCTTCCGCCGGAAGCCTGATTAGGCTGCCAATACAGATAAGGCACGCCTCCTATTTTTTAGGAATACGTCTATATCATCTAAAAACACTCTCAAATAGATAAACATTCAGTTATTTGAGGATATATGTCATATATACTTGATAAATGATACAAAAATCGTGATAAATACAAGAGATAATCATTCTATGTTACCTAAACTGCTTGGTAACCTGATTTTATACATCACACTCAATTATTATCAGAAATAACAGTCATTATCCCACTGGAGAGAGGATAACTCATCATGAACAAACAATCATATCATTCAAGAACTACATTCGGGCTTGATCCACTATAAATAGTGGTATGTAGGCAATTTACGGGATCTTCTTCGACACTTTACACTCCTTGAGTAGCTAGAGCACGTGCACTCTTGTGTGACACAGTCAAATTAGGGTTCTTGGCTGGCCAACATTTGGTCCTTGAGCTCTCATCCCGTAGATTCAGTCCGATCCTTCCGAGGAACCACATCCCGTGTTCTTCGGTAACCCTAGTCGTGTGCCTTCCCGGGCGGCTAGCCATTGATCTTCAACCACGAGCCTTTCCGGGTGGTTGGACGATTCCTTGATTATTGGCGCTATTCCAGCACGAGGCCTCATAATTTGTTGTGCTAAAATCCTCCCACAACACCATCAAAATCTCATTGATTTTTGCAAGATTTCAAAACTTATAAAAACAACTAACAAATCCACAAAAATCCACCATTTTAACAAATCTAAAAAATTCGTGGATTTTTGAATACCCCTAGATTTAAATGAATTGTTTTAAATCCAGATTGAATACACCCATTAAAAGACTTTTTGAAATCCTAATTGAATACCCTCGGAGAATACCTCAAGATTTTAGTGGATTTAAAAAAAAAATCCAAATTGAATACCCCTAGATTTCTAAAATCCCACAAAATCCTTCAAAATCCCAGTTGAATACGCCCCCTAAGTTTCTTAATGTTGTTAATAAAAATATTTTTATTAGCGATGTAAAGATTCTCTAATGTATTCCACAATATAGTCGTAAAGTAGATGGCCATCAAATTGGTATGAGTTGTTAAAATAAATTAATTTACTGAGCATAATTATTGATACAATCAATTTTCAAACAAAATAAATTCATTTACTGAACATAATTATTGGTACAATCAATTTTAAAATTATAATCTATATGGAAAGAAATATTCTAAGTGTAGAGTGAATATTCTAAGTATAGACATCACAGAACAAAGGATATATACGGTAAAACCTTGTTAAATTAATATTCGATATTACGATAAATTAATAATAGTATTTAATAATAGTATGAATTTAAACTTAATTATTTAATAATCTCGATAAATTAATAAAACATAACGATATTAATTTCCCCGTTGGCAAAGTAAATGCCATATTTCACATTCCCTCAATTTTTTTGGTGTAATATACAGTTAAACCTCGATAAATGAATAAGTTCGGACCAAAAAATTTTATTCATTAATTGAGATTATTCATTTATCGAGATTAAAAATACATTGTCTCATTTATGTCAAGACCGGAAAAAATTATTCATTTGACGAGATTATCATTTATCGAATATTCATTTATCGAGGTTCTACTGTATGGAAAATGTTAAACACAGTTGTTGTTAAGCATTAAATATTTTTATATTTTCAATCTTTATTTTTAAGTATTTAATTGTTTTTAGTTTCCCAATATATCTTTGCAATACAATTTTAATTTTTCAAATAATTATAGTGGACCTCTACATTCACATTAATTTCCATCCTAAAAAATATCTCAAATTGTTAAATAATATTATTGAATATCATGCAAAATTAATGTAATAAATGCATTTATCCTTTTATATTAATTTTTAACCATAATCTTAAGAGCTGTAGTTACCATAATATATTTATAAAGATTTGAAGACTTTGAAAAAATAGATGGAGAGACATTTGCTTGATTGATTCTATAAATAAAAAATGCTCGTTGATTATCCTTGAATGATTTGATCAACAAAATATAGAAATTTTTTGGTACATATTTGTCCTTCTAACTTTTATATTATACGAACAACTTTTTTTTTTTTTTTGACTAAATAGGCTTATATCTATTCTCAATAAATCTCGGGTGAGCGAGAATCGAACCCAAGACCTGGAACGATAAGAGATAAACTCTAACCAGTTTAATTATTGAATAATTTGCACCATCAAATCAAATTGTAAGATGGATAGATGGGTCTATTGGTTGTCTTAAGTACAGTTCTCTCCTATAGATTTTTTATATAAAAAATATATATATAATAAATATTTATTATAGATTGTAGTTTTAATTAATCATAAAATAAATAATATTTGTTAAATTAACCTTTAAACAAATGAATAAGAATTATTAAATTTAATTAAAAAAATCTCTATTTTAGTTTCCAAAGTACTACCAAAAAATGTAAGATTTAAATCCGGTGAAAAAGCCTATTAAAATTTAAAACTAGCATTTAACTAAGGGTGTGTTTGGGATTGCTGTTGCAAACAACAACAACAGCTTATTTCTGAAAAGCAGCTGAAAAGGTGTTTGGTAAAATTTAAAAGCTACTTTTCTGAAAAGTGCTTTTGGCCTAAAAGCTGCTTTTAGAGAAAGCAGGCCCCCCATTCTTTTGAAAAAAGATGCTTTTCAGTTTTTGCGAATTGTAATAGCTAGTTTCAACATCAAACCTCATCAAAAACATTATTTTTATATATTTATACATTAAAACATGCACATATAAAAAATTTTAACAAACAGTCTTCAGCTTTTTACAACATCACTTTTTTTACCAGCACTTTTTCTAACAGCACAACAATTTTTAATAGCAATCCCAAATAGAGCCTAAAATAAAATGGGTGCCACACTCTAGAGAGAACCACATTATATAACATCGCAAAATACATATATTTATTTTTTTCTATAAAATATAATTATAAATCTTAATTAAGAAATTTAAAATGAAATTACATAACTTTTCTGTTTGAAAAATCATTAAAAAATTAATAAAACAATTCAAAGCAATTCTACCATAGAATCAAATTATTCAAAACGATTTTCTGTAGAATCAAATCCCACCCAAATGTTTACATTTGGGTTCGGCACGGAGACCAAAAATATATAAAGAAAGAGGAGAGAAGGAGGAAAAATGAGTAAAGTGGTGGGACCCATCATTATATATATATAATCTTAATTCCTGAACACAAAGAATTTGGAAAATGACCTTTTCTATCCTTTCCAAATTTAAATTTACACTACTCACATGTCTTTTGGGTAAATCTACTTGAAACCCGAATCGCTCCATGTAAAGTGGTGGGACCCATCATTATATAATGTATAAAATGAGTTAGTCGGAGAAAATAATGGATGTAGTTAATTTTAATATTATAAAACTTTAATATTACGAAAGTTTAAAAATGTAAAGAAATGGGTGGAACGACCCAAAAAAGAAAGTATAAAGAAATGGACGGTTAGTATTGTACATGAGAATCAAATTTTATGTTTTTTAAAATTTTATTTGTAATTTATTAAAAAACTTTTATGGTAGAATCAGATGGTTTTCCGGACTCTATATAAAATGGTTATTTTTGAAACAATGACCTAAATATATATAATTAGTAAAATATAAATAAATAAATTATTAAATATTTAAAGATGCTTCGGGTATAAGCTACAGTAACAAATAGCTACACAGGCATTGTTCAATGTTCAGTCGTTGACCGCATCCCCCAGGCAATTTTTCTCACTACAGCCTACAGGTAATCATTGTTGTTGATCATTCTTGAGATTTCAACTCGGATGTTCAAATCATTCTTGTACAACTTGATCTTCCAGTTTTTTTTTTAAATTTGTTGTCTGAACAACCCTTGTAACTTCTCAAACTCCTTCCTGTTTTCCTACATATTCTATCTAATCTATGGCTTGTGCAACTAATTCTCAAACTCAATTAACCCTTGTTTCTCCTATTTTAGCCATGAAAAATTAACTTCCCTTTTTTATGTATTCCTCTTAATCTTTTCAATTGTTTCTTTACAATCTTTGTATGAAAAATATTTGAGCAAGGGTCACTCATTTTTGTTATCCACACATATTCTTCTAATCATCAAAATCGATTCTCCTTTTAGCTACTTACAGATATTATTGTTTTTGAATTTGTTTTCGACATGTTTCGGAGATTCATACTTTGGATATCCCATTTGTTTGGCCTGTTGTGTGAATTTATAATGCCTTCTACACCTGTTACTCAAACTCCATCCCCCCCTGCTTCTCAAACTCAATTAACCTTAGTTTCCAGTTCAACTCAATATGACGTTTTCTTGAGCTTCCGCGGAGAAGACACTCGACTTAACTTTACTGGTCATTTGTACCAAAAACTACATGACCATGGAATTAATACATTTAAGGATGATCCTGAGCTACGCAGCGGCGAAGTCATCTCAGATGCATTGCTAGATGCTATTAGGAATTCCAAGACTTACATTGTCGTCTTCTCTGAAAATTATGCTACTTCACCTTGGTGCCTTGACGAGCTTGTAGAGATCCTCAATTGTCACAGAACAATGCAGAGATGGGTTATTCCAGTGTTTTTCAACATTGATCCATCAGTTGTGCGTCACCAAACTGGGAGTTTTCAAAAAGCTTTCAAGAAACATCAAAAACGTTTTCGAGGTGAAAGAGAGAAACTTGAAAATTGGCAGCTTACACTTGAGGAAGTTGCCGGCTTTTCAGGACACCATGTATCCAAAGACAGGTCATTCAAATATATTTATATTGATTCATAAGATAGAGAATTTATTACATTAACCTACATGCTAACAGTATATTGTGGTCCTATGTAACTACCTATCATGCCCTGTTTTATAATAAGAAGAATTACATTTCAGGTCTGAAGCTCATGTTATCAATGAAATTGTTGATGAGCTTCTACTCAAAGTAAATCCCAAGACTTTAGATGTCGCCAAATTTCCAGTTGGGTTGGATTCTCGTGTTGAAGCCATAACAACATTGTTGAGCAGTGACACAAACGGTGTCATTAAGTTTGGTATATATGGTATGGGTGGTGTGGGCAAAACAACTCTTGCCAAAGCTCTTTTTAATCAACTCGTAGGAGGAGGAAGCTTTAAGGGCAGTTGCTTCCTAGCTAATGTTAGGGAGAATTCGGGGACAACTAAAGGCCTTGTATCATTACAAACGCAACTTATCAATGATGTTCTTAAATGTTCAACAAAAGCTGAGGTTCAAAATGTTGACCAAGGAATTAAGTTGATAGAAGCTAGAATCTGTTCATCAAAAGTCGTGGTTGTTATTGATGATTTAGACGACCTGAAACATTTTCAATCGCTGGTAGGACCATTTACTTCTGGGAGTGTAGTTATAATAACTACAAGGGACGAGGAGATATTGGATAAAACTGAAGTGGAAAACAGATATCGATACATGGTAAATACGTTGGATGATGCTGACTCGCTAGCTCTATTTATGCAACATGCATTTGGAAATGCTGAACCGAGCGACACTTTGATGGAATTGTCTAAAGACATATTACGTCTTGCTGCTGGTCTTCCTTTGGCTCTCGAGATTTTTGGCTCACATTTGTTTAACAAATCAGAAGTTGGATGGAAATATTACATTGAGAAACTACAGCGAATTCCTAATAGCAATATTCAGCAAAGACTTGAAATTAGCTTGGATGCATTAGAATCAGATGATCCAGCTCTGAAGAAAGTGTTCCTTGACATTGCTTGTTTTTTCATTGGATGGGGAAAAGAAGAAGTGGTTCACATAATGGATAGTTATTATTCCTACGCTGATCATTCTATTGATATGTTAAAGAAAAGATGTTTACTAACTATCAGTAATGGTCGGCTGGGGATGCATGATCTGCTACAGGATGTGGGAAAGGAAACTGTGCGTAACAGCTCTCCTGATGAGCCTGGAAGAAGAAGCAGATTGTGGGCATCGAAAGATATATGTGACGTGTTAAAGAATCAAAACGTAATTAAATATATATTTTATATATAATGTTTTCGGATTCATCCGATTGCTCACCACTTTCATAAGTTTTCCTTGAAATGTAGGTATATAAGATTGCTTATAAAATTAACCTGTGTGCTGAGAAAAACACTAGCTAAAGGAACTTACCCTCTAGCTCTTTATTAACATTTTTAATTCAATCATAAACATTGGTCATCAACTTTCTTCTTAATGTGTATGTCAGGGAACCAAAGCGATTGAATGTATCATCTGTAGATATGGAGAATATGCACTGGATGGAGTAACACTCACAGCTGACACATTCAAAAGGATGAGAAAACTAAGATTTCTTAAACTCGAAAAGGTAAATCTCACCGGAAGCTTAGAACAGAAATTTGAAGATCTGAGATGGCTCTATTGGCATTGTCCTTTAGAGTGTTTACCTTCTGAATTTTACCCGCAAAAACTTGCAATCCTCGAGTTGACTTATAGCAACATGAGAACAATGTGGGAGCTAAACATGGTAAGTAGTCCAAGCATGTTTCTTGCATATATTACAATTACAATCCATATAAAATTGCCTGATTTAATTTCTCCCGATTGCACTCATGTTTACAGGTTCCACATGTTTTTGGAAACTTAAAGACAATAAAAATGTCACATTCTAAATATTTAATTACAACTCCAGATTTCACGAAATTACCATCTCTTGAAACTTTAGATCTTGGGTTCTGTGAAAGCTTGGAGGAGGTCCACATGTCAATTGGAAGTTTGGCTAGGCTTGTTTCCTTAAATTTGTATCAATGTGTGAAGCTAAGAAGTCTCCCGCACACCATTTGCCACTTGAGAGCATTGGAAGTTCTAACTATAAGTTGGTGTCATAGTGTGGAAGCTTTGCCTCTACAACTGGGGAACATTAAATCCCTAACAAAGCTCAATGCTGATGGACTAACTATTTCAAAGTTACCCGATTCCGTCGGACATCTTACTAAGCTTGTTGAGTTGAATCTAAGCATTAACAAGTTCCTTCAAACTCTTCCAGACACCATTTGCAACCTGAGATCATTAGAAATTCTTGATATTGATAGTTGCACTAGTCTGAAAGCTTTGCCTACGGAAATCGGAAATATTGAATCTCTAAAAAAGATTTATTTGAGGGAACTGAGTGTTTCGAAATTGCCAGATTCAATCGGACGTCTTACTAAGCTTGTTGAGTTGGATCTAAGCAAATACAAAATGCTTGAAATTCTTCCGGACACCATTTGCACCCTCATATCATTGGAAACTCTTAATATCGCTAGTTGCAGTAGTCTGGAAGTTCTGCCAACGGAATTTGGGAACATTGAATCCCTCGGAAAGCTTGATTTGTCAGGACTAACTATTTCGAAATTGCCAAATTCGATTGGACGCTTTACTAAGCTTGTTGAGTTGAATTTAAGCCAAAACAAGAAGCTTGAAACTCTTCCAGACACCATTTGCAACCTGAGATCATTGGAAATTCTTAATATTGAAGGTTGCAGTGTTCTGGAAGCTTTGCCTACGGCTATTGGGAACATGGAATCCCTAGAAAAAATGAATGTGATAGGACTAACTGTTTCGAAATTTCCAGATTCGATCGGACGCCTTACTAAGCTTGTTGAGTTGGATCTGAGCTATAACATGAAGCTTGAAACTCTTCCAGACACCATAGGCAACCTAAGATCCCTGGAAATTCTTAGGATTAATGGATGTGAAAGACTAGAAATATTGCCAGATCAGCTGTGGAAGATTACAAGGTTAAGCGAGCTTAATGCAACACTAGCTACTGCTTTGAAAAAACTTCCTGATTTAGGACCGAGCCCGATTCTATTATCATTACAAAAATTGGATTTATTAATGAGTGGGATCACGGCCCTGCCATCTGGTTTTTGTCACCTGTCCAACCTACAATCTCTTGATCTTAGTAGATGTCATGATCTTCTTTTCATTCCAAAACTTCCTCCTAGTCTTAAATGGATAACGGCCAGTGATTGTACATCTATGGAAAGATTACCAAATTTATCCAATTTGAAACAGCTGGAGAAATTGGAACTTTCGAGATGTAGCGCTCTGAAAGAGATTTCAGGCTTGGAGGAACTCACTTCTATTAGATTACTTCGATTGAAAGGTTTAGACTCTCTTCCGGCATATAAGCTCACAAAACAATTGTTTCAGGTTCGCTGTTCTCAGACTCTCGAGTTCTTGCTCAGTAATAGAAAATATGTAATTTGGCATACTGTACCACGAAAGAATGATATAAAGCATTATTTTTCCTAAAATTAATAATTTTTGGGTGTATCGATCAATTTTAACAAGTTTTTTAACAGATGTATTCTGGATTTGGGCATGAGATTAGTGTTTACGCTGCGGAATGGACCGACTGGATTACAGAATCACCGTATTGGGCAGGTCAATCAAACAAGTCAGAGTCAAAAACAATGTATGCAGATCTGCTGCCAAACAAGTCCCACAATTTCATGGGGATCATTCTTTGTTTTAAAAGGCGCCCGAAGGATTACAGTTCAATGTCCTTTGGTTATTCCGTTACTAAAACCACAAGTGGTTTAATATGGAGCAACATCCTTGATGTTCCTGGCAAGTATGAATCATTGATGGTAATGGTGCCAAAATCAATCTTCTTGATCACAGATGATGACCACAAAATTGAATTAATAGCTGATACAGTAATAATCGTTGGGATTCATCTCCTATATAAAACAGAGACCACGGTGATTGATGATGTTGACATGTTGTAAAAAAACATGAAACTAGCTTTGATGCATTGAATTTGGAATATGACCCTCAAGAAGGGGTAAACCCTCAAGTGCTTTGCCCCTGATGCCCGAGTCATTTGTTTCTCACAATCTCACCTACAGAAACAGGTAATCAGAAATAACCTTTCAGTAATTATTGGGATTACTTGAATTAACAACACGAAAGGCAGAAATTCTTGGGATTAATCTACTCTAACAGCACGAAGATTAAGAAGACGAAATAAGCTGACAATTTTTCATTTTTGTGTTGAATTACTAAACCTTAATAAACCTTAATGGTCGGTTCTAGACTTCTAGGTTAGCCTCCTAAAGTCGAGCATTCTGTTTACTCAAATTTGTGTGGGTGTGTGAACTTTAGAAGCCTTGCAGATGGGAACTTGCAACTTGAGAGAGCTGAAAAATTCTGAAGTTGGTGATTGTGGCAGTGTGGAAGCGCAGTGTGGAAGTGCTCAATAGGGAGAAATTCTCTGTTTCTGTGCATTCGATTGGACATCTTTGTAAGCTTGTTGAGATTAATTTAAGTTATGAGAGTACCCTGAATACTCTTGCGGACACCGTTTGCAACTTGTTTAACTCTCTTGTTGTCGGTGTTTGTTGTCCATTTCAAATCTTTCTCCTACTCTGAGAGTTCTTATGGCAAAGGATTGTACATTTCTGAAAATTTATCAACTTCATCCAATATGAAACACTCGGAGAATTTGGGCTGTATGTGTGAAACACTGAAACATTGATATTTTTGCAAAGAACATTTGTGTGTCATATATTTATGCTTTGAACTAAAACAATGTATTAATATATTCAGTTGGACTATTGGCTTAGAATAATGAGGGCTAATATTTGTATACAATACTTCACCATTTTGAACAGAGTTGATGACCGGCCAATGCACACATCAATGGCTTAATCTGTTTCCCTGTTTTTGTGACATATTATCTTCTTCATCTGTACCACGATCTTATAATCATTATAACATGTTCTTATAATTATTCAGTTCCATCGATTACTCTTTCTATTAGTATATCAGAAAGTAGGAGGAATCTCCTTATAATACTTACCTATATAATTATTTGATGTTTATCATACCTAAGAATCATCACATAATAAAATAATATGAACCATCAATTTTCATCCAACAAATTAGTAATTTTAAGCCTCAAAATTAGCGATAAAATATAATTTATTCACTAACCTTGACTGTCCCCAATTTAACAAATAATTCGTATGTAGTTGGATATTTCCAACATGTTTTAATTTTTGTCTTGATTTATTTGGTTAAGTTTTTTATGCTCGTAATAATTAATGTCTTGAATTTATGAATTCTTTCTTGAGCTACCTTATTGCTGGTGCTGAATTTTTCTTCTCCGATGGTGCAGAACTGGTAATGTAGTTTAGTTTTCTTCTTTCTGTACTTGCAATACATATTTGCTGTCATTTGATTATTATTATATATTTTCTTAATAGTTACTGCTTGTCAATCAGCAGTTCCTTTAAGCTGTTCAACAGCACGTCTGTGTAAAATTTAGGTATAAATTGATTATGAACCATAAAGTATGGCCCTAACTTATCATTGCAATGTGTGATCTTGTGATCATCTTTAGTACTTGTATAGAAATATATAACCTCGAAGTGCACAGCTCTGTGATTGTAGATATTAAAGCTCTGAATCTATGGTACAACACTAATCATTGTTTCTATCATGCTAATAGAAAAAACAAATATTTTTAACGCAGCAAATGCAGCAAGTTACTGATACTTGATAGCAATTCATACTGAAGTTGGGTGAGGATGAAACAGCTTATCTCATCTCAAACTCGCATTTTTAGATCTCGACTGGAATTCTATGACTAACTACTTTTTTATTGTATCCACTGTGCAATCTCTTTACCTCCCTTCGACATTCAATTAGTTCTTAGCACAGGCGATGAAGCAGGATATTGAGGTGATGTTCTGAAGCCTTGTGTTGCATATATAAAAAACCCATTCTTCACTTCATAAAGATCTTGATTTTCAACTAATTTTGTAGTTCATAGTGCCGAAGCATATTAATCTTTCAAGTTTCTACCACCCTCTGTATATAAAATTTTTGTCCAATCATCCATTTGTCGTTTCAATAGCTATACATGCTTTCATTTTCCTCTACGTGCTGCTACTTCTGAATGAGTGTTGGGATGTTGTATCACTAATACATGGTTTGACTGTTGGATCCTATTTCTCATAGTTCCTTATCTGTAAATTTCATGATGCAGATTTTGTATATTGCAAATGTAGAGAAAGTGGTGTTTGCACTTTGCAGGAGGACGCCAGGACTGCCTCCTACCGGTTGTGTGCCTTACCAATTGTGGTAGGATCGTGGTAGGAAGCGTAAAGTGTCCCCTAATGGTGTTTGACATGATAATGGTGTTCAACTTTGCTTTAAGATAAATGGTTCGAACTCAATCACGAGCTGCTGCTTGATGCTGCTACTGTATTATTTCAATGACATGTTTGAAGGTTTCAAGGAAATTATAAAGAATAATGACATCTTAGTCTTAGCATAATAAATTTGAAATCTTTTTGCAGTAGGAACAAAAACAACCAATAAGAAAAGGATAAATATTGGTTCTCAGAATTCTGGTTGTGGTTTTAGCATATTTTGGTGAAAATATCTTCCAATTCCTTCATATAACTCCATTGTATTGTCAAGTAGCACCAAATCACTATACAAAGTACTTCGAGGTTTTAATGCCACGACCGAGGCGTCTTGTGCTTTAGGCAGAGAGGAAGGCTGGGGTAGGGGGTTCTGGCCCCCCTAGATTGTGGATAAAAATTAAGTAGTATCCATGTTTACATATTGTTTCTGCAGATCATGTGGTTAATGTCAGTGTTTACATATTGATTTGGGTCCGTAAATGTTGCTTCATGTTTGACTTGCAAAGGAGTGATAAGCCAGAGGCATGATAAGCCATCTACAAAAAGATGTAATTTGTATACAACCAGTGTTCATTGTTGATATAAAACATTTACCGTAAATTTCATTTTCATTTCTGAGAGTTGAAAAAACTAAATGATGGACTAGTATCTTAGTTTCTTTGAATCAAAGTGTAAATTTTACATGTCTTTCTTATTAGGCTTATATTACTTATTGTTGCTTTGAAAGTGCCTGCAATGGACTTGGATATATAGAATCAATTTCAGTCAAAAGCTTACAGGTAATTCTTACAGTCTGTTATGAACGTCTTAGCATAATAAATTTGAAAGCTTTTTGCACTAGGAAAAAGAACAACCAAAAAGAAAAGGATAAATATTTGTTCTCAGAATTCTGGTTGTGGTTTTATATCGAGATCCTCGAACCCGAGGATAGAAAAATGAAAGCATATTACGCTTTACCTTAGCAACAGAATTATAATTCAATACTGAAACCATCTATTCTGCCCTGGCTTTCTACACTTGATCGAAGTGCAAAAAAAGGTGTGGGTTGATACTATCTAGCACTGGAATGTGTAATTCTGAATCATGAACATTAGTCTTCAGCACAAAACTTGGAAATGCTTAAGTTATTTCCCTGTAATCTGGAATCACATAGTTAAAGTTTACGAGCACATATATTTTGCACGTAGAGAGTCATGTGTCAATCTGGTTGAAGGTGCATGCAGTAAGTGGTAGAATTTCGTCATAAATAACTGGACACATTGTTGGTATATAACATTTACCGTATAGGAGTATATCATTTTCATTTTTGAGACTATTGAAAAAACTAAATGGACTAGTATCTCAGCTTCTCTTTGAATCAAAGTGTAAATATTACATGTCTTTCTTATTATGCTTATATTACTTATTGTTGCTTTGAAAGTTCCTGATGGAAACAAAAAAAAGCTTACACACACGCTTGACAATTAGAAGTACTGGAACACTTTTTATTGATAACTGAATACAATACTTATACTAAAAAACACAACAAAGAAATGTCCTATGAAATAGAACCTACTTAACTAACTTCCTAGACCAAATCAATTACCAAATCAATCACAATCATAGACATATGTGATCAATCACAATCATAGACACATGCGGTTTCATACTACTCCAAACCACGTCCATTCACACACAAATGGGAGCAGCAAATTTATTTAAATAAAATAATACCAAGTTTAGATTAAAAGTCCAACAATCACCCCCTTAATCTAAACTGCTTTAGGCTACGTTTGTTTCTTCTATGCCCATCTGGCAATCAACTTTGCCCTTCTGGCAAACCCGTATGGCTTTCGTCTTGTCCGTCTGACACTACTAACTTGCCCGTCTGGCACTAATTATTCACCAACCCGTTTGGCTACTACTGTGCCCATCTGGCAACACTTATAATAACGCAGGTTCCTCATCCTCCATGACTGCAAGGTTCATTTCTTGTCTCCTCTCTCGTTCCCGTCGTGGTTTGCTACACTCTGAAGCATAGTGACCAAAGATGTTACAGTTGTAACACTTTATCCTACTCCTGTCACGGTAAGAACCACCTCTAGCTCTTTGATTCTGAGATGCCAAGAGAAGTTGTTCACCTGTGCCACTTGCGCTCTCGGACCTGCCCTTCATCCTTTCCTCGTGAGCTTTGAGACGACCCACTATTTCTTCGACCGTCATTGCTTTCACATCTCCAAATTGCTCAATGTTTGAAGCTATTTGAAGAAACTTATCCGGGACTGCACGCAGAATTTTCCTCACAACACTCGATTCCTCCATTGTTTCTCCAAGAACTCGAATATTAGTCACAAGCCCGCTCAACCTCATACAGAAATCATCAATGTTATCTGTTTCCTTCATGACCATGGACTCAAACTCTCCCTTTAAGGTTTGCACCTTCGCTTCTTTCACTCGCTCCGCTCCCATATACATTGTCTTTATTGCTTCCCATGCCTCTTTAGCCGTCTCTTTATCAGCAATGGTCAGCAATACTTCCTCTGGCACACCTTGATATATCGCTGCAAGGGCCATCTGCACCGTTCTTTCATCCATGGCTACTTTGGGATCCTTTTGTTCGATTGCACCCCAGACTCCTTGCGCCTTCATGAACACTTTCATCTTTAGGGACCATGCTGTATAATTGCTTCTCGTTAACATGGGATAGCTCAAACCCATAACACCTTCCTTTGCCTTGGATGTATCCATGGTTTTGTTTTTCTATTTTGGGTTGATATTAAACACCTAGCTCTGATGCCATATGATGGAAACAAAAAAAAGCTTACACACACGCTTGACAATTAGAAGTACTGGAACACTTTTTATTGATAACTGAATACAATACTTATACTAAAAAACACAACAAAGAAATGTCCTATGAAATAGAACCTACTTAACTAACTTCCTAGACCAAATCAATTACCAAATCAATCACAATCATAGACATATGTGATCAATCACAATCATAGACACACGCGGTTTCATACTACTCCAAACCACGTCCATTCACACACAAATGGGAGCAGCAAATTTATTTAAATAAAATAATACCAAGTTTAGATTAAAAGTCCAACAGTTCCTGCAATGGACTTACAGTCTATTATGAACATCTTAGCATACTTAATTTGAAAGCTTTTTGCAGTAGGAACAAAAACAACCAAAAAAGAGAAGGATAAAATATTGGTTCTCAGAATTCTGGTTGTGGTTTTATATTGAGATCCTCGAACCAGAGGATAGACAATTGAAAGCATATTGCGCTTTACCTTAGCAACATAATTATAATTCAGTACTGAAACCATCTATTCTGCCCTAGCATTCTACACTTGAAGTGCAAAAAGTGGTGTGGGTTGATACTATCTACTTATCTAGCACTGGAATGTGTAGTTCAGAATCATGAACATAAGTCTTCAGCACAAAACTTGGAAATGCTTGAGTTATTTCCCTGTAATATGGAATCCCAGTTAAAGTTTACGAGCACATATATTTTGCACGTAGAGAGTCATGTGTCAATCTGGTTGAATGTGCATGCAATGAGTAGTACTAGTAGGGCTTCGTCATAAATAATTGGACTGTAAATTTGAAATTTGTTATAAATAATTTTAATATTTTGTTGTTGATCTATCTTCTACTTTGGTGCTTCCTTTTTTACCATTCACTAATTTATGATATAAGAAATATTGTTTTAATGCTCGAAAAATATTGCACATAAATTTATGTTGAGGTAACTATGAGTTTTAAAATTTTAGGACTTATATGTTACAAGTTATAAATTACAAAAAACAACTACTTTATTCTAATTATAGTTGTCTTTTCTCGACTCAAAATTAATGTTATTGATCGAAGTGCATTAACTTGTAAACACTATGATATATGATATTTTTAATTTTAACAATTTTAAAAATTTATACACATACATTAATATATGAAAGCATATAATTTATGAAACATTTTTATTTTCAAAATTAAATTTTATATAGAAACATTCATCGCGTTGTATTTAAAATCGTGCCTAGCTAAGAATAATTAAATTAATCCTATTAAATTTTATTGTAATTAATTTTTAGCAATATTAATAATTTAGAGTAAAAATTGAAAGTTCTTTTTTCTTATAATCAAATATTTATATGACTTTTTTGTATTGAATTACTTTCAAATTTTTTTAAATAGCAAAGTTATCAATGATTTTTTTTTTAAGAACATTACTCATTGCAATGAAGTTGCTACAATAATATCAAGAGTCCCACTCTATGGAGAACCATCTTACGTGGAGAACCGTGGAGAACCACTTAAAATGCATTAAAATTGTCCTTTATATAAGGCCCATGGCGGGGCCCCTTTACAAAAAAGTCTTATAATTCTACCCTCTATCCATTTGTCAAAGGAAAAAAAAGAAAAAAAAAATTCACTGTTCACATGATGACGTGGCAGTGGATTTCACTGGTTAACGGTGCTTCGCACCTTCTTGTACGGCGCTTCGCGCCTTTATCATTCTAAAGTTGTAAGGAATGGCAATCAATGGTAAAGGCAATAGACGATTGACGGGTGTGTCGAGAGCCTTCGGCCCTCATGACTAACTAACTCATCCGTTTACTGTCTTAAATGCTTCGCATTTCCACGACAAGTTTTTTTTTTTTTTTTTTTTTTTTTTTTTTTTTTTTTTTTATGGATAGAGCCAATTATTTTAAGCATTTTTTGTGAAGGTACCCTTGGCGGGGTCCTTATATATAAAGCAATTTTAATGCATTTTAAGTGGTTCTCCACGGTTCTCCACGTAACATGGTTCTCCATGGAACAATGGCCATAATATCAATTGTAAATAAATAGCGGTTTGAGTACCACTCATTTTGTTATCCATACATTTCATTCGTTTTCTTCCAATTATCGAACTCTCTTCAGACTTTATCATTCTTGTACAACTTGATGAACCAGTTCTTCTTAAAATTTGTTGTCTGAAGAACCTATCTTCCAGTTTTTGTTTTAAAATGTTTGGAAACATCTTATCACGCCTATCCCAATTGTAGGTTTTGTAAATTTTTATAATTATTAATTAGTAAATTTATATTAATATAAAATTATATATCATATATCATGCAAGTCTCTAAAATATCGAAACACTACAAAATGTTTATAAAATTATGATTAAAATTTGATCAATTTAAATAAATAAAAATCAAAAAGTACATTTAAATACGAAGGTAAAGGTATATAAAATTCATGAAATGATTTTTGTAAGTTGTGACCCTGTTAAGTATCAAAGTGGTCACTGAAGCCAGATAAATATAAAAAAATACCTGTATATATGTACTCGGGAAGTAAAAGTAATTTTTCATCCAGTTCTACACATTTTTCTTAAATGCTACTATAATCAAATGAAATATCATGAATTCCAGTATTTTTGATAATATGTTTAGAATTTAAAAAGTTTATTTACTATTTATTTTTAATTAAAACAAGGAAAATGACAATAAAATTATAAATAAATAGTAAATGAATTTTTAAAAATCTAAATATATTTTAAGAAATACTAGAATTATTAACCTTTCGTTTGGTTATGGAAGCATTCAAGAAAAATGACTAGAACTCAACGAAAAATTATTTTTACTTTTCGAGTATATTTTAAAAATATCCATTTGATATTTATTATAATTTTAATGATTCAAATGATACCCCATAAAAATCGATAAACAAATTGATATATCAGTTCCACTTCAGATGTGCTTGACAATTTCAGCGTATGAAACGAAAATTCATTGCAATAAAATTGCTAAATTGAGGCGGCTTATGCTGTGATATGATAAATAATTGAAAAAAAAATATCTTTGAAGACCTTAAAAAAACCTTTGTCCAGAATCAACTTATTTTGTTTTTATACTATTACAAAAGAAACATTGACTCCAAAAATCAACTTAAGCAAACTTCCTTTCAAAAAATAACTTAAGCAAACTTAAATATCTTTTGTAATTTATATTTTTTGTTGACCATAAAATAAATAATATAATTAAATTATTTTAAAACAAATAAATAAGAATAATTATATCTACTACAGTAATGAAGAATTTTCTCTATTTTAATCTAAAATTTACCAAAGATTTAAATTTGAATGTCATATACATAAAATAAATATTTTATTAAAATTTGTAGTTTTGATTAATCACAAAATAAATAATACGAGGGGTGAAATCCCTAAATACCCACTTTTTTAAACCAAAGAACCAAAATACCCACATGCGGAGCATGTCGTCCAAAATACCCAGCAGTCGCGCATTTTCAACTTGCGTAGCCTAATACACGCATGTCCAACATGCGTGTTCTTCATAATTTTTTTTAAAATGCAGGCCACGCATTACTATTATGCGTATACTTCACTTTACTGTTCATTCAATACGCATGTACGCATGTCCAACATGCGTGTTAGTTAATTTTTTTTTTAAATGGGCTACGCATTTATATAATGCGTACACTTCATTTATTTATTTTTTGTACATGTTTTTTATTGAGTTGCAAATGGGCCATCACTAGTAAAGCCCAATAAACTCAAAGTGAAAGATTGTGGAGAACACGGGTAAGAAGTGTGGTCCAACACGTAAGAAGTGATGTTATGACCGAACCACTCAACAACTGATGACTTTTAAAATTTGTTTAAGGAACACGCATTAACATAATGCGTAGGGGGGAGTACGCATGACTATTATGCGTATGCGGTGGACAAAAAAGACGGTACCTTTCCCCGATGAATATTTTAGACAGTGAATTCTCAAAAGTAGTGTAATTTGGTTATTCTTTCTAATACGAGTAAGTGTTAAATTAATTTTTAAAGACACGTTGTGTATAAGCTAGCAATTTATTAAAACCCACCCAGGGAATGTTCAGTTATTCACACTTCACCACATCCCCCTGGCAATTGCTACGAAGTTGCTACCAAAATTAAAGAAAGGCTGGCCACCATTTTGTTATCCAACAGGAGTAATATATTTCATTCAGTTTTCTCCTTTTCTTCAAAATGCCCCTGTCCTTTTTAGCTTAGTGTGCATAGTTTTTGAGTATCCATTCTGTTATCCATACATTTTCACTCGTTTTCTACATCTTTGTAACATCTTTTCTACATCTGCAACATCTGTTTTCTACATCTGCAATTTTGAATCCGCAAAATCTTTGTAACTTTGCTTTTCTACATCTGTTTTCAACATGTTTCGGAGATTCATACTGTAGAAAATATGGGTGTATTGATAAACAATAATCTAAACTAAATTGTATTGAAGTTGAAGACTACATTGTGTTGTGTTGAGTAGCTTGCTTGTTTACATGAGCAAGGTGCCTTATTTATAGGCTACAAAACAATCAAATGGCATCATGGCTTACATACATGTTTGTTAATGTCAAGCCTTCAAAATATGACTAGCCTAACATATGAGACTTTAACAATGTGTTTACATTTATATTTCAACACCCCCCCTCAAACTGAAGATGGTTGAAAAACCAGCTTGAGTTTGTAAACAAAATTACCGAAAGTGGTAGGAGGATTTTGAACCGGAGACACGATGTAGATGAATCGTGCCTTTTTGTTGGTCTTTGCACCTCCCAAACTGATGTAATTCTGATAGCTAGAGAAGCATTGTCAGAATAATAAGTTAATCTGATGGCTGAAGAAGCACTGTCAAAACGGTAAAACAATTCTGATGGCTGGAGAAGCACTGTTGTAATGAAGATTGAAAAATTAATTCTGATGGCTGAATAAGACACTGTCAGAACGAAAACAATTCTGATGGCTGGAGAAGCACTGTCAAAATGATAAGGAAATTCTGATGGCTAGAGAAGCACTGTCAGAATGAGGAGTAATGTGAGCTTGGTGATGATGGTGACCTTGTGCCATTGCTTGTGTATGCATATGTGTAACGTAGCAGAGTTACAATATCGTATAAGCAATATGAGGCTACAATATCGTACAATTGCAAGATCTGTAAAAGATTGGATGTAGGATTGTAATTTGTGCCAATAAATCATGGATTTATTATGTGGCTCAGATGGGCTAATTTTGACGTGGCCCAAATATTCCATGTCATCTTGAATCACTTACACCATTTGTACTTTTCAGTGGGCTGATTTAGTGTGGCCCAACTAATGAAAATAAGGATATAACTATATGGTAGCCCAAACCAAAACACAAGCCACAGCAGCCTTGATAAATACACCGACAGGGATGAGGTTCGTCGGACAGAAAAGATGGCTGGCCGAAGAAGAGGCTAATTTGCAGCAGTCGGAACATAGAGGGGCAGCACTATGACGGTAGTTGTTGCAAAAGGAAAATTCCGATGATGGTGGCCTGAAAATTCCGAGAAGCAGTAGATGAGTTTCTTCAAAAGATGAATCGAACAATTTTTCATAGCTCGGTGAGTGAGCTCGTAGGGAACTCAGTGATGAGTCAAAAGTTTCTGCGAGTGATGGTTGAGAGGGGCGAGCCGATGAGTTGACTCGGATAGACGAGTTGAGTGAGTCGGTGAGTTGACTCGGACAGATGATTATGAATCTGTAGATTGATGTGGTGTTGCCTGAATGTTACCAAATTTATGCCGAAGAGAATGGGTTCGTCGGAGTTTAGTTTGGTATGTATTTGTGGCTGGTAATGACTCAACCCTCCAGGTGTTTGTTTAATTGTCACAAAGGCTCAAAGGCTACGGAAGCAATAGATGAAGCTACGGAAGCAATGGCTGGTACTGGAAAAATATAGGTAAGGATCTTAAATCTCTGATACCATGTAGAAAATATGGGTGTATTGATAAACAATAATCTAAACTAAATTGTATTGAAGTTGAAGACTACATTGTGTTGTGTTGAGTAGCTTGCTTGTTTACATGAGCAAGGTGCCTTATTTATAGGCTACAAAACAATCAAATGGCATCATGGCTTACATACATGTTTGTTAATGTCAAGCCTTCAAAATATGACTAGCCTAACATATGAGACTTTAACAATGTGTTTACATTTATATTTCAACACATACTTTGGTTATCCCATTTGTGGGCTAAGTTGTGTGAATTTATAATGCCTTCTACAACTGTTACTCAAACTCCATCCCCCCCTCCTCCCAGTGCAATGGCTACAACAACTAATCCTCAAACACAAGCAACCTTTGTTTCCACCTCAACTCCTACTTGCTGGGACGTGTTCTTTAGCTTCCGCGGTAAAGACACTCGACTTAACTTTACCAGTCATCTGTACGATAAACTAGATAGTAATGGGATTCGAACATTTATGGATGATCCTGAGCTACACAGCGGCGAAGTGATCTCAGATGCATTGCTAGATGCTATCAGGAATTCCAAGGCTTACATTGTTGTCTTCTCCGAAAATTATGCCACTTCACCTTGGTGCCTAAACGAGCTTGTAGAGATCCTCAATTGTCACAAAACAGCTCAAAGATTGGTTATTCCCGTGTTTTACAAAATTGATCCATCTGTTATACGTCACCAAACTGGGAGTTTTAGACATGCTTTCAAGGAACATCAAAAACGTTTTCGAGGTGAAAGAGAGAAAGTTGGCAATTGGCGTTTTACACTTAAACAAGTTGCCGACTTGTCAGGACACCATCTATCAGATTCAGACGACAGGTCATTCAATTATATTTATATATTCCATTAACCTACTTGCTAACAGTAATATTATAGTTCTATGTAACTATCTATCATGCTCTGTTTTATAATAAGAAGAATCACATTTCAGGTCTGAGGCTGATGTTATCAATGAAATTATTGATGGGCTTCTACCTAAAATAAATCCCAAGACTTTAGATGTCGCCAAATTTCCAGTTGGGTTGGATTCTCGTGTTGAAGCCATAACAACATTGTTAAGCAGCGACACAAAAGGTGTCATTAAGTTTGGTATATATGGTATGGGTGGTGTGGGCAAAACAACTCTTGCCAAAGCTCTTTTTAATCAACTCGTAGGAGGAGGAAGCTTTAAGGGCAACTGCTTCCTAGCAAACGTCAGGGAGGCTTCTGGTACATTCAAAGGCCTGGAATCTTTACAACAGCAACTTATTAATGATGTTCTTAGATGTACAACAAAAGTTGAGGTTCACAATGTTGACCAAGGAATCAAGTTGATAGAAGCTAGAATCTGTTCAACAAAAGTTGTGGTGGTTGTTGATGATTTGGACGACCTTAATCATCTTCAATTACTGGTAGCACCATTTTCTTCTGGGAGTGTAGTTATTATAACTACAAGGAATAAAGAAATACTGGATAGAACTGAAGTAGAAACCAGTCATCAATACTTGGTAAATACGTTGGATGATGTTGACTCACTAGCCCTATTTATGCGACATGCATTTGGAAATGCTGAACCGAGCGACACTTTGATGGAATTGTCTAAAGACATGTTACGTCTTGCTGCTGGTCTTCCTTTGGCTCTCGAGATTTTTGGCTCACATTTGTTTAACAAATCAGAAGCTGGATGGAAATATTACATTGAAAAACTGCAGCGAATTCCTAATATTAATATTCAGCAAAGACTTGAAATTAGCTTGGATGCATTAGAATCAGATGATCCAGTTCTGAAGAAAGTGTTCCTCGACATTGCTTGTTTTTTCATTGGATGGGGAAAACAAGAAGTGGTTCACATAATGGATAGTTATTATTCCGACGCTGATCATTTTATTGATATGTTAAAGAAAAGATGTTTGCTAACTATCAGTAATGGTCGGCTGAGGATGCATGATCTGCTTCAGGATGTGGGAAAGGAAATTGTGCGTAAGAGCTCTCCTGATGAGCCCGGAAAAAGAAGCAGATTGTGGGCATCAAATGATATATGTGATGTGTTGAAGAATCGAAACGTAATTAAATATAGATAGATAGATAGATAGATAGATAGATAGATATTCAGCAATGTTTTCGGATTCATCTGATTGCTTACCACCTTGATAAAAAGTTTTCCTTGAAATGTAGGTATACAAAATTGCTTATAAGATAAACTTATGTGCTGAAGAAAACCCTAGCTATACCACTTTCAAATTTTTTATAAACATTGGTCATCAACTTTCTTCTTAATATATATGTACCTATATATATGTCAGGGAACGAAAGAAATTGAATGTATCATCTGTAGATATGGGGAATGTGCACTGGATGGAGTAACACTCAACGCGGACACATTCAAATGGATGAGAAAACTAAGATTTCTTAAACTCGAAAAGGTAAATCTCACCGGAAGCTTAGAACAGAAATTTGAAGATCTGAGATGGCTCTATTGGAAGCATTGTCCTTTAGAGTGTTTACCTTCTGAATTTTTCCCGCAAAAACTTGCAATCCTCGAGTTGACTTATAGCAGCATGAGAACTATGTGGGAGCCAAACATGGTAAGTAGTCCAAGCATGTTTCTTGCATATATTACAATTACAATCTATATAAAATTGCATGATTTAATTTCTCCCGATTGCACTCATGTTTACAGGTTCCACACGTTTTTGGAAACTTAAAGACAGTAAACATGTCATGTTCTAAATATTTAATTACAACTCCAGATTTCACGAAATTACCATGTCTTGAAAATTTAGATCTTGGGTTGTGTGAAAGCTTGGAGGAGGTCCACATGTCAATTGGAAGTTTGGCGAGGCTTGTTTCCTTAAATTTGTATCGATGTGTGAAGCTAATAAGTCTTCCGGACACCATCTGCAACTTGAGAGCATTGAAAGTTTTAACTATTAGTTTTTGCAGTAGTCTGAAAGCTTTGCCAGTACAAATTGGGAACATCGAATCTCTAACAGAGCTCAATACTATAGCACTAACTGTTTCGGAACTGCCAGATTCAATCGGAAGTCTTACTAAGCTTGTTAAGTTGGATCTAAGCCGTAACTGGAAGCTTGAAACTCTTCCGGACACCATTGGCAACCTAAGATCCCTGGAAACTCTTAGTATTGAAAGTTGTACAAAACTACAAGCATTACCAGATGAGCTGTGGAAGATTACAAGGTTGAGGGAGCTAAATGCAAGATATGCTTATATGTTAAAAAAGCTTCCAGATATAGGATCGGGCCAGATTGCATTATCATTGCAAGAATTGAAATTATCGTATAGTGGTATAATTGCCCTGCCATCTGGTTTTAGTCAGCTGTCAAACCTACCATCTCTTGATCTTACTTTCTGTTTTCAACTGCTTTCCATTCCAAAACTTCCTCCAAATCTGAAACGGATAAATGCATCTTATTGTGAGTCTCTGGAAAGATTACCAAATCTATCCAATTTGAAACAGCTGGAGGAATTGGAACTTGCATTTTGTAGCGGTTTGACAAATATATATCAAGGCCTCGAGGATCTAGTTTCTATTAGAAAGCTTGTTTTGAGAGGTTTGACCCATAGGCATCTCCGAAAACGATTGTTCAAGGTTCGCTCATCTCAATCTCTTTTAATTATTTGTCCCAATAATAATAATTTATAACAAAATTATTACTTTTTAATAATAATAAAATCATATAAATTAACATTTCTCATTTTTAATAGGATAATTAAACTAGTTGTTTGTTTTTTTCGAAAGGAAGTTATTATTAATTAATTAGTAAAATTTATTTATTAAAATAAAAGAAATTATGAAGTGTATTGTTTCATCAAAATCAGTAGTATTACTGGTATACTTGATTGATTTTTGGGGAAACAGGTGTACTCTGAATTTGGGCACCAGATTGATGTTCACGTATCTGAATTTATTGATCAGAAAACTGACCCTCAATGGCTTGATTGGATAACTGAATCACCGTATTGGACAAGTAAATCAAGTGAATACCCAGAGTCAACAACAGTGTATGCCCATTTGCTGCCAAATGAGTCACACAATTTCATGGGCATCATTCTTTGCTTTCAAAGGCCTAAGTATGTATCTAATAAGTATTCTGTAAAAAATACTACAAGTGGTTTTATATGGAGTAGCGGCTGCCCTGAGTCCATTTTTTATGGTTCGGTGATGGTAATAGTGCCAAAATCAATCTTCTCTGTCACAGATGATGACCATAGAATTGAATTAACAACCCATGATAATGTAGAAATTGTTGGGATCCATCTACTGTACAATACCGAGACTGAAACGATTGAAGATGTTGTGGAAAAACATGTGTTTCACATTGATGCATTGAAACTGATTGATCCTATGCTACCAGATATTTTTCTAGATATTGCTTGCTTCTTCATCGGATGGCAGAAAAAGAGAGTTGTTCAAATACTGGAAACTTTTTACACCAATGTTGATCATCATATTGACATTCTAAAGACTAGATGTCTACTGAAGATCAATGAGTGGGATGAGTTGGAGATGGATCATCTGTTTCAATATCTGGGAAGAAAACTTGCAGGTAACAACTCTCTTGAGGAGTCTGAAAAACTTAACAGATTGTGGCTATCAACAGATATATATGATGCGTTGAAGAAGCACAAGGTAATTTGATTTTATGTATGTATATATAAAAATTGTCTTGCAAGGTTCCATATGACTTTATATGGGATGTGGATTTTTTTTTTTACTTCTCGTTCTCTTTCAATTACTTAAAAGGGAACAGAAGTGATTGAAGGTATCGTCCCTCGTGAAGGTTACCTTTGGGATAGAGATGATGCACTCACCGGAAAAACATTTGAAAAGATGAGCAAATTAAGATTCACTTGGAAAGCATTTAAAAAGATGAGAAAGTTAAGATTTCTTTACCTCCGAAACGTACTTCTCACCGGAAGCTTTGAACAAACATTTCAAGATTTGAGGTGGCTCTGTTGGGACTGGTGTCCCTTGAGATGTTTACCTTCTGATTTTTACCCCCCGAAACTTGTTATTCTTGAGTTGCGTCACAGCAATATTAGAACAATGTGGGAGCTAAACATGGTAGGTACTTTGAGCATGTTTCTTGCATATATGATAATTCATATGATAATATGCCTGATTTAATTGCTTCCATTACAGGTTCCCCATGTTTTTGAAAAGTTAAAGACTCTAGACATGTCAGGTTCTAAAGATTTAACTACAACTCCAGACTTCACTAAATTACCATGTCTTGAAACTATACATCTTGAGGGTTGTGAAAGCTTGGAGGAGGTCCATATATCAATTGGTAGTTTGTCGAGACTTGTTTCCTTATATTTGCATGGTTGTGTTAAGCTAAGGAGTCTTCCCGACACCATTTGCAACTTGAGAGCTCTAGAAGTACTAGATATTCATGATTGCAGTTGTTTGGAAGAACTGCCTACGGCATTGGGGAACCTTCAATCACTGAGAGAACTGAATGCAGAGAATCTAACTGTTTCAATATTACCGGATTCGACTGGACACCTTTTTAGGCTTGTTAAGCTGAGATTAAATAGTAACGAGAACCTCAAAACTCTACCAGTCACCATTTGCAACCTGAGATCATTGGAAATTCTTGATATCTCTGGATGTGAAATACTCGAAATATTACCGGATCAACTGTGTACCATCACAAGTTTAAGGGAGCTAATTGCAGGTGGTGCTACTCTCTTGAAAAAATTTCCTCATGTTGAATCAAGCCAGATTACCTTGTCATTGCAAAAGTTGGATTTTTCTCAGAGTGGTATTACTGCCCTGCCATCCGGTATCAGTGAGCTTTCAAACCTAGAAGTTCTGAATCTTAAAGATTGTCATTGCCTGTTGTCCATTCCAAATCTATCCAACTTGAAACAGTTGGAGTACTTAAACCTTGAAGATTGTAGTGGTTTGACTGAAATTCAAGGTTTAAAGGGACTCGCTTCTATTAGAACACTTCATTTGAGAGGTTGCAACTCCTCTCTTCTGGCAAGCATTTTCACAGGGAGTTTCTTTCAGGTCACAGTTTTTATAATTATAAATTTGTGTGACAAAATTGTTTCCATCTTGAGAATTGTTACTCCAAGATTCTTAGTAAAATTGTTAAAAAGTGGTTTCACCTTTTGTGGCCTTTCTAGTTTTTCAATAATCAATAATAGATGTTTTTAAGTCGTATCTTCTCTTCTTTAATAAAATCATTTGCCACTACAAGTCCACTTAAACAGTAATAGTATCACATTAATGATTAAAATATATATTGTCCCTTTTAATTTTGGCATGATAATTAACAAGTTGTTGATTAAATCATCAAATATATTATAAAGTTCCAAATGGTCCCATTTAGTTGTAAAATTTGATTATTTAGCCCCTTTGTTCAAGTTAACAAACAATTGAAATGATGACTTAAATGATAGTATCATATATGTATTAATGTGTTTATGGGTTAGCTTACTTTATCCTTTTGTTACTATTTGCAACAGATGTACATTCAGTTCGGGCATCTAATTCAAATGTGTTCAACAGAGTTTCCCGATTGGATCAGTCAACCAAGTGAATGTGAATCAACAATGTCTTCACATGGATATTTTTCAACAGTGTCTTCACTTGGATATTTTTCAGCAAATATGTCTTCAGATGGATATTTTTCAACAATGACGTCTTTAAATTTGCCCCCAAACGTGTCACCCAATTACTTGGGGATGATTCTTTGCATTAGATCCTTTGAACGTTTTACCAGGTATTCTGTTATGAAAGGTATGGACGGGAATCATCTTACATGGAGAGGTGAATTTGAAAGTTTTGGTGATAAATCGTTGATGGTAATAGTACCAAGATCAACATTTGCTGTCGAAGATGGTGATGATAAAATTAAATTACAAGCAGGTGGATATATTTATGGGATACATCTACTGTACTACTCTGAAGGGTACGACAGCAGCATTGGCAATGAAGATTGAAGCATTTGGAAAGTGACAAGAACTACTCGATCAGTCTCTCCCACTCTTTCATGAAACGTTGAATGCAAAAAAGTGCGCTGTTTTATCGAGCTGAGTCCAGGAACAGGTAACCAAACATTTATATCATACATAAGATTTATACTGAATTTGGGCCATGCTTTTTGTGACCACTTACAGGTTTAACAACAATTTAACAGAATTATAAAAACAGAACAGGTAAAGGAAATTGCAATAATATTGAAATTGGCTGAAAGTTAAACAATGAAAGTACTGTAAAGGAATGCAAGCAGAGAAAAAAAAATAAAAGCATGAAAACAGAAAGTAAAATATGCTCAGTACGGTCTGCCCTTCTCTCTCTCATGCTCTCAATAAGTAGCCTCTATCCTTCCACGTGTCAAGATCGTGATGGTTGTTGCCTTATACCGTTATTGGCACATGATCCTAGAATGATGTGGTTAAGAGGGAGTAAAACGACACTGTTCCCTAGTAAATCCACCAAATAAATTAATTATTATAATAACTATTTAAACTGAGGAAAATAGTTAAAATAGTTACACTTATGTCTAAAAGCATGGAACATCTTGTTCATTATAGCAACCATTCATACATCATGGAAGACATTGATAGGTCCCAATCAAAGCTAGTGTAAAATGAAGATAGATATTCTTTTAGGGTGATAATGAACCACAAACTTTTACTATATTCAGACTACTTCTCTCAGTACACTGGAAATGAGTTTAAATACAAGTGAAGACTAATATCCAGGCCACTAACTAAGCAAGTCCTAATGTGAAGACAATCCCACTTCTTTAGACCATAACTAATACATGGGTTTATCCACTTGAGTTATTTTTGTTCAATATACAAGAACTTGTTCCTGTTTATTCTCTCCAAAAAGAGGACTTGTTCCTGTATATGTGTGTCTATGTTGAAAAAGCACAAGGCAACTGTCACACTCTTTTTCTATCTTTTATTTATTTATATATGTGTATTAGGGAACAAAAGTAATTGAAGGCATTATCCCTAGCAACTATTACCACCAGGTGCACTTGTGGAAGTTTCATTAGCTAAAGAAGCATTTTCAAGGATGCGCAAATTAATTTTTCTGCATTGTATCCACTGTGCAATCTCTGTACCTCCCTTCCACATTCAGTTAGCTCTATAGTACAGGCAATGAAGCAGGATATAGAGGTGATGTTCTGGAGCCTTCTGTTGTATATAAAAACCCTCTTCACTTTATAAAGATCCGGACTTTCAACTGATTTTTAAGTTCATAGTGCCTAATCATCTTAATCTTTACAAGTTTCAGTAGCTATACATGCTTTCAATTTCCTCCGCGTGCTGCTGCTTCTGAGAGAGTGTTGGGCTGTTTTATCACTCAAGACATGGTTTGACTGTTAGATCCTACTTCTCATAGTTCCTTATCTGTAAATTTGATGATGCAGATTTTGTATATAGCAAATGTCCAGAAAGTGGTGGCTGCAGGATGCCAGGACTGCCTCCTACCAGTTTTGCTCCTTACCAATTGTGTTAGTATCGTGATAGGAAACATAAAGTGTGTCCTGATGGTTTGACATGATAATGGAGCTCAATTTTGCTGTAAAATAAATGGTTCGCACTCAATCACGAGCTGCTGTATGATGCTGATACTGTCTTGTTTCTCAGATAATTTTGAAGGTTCCAAGGAAATTATAAAAAATAATGATCTCTTTGGTGAAAATATCTTCCAATTCCTTCCTGTCACTAGTTGAAATGGTTTAGGTAGGCAACATGGTGTAGGTGCATCATGCCTGAAATGGTTTGTGCCTTGCAGTAATGTTTTTAACAATATCTGTTGGGACCAATTCCATCCAGTGGATGTTGGCTTGCGGGAAATGTTAGCTCAAAGAACCAAATGACCGAATAAGGAAATTAGTGTACATTGTTGAGATATAGATTTTGGTCTGTGAATGGTGCCTCGTGCTACTTAACCAAAAAATGTCGCTTCATGCTTGATGTCAGAATATGAGCAATGCGGAAGTAATAAACGGAACTAGCAGAGAGGAGAGAAAAACACGGTAGTAATATTAGAACTACATTGTATTGACCTTATTATATTACATGAGAGCATAAGCTCTTATATAGGAAGTAAAACTTGGTTGGTGGCCAACCTTGGTGGACTTGGTTATATTTAACACGCCCCCTCACTCGAAATCTCATCTTCGGATGAAAGACCTATCTAGGGATTGAAGAGTGGACACTAATAGCCCTTGAGCTTAATCTGAGCGTCCAACTATACCCATTTTTAGGATCGACCGATCTTGAGTTTATTGAGTCTTTTGGGATACCAGGACTCGAACTTGCGACCACACGGTATATTTTAGGTCATGTCAAAAAAATACATAAGGTGCTGATGAATGCAAGATATAGCAGTGAACTGTGTTGTCTAAAATACAACTACTTCTGCTGCTTTGATTTGTGGCAGTGTGTACATCTGTTATATACACTACTTCTGCTGCTTCGTCAGAATAACGCCCCCTGAACTATTTAATTTATAGCATCGTAAAAAATTGGAGAGATACAGTAATATCAACAACCACTTGAATACCACACAATTAAATCTATAACCAGGGCAAACTGGGCAGAAAATTTCTCCCCTCTGCTGGAAGATATAAGTCTGGGCAGCTTGTGTTTTCCTTGAAAAATCACAAAGCTTCAACTGAAAATCTCCTCCTCTCTACTCCCGCTTTGATACCATGTCAGAATATGAGCAATGCGGAAGTAATAAACGGAACTAGTAGAGAGGAGAGAAAAACACGATAGTAATATTAGAACTACATTGTATTGATCTTATTATATTACATGAGAGCATAAGCTCTTATATAGGAAGTAAAACTTGGTTGGTGGCCAACCTTGGTGGACTTGGTTATATTTAACACTTGATACCTTGTATGTGACAGATTACCAGAGGCACAATAAGCCATATTTAAAACATTTACTGTGATGGACTAATATCTCAGTTTGTTTGAATCTAAGTGTAAATATTATCTGTTTTGCTTATTATGCTTACATATTACTTAATGTTGCTTTGAAAGTGCCTGCAATGGGACTCGGATACATCTTAGCATTATAAGTTCGGAAGCTTTTGCAGTAGGAACAAAAACAACCAAAAAGAAAAGGATAAGTATATGTAATCAGAATTCTAGTTATGAGGTCGAGAACCTCGAACCAGAGGATAGACAAATGAAGCATACTGGGCTTAACCTTAGCAACAGAGCTATAGTTCCGTACTAAAGCCATCTATTCTCCTCTGGCTTGCTATAAAGGTGCGAGTTGATACTATCTAGTTGATTCTGGTTCAGAATCATAAACATCAGTCTTCAACACACAACTTGGAAATGCTTGAGTAATTTCCCTGTAATACAGAACCCCATTTAAGTTTTACAAGCACGTTACACGTATATAATACATGTAGAGAGTCATGTGTCAATCTAGTTGAATGTGCATGCAGTGGAGTAGTAGGGTTTTGTCATAAACAGAGATTGCAGAATGAAAATTTTACAAACATCAATATTTGATTAAAACCCCACCACGCTTAATATCAAATAAATCAAACAGCTGCAGTAAATCGATGGTAGAACTAGTTTGAATTTGTAACGGAAAAGACGATGAGTGAATTCTTACTTGGTGGTAGCTAGCCCAAAATCTATTTTATCAATTGATGATAGTTTTCATTCGTTCCGACTACCTGCTGCTAGAACTAATCAAATGGATAATTTAGAAGAATCTGGGGATTTGATTAATGAAAAATATCATTCCCCAGACTAAGCAGCATGAATCCATAGGGAAAGTATTGATGAAGGTATCTTTTCAGCTGGGGTCGGGACCATTATAACATAATAAACTGAGGGTGCAAAACCATTATACTGTATTACCCTAGTTTGTAGAAGTTACACTTTTCAACAAATTATGAGAAGCAAATATGCTGATTCACTTTTTAGGAAAGCCTCTAGAAGAAATTCAAAGATCACACTTCACACGTAATGTAACAGTTTTTATGAATATGATGCCTTATAGTGCAACAATCAACTGTATGGACTATTGAGAGATATGTCAACTTACCCTGTCTGCAAAGAGATTTTGTTTGCTTCTGAAACTCTTCACAAATGTCAGTACATTTACACAGCTCAAAGCCTACTGGAATATCTTATGATCCATACAGAATCAACCAAGTAGATATTATGTTGTTTTTATATTACAGAAGAAACATCGGCTCCATACAGCTCTTTATTTGTACTTGCTTTTACAATTATCCTCTTCTCGCATCATTGCACTTCATCTTTATTTGTAATTAGTTTCTGCTTCACATTTAATGGCTTCTTCAAGTTCAAGCTCTCAAATTCCATCCTCTTCTGTTACATATTCAGTGTCTCCTTTAAGTACTCAAATATCATCCTCTTCTGCTAAAGCTTCACCTCAACTTCCCTGGAAACACTACCAGATACAATTTGTAAATTGAGAGCATTGGAAGTTCTAAGTATCGGCAATTGTACCAGTTTGGAAACACTGCCTGTAGAATTGGGGAACCTTGTGTCACTAAAAGAGCTCAGTGCGTGGGGACTAACTGTTTCGACATTACCAGATTCGACTGGACGTCTTAGTCAGCTTGTTGAGCTAAATTTAAGTAATAACAAGAACCTTCAGAGTCTTCCAGGAACCACATGCAACCTGAGATCACTGAAAAATCTTGATCTTAGATATTGTCGTCATCTCTTGTCCATTGCAGAACTTCCTCCTAATTTGAAACGGATAACTGCGTATGGTTGTACACGTCTATGGAAAGCTTACCAGATTTATCCAATTTGAAACTGTTGGAGATATTGAACCTTACATATTGCAGTGGTTTGACAGAAATTCAAGGCTTGGAGGAACTCACATCTTTAAGAGAACTTCGCTTGAGAGGTTGCAACCCGTCTTTTCTGGAATACATTTTCACAGAGCGGTTTTTTCAGGTTTGGCTGATCACAAACTCGTATAATATTTAGATTTGCTCCCCACACCTTGTTTAGTTTTTTATGATCACTAGCATCAAAACCCGTGCGAGGCACGGGTCTGCTACTTAAATTGTACTTTTTAATCAAATTATTTAGGATCAATGTTGATTGAAATATTTGTTTGATTTTCATAGAGTTTTCTTGTTAGTGGCATATGTGATTATTGTGTACTTACTTAAATATGTTCAAGTTTGTACTTTGGAAATAGTACGAGTAATACTGATAGCAATCATGTCAGTTTTTAATTTTGTTGTGGGTCATAGAATATAATTTCAGTGTTATGTGGGTGTTGTCTAATTAAGATGATTTTTCAGAGCACCTACAATCCTAAACATTCTTAAAAAATGATGCATCCATTTTACTGGATTTCCAATAATGTTCAAGGTAAAAACTAAATATTCTTCAAGATGTTGCATTTTGAGAATGTAGGTTTAAGACCTGATTCTAATAAAAAAATCTTCGTAAATCTGCTAAAATATTTCTCAGGTCTTGTGCTTACTTCTTAAAATCACATTTCTAATTTTATTTGTTTTCATCTAATTTCTTGCATTTGTTTCTCTTCCAATGTCCGTTTGACTTTCATTGAGTCACCTCCATAATTAAAATAACATATATAATATACGATCCTTTTTTTTCTCTACATAATGTCATATTTTAAATTAAACATTATCGAATTTGTATGTAAAAGGTAATGTGTTATTTATAGGATTCGTTTTTCTAAAGTCAAATATTTTTACGACCCGAATTGTTTGACTAATAATTTATTGTATGTTGTGTAGTAATATACAATTTTCATTTTACGTTAACACCTCAATATTTTTTGCTCTGATATATTGTTAGATAATATCCATTATATTAATTATAATGTCGTTTTATAGCCCAATTGTGTATTTTACGTAATTCTTTAATCGATAAATGATAAAAGAGTCCAAAACTCATTTAAAATCCAATAATATTTAATTAATAATATTTCATCAATATCACACACATACATATTGTGTGTATGATTTAAAATACATGTGAATGTGTGGCATAATGGTATGAAGATGCACAATTTAACTCGGTGCGAGGCACGGGTCGCTATCTTAAATTGTATTTTTTAATTAAACTATTCATGATCAATATCGTTTGAAACATGTGATTGATTTTCATTGATTTCATCTTGTTACTGGCCTATGTAGTTATTGTGTACTTACTTTAAATATGTTCAAATTTGTACATTGAAAACTAATATGAGTAGTATTGATAACAATCATGTGAGGTTTTAAATTTGTTGTAGGTCATAGAATATAATTTGAGTGTTTTATGGGTGTTGTCTAATTATTAATTAAGACGATTTTTCAGAGCACCTACATTCCTAAACTTTCTTCAAAAATGATGCATCCATTTAGCTGGATCTCGAATAATATTCAAGGTAGAAACTTAATAGTCTTCAAGATGCTGCATTCTGAGAATGTAGGTTTCAGTCCTGATTCCAATCAAAAACCTTCGTAAATCTTCTAAAACTTCTCAGGTCTTGCGCTTGTACTTCTTAAAACTACATTTCTAACTCTTTTATTTGTTTTCTTCTAATTTCTTCATTTTAAGAATTCTTTGGCTTTATTTCTCTTCCGATTTCCGTCTAACTTTCATTGAGTTACCTTCATAAAAAATATATAATATATGGTCATTTTTTCCCATAAAATGTCATATTTTAAATTGAATATTAACTAATTTGTATATAAAAGGTAATGTGTTATTTGTAGAATTCGTCTTTTCGAAGCCAAATATTTTTATGATCCAAATAGTTTGACTAATAAATTATTGTATCTTATTTAGTAATATAAAAATTTCATTTTACGTTAACACCTCAATATTTTTTACTCTAATATTTTGTTAGATAATATCCATCATATTAATTATAATATCAGTATATAAACCAATTGTGTATTTTACGTAATTATTTTATCGATAAATGATAATCATTAAAGAGTCCAAAACTCATTTAAAATGCAATAATATTAAAAATACATGTGAATATGTGATCTAATGGTATGAAGATGCACAATTTAACTTGGTGATCCACGTTCGATTATCATTAAAAATAATACTTCTATATTTTAATAGGAACTTAGGAGTAAATTTGTGCTTTCAAATCAGTAATAAAGTACTTTAGTTATTGACTTAATCATATATGTAATATTTTTCATAAAAAATACATTATGCATTTCATATTGTTTCTTTATATAAAACCAAATATTGTCTCGCTTAAACGGCATACATAAAAATATCATGTGTATTATTGAAAACACGTATAGATGAGTGCTTAGGTTGTTTAAGGGAATAATTACATAGTAATTTTTTTATTATTATGTTGATTATTTTTGTTATTACAATTTTATAATATTATCAAACCATATATTATGTATCAATAATTTATATTTTAATTTAATATGTTATAATTCAAATCAATAAATGTAAATGCAACATGACAAAAAATTATTAATATGTCGCAATATTATAATATTAGAAAAAAAATCTATCTATTATATATATAATGCCACAACATGTACCATTTTAATCCAACTTAAATTACTATTTTGACCCTCTATGGATTAAATTTTTTTCAAATAATTGTTGCTCATGAGAATCGAACCTAGGTTTTTAGGTTCATTTGCACATCACCTTACCACTAGGCTAACACATCACACGTGTTATAAGTCATAAAATATGCTATGTATGTTGGGTGATGAATGAAGAATCTTTGGTATTTTGATTTCTAAGATATTTTAATCATTTTTCTTCGTTTTACATTTACATATTTATATTTTATTATGTTTTAGTTTAGTATAAATGAGTGATATATGGTATTTAGTGAACTTAGATATTTTGAAATTATTCGATTATATATATATAATGCCACAACATGTACCATTTTAATCCAACTTAAAATACTATTTTGACCCTCTATGGATTAAATTTTTTTTCAAAAAATTGTTTGATAAGTGGATGTTATATCCACTTGGAATGCTTCGTATCGGCTTGAATTGATGACTTGGACTCAAGTATGTGGTGTTTTTGATGTGTTTGTAGTGAATTTGTGCAGGAAAAAGAGTCGGATGTGGGATGATTTTTTTCATGTTTAATTGGTGGGTTTTGAGCTTAAAAAATGAAAGTACATCAAATTGCGAGAGTGCCGGAAGAAACGGAATGAAAATCGGAGTTAAAACGAAGAAAATAGAGCAAAATCAGCAAATGAACAGTAGGTCGGGCGCGGCCAAAATTTCTGATTTTTGTTTTGGCCATATCTTGAGTTCTACAAGTCCGTTTTGGACGATTCAACTGCCCACGCGAAGATAACGGAATTCTCTTTCATTCTAAAGTGGTCTTGAGCACCTGACACTGCCAGAAAATTCCAGAACTTTTGGAAACCCATTCTAAGAAGGAAATTGCATTGTTTTCTAATTCTAATCATTGTGGAATTACCTTGGATGACCAGAAGCTTCTAGAATCAGACTTATACATGGAAATTGCAATTCTATTTCATTCAAGAAAGGAAAATTACCGGAATTCTATCCTAAATCAAAGACGGTAATTACTTGGTGGAGGAGGCACTTGTGGCTATAAATACACCTCTTGGGGACACAAAAAGAGACCACGACGAACACAACACACACCAGAGATTTATATTATTGTATTTGTTTTACATCATGTTTTCATTAGACCCCGTGACGATGAGAAGTTCGTTCATGAGCTAATCGTTGTCATGGGGTCCTAACGGATTTATTTATGGAATTTAGTAGTTGATTGCTTATTTGATATGTGTGTGATGAATTATTGATATCCTCGTATGGTTGTGTTTCATGTGTTTAGATGCGTCATGAACATCTAATTTGTTAATCTCTTGCGAAACGAGAGTGGATCTTGAGATTTAGAACTTGCCATGCTAGCATAGGATAGGTTGATGTTTTAACATCATGATTTGTGGCGTAAATAGAGATATTATGCTACCCTATGTGATCAATATGGATAACTTGTTCTTCAACCGTTATGTTTTCAAATTCTATAGAGATATAGGGTCTAAGCATAATTGGTGTCTATTCATCTTCTATCTCTTTTGTGGATGTATGTTTAGTTTGGTACTAGTATACCGAGAGGTAACTTTTACTTGTTTCGTGTTGTCCGATCAGATATCAAAACCATCACATATATTAATTAAGGCATGATCTCTAAAGGAAGTATTTAATGAAGTTAGGATACCATGTTTTCTCTTGCAGAAGTAATTCGATTCCAATTCTCGTTAGTTAGTTAATTCTTAGCTTGTTAATTTAATTCTTAGTTTAATTTAGATAATCAAAACCAAATATTGTTATTTGTCTTAGCAGTGAATAATAATCATACATTGTTGCATAGGTGCATCTACTGAATTAAAACCATAACCAGATCTCTGTGGGAACGAACTTGACTTATATCTGTATTACTTGTGACCACGTACGCTTGCGTGATTTAGTGCAAACAAGTTTTTGGCGCCGCTGCCGGGGATCATCGGTGTTTTATTTTTGGTTTATGTGCTTGTCAATAGTGGTCGTTAGAGTTCACTGACTCGGATTGTTTCTTATATATAGTTGTTTAGTTTTATGTGTTGCAGGTAGCAATGGGAGAACCAGTAGCAGCAGCGAAAGCATTGATGTATTATTCTCAACCAAAGATCAAGGACATCCAATTTAGCATTGTCAGGCCAGCTATTGCAGCTAATACTTTCGAAATCAAGCCTAGCATAATTCAGATGGTGCAGAATTCGTTTCAGTTTGGGGGTGCTCCTACGGAGGATCCTAACATGCACATCCGGGACTTTATTGAGATCTGCGACACTTTCAAGATCAACGGGGTGTCGGAAGATGCTATCAAATTGAGACTTTTCCCATTCTCTTTGAGGGAAAAAGCTAAGGGCTGGTTGTACTCTCTACCAGCAAGTTCTATTTTGACATGGGAGGATCTTGCTCAGAAATTTCTCACTAAATTTTTCCCCATGGAAAAGACCGCAGCAATCAGGAATGCTATTACTCAGTTTTCACAGCAGTCTGAAGAATCTTTGTGCGAGGCTTGGGAGCGATATAAGGAGATGCTAAGGAAGTGTCCACATCATGGGATACCTAAGTGGATGGTGATTAACTGCTTTTATAATGGCTTGGGTGCACAGTCAAGACCCATGCTAGATGCAGCATCAGGTGGAGCTTTATGGGCTAAGAGCTATGCGGAAGCTTATGAGCTAATTGAGATGATGGCTGCGAATGAATACCAGAATCCAATTCAGAGATTATCACAAGGCAAATTAGCAGGAATTCTGGAAGTTAATACAGTCACAGCTCTAGCAGCTCAGCTCGAGGCACTTAATAAGAAATTGGATTTTATGTCAAAACATGGGGTCCCTCAAGTTGCTAGTGTTTGTGAGCTATGTGAGGGCGCACATGAGACAAGTCAATGCGCCATATCTTCTGAAGCGGCACAGTTTGTGAGCAACTTCCAGCAACCTTCGCAACCAGCTCTAGCAACCTATCATTCCAATTTCGACTGGAGCAACAATCAAGATTTTCAGCAGCAACAATTTCATGGGGATGATGGTCAATCTTCGAATGAAAAATCTGAATTGGATGAATTGAGGTTGATGATTGAAAGTCAGGCGGAATCTCTCAAGACATTGGAGAATCAGATTGAGCAAATTGCAAGTGCCTTTCTCAACGGACCGCAGGGAAGTAACACAGAGGTGAATCCAGGAAAACAAGATGGCATGGAGCAGGTTAATGCCATAACACTCAGATCTGGAAAAGTCACGAACGATCAGAATTCAGCAATTGAGGATGAAGAAGGAATTCATGATCAGGATCCTATAGAAAAAGAAGAAAATTCTGTTTTGTCAGATCCTGTGGTGGATAGTGATGAGGAGGAAGAGTGTGAGTCGCTCGGCTTGGCTGATCTTTGGGATTCTAAGGTGCTGATTGATGAGGTGGTTTCATGGTCAAATCTTGAGGATAGTGCAATTGAGTCTTTTCTTGAGGAAAACAAATTCCAAGATGAGGAGAGCATTCGCAAGCCATGTGAGGAATTTGATCATGTTAGGATGGTGGATGATTTGGAAAGGGCACTATATGGGACAGACACTGATGAGCTACGCAAATTTCAAGAATTGGTATATACGTTCCAAGAGGCTGATGATCATGAGAAAGATGCAGATCTTCTACTTGTCTCAGAGTTTAAAGATGGAGGTAGCGCATTAGAGCCAATGGAGGAAGTTCTCTTTGAGGAACCAAAGGCTTCAGCAACTTACATTTACCCTCCTCCATTATATTCAAGTGAAGCCCGGGAATGTGTGTTGTTCTACAAATTGAAAGATTTTGGTTCGACAGATGAAGGCATTGGAATAGGACATTGGTGTTATACAAATAGGCCAAGCGAGGAGAAGGGGCAGAAAGTGTGCCGCCGTGATGACGATGAAGTCTCGCGAAGAGATGACCAGGCTAACTATTATCATCCTTAATGGAGGCTTGGAAGTAACGTCAAGCTATTGACGTTAAAGAAGCGCTTCTTGGGAGGCAACCCAAGGTATGTTCTCTACTTTCCCTTGTATTTACTTCCATTCAATGAGGACATTGAATATTCTAAGTTTGGGGGTGGTTTGAGGGATAAGTAGTGTATATATATGTGATTGTTAGTCATTGTGTTCATGTAGGATTTCATGCTTTGCATATTAGTAGTAGTAAATTATGCATTTATGTTCGTGTTATCTACGTTTGTTTCATGTAGGACATTCTATTTTTATGTGCGTATATTATGTGAGTTCATATTAGTTTGCATTTGCACCCATGCTTGATAGGAATTTTGTGTTGTTGACTCTTTTGATTGAGAAGTGATAAGCTTTGTTCTTGTGCGCACACATACACTAGTAAGTTGAAGCTAGTAGACTTATTGAATGTTGTAAGTGATTAGAAGGACATGAATATGTGCAAGTTGATTTAGTTTGCATGCTTTGAATACAAGTTGGTGCGTTAGAGAGATTTTTGCTTGGGATTGAGTATGTTTTTCCACCAAGTGAGTTTTGAGCCTTATTGCATATTTGTTGCAAATTATTCGTTTGCTTGAGTGTCCACGGATTGTTTGCATTGCTAGCAGTTGTTTGAGGTCTTTCTTGAAACGCATGACATTATTTGACGATTAAAATGATAAAGGCATTTAGGAATAACCGCATATTTTCCCATATTACCACACCATGTTTACATGATCAATTAGTTAACCCGTTGAGCTTAATCCTATTTTTCGGTGACATACCACATTACTTGCCTAGACCTTTTTCTTGTATTGGCCTTATATTATTTTGAACCCACATTGTCAAAGGCTAGTAGAGTGCTCAAGGGAGTAATAAGGTGTGCAAAGGAGGGGTTTTTTGTTGGTCATATTTTTGGGGGGAAATATTGAAAATTGGGTTTGGTTGTTTATTTGATAGTCGACATGTGTAATAAAATTGTGGGATCATTGTTATCGTTTATATTATTGTTTGTGTTTTACTTAGCTCTCGGAAAAAAAAAAGAAAAAAAAAAGAAAGGAAGAAAAAAAAAGAAAAAAAAAATATATTATGAGAGCATGTTTGTGTTTGTTGCGATCCTATTTCAGTCGACTAGTCGAGTGTTTGTTTAGTAAAAATTATATGGGGGGAAATAGAGTGTTGTGTGTGATTCATTATGGTACTTACTAGCTTCTGACACTTCACCTGATTCGGCTTATTTGACATACCTTGTCCCTAGCCCCGTTACAACCCAAATAAAGACCTTTTGATTATCGTCATTGATGTATGTTGTGTTAAGAGTTAGATTGATACCAAATGTCAAGCATGCTTATGATTTTGTTGGAATTGAGTGATGCACTTACCCTTGTTCTTGAGTGAATATTCTTTTGTGAGTGGATTGTGAGTGTTTGCTTGTTTTTGCGTATGAGATCCCGAGTTTTGTCTCAAAGATGTACTCTTGTAGGCTTAGCATGTTTACTAACTTATTCTTACATTTGACATGGACTTGTGAGAACTTATGCATGTTTATTGAGTAGACTATGTGAATACTTGCACTTTCGACACCAAGACATTGCGTATTTACTTTGATTCTTAAGTTGATATGGCATGAGAGGATTTGAAGGTATGGTAGGATATTAGTACTAGATTAATTGCATTTTCATTTAGTTGCATTCATGCATTGCATTGCATTAGGTTACAAGGATTTTGTGGGTACATTCACTATAGACCCTCACGAGACCTTACTCGTCCACTAGGGCTGCCTAGGGGTTTAAAGGGCTTGTTGCATATGCCAAATGCAACCGTGATCACCTACGGAAGTGGTACTAATTAGGTAGTGTTAGTTGTTTATGCTTGAGGACAAGCATCGGTTTAAGTTTGGGGGTGTGATAAGTGGATGTTATATCCACTTGGAATGCTTCGTATCGGCTTGAATTGATGACTTGGACTCAAGTATGTGGTGTTTTTGATGTGTTTGTAGTGAATTTGTGCAGGAAAAAGAGTCGGATGTGGGATGATTTTTTTCATGTTTAATTGGTGGGTTTTGAGCTTAAAAAATGAAAGTACATCAAATTGCGAGAGTGCCGGAAGAAACGGAATGAAAATCGGAGTTAAAACGAAGAAAATAGAGCAAAATCAGCAAATGAACAGTAGGTCGGGCGCGGCCGCGCCTAATTTGTGCTGATTTTGGGCGCGGGCGCGCGGGAATGAACAGTAGCGCGGGGCGGCGCGGGCGCGCGGGCGCGGGAAAATCAGCCAAAATTTCTGATTTTTGTTTTGGCCATATCTTGAGTTCTACAAGTCCGTTTTGGACGATTCAACTGCCCACGCGAAGATAACGGAATTCTCTTTCATTCTAAAGTGGTCTTGAGCACCTGACACTGCCAGAAAATTCCAGAACTTTTGGAAACCCATTCTAAGAAGGAAATTGCATTGTTTTCTAATTCTAATCATTGTGGAATTACCTTGGATGACCAGAAGCTTCTAGAATCAGACTTATACATGGAAATTGCAATTCTATTTCATTCAAGAAAGGAAAATTACCGGAATTCTATCCTAAATCAAAGACGGTAATTACTTGGTGGAGGAGGCACTTGTGGCTATAAATACACCTCTTGGGGACACAAAAAGAGACCACGACGAACACAACACACACCAGAGATTTATATTATTGTATTTGTTTTACATCATGTTTTCATTAGACCCCGTGACGATGAGAAGTTCGTTCATGAGCTAATCGTTGTCATGGGGTCTTAACGGATTTATTTATGGAATTTAGTAGTTGATTGCTTATTTGATATGTGTGTGATGAATTATTGATATCCTCGTATGGTTGTGTTTCATGTGTTTAGATGCGTCATGAACATCTAATTTGTTAATCTCTTGCGAAACGAGAGTGGATCTTGAGATTTAGAACTTGCCATGCTAGCATAGGATAGGTTGATGTTTTAACATCATGATTTGTGGCGTAAATAGAGATATTATGCTACCCTATGTGATCAATATGGATAACTTGTTCTTCAACCATTATGTTTTCAAATTCTATAGAGATATAGGGTCTAAGCATAATTGGTGTCTATTCATCTTCTATCTCTTTTGTGGATGTATGTTTAGTTTGGTACTAGTATACCGAGAGGTAACTTTTACTTGTTTCGTGTTGTCTGATCAGATATCAAAACCATCACATATATTAATTAAGGCATGATCTCTAAAGGAAGTATTTAATGAAGTTAGGATACCATGTTTTCTCTTGCAGAAGTAATTCGATTCCAATTCTCGTTAGTTAGTTAATTCTTAGCTTGTTAATTTAATTCTTAGTTTAATTTAGATAATCAAAACCAAATATTGTTATTTGTCTTAGCAGTGAATAATAATCATACATTGTTGCATAGGTGCATCTACTGAATTAAAACCATAACCAGATCTCTGTGGGAACGAACTTGACTTATATCTGTATTACTTGTGACCACGTACGCTTGCGTGATTTAGTGCAAACATTGTTGCTCATGAGAATCGAACCTAGGTCTTTAGGTTCATTTGCACATCACCTTACCACTAGGCTAACACATCACACGTGTTATAAGTCATAAAATATGCTATGTATGTTGGATGATGAATGAAGAATCTTTGGTATTTTGATTTCTAAGATATTTTAATCATTTTTCTTCGTTTTACATTTACATATTTATATTTTATTATGTTATAGTTTAGTATAAATGGGTGATATATGGTATTTAGTGAACTTAGATATTTTGAAATTATTCGATTTAATAAAATAATATTAATGACCCTCTATTATATTATATATATAATGGCACAACATGTACCATTTTAATCCAACTTAAATTACTATTTTGACCCTCTGCATTCATTAATGCACATCAATTAAAATTCGTATTTAATATGTATATTCATTATTATACATCATTTAATACTATCTACTTAATTATAACACTTTTGTTATGTTGCAATTAACTAACCATTCGAAGTCTATTATTATATATATAATGCCACAACATGTACCATTTTAATCCAACTTAAATTACTATTTTGACCCTCTATGGATTAAATTTTTTTCAAAAAATTGTTGCTCATGAGAATCGAACCTAGGTCTTTAGGTTCATTTGCACATCACCTTACCACTAGGCTAACACATCACACGTGTTATAAGTCATAAAATATGCTATGTATGTTGGGTGATGAATGAAGAATCTTTGGTATTTTGATTTCTAAGATATTTTAATCATTTTTCTTCGTTTTACATTTACATATTTATATTTTATTATGTTATAGTTTAATATAAATGAGTGATATATGGTATTTAGTGAACTTAGATATTTTGAAATTATTCGATTTTATATATATAATGCCACAACATGTACCATTTTAATCCAACTTAAATTACTAATTTGACGCTCTATGGATTAAATTTTTTTCAAAAAATTGTTGCTCATGAGAATCGAACCTAGGTCTTTAGGTTCATTTGCACATCACCTTACCACTAGGCTAACACATCACACATGTTATAAGTCATAAAATATGCTATGTATGTTGGGTGATGAATGAAGAATCTTTGGTATTTTGATTTCTAAGATATTTTAATCATTTTTCTTCGTTTTACATTTACATATTTATATTTTATTATGTTATAGTTTAATATAAATGAGTGATATATGGTATTTAGTGAACTTAGATATTTTGAAATTATTCGATTTTATATATATAATGCCATAATCCAACTTAAATTACTAATTTGACGCTCTATGGATTAAATTTTTTTCAAAAAATTGTTGCTCATGAGAATCGAACCTAGGTCTTTAGGTTCATTTGCACATCACCTTACCACTAGGCTAACACATCACACATGTTATAAGTCATAAAATATGCTATGTATGTTGGGTGATGAATGAAGAATCTTTAGTATTTTGATTTCTAAGATATTTTAATCATTTTTCTTCGTTTTACATTTACATATTTATATTTTATTATGTTACAGTTTAGTATAAATGAGTGATATATGGTATTTAGTGAACTTAGATATTTTGAAATTATTCGATTTAATAAAATAATATTAATGACCCTCTATTATATTATATATATAATGCCACAACATGTACCATTTTAATCCAACTTAAATTACTATTTTGACCCTCTGCATTCATTAATGCACATCAATTAAAATTCGCATTTAATATGTATATTCATTATTATACATCATTTAATACTATCTACTTAATTACAACACTTTTGTTATGTTGCAATTAACTAACCATTCGAAGAAATTTGTGTGTCGCAGAGTAAAGAGCCTTACAACTCATTATAAGTGATCTAACATTATTGAAGAAATAATATTGGAACATTAACTTCAGATTGCTAACATCATATATATTTTTGCTATACAATTTACAGAATAAATTAATTTTGTGTACTGTAATTTAGTATTTTTACTTTATTGAAATGTGTCTAATACAGTATTTTTTTTTATGCTTTCTTGGCTCCGGTGCATTACTTGACAATCTGTAATATCAAATACAACATATACATGATTTAAGCACTTTGGAAAAATAAAAAGCACATCTAAATGTTTTAATCAAAATGGGAGATCTTGAAAAGGGAACAAAATAAATGTTGGTTAGAAAAGAATGCGATAAACTGAAAAGAATTTTAGACATCACAATATCAATTGCTAATATTAATATCAAAACATAACGAGAAAAAAATACCAATTACAATATAAAATAGAGCAATCCCGTGCCTTGCACGGGAATTGAAGCTAGTTTCACTAAAACAACACACACATACATCTTTTGTTGTATGATTTAAAACACATGAGAATAGAGGGATAAATTATTAATCATACTACATTAAAAACTCGCACAACACACACATACATCTATAATGTGTATGATTTACAACATATGTGATTGAGTGGTGTAGTGGTAGAAAAATTTGTTAAATAACTTGAAGACCCAAGTTCAATCCCCACCAACCACAATTTTTTCAAAAATTTGAGAATAGAGGGATAAATTGGTAATTACAATACATTAAAAAATCTCATTATTTTTATCTTGTGTTGGGCTATTATATATATAATAGATAGATAGATTTTTCCAATATTTTTGGTTAGATATAGAAGTCTTAATATTTTCTAATTTGATTTCAATTTCTTGACCTTTGAAGATTAGGTTCACTAAATTAAAAAGTCGCATTTCTTGCAACAGGAATACTCTAGATTTGGGCATCTATACTATTATATAAATTCCGAAACATTAAAATTTTTGGTACCTGTTTTTTGGTACTAAGTGAATTTACTTATTTACCCTTCATTATAAAAAAAATATATATATGATATCTATACTATTAAAACTTCTAAAATAATTAATAACATAATATAAATTAATGGTAAGTAGTCAATTGCCTTTTTTCGTATTTACTTTTAATTGAATATATTACCTTTTATTAACTCCTAAAAACATCAATCGTATCACATCTTCCAATCATTAATATTTTCTTCCAAATTAAAACACGTTACCCTTTTAATTTAAAATTAATCTTATAATCATAAATATATTAAAAGTCTGACTTCGAGTGGGTTTTTGATGGTTTTGATTACATATATGCATAGATTGGTGCATATAAAGATGTTGTGTATATGTATAGATTAAATAAATAATAACATAATATAAATTAATGGTTTATATTGGTAAGTAGTCAATTGTCTTTTTTCGTATTTACTTTTAATTGAAGATATTACCTTTTATTAACTCCTAAAAACATCAATCGTATCATATCTTCCAATCATTAATATTTTCTTCCAAATTAAAACACGTTATCCTTTTAATTTAAAACTAATAATCTTATAATCATTAATATATTAAAAGTCTGACTTCGAGTGGGTTAAGCCTCCAATGAAAAATCTACTTCATAGAAAAGCTCTCTTATCTGTAAGGTTAGTAGTCAGACTCTGGTTTTGATTACATATATGCATAGATTGGTGCATATAAAGATATTGTGTATATGTATAGATTAATACAATATCATATTTTTCAATTATTAATAAATATATTAAAAATATGTATACGCTGTTTATAATAAGAAAACATTAGCCGAAACATTAAAAATTTTGAAAGTTATTTTTTGGTATATGTTTATTAGTATATCGTGAATTTACTTATTTAACCTTTATTATAAAGAAAAATATATACAACATCTATACTATTAAAACACCTAAAATAAATAATAACATAATATAATTACGGTAATTAGTCGATTGTGTTTTTCACATTTACTTTTAGTTGAAGATATTACCTTTTATAAACACCTAAAAACATCAATCATATCATATCTTCCAATAATATCATATCTAGCAATAATTAATATATACCAAAAAATTTCACATCATATATTCTAATCATTAACAAAATATAATAAAAATCTGTATACTACGAATAATGACTATTAGATTTTTAGTAAAAAATCAAAAATCGTTAGATCTAATGATTAAATATATTATATTCAAAGTTCGAATCCTATCAACGACATATTTATTTTAAAATTTTATAATATAAGTCTTAAACCATGCATGTCATTAATTAAATTTATATTAAATTATTAATATTAAAATTAAAATAAAATATTCAAAATAATGATTATATAAAAATATATTTATAACATAAAATAAAATTTGTTACATATCAAAAAAAAATCTGTGCATCGCACGGGTTATAAGCTAGTATAGTTAAAATTTACACACTCACATTTCCGGAGTGGATTAGCCAATCAAGTAATGCAGGATCAACAGTGTCTTCATATTTGCAGCCAAATGTGTCCCACAATTTCTTGGGAGTGATTCTTTGCATTAGCTGGACGAATTCAGTAAATAATAATTACTCTGTTAAGACCACCACAAGTGATTTTTTATGGAGCGACGATTGGCTTTATTCTGTTGTTTATAATTATTACCAAGAATCTTATATGGTTTTAGTTCCAAGATCAGTCTTCTTAGTCACAGATGGTGATGATAGAATTGAATTAACAGCAGAAAAGGCATAAATTTATGGGATTCATCTACTGTATAAGACGGATAGTACAATGACTGAGGAGTATGGTAATAAGGGACCACACACAAAACTGAGTTACATTCTACAACTGTGCTGATAGTTAGTTGTTGTTAGTCTGGTATAGGCCCATGTTTAGTTTGTCTTATGTTCAGTCTGTCTGTAGTTTGTCCTATGTTTAGTCTGTCTGTAGCTAATCATTGGATCATATATGCAAGCCCATCATGTATTGGACAGACACAATGAAAGAACTCTGAATGCAATATAATGTTCCGCTTCTCTCTCACCCTTTCTCCCTTTACTGTATCTTGATGTGCTTTCATGTCGTAAATTCATGTTAATCATTATGGTATCAGAGCCATAGAAAAAACCTAGTTCTCCCTCTTCTGATTGACTCTCTTGTCATCTCTTTATCTCAAACCTCAAATCTACTTTCTCAATCTCTTTTTCAATCTCTTTCTTCTGTCTACATCAGATCTACTTTCTACAATGGGAACACCAGCCAGAATCACGTACCAAGATATGCTCAACCCCCTCTTCCTTCACCCATCTGACAATGCAACGTCTATACAAGTTGAAAAGCTGCAAGGCTCAGCAGATTATAGATCTTGGAGTAGATCTATGGAGATAAATCTAGCCTCTAAAAGGAAGTTGGGCTTTGTCAATGGAACAGTGACTAAACCAACAGATGATGACACTAAAGCAGAGATGTGGGAAGCCTTTAATAACATGGTGATAGCATGGATAACAGGTAACGTTTCTTCCACAGTTCGTGAATCTATAATGTTTATGCCAAATGCTTGTGAAATGTGGAAAACCCTTGAAAAGAGGTTCACCTTGTCAAATGGATCTCATAAATATAAACTGAGCAAAGACCTGTATGAAGTCCGTCAACACACGGCAACTATCAACGAGTACTATACCACCATGAAAACTTTGTGGGAGGAACTCGATTCCATGAATCTGCTTCCAGTGATTCTTGCTCCAACAGAGGAGATAACAAAGCTCTTGAACACTATCGAACTTCAAAAAGAGGAGGCTCACCTATTTCAATTTCTGAATGGTTTAAACGAGGTGTATAGCCCTCAAAGGAGTCAGCTTTTGATGGATGACTCTCTACCCACTGTGGAACAGGCTGTAGCCATGCTGCAACAAGAAGAAGCTCAGAGAAATCTTTTGCAGACTATGTCCCCTGATATGGAACTGGCAGCTATGTATAGTAAAAGTAGCTATTCAGTCTCTAATGATCGTTTTGTAACTTGCACTGCTTGCAAGGTCAAAGGCCACTCAAGGGAGAGGTGTTGGACAGTAATCGGCTACCCGACATGGCATCCTAAACACAACTCCAACCAATCTGGGAACAGAGGCTCCCCTAGAAAAACCTTTACTACATCACAACCTCGATGGCCACCTAAAACCTCTCAGCCTAAAATGGCAGCTACGGCTACTTCTGCACTGAGTTCTAAAGCTCCTGGACTTCTCTTCACAGCACAACAGTTGGAGCAATTAGCTCAACTGGTGCCTCATCTTCAAATCAGTCCAACAAGTCCAACACCTAAAGCTCCAGAGGACGAGCTGGAATATCACTTCTCTGGCATGATTTCATCATCCTTGATAGTCAATAATACTCAAGAATGGATTGTGGATTCTGGTGCTTCGGACCACATGACACCAAATCTGGATTGCTTTAACAGAGTTATCCCAACGATCGAATCTCCTTATATTAATTTGCCAAATGGAGCCACTGCTGCAATCTCCCACACAGGGACTGTTCACTTAACCGATGGGTTAAATCTTACTGGTGTTTTATGTGTTCCCCATTTCAAACATAGTCTTTTGTCAGTGCAAAAATTGGCAAAGGAGAATAATTGTCAAGTCCAATTTTTTCCAAATCACTGCTACCTCATAGACATTGTGTCTAATAAAGTTCTTGGGATGGGTCACGCCAGAAATGGTTTATACTACTTTAATCCACACAAACACAAGTTGTCTTACCTACACACCTTTCAACATAAATAGTTCCCAGACATAAACAATGCTGTCAAGTCCAAAACATCTGTGCCTATTGCTAGTAACAGTCTCGACCTCTGGCATTATAGGCTGGGTCATGCCCCTATTCCTAAGATCAAACAAATCTCTAGCTTTCCTGCTCTCTCTAAGCCCCATCCTACAGTATGCATCACATGCCCTCTTGCAAGATTTACTAAACTGCCGTTTCTAGTTAGTGAGACCCATGCTGCTGCTGCCTTTGACTTGATACATATAGACCTCTGGGGACCGTATAAAGTCACCACAAAGGGCACTTGCCGATATTTCCTAACAATAGTAGATGATCATACACGCTATACATGGATCTATTTGCTATCTAACAAGTCAGACTCTCTTCAAATCTTGAAGACATTTCTTGCCTTTGTGAAGAATCAATTCAATAGCTCGATAAAAACTATACGCTCTGACAATGGGATGGAGTTCGACAACACTCTGTGCAAGCAGTTTTTTGCCATAAATGGCATCATTCATCAGACATCCTGCTCATATCAACCACAACAAAATGCCAGAGTAGAACGCAAGCATAGATTCATTTTGGAAGTGGCTCGCGCTCTAAGGTTTCAAGCTAACATTCCACTACATCTATGGGGGGACTGTGTACTGTCTGCCATGCACTTGATTAATAGATTGCCAACACCTTTGCTCGACAACAAAACTCCATTTGAAGTTCTATATAAACAGTTGCCAGAATATGAAAACCTGAGAGTGTTTGGATGCCTTGCCATTGCTTATAATCAAACGATTCCAGCTGACAAGTTTGCACCTCGTGGTGTTTCTTGTGTGTTCTTGGGTTATCCACACACAAAGAAAGGATATCGATTGCTTGATCTAAAGACTAATAAGGAGTTTGTCTCGAGGGATGTTAAATTTTATGAAGACATATTCCCATTTGACCCACAAGCAATCTCTCGATTTATGCAACCTAACCCAGTTGTCGTCCCATCAAGCAGTGACCCAGGTGAGGATGCAGTAGATGAAGAATATGTCTCGAATGAGAATTTATTAAGGGATGATGATGATGACTTCTTGAGATACCCTTCACTTGAGAGAGAACACTCACCCTCAACAGATGGTAGTGCAGATACACACTCTAAGGAAAATTGTGTAAGGAAATCCACTTGACCACGGGGACCACCAGAATGGCACAAGGATTATGTAGTAAATCAAGCTCAATCAGTGACACATACAGCAGTTCACCCCTCCTTCAATTGCTTCCTGGCTGTGCTTACTTCAACAAATGACCCCTCCTCATTCGAAGAAGCAATACAACACAGACATTGGGTCTCAGCCATGAATGATGAACTTGAGGCACTCGAACGCAATAAAACTTGGTCTGTGACTGAATTGCCTGAAGGAAAAACAACCATTGACTGCAAATGGTTATTTAAAACCAAATTCCACCCAGATGGGACTGTTGAGAGGTATAAATCTCGACTAGTCATTCTGGGATGTCGACAGAAATATGGAAGGGATTTTACAGAAACCTTCGCCCATGTCGCGAAAATAACCACAGTTCGAACCATGTTGGCTGTAGCTGCTGTACAAGGCTGGCACACTCTGCAAATGGACGTCTCAAACGCCTTCTTGCATGGGGAACTACTAGAGGATGTGTACATGAAGTTGCCTAAGGGCTACACACATATTGGATGCAGAATTGCAGTCAATGGGTCAAACAAAGGTAATTCTGCCCTCAATCTAGTTTGCAAACTGCACAAAGCTTTGTATGGGTTAAAACAGGCCCCACGATTGTGGTTCTCAAAATTATCTCTCACCTTGCTGTCACTCGAGTTCAAACAGTCGAAGTCTGATTATAGTTTGTTTGTGAAACAAAAATCATCCTCCTTCATTGCTGTTCTTGTCTACGTGGATGACATGTTAATTTGTGCCTCCAATGAGGAGGATATCACTGACTTGAAACTGATGCTGTCATCAAGGTTTCACATGAAAGACTTAGGTCCTATAAGCTATTTTCTGGGTCCTGAAGTGGACAGATCCTCAGCCGGCTTCTTTGTATCTCAAAAGAAGTACACACTTGATTTGCTCACAGAACATGGACTGCTCCATTGCAAGCCACTGGCTCTTCCTATGGACTCTCACCTCAAGTTGACCCCTACTGTTGGGGACCTGTTGCCTAACCCCTCACTGTACCAACGTCTTCTTGGACAACTCATCTATCTCACTGTGACCTGTCCAGACATCTCCTTCACAGTGCACACTTTGAGCCAATATATGAATGCCCCTACTATTGTGCATTTCCAAGCTGCCAAACGCCTACTGCGTTATCTAGCTGGGTCTCCATCTCAAGGGATTCTTCTTGCCTCGTCTAGTGCTGCACAACTAACTGCCTATTGCGATAGCGACTGGCCAAGTTGCATAACCAGTCGTAAATCAACAACAGGCTATTGCATCCTGCTTGGACAATCACCTATCTCCTGGAAATCGAAGAAGCAAAGTGTAGTGGCCCGTTCTTCTGCTGAAGCAGAGTACCGTGCAATGGCATTGACAACATGTGAAGTCACTTGGCTATCCTCTTTGCTCAAAGACTTGGGGTTCAAACATCTGCCATCTGCCCAACTTAAATGTGACAACAAGGCTGCTCTAGCAATCGCAGCAAACCCAGTCAACACGAGCGCACAAAACACGTGGAAATCGACTGCCACTTTGTGCGTGATCAAATCAAATCTGGATTGCTTAATACCTCCTATGTCTCCTCCAAGGAACAGGTGGCTGATCTACTCACCAAAGTCCTACCTGTTCAGCAGCACCAGCACTTGCTTGCCAAGCTGGGAGCTTCAGCTTCGCCTCCCTCTCCAGCTTGTGGGGGAGTAATAAGGGACCACACACAAAACTGAGCTACATTCTACAACTGTGCTGATAGTTAGTTGCTGTTAGTCTGGTATATGCCCATGTTTAGTTTGTCTTACGTTCAGTCTGTCTGTAGTTTGTCCTATGTTTAGTCTGTCTGTAGTTAATCATTGGATAATATATGCAAGCCCATCATGTATTGGACAGACACAATGAAAGAACTCTGAATGTAATATAATGTTCCGCTTCTCTCTCACCATTTCTCCCTTTACTGTATCTTGATGTGCTTTCATGTCGTAAATTCATGTTAATCATTATATGGCAGCACCACTGTCGATGTAGAAGATGAAAGCTACCCTGTTAAACGGTTGAAACATTTGATAAGTGACAAAAACTGAAAAATACTAACGGGCTTCTGAAAAGTGGCATGTAAAGCATTTCTCTTGGAAATGCATTTGTTTCCTGCCTACATGAAACAGGTTTGTCGCCATCAACCTCACTTGCAATGTTGAACTCATTTTGATTTTTATTTTTTTAATCAAATTTCAGGTGCTTGATGTAATCAATTAATCTTCATTATAGTACCTATTGAAATCAATGTTTCGGAGAAACTACAATGAGGAAGCAGTTGTGGTATTTCGAAACATGTTATCAGATAAGCTCAAAAGAGAACGGAAAAAGAATATATACTCTTTATTAAAAACAGAAATCCCTATTAATGGTATGTTATGCATATTAAATATTAAATTAATTTAATTAATTAAAATAATAATATTAAATATTAATTTAATTTAATAGTGAAGTTAATTTAATAGTAAAGTTATATATTAGGAGTTCATTAACTAAATTGAAATAAAAATCTAGAATGTAGTATTATATACAAGGGAAATTCTCATTACACACCTTTTGACAATTAGCTTTTTCAAATGGTTTGGTCTCCTTCCGTTAATAAAAACGTTAATGAAACGTTAAGTCATTAGTTTTTTTTTATAATTCCTGTTGGTATCCTTCTACAATTAAACTTTTCCAAATGGTGTCATTTCATTGTTAATGAATTATTGTTTTTAATTAAAATAAAAGACTAAACACAATAAAAAAACTAAAGTCGCTGGAGACCATCATATGAGTGAAACATATCTATCTATACTATATTATAATAACCGAAAGGGGGTATAATTTGTAGTTTGGTTATCCCCTATTTTTGGTTATCCCCCGTCCACAACCGTTAGATCTTTAACTCAAATAGATCATGATCATTAGATACAACAATACTAAAAGTTGGAGGTTTAAGGTTCGATTCCCACCAACAACATTTTAATATAAAATTAATACTAGATTATGTTATATAGAAAGGTTGAAGGTTCGATTCCCACCAACAACATATTAATTTAGATTAATTTATATTTAATATTAAAAATTATTTTTAGTGTAGTTAGATTGCGTCTTCTATCATTCAGTGTGCATGTGCCTATGTGGATTCTTAACTCAAATTTTTATTGGCATATATCTAACCAGTTGAGTAGTTTCGTCCAACTCAATTTTTGGTGAGAAGAGGCAAGTCTGAGTCATGTAATTTAAATCTAAGTGGCCATTTTTCTGGAACATACTGGCCTAGCAAGGAGACTTAAGAGAAAATCTATACTATAATCCTAAACTGGCAACACCAACAAGTATATGCTGTGGAATGTGGCCCAAAAAGAAAAAGTATGAAAGTATATTATAACATGTGTTTTTGTGATCGACACAAGTGAATCATTTTAATTAAATTTATATAAAAAGGTCTAAAATTTGAATTCTCCCAACATTAAAAGTAATGTTTATAATATTACATATACTAAATTATAAGTTAATTAAAAAAAATTAAAGGTAACCCGTGCTTTGCACGGGCTATAAGCTAGTACTAATAAAACACATTCATGTGAGTAAATCGAACACATATCTGCAAGTTCAGATGAGATGTCTGATAGAGTATATTTTTATATATTTTTTAGATGATTTTATTCTCATATTTATTGTGTTTTGCATTGATTTGGATTTTTATTTAATAGATTTGATTGTTTTATTGAAGGAAATAAAGAATTCATAACTTGGAAGGATTTGGAGCAAAAAGAGCTATTTTAGAGATAAAATAGGAGAAAATTCGTATTATTGGGCTACACGGGCTGTTTAACACTGTTTGGGCCATATCTTGAGTTCCAGAAGTTAGAATTTGACGATCTTACTGTCCACGCGAAGCTTGTGGAATTTTCTTTAATCCAGAGGTGGTCCAATAAGCAAAATCGAGATGGAACAGCCCAGAAACAGAGGAGTAAATATAGTTACGAATTTTAATTAAGGAATCCTATTCAGTTATGGAATCCTACTTGTAATTTATTTAAAGTATTAAAATACTTTTATTGGGCAAGACTTTTAGAGCCTATATAAACACATCTAGGGTATTATTTTATGGGGGAAAGAAGAAGGATGTAATATTAGATCAGATAATATAGTTTAGAGTAGATTAGTATTATTATTTGGAGATGTAGAGAAACACCATGACTCTTCTTTTGGGTGACAACATTGAAGTTTGAAGGTTTTGTTCTCTTAATCTTTTCTTTGTTATTATTAGTTTAATTATGTTTTCTTGTTTTACTAGTTGTTTTACTTGTTTAATTATTAGCGTTATTTCTAGGGCTTAAAGGGAAGCCATGTTTGCACTAATATTGGCATGATTTTCATAGTGGTTTGATTGGTTATGGTTAATTCTGATTGATATGTTTTAATCATTAATTTGTGTAATTGGCCAATATCATGGATTAATTATATGCAAATAGGGGTATGGATCGAGAGATTTACTTACTAGAGGCACACATACGATTAGCAGAATTGAATTTGAGTGCGGAAGCATCATTGGATTTCTGAGAGCGTTAATTCTTGGAAGAGATTAACTTGACTCTAATTACCTGATTGATTGAATTACTAAAAGTGGTTAATTGTGTTGAATGTTTCGAGAGTGTTAATGCTTGGAAGAGATTAACATACTCTAGTTATAAGATCACATTGATTGCTTTAGCTTAAGAGCCAATGGTGTAAGCATGGTGGACCTGATTGCCCTAGGTTTTAAATAATTTGTTTATCATCTGTTTAATTAGTGTTAATTTAGTTTAATTAGTTAATTAATAATTTCACATATTCGTCTAACCCTTGAAACAATTAGCGATAACTGAAAAGGAATTAGTAGAACCTGTCTCCTTGTGGATTCGACCCGCTTGCCATTTGTACTAGCAATAGACACCGTGCGCTTGCGGTTAGGTATAATTTAACACATCAAGTTTTTGGCGCCGCTGCCGGGGAGACGGCTAGTTTCTGTTGATTTCAGTTTAGTTGTTTAGATTGAAAATACACACCTAGAGGGGGGGGGTGAATAGGTGTTATGACTAACAATGACCTAATAAAATTCTGCTTGAAAAATTAAACTGGCAGTTAGCTGGGTACGATAGGCAGCTAGCTGAGTTAACCAAATACAACAGATTAATGAATAGGCAGCTAGCTATGATATGCAATGCAGAATGATAAAAGGTGCAGTAAGTAAAGAACACCAAGAATTTTAGCTAGGTTCGACCCCTAATCTTCTATGGTCTACGTCCTAGTCCCTTACCAACTTGGTAAGAGAATATATTATTGATCACAAATAAACCAATTACAAGATCCAATAATATATCACCCAATTCACTGATAACAGCTAGCTGGAATGAACTTTTCCCTTGAGTAAAGCAGCTCCCTTGAACCTCAATGCCTCTCTAACAGCCTTGCTCCCTTGAACACTGAATTCCTTGAAGTCCCACTTCGTGAATTCCTCTAGTTCCTTGAACAACCTGTTGTATAGACCAATGAGCTCCCCTTGAGCACAATACTCCGTGATAACCAAGATCCCCTTGCTGTTATGCAGTGAAACCAATCCCCAGTTACTGATTGCAGCTAGCTGGAACCCCTTATTTCCTGAACACAGCTCTCTAAGTTCTATACTAAACCAAGTATAAACTTTTCTAGCCTAATGCTCCTTGAACCCTTGTTCCACAAGCTTGACAATCCAGCAACTACCAACTTTACAAGTTGAACAATACAATGGATAGAAAGAATTACAACTCAAAATATGAACTCTCTAATATCTCGATATAGTATGTAATGCTTGAGCTCTTTTGTTGAATGTGCAATGAAGGTGCAGAGTTGTTTGTTGTATGTTCTTGAATATAGCTTCTTGGTTCTTGTTGTGTAAGCTGCTTAGAAACACAACCAACAAGTAGATATATAAATAGTGAAGCAAAAGAACTTGAATTAATGAATAAACTTGCAACGGTCTTGAAGAGCACTTCTCACGTTTTAGTTTTGTTCCATTAATCCACTACTAACGTACACATGGCAGGTTTGATAATGATTCTCATGCAGAGAATATTTTCAGTGGAGAGGTAATGGAATGTGAATACCACAACTTTTAGTTCTTGAAGAAAAACCGTTAGAGACATATGAAGAAAACATGAACTTGATGATAAATGAATATGTTTTCTTTGAAAGCCTTTTTCTATAGGACAACAGATGGTGGAGAGTATGGGTGTGGAATATTTGATATTTAGAAAGAGCATACTCAAAAAGGAAAGCACATGGGTTGTCTTTTAGTAAAGTATTAAACAACTAAAAGTTTGCTTTAGTGAGTGGAATTTGTTTATCAAGATTCCTGATACATGGCAGTGATCTAATATATAAAAGTATGCTTAAAACATATTAGATTTGATTCCACAAATTATCACAAGTACGAACTTCCCTTTTATAAACTGGACAGTCCAGTCTGCCAGCTAGCTGTGTTGAGTAGTCAGCTAGCTGAGTTACCCTGTTTTGCTTAGAAATCATATAGAAGGTAAACCTGCAAAACAATATTGCTCCAATACAAACATCCAGCTTGCTCACCAAGTATGATCATCAAAATCGTAGGGAATGAAAAACCGTTAGAGAGAGTGAAGAAAATAATGACTTTGATAATTAGAAAGTATTTTCTTTGTAAGCTTTACTCTAGACAACAGATGGTGGAGTTAGCATAAGTATGGACTATTTGTTTATAAATACAAGCATGATTGAAACGAAGCACATGGGATGTTTTTAGTGGGGTATTAAAGAATTTAAAGTATCCTTTAATGAGTGGAAGATGTTTAGCATGATTCCTGCAAGTGATGGGTGATTTAATATATATCATATCAAGTTTAAATATATTACACCAATCTAACAACTGATTTCCACAATGTTTCCTATAAGAAACGTACTCCCCTTTATATTCTGGACAGACAGCCAGCTTGCTGAGTTGTACTATCAGCTAGCTGAGTTGCCCTGCCAGCTAGCTGAGATGCCCTGTGTTTTGCTATGAATTGATATGAATAATGAACCTGCAAAACAATATTAGTCCAGAACAAATACCCAGCTTGCTTACTATGTATGATCATCAAAATTATAGAGTTTCAATCTCCCCCTTTTTGATGATTATACAACAATTTGAGATTGAGCTAAAACTCCCCCTCAATCAAAGCATCCTGCAAAATAACATTTGATAGCAGGCTAATATATATTTAGTAACAAGCAATCAGCTTGTTGCATTGTGTCATCTTCAGAACAGCAGTCAGCTTCCTATGAATTGTAACATCATCAAAACCAAGCTTGCTGCATTGTGTCATCATCAAAACCAATAGGGTTTCAATCTCCCCCTTTTTGATGATTACACACCAATATTCAGGAGTTAAATACTCCCCCTGAATTTATGCTTCCTCTGCAAAAGGATTAGCAATCTATACAAGCAGTTAAACATAATAAGCATGGCATCACAAAAACATTTAGCATTAAACCATATGATCCCAGCAAAGTACATGAAGAAGAGAGTTATAAGAATAAATATCAACTCCCCCTAAATCACACATACTTTAAATCCTGAATTTTCTCCCCCTTATTCATCAAAAAGGATATCCACATGCAATCATTTAATATACAAATTCAAGTAAGCGTGGATTATCAAGTTCACATATAAACATTTTCTATGCATATATAAAAAATAAAACTTGATATGTAAAATTCAGTTGCATAACAAAATTAATATTGTATGAAAGTTACCAAACTTCCATCGCAGCTAGCTGGCTAGACATTACACATGCCTAATTCGCGACGCAGCACAGTAAAACGCTCCTCGCTAGTGGCTTTGTGAAGATGTCAGCTAGCTGGTACTCTCAGCTGTGGATAAAGCAACAGAAGTTTTCTTCTTGCTTTGCCAAGATACTAAACTCTGTCCTAAAAAAAATGTACAAACACCACTTGAACTCTTTCAAACAGTTTGACAACCTGCATAATCTGCATCACTATACCCAACAAGATCAAATGCATTTGTGATGGGATAAAATAATTCAAGAATAGTAGTTCCACTTAAATATTTGAAAATAAAATACTTTTAATAGCATTCAAGTGAGACTCTTTTGGTTGTACTTGAAACCTTTCATAAACACATACACTATACATAATATCAGGTCTAGAGGCTGTAAGATATAATAAACTACCAATCATACCTCTATACTTTCGAACATCTACATCTTTTCCTCGTTCATCTGCAGCCAGCTAGCTGGCAGAACTCATAGGTGTAGATTTTGCTTTGATATTCTCATATCCAAACTTCTTTAGCAAGTTCTTGATATACTTGGACTGATGTACATATATTCCATCTCGAGTTTGCTTGATTTGGAGCCCCAAGAAGTAATTGAGCTCACCCATCATACTCATGTCAAATTCATTATGCATGCACTCAGAAAACCACTTGCACATATTATCATTAGTTGATCCAAAGATAATATCATCCAAATATATTTGCACAACTAGAATATCATTACCAGTAAGTTTAGTAAACAAAGTAGGATTGATTTTACCTCGAATGAAACCAATCTTTATCAAAAACTTACTTAGCCTTTCATACCAAGATCTAGGAGCTTGTCGAAATCCATACAATGCCTTCTGATTTATCACCAATAATCAACTCTGGAGGATGGTTCTTTACTGTCCTTGTTGACTTTGAAAAATGATGATGAGCCATAACTTCTTTATTGGCTCTAATTTTCCCAATTTTTCATCATTATAGATTGGCATCTTTTCTTGTGATCTCTGACTTCTAGAATCTTCTAAGGTGAGTCTTGACATCTTTTCACATGTTGCATCTACTGGAGGATAGAGTTCAGCTTGATTATCATTAGCTGACTTTGATTCAGTTTCTTCTTCAGCTAGCTGTGTTGCTGCATTTTCTGAATCTGCTTCATTGGCAGCTCGCTGAGTTACTCTATTTTCTGAGCCTGCTTCTTTGTCAGCTCGCTGAGTTGCTGTATCTGACCTTGGCAGCTCGCTGGCATCGTCTTAACCTACAATTTCTTCCTCATCTCTTGACAGATCAACATTAGATTCTTGAAATGAAACATCAATTGACTCTTCAACATTACGTTTAGAGATATTATAAACTTTATATGCACGACTTGTTAAAGAATAACCCAAAAATATTACCTCATAAGATTTAGCATCAAATTTACCATCTCTATCAATAGATTTGAGTACAAAACACCTGGATCCAAAGACATTGAAGTAGCCTATGTTTGGCTTCTTAGTCTTTAGCAGTTCATATGGAGTCTTGTTGAGAATATACCTGATTAGTACTCTGTTAAGAACGTAGCTAGCTGTGTTTAACTGTTTCTGCCCAGAAACTCCTTGACAGCTTGCTCTCTTGCAACAAAGTCCTAGTTTTTTCTTGAAAAGACATGTTCTTTCTTTCCACAACTCCATTTTGCACCTTCTTTGACTTATGTGGAGTCCTGATTTGTTTGCCTAATTGACAAGCCGAACATGTTTCCTTCTTGACATACTTCAATTTGGGCAGCCCTCTAACTAGCTTCTTTGAAGACAGCTTGCTGGGTAAGTCCATATGAGCATGTCCAAGCCTTCTATGCCAAATTTCTGGATTTGTATCAACTGCAGCTAGACAACATGATGATTCCTGCATTTCAAAGTCCAAAATATATATATTTCCTTCCCTTCTAGCAACTAGGGGGACTTTGTTAGTGCCAACATTAATAGTACACTTCTCTTTATCAAAAATAACAGAGTGTCCATCATCATATAACTGAATTACACTAAGCAAATTATACTTAAGACCTTGAACATATTGTACATTATCAATATAGATGATACTATTACCAATTTTTCCTTTGCCAAGAATTTGGAGTGTTTTGTTATCACTAATGGTGACACTTCCACCCTTTTTCTTATTGAGAGTAAGGAACTGAGATTTATCACCACTTATATGTCTTGTGCATCCACTATCCAAAATCCATTGTTTTGATATCACCTTGACAACAAGACATACCTACAAAACAAATAAAACACAACTCAACGTTTTGGTACCCATATTTGCTTGGGTCCTGTATGGTTAGTTGATAGCACATAAAGAACATTTAAATCAGATTTCTTGATCCACATTTGGACCACTTTAGAAGCTGTTTTTCTTGTTCCAGCTGTTCTGTCAGCTAGCTGCCTGTGAAATGATTGTCTGTTCCAGCTAGCTGGGTTAGCATTCTGAATTTTGCAATGATTTGCCAAATGATCTTTATTTCCACATTTTTGGCAGATTCTCCATGGCATGGCATAGTCATAAGGAATTCCATGTTTGCCATCATACTTTAGACATGATGTAGAAGCCAATCCAACTCCTTCTCTTTCGATTGGAACCTTTGCATATTTCATCATTGTCTTGAGTGAATCTTCTCCTTGAACAAACTTTCCCATTCCTTTCTGGAGATTCTTGATTTCAGTTTCCAATTCTTTGATTCTTTCAGCTTGTTGAGATACTTCCATTGAGCACGATTCCCTTGGACTAAATGCTTTTAAACATGCATCTTGAGCATCTATCTCTGCACTCAGCTCGCTGAGTTCCTTCATGAGAGCATTATTTCTGTTGAGAAGCACTTTGTTGAACCCTTCAATCTGGGATATATTAGCCTTAAGATCAACAATGATTTGAGCATGGTTATTTATTGGAGTCTTCTCGGCCATAAGATCAGAAATGATCTTTCTAAGTTGAGCATTTTTCTTCTCAAGTTTATTGTTCTCATTCTTTAACTCCATGAACTCCACATTTCTATGTTCCTGCATGGTTAGTGATTCCAAACTATTATTTTCAGAATATGTATTAAATTGAAACGAGTTTACCGTACTAGATTCCACATTCGAGTCCGAATCTTTGCTTTCTACAAGAATGTCTTTTATGTTTCCTTGAACCATGTCATTGTCAATGCCAACCAATGCATAATTGATCATCTCTTCACTTGAGTATTCACTGGAATTAGATTCTTCATCACTCCATGTGATTTGAGCTTTACATTCCTGTTTATCTGTTGAGGCAGCTAGCTGCTTGTGAACATCAGCTTGCTGTCTTGGATTGACACATACTTTGTCTAATTTTGTTGAAGCTTGATAATGCATTTTTAAGGTATCCCATATCTCTTTTGCTGTTGTGCACGAAGAGACCTTGCCAACATCAGAATTTGAAAGACCACAAATTAATGTGTACTTGGCATTTCCATTATAGCTTGCTTTTATCAATTCTTCCTCGGTAAAATCATCAACATCTTTTGGATTTCCATTTTCATCCATAAAGGTAAATGGACCATCTTTAACAACCAACCATTCAAGCGGATTTCTGCTTAGAATCAACTTCATCTTTATTCTCCATAAATCATAATTTTCTTTACCAAAGAGAAGTGGTGGCATGTTTGATGATTCTCCCTCTACATAAATGTGTGCCATAGGATCTGTACTTTCCTGTTACAGAAATGTTAGTACACCAAGGCTCTGATACCAAATGAAAATACACACCTAGAGGGGGGGGTGAATAGGTGTTATGACTAACAATGACCTAATAAAATTCTGCTTGAAAAATTAAACTGTCAGTTAGCTGGGTACGATAGGCAGCTAGCTGAGTTAACCAAATACAACAGATTAATGAATAGGCAGCTAGCTATGATATGCAATGCAGAATGATAAAAGGTGCAGTAAGTAAAGAACACCAAGAATTTTAGCTAGGTTCGACCCCTAATCTTCTATGGTCTACGTCCTAGTCCCTTACCAACTTGGTAAGAGAATATATTATTGATCACAAATAAACCAATTACAAGATCCAATAATATATCACCCAATTCACTGATAACAGCTAGCTGGAATGAACTTTTCCCTTGAGTAAAGCAGCTCCCTTGAACCTCAATGCCTCTCTAACAGCCTTGCTCCCTTGAACACTGAATTCCTTGAAGTCCCACTTCGTGAATTCCTCTAGTTCCTTGAACAACCTGTTGTATAGACCAATGAGCTCCCCTTGAGCACAATACTCCGTGATAACCAAGATCCCCTTGCTGTTATGCAGTGAAACCAATCCCCAGTTACTGATTGCAGCTAGCTGGAACCCCTTATTTCCTGAACACAGCTCTCTAAGTTCTATACTAAACCAAGTATAAACTTTTCTAGCCTAATGCTCCTTGAACCCTTGTTCCACAAGCTTGACAATCCAGCAACTACCAACTTTACAAGTTGAACAATACAATGGATAGAAAGAATTACAACTCAAAATATGAACTCTCTAATATCTCGATATAGTATGTAATGCTTGAGCTCTTTTGTTGAATGTGCAATGAAGGTGCAGAGTTGTTTGTTGTATGTTCTTGAATATAGCTTCTTGGTTCTTGTTGTGTAAGCTGCTTAGAAACACAACCAACAAGTAGATATATAAATAGTGAAGCAAAAGAACTTGAATTAATGAATAAACTTGCAACGGTCTTGAAGAGCACTTCTCACGTTTTAGTTTTGTTCCATTAATCCACTACTAACGTACACATGGCAGGTTTGATAATGATTCTCATGCAGAGAATATTTTCAGTGGAGAGGTAATGGAATGTGAATACCACAACTTTTAGTTCTTGAAGAAAAACCGTTAGAGACATATGAAGAAAACATGAACTTGATGATAAATGAATATGTTTTCTTTGAAAGCCTTTTTCTGTAGGACAACAGATGGTGGAGAGTATGGGTGTGGAATATTTGATATTTAGAAAGAGCATACTCAAAAAGGAAAGCACATGGGTTGTCTTTTAGTAAAGTATTAAACAACTAAAAGTTTGCTTTAGTGAGTGGAATTTGTTTATCAAGATTCCTGATACATGGCAGTGATCTAATATATAAAAGTATGCTTAAAACATATTAGATTTGATTCCACAAATTATCACAAGTACGAACTTCCCTTTTATAAACTGGACAGTCCAGTCTGCCAGCTAGCTGTGTTGAGTAGTCAGCTAGCTGAGTTACCCTGTTTTGCTTAGAAATCATATAGAAGGTAAACCTGCAAAACAATATTGCTCCAATACAAACATCCAGCTTGCTCACCAAGTATGATCATCAAAATCGTAGGGAATGAAAAACCGTTAGAGAGAGTGAAGAAAATAATGACTTTGATAATTAGAAAGTATTTTCTTTGTAAGCTTTACTCTAGACAACAGATGGTGGAGTTAGCATAAGTATGGACTATTTGTTTATAAATACAAGCATGATTGAAACGAAGCACATGGGATGTTTTTAGTGGGGTATTAAAGAATTTAAAGTATCCTTTAATGAGTGGAAGATGTTTAGCATGATTCCTGCAAGTGATGGGTGATTTAATATATATCATATCAAGTTTAAATATATTACACCAATCTAACAACTGATTTCCACAATGTTTCCTATAAGAAACGTACTCCCCTTTATATTCTGGACAGACAGCCAGCTTGCTGAGTTGTACTATCAGCTAGCTGAGTTGCCCTGCCAGCTAGCTGAGATGCCCTGTGTTTTGCTATGAATTGATATGAATAATGAACCTGCAAAACAATATTAGTCCAGAACAAATACCCAGCTTGCTTACTATGTATGATCATCAAAATTATAGAGTTTCAATCTCCCCCTTTTTGATGATTATACAACAATTTGAGATTGAGCTAAAACTCCCCCTCAATCAAAGCATCCTGCAAAATAACATTTGATAGCAGGCTAATATATATTTAGTAACAAGCAATCAGCTTGTTGCATTGTGTCATCTTCAGAACAGCAGTCAGCTTCCTATGAATTGTAACATCATCAAAACCAAGCTTGCTGCATTGTGTCATCATCAAAACCAATAGGGTTTCATAGATTGTTTCCTTGGTCCCGTTGTAACCTTTGTTCCAATTGAGGCAAATTTTACTACGTTTTCTTGGCTTTGTTGAGTGTTTACAGGTTTGCAATGGGTGAAGTTGATACTTTAGCACTCTTATCTTCCCGAGTAGAGGCATATACTCGAGAAATTGCCTCATTCAACCCTACAGAGCCCACTATGCGTCCAATGAGTATCAATGAGATGTCACAAGTGGCCCCTAAAACTTACAACTTCTGTCAAATTTGCGGTGTGCAAGGTCACTATGGTTTTGAATGCTCTTACAATGTCTATAATTCTCAGAGTTCTCAGTGCGGACAAATGAATTCTTTTGAAGAAGGATATGGGTACAATCAGTATTCAAACACTTTTGATCAAGAATGCGTGAACCAACCAGATTTCTACTACCAGGACAATGGTGCTCAAAATTTTTATATCATAATCAGCAACAGTTTGAGCAACAATATTATCAGTCATATGAGCAGCCGCCACAGCAAGAATATCAATATCCTCCTCTACAAGAAGATTTACATGTTTCTCAATCCAGTGTAGATGTGCAAGCTGATAAGACAAATGAGATGTGGGATATCTTGAATAAACTCCTAAAGAGTTTTGACGAATTAGAAACTCAAAGTTTGGCGATTGAATCTCAAATTTCAAAGTTGGCTAACTCTTCTACTACAGGGCATCTCGACTATTTACCATCATCATCTATCCGATCCGAAGAGGACCTGATTGCTATAAATCTCACAAGCGATCAGGAATATGATAGTTTCTCCATGTATGTTGATGATGAGGCCATTGATAAAGAGAAGGAGTATGCCACCGATGACGAGATCAATGATGTTGCTGCTACTGAGAACAATGTGACTGATGATGAGGCTACAAAGGAAAGCAATACAGAGATGGTTGTTGTTTCTCTTCCACAACCTGTGCCTAAGCTACCATGTATTGATAAATTTGCTCCCGATCTAGCCTCTACTTACAAGGCTTCTTTGCTCAAGAACACCTATTTCAAGGTTGATGTGATAACAAATATTGTCCAAGATGATATTTCTCAAATTCTGGTTGAGGATCCATACAAAGTGGCTCATACGTTTCAAGCTCAAGAAGAGGGAGAAGATGGAAGTGTCTTATTAGCCAGTGATGTGATAAGCCAAGATGTCCAAATGACTCCAGTGAAAGTGATGAGTGAAGAAAAGCCACCACCAGAACCTCCACATTATGTCAAGGGAGTTCAATATTTTCGTGGTGTTGAATTTTATCGCTGTTTTATCACAAAGTTTTCCAAAACTGCACAAGCACTCTCTTTATTGCTTATTAATGACATATTTTATTTTACTGATGCTTGTTTGGAGACTTTCTGCAGGATAAAGATAATCACTAACACTCTTGATACTTTTTGTGGTGGCGAGTTCATGATCGAGAAAGTGGATATTACGCCTTTACCGGAGTATTTTTGAGGGGGTCAAGCTAATGACTCTAAATAAGCGCTGCTTGGGAGGCAACCCAAGATTTCATTGGAGGATCGGTGCACTTCATGCTTTTGCATAGGGGAGTATTTCATTCCTTCTCTTTCATATATAGTAAAATTGCTTAGTTATTTGTTCATTCCAAGCCTTGTTGTGTACATTATTCCTTCATCTTATTCTTTAAAAAAAAAATTGAGTGTTGTATGAAAAAAAAAATCGAAATTTTGTTGTGTCACGCAGGATGAACCTGCGTTTCAGCGCAGTTTGCGCCCTTACCGCGCAAATTGCCCATGCGTTACTGGATAATAAGCAACTTGCGCTCCTGATGCGCAAGTTGCGCTAGCGCAACTGACCCTTCAGCAAATTGCGCCACACGCGCGCAGCTTGCGTGTGCACCAGTGCCTGTCAGAAGTTTGTCAGCGTGTTTTTTTGTTTTGTGCGCTGTTGATGATGTGCTGTTGTATAAAAAAAAAAAAAAAACTTTCCACCCACCATTCTATTTATACTCCTATTTAATCATCTTTTACACCTAATTCTTTTCCTATTTCAATTCCAAAACCTCCCATCTCTCCACCAAAATTCTAAACCTATGCCTATTCTAATTCTTATTTATTATTATTATTATTATTTTTATTATAATTATTATTCATAATTATTATTATTATTTATTATTATTATTATTTATTACATTTATTATTATTATTTATTATTATTATTATTATTATTATTATTATTATTATTATTATTATATACCCACCTATACATACAAATCCAATTCCTCTTCTATTTTCTTTAAATCTCTAAAAATTCAATTCTAAAGAGGAATTAATTGCAAGTTCACCTCTTTGATTCGTAGTTGGGATATCTCTTCTCTATTTTCTTTTTATTACGAATTTGTGTTCTTGTCAATTTAGGGTTTTGTATTAATTTTGTTAATTGGGTATTTTTGGTAGGATATTTCTTGGTGGTTGTTGGTGGTGCGTGGATGGCTCCTAAGCAAATGAGGGATGGTTTTCACACTCGACACCTTGATTCCAGGGGAGTTTTCTTTCTTTTCTTTTTAGTGTAGTTTTATTTTGTTTTTAGTTGTAGTTTTGTATCTTGTTCATTGGGGACAATGAACCGCTTAAGTGTGGGGAAGGGTTCTCAATGTCAAGAGAATTTTTAAAAAAAAAAATTAAAAAATTAAAAATACCAAAAATAATTCTAGCCATGCAATTTGATTAGTTATTGTATTTTGCTTGATACACCCATGCATGTGTAGAATTCTTGTGTTTATGGACGCTTTTGTATGAGAAGTGACATGCTTTGTTCTTGTGCATACACTTTCACTAGCAAGTTGAACCTGGTAGACTTAATTGGATGTTGTAAGTGATTAGAATGACATGAATATGTGCAAGATGACTTGGTTTACATGCTTTGAGTACAAGTAGGTGCGTTAGAGAGTCTTGTTACTTGGGATTGATTATGTTTTGTCACACCAAGTGAGTTTTGAGCCTATATGCATATCTTTTGCATGATTTTTCGTTTGCTTGAGTGTCCACATGTTGTTTACATTGCTAGCACTTACTTGAGATCTTTCTTGAAATGCATGACATTAATTGATGATGAGATGATAAAGGCACTTAGGTTTGACCTCGTATTTCCCATATTTCCACACCATATTTACATGATCAATTAGTTAACCCTTTGAGCCTAATCCTATTTTTTTGGTGACACACTACATTACTTGCCATTATCCTTTTTATTCTATTGGCCTTACATTGAATTTGAACCTAAATTGTCAAAGGCTAGTATCGTGCTTAAGGGAGTAATAAGGTGTTCATAAAAGGGGGGGTTATTGATGATCATACCATTGGGGAATATTGATTTTGGTTGATGCTTGTTAGTCGAAATTCATAATAATATCTATGGATCATTGTGCTTATTCCTTAGCTCTCACAGAAAAAAAAACAGGAAAAAAAAACAAGAAAAAAAAAAGAAAAAATAGAAAAAAAAAAGAAAAAAAAAATAAATTTGAGAGCATTCTTATGTTTGCATGATCCTTCTTCATTCGACTAGTCAAGTTATTATGTAAGGGTTATTAAAAAATCCAAGTGTGGGGAAGTATTTGTTTTAATAGAAAGGGAATTGAAATAATGAATTATATTGTTGGGTACTAGCTTTTGACATTTAACCTGTTTTAGCTTTACTTGACATACCTGGTCCCTAGCCCACGCTACAACCCGAATAAAGACCTTTTGATTGTCATCAGTGATGTATGTTGTGTTGAGAGTGAGATTGATTGCGAGTGTCAAGTTGTGTTTATGATTTTGTTGGAATTGAGTGATACACTTAACCTTGTTCTTGAGTGAATATTCGTTTTTGAGTGAAAGGTGAGCTATTACTTGTTTTGGCATAGAAGATCCCAGGTTTAGACTTAAAGATGTGTTTCTTGTGGGCTCAGCATGATTACCAACGATTTTTACACTTGACATGAATTTTTATGACCTTCTGCATGTTAGTTGAGTAGACTACGTGAATACTTGCACTTTCGACACCAAGACATCGTATGTTTGCTTTGATTCTTAAGTTGATGTGGCATGAGAGGACTTGTGTGTGTGGTGTTGTGTTAGCATTGATCTTTTGCATGGTTAGATGAATTTTGTGGGTATATTCACTATAAACCCTCACGAGACAACACTCGTCCTACTAGGGCTGCCTAGGGGTTTAACGGCTTGTTGCATATGCTCAATGCAATCGTGTCATCTACGAAAGTGATGTTTGTTAGGACTTAGTTTTTATTTCACTTATTTGCCCGAGGACGTGCAAATGCTTAGTGTGGGGATGTTTGATGGAGTATATTTTTATATATATTTTAGATGATTTTATTCTCATATTTATTGTGTTTTGCATTGATTTGGATTTTTATTTAATAGATTTGATTGTTTTATTGTAGGAAATAAAGAATTCATAACTTGGAAGGATTTGGAGCAAAAAGAGCTATTTTGGAGATAAAATAGGAGAAAATTCGTATTATTGGGCTACACGGGCTGTTTAACACTGTTTGGGCCATATCTTGAGTTCCAGAAGTCAGAATTTGACGATCTTACTGTCCACGCGAAGCTTGTGGAATTTTCTTTAATTCAGAGGTGATCCAATAAGCAAAATCGAGATGGAACAGCCCAGAAACAGAGGAGTAAATATAGTTACGAATTTTAATTAAGGAATCCTATTCAGTTATGGAATCCTACTTGTAATTTATTTAAAGTATTAAAATACTTTTATTGGGCAAGACTTTTAGAGCCTATATAAACACATCTAGGGTATTATTTAATGGGGGAAAGAAGAAGGATGTAATATTAGATCAGATAATATAGTTTAGAGTAGATTAGTATTATTAGTTGGAGATGTAGAGAAACACCATGACTCTTCTTTTGGGTGACAACATTGAAGTTTGAAGGTTTTGTTCTCTTAATCTTTTCTTTGTTCTTATTAGTTTAATTATGTTTTCTTGTTTTACTAGTTGTTTTACTTGTTTAATTATTAGCGAGTAGTTATTTCTAGGCTTAAAGGGAAGCCATGTTTGCACTAATATTGGCATGATTTTCATAGTGGTTTGATTGGTTATGGTTAATTCTGATTGATATGTTTTAATCATTAATTTGTGTAATTGGCCAATATCATGGATTAATTATATGCAAATAGGGGTATGGATCGAGAGATTTACTTACTAGAGGCACACATACGATTAGCAGAATTGAATTTGAGTGCGGAAGCATCATTGGATTTCTGAGAGCGTTAATTCTTGGAAGAGATTAACTTGACTCTAATTACCTGATTGATTGAATTACTAAAAGTGGTTAATTGTGTTGAATGTTTCGAGAGTGTTAATGCTTGGAAGAGATTAACATACTCTAGTTATAAGATCACATTGATTGCTTTAGCTTAAGAGCCAATGGTGTAAGCATGGTGGACCTGATTGCCCTAGGTTTTAAATAATTTGTTTATCATCTGTTTAATTAGTGTTAATTTAGTTTAATTAGTTAATTAATAATTTCACATATTCGTCTGACCCTTGAAACAATTAGCGATAACTGAAAAGGAATTAGTAGAACCTGTCTCCTTGTGGATTCGACCCGCTTGCCATTTGTACTAGCAATAGACACCGTGCGCTTGCGGTTAGGTATAATTTAACACATCAATGTCCCTCTTTTACTTCTTTTTCTCTTTCTAATCGAACTCTAACTCTTACTCTCTCTAATTGAACGCGACTAATATGGTCTCCACTTGACTTAATCTTTTCTTTTATTTTGTTTGTTTTTTATTTTAATTAAAAATAGTCATTTCATTTAATTAACAATGAAATAGTACATCTGGAAAAACCAATTGTATAAGCACGCCAATGAGAATTTTCCAAAAAAGAATAGTGATCTAACGCTTCATTAACAATTTCACTAACAGAAGGTTATGACAAGTGTAATCACTTACTTTAGAGATACCACTCGTAAAACCAAAACACGAAATGACACCATTTAGAAAAGCCAATTGTGCACCAATGAGATTTCCCTATATACAATTTGGGACTCCATTAATTAATATTTAAAAAGTATCTATAATAATAGACTAATAATAAATACAATTAATAATGTAGCTAGTATTATATTACTGGACCTCTATACTTTTAATGTGGTTATGTACATGTTATAATCTTACGTATATTCATAATAATATAGATTTTATTATATGTAGACCAGGGACAAAATTGTTCAAAAACACAAGATATCTATAGGGAAATGTTATTTCCAGAACATTTTTTTTATTTCCAGAGCAATATGTGTTGCATATTCCCTCTACATTCACAATATGTAGCATATTCTAACACAATAGGCGACACATAGCTCTGGAAATTAAAAAAGTGCTCTGGAAATAACATTTCCCTGTCTATACTATCTATACTTCTATACTATCTTTACAATAAGCGAAAGGGGGTATAATTTGTAGTTTGGTTAACCCTTTTTTGGTTATCCCCTATTTTTTGTTATCCCTCACTGATCACAATCGTTAGATCTTCAACTCAATTAGATTATGACCGTTAAATATAACAATCGTAAAAGTTGTTATATACAGAGGTTAAGGTTCGATTCTCGCCAACAACATATTAATTTATATTTAATACTAAAAATTATTATATACAAAGATGTAAGGTTCGAATTCTTCTAATAACATAATAAAATTAATATTTATAATATTATACAACATTATAAATAAATTATAAAAATTAAAAATAACTCGTGCTTTGCACGGGCTATAAGCTACTATAATGTAAACACAATTCATATTTGATTGATAATTATAATCATACACCAACATCAATCATAAAATCCTCCATCAACATCACAAAATTTTCGAGTCCGGATCCTCTGTCCCCTTTTCCATGCCCCCTTTTGTGTCCCCTGCTCTTTTTGTATTAAAAGAGTGCCCCTGGCGGGGCCCATTTTAAGGAAAATTAAAATATTATTTTTAATTAAAATGGGTCCCGCCAGGGACATTCTTTTAATACAAAAAGAACAGGGGACACAGAAGGGGGCAGGAAGAAGGGCACAGAGGATCTGTACTCAAAATTTTTCACTATTTTCATCAATTTTTGTAAGAATACTTAAGTTATGGTATAAATACAATATGAGATTAAATGTTCAACAGCAGAACATTCAATACAAGTAATTTCAGTTGTAGAACTTTAGAATTCATGTGCTTGACTTTAAAATTCGGGTGCATAACTTTTAAGTTCACCTGTAGAACATTAAAATTATGGTATAAATATAAAAGAAAAAGGACCCTGAGATTGATCGGGTGAAGTCTGAAAATACCGGTTTTTTAGAGTGTCCTGACAAAAATACCAATTGGCGGGGGAGGGGTTGAAAATTACCGGATTGATTACGCATATGGCACTGGGGTAACCGTTCAATACGCATTTCAGGATGGGGTAACGCTCAATACACAAGTCTAGTAGGGGTATCGTGGGACTTTTTTTAAAAGGGGATACGCAAGTCTTACTTGGGTATTATGTAAATATTCTACTCCCTCCGTCCCAAAATGTAAGACCCTCTGACTTTTTTACGCATTTCAATGTGTTCGGATCGGGTACTTGTGAATTATATTTTTTAATTTTTTTGGATTTGTATAAAAATATAGAATCTATATTTTTATACAAAACAAAAGAAAATTAAAAATATTATCTATAAGTACCCCGTCCAAGTACATTGAAATACGTGCAAAAAGAAGAGTGTCATACAAAATGGGACGGAGGAAGTATTATTTTGGTTATATGGCCCGTAACTTGAAGTTACGGGTGGGTTGATTTTTTTTTTTTAAAAAAATATTGTTTAAAATTTAGGTTTAAAAAAGTTGTACATTCCGAATATTTCTAAAACTCAAAATGAAAAAGTTGAACCCCAAATGTTAATTGTTGAAAACCTGAGGGAATACAGATAAAATTTAAAAATTTTAATAAAAAAATTGAATCCGGTGGCCTGATTATTAAACGCTACGCGTTTAAAAATCAGGATAAATTAGGGTTTTGGGTCTAGGATTTTGGGTTGTAAACAACCCTAAACCCTAAGTTCGTATACGGTTTATTCGTCATTCTGAATATTTCTAAAACCCAAAATGGAAAAGTTGAACCCCAAAGGTTAAGCGTTGAACCCCTGAGGGAATACAAATAAATTAAATAATATTCTTCAATTTTTACATAAAGAATACGCATTTATTTTTTGGGTAACAGGCTAACACGCATTAGCCAAAACACAAAAAAAGTAAAAAAAAATCAAAAATCAAAAATAAAACATGATGTACGTAAATACAAGAATGGTTGTGCTAAAATGGATGGAGCTATTGCTATAATATAGCACCAAAAAGTGGTTTTTGGTGCTAAAATAACAACATGCCTCCAATGGTTTGTGCTATATCTTGTTTCATATTTAACTAACTTTTCATGTACCCCACATTTTTTAATACAAATTTAATTTAAGATCATGAAGCAAAGCAAATGTAGAAATGATTTCCCTCCTTTTTATATTCCCCACTCACTTTTTACATTTTTTGGGTGTTTCAAAATATAGCTCAATGTTATAGTTTGTGCTATATATAGCACAAATTATAGCATTGTGCTATTTTAGCACAAACTATAGAACACAATTGGATTTCAATATTTTGTATTTGGTGCTATAATATAACTATAGCATAAGATATAACACACCATTGGCCTTGCCCTAAGAATGGCATGTTAATTTGTTAGTGGTGGGTCCTGCAATGAAAAAAAATATATATAAAAGATTTGACAAATGGGTCATGTCCTGAAAGCTTTCACGAGTACAAGCAAAAGGAGAAGGGTAACGAATATGAAGGATACGCATTATGATAATGCGTATAATGCAATAAGCATAAGCAGGAGGATAATGCGTATAATGCAATACGGATAAGCAGGATGCGTGTCTTGAAGACGCATTTGTTAGCTGGGTAACAAAAACGGTAGTTTTAACGCCCCTCCCCCAGAATTGTTATTTTTGTTTTTTTTTCCAAAAAAACGTTATTTTTAACATTTTTTCAGATTAATCTCAGGTAACTTTTCCTTAGATACTTAAAAAAATACACTTTAAATTTGATTGAGCCCGCATGGCTAGTTAAAAAATTTTAATTTTACAAAAATGTCCACCCCATATTTACATATAAATTTCATTTCCATGTATCTCAGGGAGCCTGAGATGTATAGGCTCCGTAATTTTAAATATAATATGAGATAATATTGTCTAAGTAATAGAATGTTGTTAAAAAATTAAATTCAGTTGCAGAACTTTGTAAAAAAAGCAAGCTTAGTTGTAAATTTTTTAATTTCGTGTGCATAATTTTGAATTCAATAGCAGAGGATAATACTATATCTTTACTACAAAACAAATTAGGTTCTACAGTAGAATCCTATTATCTCGAGGATTATTTTTTTGTAAAATAAATTTAATAAAGTAAATTACAATTTTTTATGAAAGAAGATCAAAAAAATCGAAAAAATCAACCAAGATTATTTTTGTATAAAGATGAGAACAAGATTAGCTATCATTAGTCATCATTCTAGTTGCTATATTTAAACGAATTTACGAATTTTCTACTTTGTGCCCAAGGCCCCAAGGGCACATGCTAAGAATCCGTGCCGGCTTAGTTGTCAAATTTTGATTGATGGAGATTTCATTAATAATGATGGGCCCCCTGCATTCACATAAATATCCACCAATCAAAATTTGACAACTCATCAAGCACGGATTCTTAGCATGTGCCCTTGGGCACACACTAGACAAACCCATATTTAAATAGTAAAAATGTTTTGGTGGTGTTTCATCAAAAAAAATGTTTTGGTGGTTGCTATTAAATAATTGAATAATTGAATATTGAAGCCATTATGTTAGAGCATCTCCAAGGGTAGTAGGTATAATGATTAGCTAAAATAATAGTTAGCTAAAATTTGTTGAATCTGTAAGGGGTTGTGGGTTGTGCTCCAATGGTATTAGCTATGGTTAGCTATAATTCAAAAACAGTATATATTATGTAATGGATGGGTAGGAATTGATTTAAATGGTATATATTAATGTGTAGGTCTAGTTTAAATATGGCATAAAGCTGACATGGATGTTTTAGCTAATGACTACAACTCAACAAATATAGAAGATTAGATGGAGGATATCTATAATTATTGCTAACAATTGTGATGGTTGGAGGACTATATTTTTTAACTAATACTTATATTAAGTTGACCCGTAGAATTTTTAGCAAATACTAAATAGTAATGGTCGGAGATGCTATTACATTTCCACTCCTTTTCTTGCAATTAACATTCTCAACCCCCCATTTACTACAGTGACATACACTTCAATTCATCTTTTGAATCTACAAAATCTTTGTAACTTTTGAGCATCATCACTTTGCTCTCAATTTTCATGAGCCTCTTTTCTTGCAAATATCAAATGAGGTTATAAAGATCGAGAGTGAAGTGATGAGCTCAAAATGCAGGAATTAACCGTTTTCTGCAAGGACTTGTATGCATAACACGACTTGTCTGCGAAGCAGGTTTGTGTTTGTGTTTGTTTGCTCTTGCTTTTGTATACCCCAATTCGATGGTTTACCCCAATTCAAAACCCTAATTTGTCATTGTCATTTTTTAGGAATATAATTTGTTCACATTCTATATGTTAGTATTTCCCAACAACTAGCCATGTTCATTTCTGCAATGTGCTTGTATTTGTGCATTATCATTTTCATATTCGTTGTTTTATGTTTAATTTCGAGTAGCTTTTTTTGTGGTTTCTTACGATTAGTTGCTTCCATTGTGTTGTGCACTCTATTCCGGGTTGTCCGAGCCTAGAATCACAGTAATCTCAGTTCAAAGTTCAGACCTTCAATTTTTTTTCATCTCGGGTGCTTGTTTGATCTCTACTTGCAGATTTGCTCTTAGTTTGTTCAATTCTTAACTGCTTATCCAGCGGGCTTGGATTTTCGTAACAACATTGTTGAGGAGTGACATAAAAGGTATCATTAAGTTTGGTATATATAGTATGGTATATATAGTATGGGTGGTGTGGGCAAAACGACGCCAAATTATTTGTGACACAAAAGGTATCATTAGGTTTGGTATATATGGTATGGGTGGTGTGGGCAAAACGACTCTTGCCAAAACTCTCTTTAATCAACTCTTGGGAGGAGGAAGCTTTAAGGGCAGCTGCTTCCTCGCTAATGTTAGGGAGATTTCGGAGACAACAAAAGGCCTAGTATCTTTACAACAACTTATTAGTGATGTTCTTTGTAGTACAAAAACAGTTGAGGTTCACAATGTTGAGCACGAAATTAATTTAATAAGAGAGAGAATTAGTTCTGCCAAAGTTCTGATTCTTATTGATGATATCTACGATCTTGAACAATATGAATCTTTAGTAGGACCATTTGCTTTTGGGAGTGTAGTTATTATAACTACAAGGGATCAAGAGATGATGGATAAAGTTAATTTAGAACCAAAATATCGATACATGTTAAACGAGTTGAATGATGCTCAGTCACGGGAACTATTTACCAAGTATGCATTTAAAAAGGCTGAGCCAACCAACAATCTACTGGCCTTGTGTGAAGACATTCTAGGTCTTGCTGGTGGGCTTCCGTTGGCTCTCCAAATATTTGGATCATACTTGTATTAAAAAAGAGAAAGGATGGAAATCTTATATTAAGATTTTGCAGCAAATTCCCAATAGCTCTATTGAGCAAAAACTTTTAATCAGCTTGGATGCTCTAGAGCGGGATGATCGTATGCTGAAGAAAATATTCATCGACATTGCTTGTTTTTTCGTCGGGTGGAATTACGAAAAGGCAGTTGAGATACTGGAAACTTATTATTCCCATGCAGATGAAAAAATAGACACTCTAAAGAAAAGATGTGTACTAACAATGAATACAGAAACACTGGAAATGATCTGCTTTGGGACATGGGAAGGAATGTTGCACGTAACAAGGCTCCTGATGAGCCTGGAAAATATACTAGGTTGTGGTTGGCAGAAGATATAGAGGATGTTTTTGAAGAATCACATGGTAAGTTTATTATATATTCAGTAATGGTCTCAGATTCACCTGATTGTAACATATGACTTTGTATGATAGATCGCTAAACTTTTCTTTCTTATAAGTGTATGTTTAGAAAATTGCTTATAAGATGAAGCTATGTTTTGAACAAACATAAGGAACTGATTCTCTACCTCTTTATCTCTCTTTTCAATATATTTATTAATGTGTGCGTGTGGGGCAGGGAACAGAAGCAATTGGGGGTATCATCCCTCGCAACCTTTTCTACCAGGAGGCACTTGATCAGGGAAAATCATTCAGTACTGAAACATTCAAATGGATGAGAAAGTTAAGATTTCTTTACTTTAAGAGTGTAAATCTCACTGGAAGCTTCGAACAGATGCTTGGAGATTTGAGGGTCCTCCATTGGGACTGTTGTCCTTTGAAATGTTTACCTTCTGATTTTTACCTGGAAAAACTTGTTATTCTTGAGTTGCCACGCAGCAAAATGAAAACAATGTGGGACCTAAATATGGTAAGTTACTTCTAGACTTTTTCTTGCATATATTTGATAATTTGTGGAAAAAAACTGATTCGATTCTCCCATTTGCACTCATTGTTACAGGTGTCGCATATTTTTGGAAAGTTAAAGACTCTAAACATGTCTTTCTCTAAAGATTTAGCTACAACTCCAGATTTCACAAAATTACCTTGTCTTGAGACTTTAGATCTTAAGTATTGTGAAAGCTTGGAGGAGGTCCACATGTCAATTGGAAGCTTGTCGACTCTTGTTTCCTTAAATTTGTATTGTTGTGTGAAGCTAAGAAGTCTTCTGGACACCATCTGCTACTTGAGAGCATTGAAAGTTCTAAATATTAGTAAGTGCAATAGTCTGGAAGCTTTGCCTCTACAACTGGACAACATTAAATCCCTAACAAAGCTCAATGTTGGTGGACTAAGTGTTTCAAAGTTACCTGTATTGATCAGAGATCTTAATAAGCTTGTTGAGTTGGATCTAAGCGAAAACAAGAACCTTAAAATTCTTCCAAACACCATTTGCAACTTAAGAGCATTGGAAGTATTATGTATTAATGATTGCAGTAATGTGAAAGCATTGCCTGTTAAATTGGGGAACATTGAATCTCTAAAAAAGCTCAGTGCGAGGTCTCTAAATGTTTCGAAACTGCCAAATTCGATCGGAAGTCTTGCTAAGCTTGTTGAGTTGGATCTAAGGGGTAACGAGATGCTTGAAACTCTTCCGGACACCATGTGCAACCTAAGATCCCTGGAAACTCTTAGTATTGAAAAGTGTAAAAAACTACAAGCATTACCAGATGAGCTGTGGAAGATTACAAGGTTGAGGGAGCTGAATGCAAGTGGTGTTGATATGTTAAAAAAGCTTCCAGATATAGGATCGGGCCAGATTGCATTATCATTGCAAAAACTGGAATTATCGTATAGTGGTATAATTGCCCTGCCATCTAGTTTTAGTCAGCTGTCAAACCTACAATCTCTTGATCTAAGCAGTAACGAGAAGCTTGAAACTCTTCCGGACACCATTGGCAACCTAAGATCCCTGGATGTGCAAATCTAGAAACATTACCAGATGAGTTGTGGAAGATTACAAGTTTAAGGAAGATAGATGTATATCATGCTGATATGTTAAAAAAGCTTCGAGATATGGGATTGGGCCAGATTGCATTATCATTGCAAGAATTGGATTTATCTTTAAGTGGTATAATTGCCCTGCCATCTGGTTTTAGTCTGCTGTCAAACCTTGAATCTCTTTATCTTAGTGGATGTGATGATCTTCTTTTCATTCCAAAACTTCCTCCTAATCTGAAATGGATCAGTGCATCTTATTGTGAGTCTTTGGAAAGATTACCAAATCTATCCAATTTGAAACACTTGGAGGAATTGAACCTTTCATCTAGTTGTGTTTTGACAAATATTCAAGACCTGGAGGATCTCATTTCTATTAGAGAACTTGATTTGGATGGTTTGACCCATAGACATCTCCCAAAACGATTGTTCAAGGTTCGCTCATCTCAATCTCTTTTAATTACTTGTCCCAATAAAAATAATTTATAATAAAATTACTACTTTTTAATAATAATAAAATCATATAAATTAACATTTCTCATTTTTAATATGATAATTAAACTAGTTGTTTGATTTTTTTTTTAAAGGAAGTTTTTATTAATTAATTAGTAAAATTTATTAAAAATCAAAAAATTATTAAGTGTATTGTTTCATCAAAATACAGTATTACTGGTTTACTAATTGGTTTTTTGGGGTAGCAGGTGTACTCTGAATTTGGGCATAAGATTAAGGTTCACGTACCTAAATTTATGGATCAGAAAACTGACCCTCAATGGTTTGATTGGATAATCGAATCACCGTATTGGCAAGTAAATCAAGTGAATCAAGTGACTCAGAGTCAACAACAGTGTATGCACATTTGCTCCCAAATGAATCACACAGTTTCATGGGCATCATTCTTTGCTTTCAAAGCCCAGCGTCTATGAATATTCAACATTCTGTAAAGAATACTACAAGTGGTTTTATATGGAGTAGCGGCGGCCCTGATTTCTTTATTTTTGGTTCGCTGATGGTAATAGTGCCAAAATCAATCTTCTCAGTCACAGATTATGACCATAGAATTGAATTAACAACCCATGATAATGTGAAATTTGTTGGGATTCATCTACTGTATAATACCGAGACTAAAACGATTGAAGATGTTGTGGAAAAACTTGTGATCACATCGATGCATTGAAATTGATTGATCCTGTGCTACCAGATATTTTCCTAGATATTGCTTGCTTCTTCATCGGATGGCAGAAAAAGAGAGTTGTTCAAATGCTGGAAACTTAGTACACCAATGTTGATTATCATATTGATATTCTGAAGACTAGATGTCTCCTAAAGATCAATGATCAGGATAAATTGGGGAGGGATGATCTGCTTCAACTTCAGGGAAGAAAAATTGCACGTAACAACTCTCTTGAGGAGTCTGAAAAACTTAGTAGATTGTGGCTATTAGCAGATATATATGATGCATTGAAGAAGCACAAGGTAATCTTATTTTATGTATGTATATATAAAAAGTGACTTGCAAGGTTACATATGACTTAATATGGGACGGGGAATTTTTTTTTACTTCTCATTCTCTTTGGATTACTTAAAAGGGAACATAAGTGATTGAAGGTATCGTCCCTCACGAAGGTTACCTTTGGGATAGAGATGATGCACTCACCGGAGAATCATTCACTTTGGAAACATTTGAAAAGATGAGCTAATTAAGATTTCTTTACCTCCGAAAGGTACATCTCACTTTAGAAACATTGCCTTTGGCATTGGGGAACATTCAATCACTGAGAGAACTTAATGCAGGAAATCTAACTGTTTCAATATTACCGGATTTGACTGGGCACCTTAATAAGCTTGTTAAGCTGTGATTAAATCGGAACAGGAACCTCAAACTCTACCAGTCACCATTTGCAAACTGAGATCAATGGAAATTCTTGATATCTCCAAATGTGATAAACTAGAAATATTACCAGATCAACTGTGTACTGTCACAAGTTTGAGGGAGCTAATTGCAGGTGGTGCTACTCTCTTAAAAAAAATTCCTCATGTTGAATCAAGCCATATGGCATTTTTATTGCAAAAGTTAGATTTTTCTCAGTGGTATTACCTCACTGACATCCAGTATCAGTAAGCTTTCAAACCTCAAGGGCCTATTTGGATAGGGGGTTACAAGAGGTTGGGTTGGGTTGGGTTAGAATGAGATGGGTTAGGTTGGGAAGGGATGGGCGTTGGGTTGAACCCTTACCTTGTTTGGATGTAAGGGTTGAATAATGAAGGGTTCAACCCTTACCTTATTTGGATGGAGGGTTAGGATGGGAAGGGGTTATAATATAATTAATTATTATTTTTTTAGAAATATTTATTCGGAAATATTTTTTTCCGAAATATTTTTTTTCGAAATATTTTATTCAGAAATATTTTTTCCCGAAATATTTCTTCAGAAATATTTATTTGGAAATATTTTTTCTCGAAATATTTATTCGGAAATATTTTTTCCCGAAATTTTTTTTCGGAAATATTTTTTTCGGAAATTTTTCGGAAAAAAAATTTTTGAATCAATATTTCCGAAAAAATATTTCCGAATCAATATTTCGGGAAAAAATATTTCCGGAATTTTTTTTCCGAAATACTGATCCAATATTTCGAGAAAAAATATTTTTTTTTGAAATACTGATCCGGAAATATTTTTTCCGCAATATTGGTTCGGAAATATTTTTTTTCCGAAATATTGGTTCGGAAATATTTTTTCCCGAAATATTGGTTCGGAAATATTTTTTCCTGAAATACTGATTCGGAAATATTTTTTTCCGAAATATTGGTTTGGAAATATTTTTTTCCAAAATATTGGTTTGAAAATATTTTTTTCTGAAATACTGATACGGAAATATTTTTTCCCGAAATATTGGTTCGAAAATATTTTTTCCCAAAATATTTAATTGGAAATATTTATTCCGAAATTTTTTTTCCCGAAATATTTATTCGAAAATATTTTTTTCCGAAATATTTATTCAAATATTTTTTTCAGAAATATTTATTCTGAAATATTATTTTCCGAAACATTTATTCGGAAATATTTTTTCAGAAATATTTATTCGGAAATATTATTTTCCGAAATATTTATTCGGAAATATTTTTTTCCGAAATATTTTCTGCGGAAATATTTTTTTCCGAAAATATTTTCTCGGAAAATATTTCTTCAAAGAAAATATTTTCTCGGAAAATATTTTTTCCGGATATATTATATCTAAAAATATTTTTTTCTGAAATATTTTTCAAAAGTATATCAATTAATTATGTAATATATATAATATACAAAATAATAATCAAAATAAATTACATGCTTATTACTGTTGTTTATACATGATTTAAAAGAAAAAATAAATTAATTAATTAAAAAGGCATTTCCATTATACTAGAACCCTCTCCCAACCCTGCATTTTAAACTTCTATCCAAACAAAGGTTGTGAAATTTGAACCCCTCTCAACCCAACCTATCCCTCCCCAACCCCCAATCCAAACAAAGCCTAAAGATCTGAATCATAAAGGTTGTATGTCTTTGGGAATATTACCAAATCTATCCAAATTGAAACAATTGGAGTACTTAAACCTTGAAGGTTGTTTGGCTGAGATTCAAGGCTTGAAGGGACTGACTTCTATTAGAGCACTTCATTTGAGAGGTTGCAACTCCTCTCTTCTGGCATGCATTTCTACAGAGAGTTTCTTTCAGGTTTAGTGGATCTCAAGCTCTTATTATTTTAAATAATCAAAGTCTTAAAGTAATAATTTCATGTTTCTAAATTCTAACAGTTAGAAGTTTCAAGTTACCATATTTAACGCGATATGCGCACTCAAGCGCAAAGGCCTCCTGGAACATAAGCGCAACGCGATATGCGATATGCGTGTTTTTTGAAAAAATGTGCAACAGTTGAAAAAAATGCATAAAAATACATTTAACATGTTATAGGCATATTGCATTGTTATAAAACATGTTAATGATAACCAGATTCAAACTCAAGGCATAAATACGAAGTCATGGTAACAAAATAAAGACATAGAATCAATTACAAGCCCTATAGATTAGTTCTAGTCTTCTCAACAATTGACAACCTGACATGAATTGAAAATCATCATCTTTAGACTCTTCTTGAAGATTTTCGAAATCGTTGGGTTGACTATCCTGGCACTGTTCTTGTTCCATTGCCCGGCTTGTATCGTTTGTGTGTCTATATATTCATTTTATATGTCTGTATCTTATCATTAACTAGCAATATTGCCCGTGCTACGCACCGGCTTTAAATTTAGTAAAATATATTATTCGTTTTTTATTTTATCTAACTTACATGTTATCAATGAATTGTTTTTCAACAAAGTCCTTTAAGTGCATCGAATGAACAAATAATACTACTTTTTAACAATAATAAATTAACATAAACCAAGTGTTACGCTTATTGACAAAAAAGTTTAAATTAACATCTTAAAACCATATATGCAAAAACCAAAAACCAAAAGATTGAAATAAAATGTCAATAGCAAAACCAATGCAAATTAACATGTTAAACCAAATATGCAAAAAGCATAATCCAAAACATTGAGATGAAATGAGAATAGCAAAACTCATGCAAGGGCCAATCTCTTATTAAACATTGAATTAATCCTAGACTGGAAGCAACAATTCCAACAACTTTGATGTCCATGTATTCAAAGTAATAATCTCTTATTAAACATTGAATTAATCTTAAGAGTTTTGTTTGTTTGACGATAAATTCATCGACGTTTATAATTCATCGACGTTTATAATATTACAGGAAAATGATTTAAAATTACTTTTTAATATAGAGAAAAAAATTGTATTTAAATATAGGAAAAATGCTTAATACGATAAAATTGTATTTAAAGATTATAAGGAAAATATTAATTGAATCCTTATTTTAAGTATAATCAAATTAATTTCAATATATATGTAATTTCGATATTACATATCTAAAATTTACTTGATTTGTTTTCATTTATATTTTGAAATAGACTAACTTGAGATATTAAATAGAGAAACGTAAAGCATTGTTTAAAACTTAAAACAAATCAAGTATTTTAATATAGTATTGGAACTACGAAAAACCAAACAATTATTCAAACATAAAAACCAACAGTAATAAAGCAGGGAAACACAAAATCCAAATTCCATAGTAATTGAAAAACTTGAAATAAATTGAAATGATGACATAAGACGAACATCGCCTCCACACGTGCAAGCTGTGCTAGCTTCAACAAAGAGGCAGCAAACGCATCATTCACTTCTCCTGTATCAAAGGATTAGAGATGTAAATAAGTTTGCATAAACAATTTAAATATGATCTAATAAGTGAAGTTTAATGTGTGAATATATGCTGAAATCAGTTGGTAGCATTACTGTGCCATTTTCATTTTCTTTGAGGTGGATTTTGCAGTATCCGGAGTGTATGCAGAAGTAGTCAGATCAATGATATTCTGAAACGATGACATAGTATACCATTAATATTACAATAAAAATAACTCATATAATATAGCAGAAGTATCCAACTAAGTAATAGCCATTCGAGATATTAGGCACTTACTCCTGAAAAACTGGAATTTGTGAAACCAGCCATAGTCTGCTGAGATGGTGAAGGCTGTGATGGTGAAGAATTAGGATTATGGATGTCTGAAGCATCAGTCACATAGAATAGTTTACTATCAAGCAGAACATTATCAGAGCTTATTTGCACAGTAAAAATGAAATCTTTTCCGGTGATTCCACATATTGGTGCTGGATACCCACTGGTTAATCCCATATGTACAAATCAACAACAATGATTTGTATAAGCCTTAGATTTTTAGGCCTGAATAACATGACTGAAAAGAACTCAAATACCTTTTTTGTTTCAGCAATAAGAGTAGTTGCAGTTCTACCAACTACACGTTTTGTAGCTTTATCCTTGAGAATGAAGTTAAAAGCCTCTGTAGAATCTTCAGCTAACACAACAATCTTGTACTTCTTCTCAGGAACGGGCATAGACTTATGGCATTCTGAACACTTGTACCTACCCTCTAGTTTGTAGACACTACCGTCACAAAAGGTACAACTATCATACCACCAATTATCATTCTGTTCAACAGTGATGATCTTCACAATGCAGTGATAGAATTTCTGTTGCATATATATGAATTAATCAGAGTTGGATATAAATAAAACCAAAGATAAATTGATAAATTACTTATGCCATATGTACTTTCTAACCTTCAATTCTTCAGTGTTTGTTTTCTCACCCAACTCTTTCAGGGTTATGGTTTGAATAACTTGAGCAACTGGAGCTGGAAGTTGAGATGGTTCTACATTCTCAGGAATTTTGTAACCTTTTTCCTCTAGCCTATAGTCAATTGTATTACCATTAACTATATATGAAATATAAGTTCTTACAAATTCAAAACTATTTACAAAAGACAGATTACAATTACCTAATCCTCATAGCATGGACAGAATCAGTATCAAGATTGAGATAAATCTTAGATGATGGTAAAGTATTGATATGAACAGAACCTGTAGGACATGAATAGTTTTACTTAGAGACATGGTGTTCTATACTTGGAACTCTATAGATCATAAAAAAGTAATTTTAAAAAATTCCAACACAAAATAAAATTCAACAAAACATAATACATACTCTTAAATATTTTCAGCTTGCAGCTTGTAACAATTGCAATAATTGGCTTCCCTTTAATGTTATCATAAAGCTCGTCAGCCGAGATGGAAAGGTTTCCCCAAACACATACTTTGTGAGTGTATCTACATATTTAAATCAGCATAATACTTCAAACATATGCAATCTAATTTGAATTTGAAAGAAAGAAGATCATAAGAATACCGTCCATCCGTAATTCTGAATTTGACAATGTTTCTTTCACCAAACATTTTCTGAATGACCTTCACACGTTCGAAATCTTCAACTACTCCAATGACATCTATAACAGATAAAATGCAGTAAAAAAATACTTGCAAGTAATTGAATTTAGAAAATAATGACAATAAAAGAAAATGTCTTAGATTGATAACCTGTAGAGTATTCCGGAGTTTCAGGGTTCTCATAGTTGCTCACAATACCAAACAATTCACTTAAATCAATGAATTCGAACTTGTGCATTGGGATCATGAAGTCATCTTCAGGAACGTTTTCAACATAAGTGGAGTTGGAGAAGTTGATGATTATCTTTGAACTGGTAGGTCTTAAACTACCAGAGGCATTCTTTGTGTAGAAATTAGAAATAATGTAAACACATCCCTCGACAATCTCAGCAACTTTTCCTTTCCAGTTGTCGGGATAAACAAAAGCTTGAACATGACGGTTCTAATTATACAAAAAATGAGGATTCGTTAAGTATTTTGTTAGCTATGAAATGATGGATTGATTATGTTCAAAAGTGATGAGAATGTTATCAGTATACAACTCGTTTTAAACTTACATCATCATCGAGCAGGATAAGATTATATCCCTTCAAAGCATCTTTTCCTCCAGATTGGTATGCAACAGAAGCCCACATCCTAGTCACACGCACCTTAATCTTCCAGTTAGTGCGAGATGTGTCCAGAGAAGATAACTGATCAAACATTTTCGATGTTGTATCTGTGAAAACATGATTTCTTATTATCTAAAAGGAGATAACAGAGATAAGTAGAAACAGTTTATGAACAGGAAAAATTAGTATGTCAAATAATATTAACTTACGTGGTAATCTAATGTTGTAATGGACTGCAGGAGTGATAACATATGTGTAGGTTACAGAGAATCAGTTTTCTTATATAGACTAAGAATGAAATTAGTATTTAAAACTTGGTAATGTATATCGGATATGAATGTATTGAGGAGGTGATTAGTCTAAATTCTAACTAACTGATATCTTAAACCGAGAAAATCAAATCAATTTGAAACAAACGTTTATATACCGCGAAACATTGGATTTGATTACTATGACTTTAAACGTGATTTGTATGGATAGGTTGTTAGGCAAAAAAATCATAAAGTAAACAAATATAGTATTAATGTACATAGTTTTTTATTTTAGTATAGTAATCAATATTTTCGGAAAAGATTAGAATAACATTTTGTTTATTTATGGAAAATTCTAATTTGTGTATATATTAATGTGAATGACATTAACCATAGTATTTTCCCAAATCAATTACATTTAAGTGCAATATATACGAATGACATTAACCTTAGTATTTTTTTCAAATCAATTACATTTAAGTGCAATATATACGAATAGTCAGAAAAATTCTATACAATCATTTTAGTGACACTTTACATGTCTAAGATATCAATTATATTTTTTAGATTCTTGCAGGTCATTTCGGGTCATTTGGTATTGTAGATCATTGTGAGGAAAAATGAAGGTCTATATATACTACAATAGGTTATTGCTGATCTTAAAGACGATAATCAAGCCTCATGTTACTGAAAGTTATCTGGATGAAAGGACATCCTTTCAATTTAACACATCTGGTTGCTTGGTTATTTGTAGACTTTACATTGATTCTGGTCTAACTGGACGCAAGACAATCAATGACATTGTTGGACGATTGTGTGCTAATGGTGGTGGTGCCTTCTCTACAATTTCATTATGAAAACAAAAATACTTTACGTGATAAACTCATTTGAAACAAAAGAAAACCGACACCTATCTTCAATATTTTAGTCTGATTGGAAAATATTTTTTCCGGAAATATTATATCTAAAAATATTTTTTCTGAAATATTTTTCAAAAGTATATCAATTAATTATGTAATATATATAATATACAAAATAATAATCAAAATAAATTATATGCTTATTACTGTTGTTTATACATGATTTAAAAGAAAAAATAAATTAATTAATTAAAAAGGCATTTCCATTATACTAGAACCCTCTCCCAACCCTACATTTTAAACTTCTATCCAAACAAGGGTTGTGAAATTTGAACCCCTCCCAACCCAACCCATCCCTCCCCAACCCCCAATCCAAACAAAGCCTAAAGATCTGAATCTTAAAGGTTGTATGTCTTTGGGAATATTACCAAATCTATCCAAATTGAAACAATTGGAGTACTTAAACCTTGAAGGTTGTTTGGCTGAGATTCAAGGCTTGAAGGGACTGACTTCTATTAGAGCACTTCATTTGAGAGGTTGCAACTCCTCTCTTCTGGCATGCATTTCCACAGAGAGTTTCTTTCAGGTTTAGTGGATCTCAAGCTCTTATTATTTTAAATAATCAAAGTCTTAAAGTAATAATTTCATGTTTCTAAATTCTAACAGTTAGAAGTTTCAAGTTACCATATTTAACGCGATATGCGCACTCAAGCGCAAAGGCCTCCTGGAACATAAGCGCAACGCGATATGCGATATGCGTGTTTTTTTGAAAAAATGCGCAACAGTTGAAAAAAATGCATAAAAATAAATTTAACATGTTATAGGCATATTACATTGTTATAAAACATGTTAATGATAACCAGATTCAAACTCAAGGCATAAATACGAAGTCAAGGTAACAAAATAAAGACATAGAATCAATTACAAGCCCTATAGATTAGTTCTAGTCTTCTCAACAATTGACAACCTGACATGAATTGAAAATCATCATCTTTAGACTCTTCTTGAAGATTTTCGAAATCTTTGGGTTGACTATCCTGGCACTGTTCTTGTTACATTGCCCGGCTTGTATCGTTTGTGTGGCTATATATTCGTTTTATATGTCTGTATCTTATCATTAATATGATATATATATATATATGTTGGCTGACTTAGGTTTTGGGACTTTTCTAGGACAGGTTTCTTTAAATAAGATCTGGTCAACAGCACAATCACCAAAAAATAAAAAAGCGCGCTTTTTCTGCGCTTCTTGCACATCGCTTAAGCGCTCAAAGCGCACAAAAGCGCGCCTTCGATGAAGTTGCATCGCATAACCAAAGCGAAGCGCTTCAGCCTCGCATCGCATCTCGCATATGCGAGCACATATGCGCGCTTTTAATAACATTGCCAACAACTCGTGTTTCTTCTACTTATTTAAGTATTTTGTACGGAAATTTCGACGAGAAACATCAAAAAATAAAGGTAAATAATAAAAAATCAATATTATCTATAAATGTCTAATTGCAAAATTTACTTTATTTTAGTTGATGAACAACCGAAAATTACAAAGAAATTACCCTTTGAGAAGAAGCTGGGGAAGTTGGCTAGTTCCCCTAGAGTAATGTAATTGTTGGCTAACTTCTTGTTTTGTGTTTGTTATATTTTGCTAGATATACTCTGAATTTGAGCATCAAATTGTAATTTGCATTCGGTCAGAAGAGTTTCCAGAATGGATTGATCGAAGTGAACATGGGACAAGTTGGACAACAATGTCTTTGGAGTTACAGCCAAATTTGTCCGACAATTACTTCAGCATCACTCTCTGCTTTTACTGCCAACTAGATCCTAAGTCTTTTGTGAATGATTTTACTGTTAAGACTTCTGCAAGTAATTTTTTACGGAGCAAAACGCGGTTAACTGTATATGACTCATGTATGGTAATAGTACCAAGTTCAATCTTCTCAACCAGGGATGGTGACCGCAGAATCGAATTAACAACCGATGTAGATGCAGAAATTTCAGGACTTCACCTACTGTACAAAACAGAGAACTGTAGGAAACGAAAAAGAGGAGCAAAACGCTGAACGGTAGAAAAGATAGAAAATGACTAAGTGGGTGTTTGGGGTATCTTAAAAAATGTAGCTTATGACTTATAAGCACTTATGTCATATAAGTGATAAGTAGAGCATAACTTATAAGTCACTAAAGTGTTTGGTAAATCAGAACTTATAATCAGTAAACTGTTTGGGTAAATCAGAACTTATAAGTTAGCTTTTTTCTATAATTTTCAAAATATTTGTTTTTTATATATAACAATGGATGTCAATGAATAGATCTCGATGAGTAGAGAAATTTGAGATATACGTATCAATTTTCTAATGAATGGATCGAGAGATATATGGTTTTGAAGATTTGAAGGATATTATATATTGCGTATATCGAGAAATAAGTTATAAGCATAAGTTGAATGTTAGGATTTCCTAACATTCAACTTATGTGATTATAAGTTATAAGTTGAGACAAAACTTATTTTGGCAAACACCCCCCATAAGTGCTTATGGCCTTATAAGGCATAAGCTCCGACTTATATGGAAAGCCAAACAGGCCCTAAGAACTATATCTGTTTATTGTCAACACTGCAATTGATGGTGATCCTTTGTGGTGGTAAAAAGAGCCCATTGATTACTTTTGAAAATTTGGTTGATTTATTGTAGGTGGGAAGTGTTGATTTTTCATTGCGTGATGAGATTGCATGACTTTTACAAACTTACCAAACTGCATCTGCTACTTTCTATGGCTATTGTGCGTTTACTTTTTAATAACCAATCAGCTATAGTGCTCTACTAACGAATTGTTCGCTTGCAATTTCTCATATCCAAATCCAAGTTGGCTATTTTCAGTTTCGTTGAAAATTTTCAGTTTTTTAGCAAGCTGCCTGACATAATTGGTCAAGAACTCAAGATTAGGGCGGAACCATTGATGCTAATTTAAACTCTACTCTCGACTGAACTGAAATTATCAATAGGAATTTTTTTGGTAGGAAATTTATTTTAAAATCCGGGTAATATACAAAACTTATTGATATTTAATCCAATACTATTTCAAAATTCTAATTCACCGTTCATCGACAAATCAATAAAATGACATATTTATAGGGTGGTGATATTTGCACATCCTAAATTGATGGTTGCACCCTTAATTGTTTATTTGACTAGATTACCCTCATTTTATTTCTTATTGTCCACTTTATCCTCTCATTCAAGCATTTGCTTAATTAGAATCATTTTTTTATTTAATTTGATTCCGTGCAAATTGTATTTTGACTTTTTCTTAATTTTTTTTATCTTATTACAAATATGAAATACGAAAAAAGTTGATTTTTGCAAAAATTTAGTGAAAAAATTATAAATGTGGTGTTAATTATCATAAAGAATATTGATTCTAGTAAAATTTGAAACAACGAATAACACAACAAAGAAATTGCAATTTTTTTATATCGTATTTAAATTTTTTAAAATCTAACACAAATAAAAATTGTAAATACAAATGATCACTTCAAGACAATATACTTGATTTACTTATTTATTTTTGTGAAAAGTTAAAAAATTCATTAACTAAAAGTTATACGACATCCATTAAAATAATTAAAAAATGTAATACGAGTTTATATGTTTATTTTTATTTTTATTATTTTATTATATGCTTGATATACTTGAGTTTAACTCAAAGAATTATTTGGAGAAAATAAAGGATTAAAAGAATGAAAATTTTAATATAGGTTTTTAATCAGTTTTGATTCAAAAATTGACTATAATTTATTTGGATACAATTTATTTGTATCACCTGATTTAGTAATAAAAAAATGCATCAAATATAATAGAATTTGACAAAGGGTTTCATGTGCCTGAGGATGACCTCAGGTTTGAACCCTGAGGATAGAACAAATCAATACAAATTTTAAGGGCATTTGTGTAAATTACTGATAAAAAATTTAAATTTACAAAACTGCCCCTACGGGACCCCTTATTTTATAAGCAATATTCTTATAACCTCAGGGAGATCCTGAGGTTGTCCTCAGGCCCAGTTTTCTCATTGACAAATAAGTTAAAGTAAGAGAAAAATAAGGATATTATGATCAAATACAATAAAAGGGTGTGCAACCATCAATTGAGGTGCATCACCCTATTTATATGTTGGATAAATGAATCCATCACCCATTTATTGTGCAAGAATGACAACAAATTCAAACAAGTGGATAGGCAAAGAAAGTGATGGTGTGATTGTGTTGTTCTCCGTAATTCCCAGTTGATTTCTCTATTAAAGGTGTTGAAAAAATGTCAGTGTGTAGGGTAGCCGGCGGCCCACTGAGACTGTTGCAGTGACCATTTCCATGAACAATAATATTTTTCTTTTTCTTTTGCTAGTTATTTGGTTGGTGTTTAAAATTTTCTTCTTTATTTTGAGTATAGCTTATCTATAACCTTTACTATTATTAATACTAAATGATAACTTATGTGAAGTAAGGATCGAGAAAATTAATTTAAATTGATCATTAGTTTATTATTTTGAATGATCTTAAAATATTATGTTTTTTATACAACACAGTAGGTTATACAGTAGTAAAGAAACAATTATATTTATAACAGAATTTAATAATTCTGGAAGATAAGAATTTTCGGGTGAAATCAATAATGGAGATTGAATCATCATTAGAACGGGTTTTTTTAATTATTAGTAAAATTTATTATAATTTAAGATTATTTTAAAAAAAATCAAGAAAATACGATATATATGGCTCTCATAGATTATTTTGTAACTCAATATGATTATAATAAAAAAATTACAATTGTTTTAAAATTAAGCAATTTTAATATTTTATTAAAGATAACTTGGAGTCCTAAAATAAATAGGAATAAAGGGCCGGAAAGAACCGCAATTGTTTTAGGATTACAACAATTATATTATTTTATTATTTTTTTTACAAAATTCTAGAAAAAATAGGAATAAAGGGGTGAAACCAAAAAAAGGTGGAACCAAATTTGGTACTGAAATACAATTTAAAAGATGGTTTCGCTTATTAATATAAAAAAACTAATACGATATAGTCTTTGAATAATTTTATAATGTTCAGTTAATTTAATGAAGTGCACTTGTAAATTTATTGTGTCCGGTACCTCGTGTTAATTAAAATAATTGCAAAAAGAGAATTATAGTTATAATTGGTTTTTTATTTTCTAATTAAAAAACAACATAGAATTCTAATAGAATAAGGAGTTTAGGGGTGAAACCAAAATATGGTGCGAACCAATAATTGCAAAAAGTGAATTATAGAGTTATTAGAGGTCTTATATTTTTTAATTAAAAAAATAACATAGAACTCTAGTAAAAATAGGAATTTAGGGCTGAAAGCAAAATATGGTACGAACCAAAATAGTAGTATACAGGAGATAGTAGAAATAGGAGCTTAGGGGTGAAACTAAAATATTGTGCGAACCAAAATAGTAGTATATAGGAGTTTAGGGTGAAACCAAAATATGGTGCAAGCCAATTAAAAAGGGGCTTCAATTATTAATAAAGGTTATTGAAGTGAAACCCTCATTTAATGGCACCTAAAATTTGGTTCGAACTACCTAAAATTTGGTTTGCACTATATTTGTTGGTTCACACTATATTTTGGTTTCACCCTTAAAATCCTATTTTCCCTAAAATTCTATGTTGTTTTAAAAAAAACTAAAATAAAAATAGAAATCCTATGATAATTATAATTTTTTTATTTGTAATTTTTTTTAATGTAATCATATTTTCCCTAAAATACTATGTTCCTTTACAAAAAATTAAAAATAAAATTATTATGATAATTATAATTCTTTTGTAAAAGAATGACCAAATTACACTAATTTTAGGAACTCACTACTTAAAATACTCATCGACGGAAGGAACTGTCCTTTGTGTCCACCAAATATGCATGTCCAAGATGCGTACTCCCCTCACGCAAACAATGCGTATTCTGTATAAAGAATAATTGTCAATACCAAAACTTACTTTAGAGCATCTCCAAGAGCCTCTCTACTAGGCCTGTCAACGGGCCGGATTCGGATCGGGGCGGATATTTTTTAGTCCGATCCGTTCGGGTTTCGGATTTTCGGATCGGAGGTCCGACCCGTTTAATTAAAAAAAGAAAAATATGCAAAATTATAAAATTGACATATCTAGATTTAAAATTCCATAAATTCATTTGATTTGGTAATTTAACGGTCAACTAGTATTTTGATTAGTACTTTAACTTGTATTCAAATTTTTAGATGTTATTCGAAAAGTCAATATATTTTTTTATAAATTTTATATTATATATGAAAAATAAAATATATATAATATATACTAAATAATAAATATATTATATTATATATATTATATAATACATATAAATAATAAATATAACATATATTATATATATATAATATACTATAGATATGTAGATATATTTTATATATTATATATTATATATAATAAATATATTACATATAATATATAAAAAATATATAAAATATTTAATATATAAATATATTCGGATCGGATCGTTAACGGATCGGATCTTGCTAAATCCATACCCGCTCCTTATCGGATCGGATCCTTATCGGATCGGATCCATATCGGATCAGATATTTTTTTGAAGGATCCATACCCGCTAATTTCGAATTGGATCGGATCGGATCGGATCAGATTCTTGATCCATTGACAGGCCTACTCTACTCTAGCTCTTAACTCAAAAATTGAGTAGAGAGAACAAAAATGTTGCTCCAAGAGACTTTTAGTGGCTTTTAAAAATACTAAGAGCTTCTTCTTTCTCCTCTATTTTAAGAGCAACTAGTAGCTCTTAACTTATATTTTATTAGTAAAAAATTGATTGTTCTCTCTCCTCTATTGAATGTTTGTACTAATGGAAATAAAATATGAATAAAATATAAAATAAAGAGCAATTATAGAAAGTATTGTTTGAGTTGACACACAAATCAATGTAATAACTTGCTAAGAGCTTAATTGTTTATAATATGTTTAGAAGTGAACTAAGAGACTCTTGAAGATACTCTTATAAGCTCTGCTCCAAATTCAATATTCAGTTTGCCTAAACAACATCATTCTATTTGTTGTTCTAACGTAAAGAAATAACTAGCTTTGTAGCCCATGCGAGGCACGGGCATGTTCTAGCTCATTGTCATTATATATTTTTTCAATTCCTTATAATGTATGTACTGTACTAAGGTGAGAGTGAGAGGGTCTATAATAGCATATATAACATTCTCATGGATAGAGAAAAATACACATAGGTAGGTAATAGTGTGTTGTAGCCATGTGTTGAAGAAGCAAACATAATCTATTACAAGAGTAATGCACGGGCTGTAGTCATATAATTATTGGTCCCGATCACAGTCGTGACAAATACTTTATTATGCATTGAGTTTTCTGGAGACCCGAGGCAGGTGTGCTTGCTCAAATGTTTTAGTGGATATGCTTTACATTATTCAAACAGGCCCGTTGATTTTTTTGGAAAGACATTTGGATGTTTAGTTTCGGCAGTGAAGCAAGCGTAGAGGATGGCGGTGAAGGGCTTAATGGCGGCACTAGTTATTGTCGGGTGGTTGGTGATGTTTTCGGTATTTGATGATATCCTCAATCATAATCATGGCCGCCTTACTTGAATGAGTAGTTTCTTTTTTTGTAACCGCTAAAGTACACTGGGCTCCATTGATGGTCCGCATAGCGTGTGGGAATGTTGGGATTCCATCCACCTATTGAGAGGGTGGAAGAAAGTTGTTTAGCGGTGGTTGTTAGTTTTGACCGATGTCTAAATGAAAGCCAATGAGTAGTATTGTAGGCAGTGGAAAGCCGTGCGTATAAATTAATGGAACGAATACATACCAGTTATAGCCCGTGCAAGGCACGGGCTTGCTAGTAAAATCATGTTGATATGTATTTATGTTACTTTATAATTAAATGGTGCTTGAAAATGTTAATGCTTAGTACGCAAAATATATCTAAAAGATTATCTATTCATGATGTATATATAACAAAAAATAAAAATATTCACAAAAATGATATCTAGCACAGTGGTAAAAAAAATCTCACTTCTAAGTTAGAGGTAAGGGGTTTAATTTTCATTAGAAACATTTTTTTTTATCATTAATATAATATATGAGGGGTAATTTAGTAATTTCATGATAATTAAATTGTCTCATGATATATTAATAATGTGTTTTATAATATATTCAAAATTGATGTAGCATAGTGATAAGGAATCTCTATTCTAAGCTAGAGATAATTACCAAAATGCCGATTTTTTATACCAAAATACCGATTTTCAGATTCTGGCCCTTTTTACTGACGAAATACGCTAGTGCGTGAGGCGTATCCTGTGCCACGCATGTCTGAGTTGCGTATCATCAGTCACGCATGTCTGAGTTGCGTGATGACATCATATGACGTCATTCTTCATAGAACACGTCGGTCGTCTCTCTTGGCTCAAAATCGCCGCCATGGTCGCAAGTCGTCGATCTCAACCATCTTTTTAGCTGAGCACATAAAAACCATCGCCACAGATCACTCTACCTTTCTCCCATATCTGTTTTAGTGATACATGGCCCCGTAGGGGCGTGTTGAAGGTCACCGGAGATTCAATCGAAAAATTAGAGTCGAATTGGGTGTTTCCAATCGTGCATTAGAAACGTAATAAAAATGGTACTTATGTGTAGAGCTTGAAACAATGATTCTAGTGGCATATAATACGTTATGGGAATACTGATGGTTTGGATGGACGGAATCGATAAAAAAACCGGCGAAAATCGTCGCCTCCTCTGCGGAGATGGAGATGATGTGGGATACGCCAATTGAGTCGGCATGTCTGATGATACGCATGTGCATGAGGCGTATTATGCCCTGTTTCCGCCAATTCCAACAATGCATGTTCAAGTCATGCCTGTGCAGTAGGCTTATTGAAGGATTCGTTACACGCAATAGCGTATTAGGTCAGTAAAAAGGGCCTTTGTTCCGCTTTTCAGTATTTTGGGTCATCATTATTTATTTTTTATTATTTATGGCCTTCACCCTCTAAGTTAGAGGTCAATGATTCAATTCTTGTTAGGAACAATTTTTTTTATCATTAATATTATATATGGGGTTGTCTCGCGATATATTAATAATTTGTTTTTATAATATTTTCAAAATTGTTGTCTGGCCTAGTGGTAAGGAATCTCCCTTCTAAGTTAGAGGTCAAGGGTTCAATTCTTTTTACGAACAATTTTTTATCATTAATATAATATATGAGGGTTGTCTTACCATATATTAATAATGAGTTTTAAAATATATCCAAGACTCATGTCTAGCATAGTGGTAAGGACTCTCAATTCTACCTTATAGGTTAGGGGTTCAATTCTTACTACTTGAATCATTTTTTTTTATTATTAATACAATATAGTAGCTGAGGCATCTAGATGGCAGTTCAACGGGTTCTAGAAATATTCATTTTTCAATTAAATTTTTTATTTTTATTTATATTCTCTAGGATTTCAATAGTTTTAATTTTTGGGATTCAACATTTTCATTTTGAATTTTAGAAATAGTCCGAATGAAGAATAAACTGTATACGGACCGTAAACTTTAAACCATAAATCCTAATTTATCATGATTTTTAAAAAACTGGGGCTGACCCCCGATTTTTTAAAAATCAGGTTGCGTATGTAAGGTTATTAGTATTTTTAAATAGTGTTTGCAAATACATATTTACCAAAAAAAAGGTAACATCACTTAAAGTAGCGTTTTAGGTTTAAAAACACGCAAATAAATAAAAAAATTAGTACAACAAATTCACAAATATTGAACTATACGCATCCTATCAATCCGTTGTCTAATTGAAAAAAATATTAAAACATTGAAAAAAAATATTAAAGCAAATTCACAAATGAGTTCACGCATGCTATGAATGCGTGGACTAATTTAAAAAATTAAAAAAAGAACACAAATGTTGGATATGCGTATTGCAGGAACAGTAATATCAAGAACACGTATAATAACAATGCATAACCTGCTTCTTAAAAAAAATATGAAGAACACACATGTTGGACATGCGTGTTAGAAGCTACGCATATTGGACATGCATGTTAGAAGCTATGCATGTTGGAAATGCGCAGTTGATCGATATTTTGGGCGGAACGGCGCGCAAGTGGGTATTTTGGTTATTTGGTTTGAAAAGGTGGGTATTGGGAGATTTCACCCTTCTTTTGTTTTTAACTTTTTTTACTAGAAAAAACCAACGATCAAAAACCACCAGAAGGTAAAACACCAACAAATTACAATGTACAATCTAGGGTTACTTGATATAAATTTTTGTAAAACACCAACGAATACATAGCCTGATCGTATAACATTTTATAAAATACTAAATAATCTATAACCTTTATTAATAAATCTCTGTTTAATGGTACTTTCGTAACAAATTTGGTTTCATATTCTTATTCCCCTAAAATTCATATTATTTTCTTAAAAAAATTGTTTGGAATTTTGTTATAATTATAATTTTTTTACTATAATCTTACTGAATTGTACAAATAACGTATCTATTAGAATTAGAGCCATATATGTTATGTTTTCTTGATTGTTTAAAATATAATCTTAAACAAATAAAAAATAAAATCTATATCAATAACATTTATTAATAAGAAAAACCCCTTTTTTATGTACTACTTTGTACCAATTTGGTTCGCATCATATTTTGGTTTCACCCAAGACTCCTATTTGCTATTTACCTTAGAATTCTACGTTATTTTGCAAAATAAATAAAAAATCCTATTACAATTATAATTCTTTTTTTACAATTAAATCAAAAAAAGACTACGAATACATATGTTGATCTACGGTGACATGCTTATCTATAACAAACGAAATACTTTTTTAATGGACCTCGATACCAAAATTTGGTTCCACCCCTAAGATTCTTATTTCTCCAAGGATTCTATATTATATTTTAATAAAATAATAAAATTGTTAATACTTATAATTGTAATTTTTTATTATAACTCTATTCAGTTCATAAAGAACGTATTTATCATAATCATGTACATTTTAACGTGTATATCAGAATAATTTAGTTTTATTTTCTTAAATTAACTTAAATAAATAATATATAAAATGACCATTATTAATAAGCAAATTCTTTGTAAATAACGTAATTTTTTATAAAAAATTAATGATCAATTAATTAAATTTTCTCCGGCCCTTATCATCTAATATCTTGTTAGTAAGTGAAATTCCGTTTTAGTGATACTTCCTTTTAGATTCGTGTCTTCTAGAATTATTGAAATTCTGATGCAATTATAATTCTTTTATTATAAACTAGTGACTTGCATAAATATCATAGTTTTCTTTTGTACTTTTATCATTTTTAATGTATTTTAATTTAATGATAAATAAAAAAATTCTTATAAAAATTTAATAAAAAAATGATCAATTTAATAAATTATTCTGATTTGTGCTTCACATGTATTATCATTTAGCATAAATTTTTATTCAAAAAAAGAAAATCATTTAGCATAAATTAATGCATAATATCTAAAATAATTTATTTACATAAAATATTTTGATTCTGCTTATGATAAGTATTTTTTTAGTAGTAATGAGGCACGAGTCACTGAAACATTACTCCGACAATTGCTACGTAGTTTTTTTTTTGTTTTGATTATGCAGACTTATATATCTAACAAAATTTAGTATCTGTTCTAAAATAATTTTCGAAATGAGCAAAAATAATAATTGAAAATAATAATAATTTAGTCCCTGAAACATTACTCCCTAAAACATTACTCCCGCAATTGCCTAATTGCTAACAATAATAATTGAAAATAAAGGAAAATTGGTACGAATAATTGAACCAAGGGCCACTCAATTTGTTATCCATACATTTCATTCGTTTTCTTCCAATTATCGAACACTCCTCAGACTTTAACTTTCATGTTCAAGACAGCGTGTTTGGTTAACTTAAAAAATGTTACTTATCACTTAAAGTGCTACTTACTCACTTTAAGTGAAAAGTGATAATTTTTACTTAAAGTTAGGTGTATCTGTTTGGCTAATTCCACTTAAAGTAAATTTTATTTTTAAAAAATTAATTTTAAAAAAAAAATTATATTTTTTTGAAAGTATAAAATACAAATATATGCAAAGAATACAATACAAGTTAAAAGGTGACTTAAATACATAAAAATTGATATACGAAAAAAAATAAGTGGAAAAAAAGTACCTCCAAGCTACTTTTTTTTTTTAGCCTACTTTCCACTTTAAGTGGCTCCACTTAAAGGTTAGCCAAACAGATGATTTTTACTTAAAGTGGGCTAAAAAAAAATTAAAGGAACCCCAAACATGCTCTATATTCACATCATTCTTATACAACTTGATCTTCCGGTTCTTTTAAATTTGTTGTCTGAACAACCCTTCTCAAACTCCCTCCTCTTTTCCTACAGATTCTATCTATGGCTTGTGCAACTAATTCTCAAACTCAATTATTAACCCTTGTTTCTCCTATTTTAGCCATGAAAAATTAACTTCCCTTTTTTATGTATGCATATTCAGATCATTCACCTATTCATCTTTGTAGGAATATTTGAGCAAGGGTCACTCATTTCTGTTATCCATACATTTTCTTCTAATCATCAAACTCGAATCTCCTTTTAGCAACTTACAGATATTATTGTTTTTGTATTTGTTTTCGACATGATTCGGAGATTCATACTTTGGTTATCCCATTTGTGGGGCCTGTTGTGTGAATTTATAATGCCTTCTACACCTGCAGTTACTCAAACTCCATCCCCCCCTGCTTCTCAAACTCAGTTAACCCTTGTTTCCAGTTCAGCTCCTACTCACTTTGACGTTTTCTTGAGCTTCCGCGGTGAGGACACTCGACTAAACTTTACTGGTCATCTGTACCAAAGACTACATGACCATGGAATTAATACTTTTAAGGATGATCCTGAGCTACACAGCGGCGAAGTCATCTCAGATGCATTGCTAGATGCTATTAGGAATTCCAAGACTTACATTGTCGTCTTCTCTGAAAATTATGCTACTTCACCTTGGTGCCTTGACGAGCTGGCAGAGATCCTCAATTGTCACAGAACAATGCAGAGATGGGTTATTCCTGTCTTTTACAAAATTGATCCATCAGTTGTGCGACACCAAACTGGCAGTTTTAAACAAGCTTTTAAGGAACATCAAAAACGATTTCGAGGTGAAAGAGAGAAACTTGAAAATTGGCAGCTTACAATTAAGGAAGTTACCGACTTTTTAGGACACCGCGTATCCAAAGACAGGTCTTTCAAATATATTTATATTGATTCATAAGATAGAGAATTCATTACATTAACCTACATGCTAACAGTATATTGTGGTCCTATGTAACTACCTATCATGCTCTGTTTTATAATAAGAAGAATCACATTTCAGGTCTGAAGCTGATGTTATCAATGAAATTGTTGATGAGCTTCTACTCAAAATAAATCCCAAGACTTTAAATGTCGCCAAATTTCCAGTTGGGTTGGATTCTCGTGTTGAAGCCATAACAACATTGTTGAGCAGTGACACAGAAGGTGTCATTAAGTTTGGTATATATGGTATGGGTGGTGTGGGCAAAACAACTCTTGCCAAAGCTCTTTTTAATCAACTCGTAGGAGGAGGAAGCTTTAAGGGCAGCTGCTTCCTGGCAAACGTCAGGGAGGCTTCTGGTACATTCAAAGGCCTGGAATCTTTACAACAGCAGCTTATTAATGACGTTCTTAGATGTACAACCAAAGTTGAGGTTCACAATGTTGACCAAGGAATCAAGTTGATAGAAGCTAGAATCTGTTCAACAAAAGTTGTGGTGGTTGTTGATGATTTAGACGACCTCAATCATCTTCAATTACTGGTAGGACCATTTGCTTCTGGGAGTGTAGTTATTGTAACTACAAGGGATAAAGAAATACTGGATAAAACTGAAGTAGAAACCAGTTATCAATACTTGGTAAATACGTTGGATGATGCTGACTCACTAGCACTATTTACGCGACATGCATTTGGAAATGCTGAACCGAGCGACACTTTTAGGGAATTGTCTAAAGACATATTACGTCTTGCTGCTGGTCTTCCTTTGGCTCTCGAAATTTTTGGCTCACATTTGTTTAACAAATCAGAAGATGGATGGAAATATTACATTGAGAAACTGCAGCGAATTCCTAATAGTAATATTCAGCAAAGACTTGAAATTAGCTTGGATGCATTAGAATCAGATGATCCAGTTCTGAAGAAAGTGTTCCTCGACATTGCTTGTTTTTTCGTAGGATGGGAAAAACAAGAAGTGGTTCACATAATGGATAGTTATTATTCCTACGCTGATCATTTTATTGATATGTTAAAGAAAAGATGTTTGCTAACTTTCAGTAATGGTCGGCTGGGGATGCATGATCTGCTTCAGGATGTAGGAAAGGAAATTGTGCGTAACAGCTCTCCTGATGAGCCTGGAAAAAGAAGCAGATTGTGGGCATCAAATGATATATGTGACGTGTTGAAGTATCAAAACGTAATTATATATATATATATATATATATAGATATTCAACAATGTTTTCTGATTCATCTAATTGCTTACCACTTTGATAAAAAGTTTTCCTTGAAATGTAGGTATATAAGATTGCTTATAAGATAAACTTATGTGCCGAGGAAAACCCTAGCTATACCACTTTCACACTTTCAAATATTTTATAAACATTGGTCATCAACTTTCTTCTTAATACTTACTATATACCTATATATTTGTCAGGGAATGAAAGAAATTGAATGTATCATCTGTAGATATGGAGAATGTGCACTGGATGGAGTAACACTCAATGCAGACACATTCAAACGGATGAGAAAACTAAGATTTCTTAAACTCGAAAAGGTAAATCTTACCGGAAGCTTAGAACAGAAATTTGAAGATCTGAGATGGCTCTATTGGAAGCATTGCCCTTTAGAGTGTTTACCTTCTGAATTTTACCCGCAAAAACTTGCAATCCTCGAGTTGACTTATAGCAACATGAGAACAATGTGGGAGCTAAACATGGTAGGTAGTCCAAGCATGTTCATTTCTTGCATATATTACAATTACAATCTATATAAAATTGCCTGATTTAATTTCTCCCGATTGCACTCATGTTTACAGGTTCCACATGTTTTTGGAAACTTAAAGGCAATAAACATTTCATACTCTCTAGATTTAATTACAACACCAGATTTCACGAAATTACCATGTCTTGAAACTTTAGATCTTGAGTGGTGTGAAAGCTTGGAGGAGGTCCACATATCAATTGGAAGTTTAGAGAGGCTTGATTCCTTAAATTTGGAGGGTTGTAAGAAGCTAAGAAGTCTTCCGGACACCATCTGCGACTTGAGAGCATTGAAAGTTCTAAATATTAGTAAGTGCAATAGTTTGGAAGCTTTGCCTCTACAACTGGGCAACATTAAATCCCTAACAAAGCTCAATGCTGGTGTACTAAGTGTTTCAAAGTTACCTGAATCGATCGGAGATCTTAATAAGCTTGTTGAGTTGGATCTAAGCGAAAACAAGAACCTTAAAAGTCTTCCAAACACCATTTGCAAATTAAGAGCATTGGAAATACTAAGTATTAATCATTGCTATAATGTGGAAGCATTGCCCGTTAAATTGGGGAATATTGAATCTCTAAAAAAGCTCAGTGCGTGGTCTCTAAGTGTTTCTAAACTTCCAGATTCCATCGGAGATCTTAAAAAACTTGTTGAGTTGGATCTAAGCAAAAACAAGAACCTTGAAAGTCTTCCAAACACCATTTGCAACTTAAGAGCATTGGAAGTACTACGTATTAATGATTGCAGTAATGTGAAAGCATTGCCTGTTAAATTGGGGAACATTGAATCTCTAAAAAAGCTCAATGCGTGGTCTCTAAGTGTTTCAAAACTGCCAGATTCGATCGGAAGTCTTGCTAAGCTTGTTGAGTTGGATCTATGGGGTAACAAGAAACTTGAAACTCTTCCGAAAACCATTGGCAACCTAAGATCCCTGGAAACTCTTAGTATTGATAATTGTAAAAAATTACAAACATTACCAGATGAGTTGTGGAAGATTACAAGGTTGAGGGAGCTAGATGCAAGTGATGCTAAACTGTTAAAAAAGCTTCCAGATGTAGGATTAAGCCAGATTGCATTATCATTGCAAGAATTGAATTTATCGTCTAGTGGTATAATTGCCCTGCCATCAGGTTTTAGTCAGCTGTCAAACCTACAATCTCTTCATCTTACTTCCTGTTTTCAACTGCTTTCCATTCCAAAACTTCCTCCAAATCTGAAACGGATACATGCATCTTATTGTCGGTCTCTGGAAAGATTACCAAATCTATCCAATTTGAAACACTTGGAGGTATTGAACCTTTCATCTATCCAATTTGAAACACTTGGAAATATTCAAGGCCTGGAGGATCTCATTTCTATTAGAAGTCTTGGTTTGAGAGGTTTGACCCATAGGCATCTCCCAAAACGATTGTTCAAGGTTCGTTCATCTCAATCTCTTTTAATTACTTAGTATTACTGGTATACTTAATTGTTTTTTTTGGGGTAACAGGTGTACTCTGAATTTGGGCATCAGATTAATGTTCACGTATCTGAATTTATGGATCAGAAAACTGATCCTCAGTGGCTTGATTGGATAATTGAATCACCATATTGGACAAGTGAATTAAGTGAATCAAAGTCAACAAGTGACTCAAAGTCAACAACAGTGTATGCACATTTGCTGCCAAATGAGTCACACAATTTCATGGGCATCATTCTTTGCTTTCAAAGAATACTACAATTACCATTTGGTTATTCTGTTAAGAATACTACAAGTGGTTTTGTATGGAGTAGCGGCGCCCCTGATTTCTTTTTTAATGGTTCGCTGATGGTGATAGTGCCAAAATCAATCTTCTCGGTCACAGATGATGACCACAGAATTGAATTAACAACCCATGATAATGTAGAAATTGTTGGGATTCATCTACTGTACAATACCGAGACTGAAACGATTGAAGATGTTGTGGAAAAACATGTGATTCACATCGATGCATTGAAATTGATTGATCCTGTGCTACCAGATATTTTCCTAGATATTGCTTGCTTCTTCATCGGATGGCAGAAAAAGAGAGTTGTTCAAATACTGGAAACTTATTACACCAATGTTGATTATAATATTGACATTCTAAAGACTAGATGTCTACTGAAGATCAATAAGTCAGATAATAAGTTGGAGATGGATGATCTGTTTCAATATCTGGGAAGAAAACTTGCAGTTAACAACTCTCTTGAGGAGTCTGAAAAACTTAGTAGATTGTGGCTATCAACAGATATATATGATGCGTTGAAGAAGCACAAGGTAATTTTATTTTATATATGTATATATAATTTTATTTTATATATGTATATATAAAAATTGTCTCGCAAGGTTCCATATGACTTAAATGGTACGTTGCAACTTTTTACTTCTTGTGTACAAATGTAGAAGAACAAGAAAACAACTCCCTACCTCTTTTCTCATTCTCTTTGAATTACTTAAAAGGGAACAGAAGTGATTGAAGGTATCGTCCCTCACAAAGGTTACTATTGGGATGGAGATGATGCACTCACCGGAGAATCATTCACTTTGGAAACATTTGAAAAGATGAGCAAATTAAGATTTCTTTACCTCCAAAAGGTACATCTCACTGGAAGCTTTGAGCAGACATTTCAAGATTTGAGGTGGCTCTGTTGGAAGCATTGTCCTTTGAAATGTTTACCTTCTGAATTTTACCCCCCAAAACTTGTTATTCTTGAGTTGCCTCACAGCAATATCATAACAATGTGGGAGCTAAACATAGTAGGTACTTTGAGCATGTTTCTTTCATATATGATAATTAGTATAATAATGTGTCTGACTTAATTACTCCCATTTACAGGTTCCCCATGTTTTTCAAAAGCTAAAGACTCTAAACATGTCGGATTCCCAAGGTTTAACTACAACTCCAGACTTCACTAAATTACCGTGTCTCGAAACGTTGAATTTCATGGGCTGTAAAAGCTTGGTGGAGGTCCATATATCAATTGGTAGTTTGGTGAGGCTTGTTTCCTTATATTTGCAGGGTTGTGTTAAACTAAGAAGTCTTCCGGACACCATTTGTAACTTGAGAGCTTTGGAAGTTCTAGATATTTGTGATTGCAGTTGTGTGGAAGCATTGCCTATGGCACTAGGGAACATTCAATCACTGAGAGAACTCTATGCAGGGAATCTAACTGTTTCAGTATTACCAGATTCGGTTGGACACCTTAGTAAGCTTGTTGAGCTGAGATTAAATAGTAACAAGAACCTTAAAACTCTGCCAGTCACCATTTGTAACCTGAGATCATTGGAAATTCTTGATATCTCTGGATGTGAAAAACTAGAAATACTACTGGATCAATCGTGTAAGGTTACAAGTTTAAGGGAACTCATTCCAAGCGGTGCTACTTTCTTGAAAGAATTTCCTTATGTTGAATCAAGCCAGATGGCATTATCATTGCAAAAGTTGGATTTTTCTGAGAGTGGTCTTACTGCACTGTTATCCGGTATTAGTAATATTTCAAACCTAGAAGATCTGAATCTTAAAGGTGGTTGTTGTCTGTTGTCCATTGGGGAGCTTCCTCGTAATCTGAAATGGATACGGGCAAATGGTTGTATGTCTATGGAAAGATTACGAAATCTGTCCAACTTGAAACAGTTAGAGCACTTAGATCTTCAAGATTGTAGTGGTTTGACTGAAATTGAAGGCTTGACAGGACTCACTTCTATTAGAAGACTTCATTTGAAAGGCTGCAACTCCTCTCTTCTGGCATACATTTTCACAGAGAGTTTCTTTCAGGTTGGTCAGTTATTATGCTTATAAATTCTTGTTCATTAAAATAAACATTGTTCATTTTAATTTTGACATGATAAATTAACATGTTATTAATTATTTAGTCAAACATATAATAATAAAAATTGATCCCATTTATTTGTAAAATTGATTAGTTAGTTACATTTTTTGAGTTCACAAACAAATTAAAATGATAAACTGAATAGTATATAATAGGTATGTTTATATATTTGTTGGTTGACATGTTTTGGTTTTTTGTTATGATTTGCAACAGATGTACTCTGAATTTGGGCATCCAATTCAAATCTGTTCAACAGAGTTTCCGGATTGGATTAGTCAATCAAGTGAATGTGAAAAAACAATGTCTTCAAATCTATTTTTTTCAACAATGACTTTAAATTTGGCACCAAATGTGACACACAATTACTTGGGGATGATTCTTTGCATTAGATCCTCTAAAATTTTTACCAGTTATTCTGTTCAGAATACCACAAGTCATTTCATATGGAGGGGTGAAATTACTGATTATGATGTTGAAACATTGATGGTGATACTACCAAGATCAACATTTTCTGTTAAAGATGGTGATGATAGAATCATATTAAAAGCAGATGGATTTGCTAAAGTTTATGGGATTCATCTACTAAACAAAATTGAAGCAGTTGAAAAGTGACAAGAACTACTCACTCTCTTCCACTCTTTCATGAAATGTTGAAGGCGAAAGTGCTCTATTTTATCGACCAGAGTCCAGAAACAGGTAACCCAAAATTAATATTATACATAAGATTTATACCACTGCTCCACTGAAATTGCACCATGCTTTCATCTAAAAATTCAACACCTGGTTCATTGTAGTAACCATTCATACATCATTGTTCTCAGGTTGTATATGATCACCTGGAATACGTGAGAATTTGTAGCACATATTAGTTGTAAGTTTGGCTATAAAAGTAGTAGGCATCAGATTGTATAACTGAAGTTAATCACATTCATTTTTTTTTGTATGTTCAGTGTACTGCCTCTATATAAATTGTTTACAGCAAGCTTTAGTTTCTTTTGTTTTATATGAGCAAATTAAGTTTTTTTTTTTTGCTTCAAGCCACTAAATGTCACTCGAAGCATCGAACAGACATTTGAAGACTATGTGTCTCCGTTGGGATTGGATTCCTTTAGAGAGTCTACCTTTGAATATTTTCCTGAAAAATTTGTTACCCTTTTGGTTGCCATTTATCAAAATGAGTCTACATTCGATTGGACGTCTTTGTAAGCTTGTTGAGATGAATTTAAGTTACGGCAGTACGCTGAAAACTCTCGTGGACACCATTTGCAACTTGTTTAACTCTCTTGTTCTCGGTGTTTGTTGTCCATTGCAGATCTCTCTCCTACTCTGAGAGTGCTCAAGGCAAAGGAGTGCACATCTCTGAAAATTTACTAAATTTATCCAATTTGAAACACTCGGAAAATTGGGACATGGCAGATTGTATTGGTTTGACAGATATTCAAGGCCTGATTATTATAACATTTTTTTGGGAGACTTCAACACTCGTCTCTTCTGGCATATGCTTGACAAGCGTCCTTTCAGGTTTGGATAATCTTAAAATTGAACTTTTATAAATTTCCAATTCATGTTTTGTTGTTTTTCTTAATTTTTTTAGTTAGATGGTAATACCTAATAGTATCTTGATGGTGACTATATAATTGAACCGACAGCATGTGCAGAATTTTAGGATAGGACGGAGAAAGTGCAACGATTTTGAGGTTACTAGAGAAGATGAATCAGGAAGTGGCTGAACCGGAAGATGATTTGTTTAATCGATACAGTCATTTGTCATTTTTTTGCCACCTGCAGAAATAGGTAACCATAAACAAAATTATACAGTCATAGCATATGATGTATATGACAGATGAAACCAGGGAGGCAACTCTGTAAAATTTGTGAGAAATTGTTCATGTTTAATCTCCCTAACAACAGGAATCATATCTAGAGTCCCACTCTAACCATCTTACGTGGAGAACCGTGGAGAACCACTTAAAATGCATTAAAATAGTCCTTTATATAAGGCCCCTGGCGGGGCCCCTTCACATAAAAGTCTTATAATTCTACCCTCTATCCATTCATTAAAAAAAAAAAATTTTAAAAAAACTTTTAAAAAAATTTAAAAAAATGGTGCCACGTCATCATTTTTTGAAATTTTTTTTAAAATGTTTTTTTTTGTAAATTTTTTTTATAAATAGATAGAGTATAGAATTATAAGACTTTTTTGTGAAGATGCCCCTGCGGGGCCCTTATATATAAAGCAATTATAATGTATTTTAAGTGGTTCTCCACGGTTCTCCACGTAAGATGGTTCTCCATGGAACAATGGCCATCATATCTATACATTAGTCTTGTTCATGATCAAGATATTGGTTGGAAACGATTTTTATTGTGTAGCAGAATATTTTGGGTACTGGAGGAGCGGGGTATATAGGTAGATGGTAGTTATACATTTTAGCAATTATTACTAACGAGGATTTGGAATATGAACAGTGCTCTTGATCTAGTTGGAGTATTGGTTCTAACCTTTTCCTTCACATGGATAGTTTCATGTTGTCTCTCTATTTTGAGTGAAATGAAGCATTGATTACATTTTATCTTAGGAAACATGGACACTTGGGTAACCCGTTGTATCCCGTGTATCCCCGATTCTTGGACACCCGTGTCCCCAGGGGTTTTTATGCAAACCTACTTTTGAATTTTGTTTTTTCCAAAATTTATGTTAATTAGCTACTTCCACATAATTAAGCATCAATCTCTATGAGCAAATGCAAAATTATTGATGATCATTTTTTTTTACAAGTTTCTACTTTCTACCACCCTGTATATAACATCTTAGTTAAATTAACCATTTGTGGTTTCAATCAGAGGCGGATCTGGGGGGGTCGAGAGGGGTCCATGGCCCCCCTGAAATCAGAATATAGACATGGTAGTATACAGGTTATACATATTGTGTCTGCAGGTCAGCCGGTAAATGTTTGGTTTTCTTGCTGTAAGACCAGGGTTCGATCCAAGTTGTAGGGGAGCTTTTAGTTAATTTTTTTTCTTTTTGTCCAGTGGCAAGTAGATTGCTAGCAGAGTTACTACAGTTTGGCATTAGGAAATAGTTGGCTGAACAATGGCACCCCGGAGTTGCTCTCTAAAAATTGCTTTTCCAAAATGTAGAACACGTTTATTGAAGTAATCACATGTATAAGCGTTCCATTGCATATCTTAATTTGTCCACTGAAATTAAAATGTAAATTCGGCCCCCCCCAGAAAAAATTTTCTGCGTCCGCCACTGGTTTCAATAGCTATACATGCTTTCAATTTCCTCTGCGTACAGCTGCTTCTGAGAGAGTGTTGGGATGTTGAATCATTTAGGACATGGTTTAACTGTTGGATCCTACTTCTCACAGTTCCTTATCTGTAAATTTGATGATGCAGATTATGTAAATTTTGAAACAGCATATCTTTGGTTTTTTTTAAAATTTAAAACCGCAACTAGGGGTGAGCAACGGTTCCGAACCGAACCGAACCGAACCGGAACCGAATTTCAGAAATTTTGAGAACAGGACCGGAACCATTTATGTAGGAGAATCGAACCGGGAACCGGATCATAAATTACGGTTCGGTTCGGGTCAGAACCGAAAGAACCATCCAAACAACAATTTCCATACTAAAATTTAAAATTCGAAAAGAAAATAAACATACTATTTCATCCAAAGTACAAACAACGGATGTCTACTATAGCAAAACGTATAAACGTATAAAAGGAATACTTGATTCTTTGTTATATATAGTATAAAATATATATTTTTTATTTGTGTGTATATATATATGGTTCGGTTCGATTCTTACGTTTTTTCTTAGAAGAGAACCGGAACCGAACCGGGAACCAAAATTCTATAAATATTAGAACCGAACCGGAACCAAATTACAAAATTTTAGAACCAGAACCAGATTTTTTCCCGGGTCGGTTCGGTTCCCGGTTCTGAACCGGGAAATGCTCACTCCTAACTCCGCAACTGCAACTGAACCGATGGTCGCTTACGGTTTGAAAATCCTCGATTCGGAAAATATTATGACCATAGTTTCTATAATTTCATTATGGTCATAATTGATTTATCATCCTTGGCTTCATGCATCAATTAATACTACCATAAAACCCGATGCATGGATGTTCTTTAATATAGTAATTTTTTTTTATTTGAATTAATACTAAGTAAGGGTAATAAGTAAAAACATGAAATACCGTACCGACCAACCAAATTTTTAATGTATCAGCTATTATATAATACTAGCTTATAACCCATGCGATGCACGGATTTTTGTTGATATGTAATAAATTTTATTTTATGTTATAATTATATTTTTATATAATCATTATTTAAAATATTTTATTTTAATTTTAATATTAATAATTTAATATAAATTTAATTAATGATATTCATGGTTTAAAACTTATATTATAAAATTTAAAATAAATATGTCGTTGATAAAATTTGAAACTTAAAATTTTAGTAAATTAATTTAATCATATAATATATTTAATAATTAAATCTAATTATTCTGATTTTTTACTAAAAATTTAATGGTCATTATTCGTAATACGAATTTCTATTATATTTTGTTACTGATTATATGATACGGTGTGATATTTTTGGTACATATTAATTATTTCTAAATATGAATTGATTGGAAAATATGATATGATTGAGGTTTTTAGGTGTTTATAAAAGGTAATATCTTCAACTAAAAGTAAATGTGAAAAAGGCAATCGACTAATTACTTTTAATTGTATAATGTTATTATTTATTTTGGGTGTTTTAATAGTATAGATATCATAAATTTTTTTTATAATGAAGGGTAAATAAGTAAATTCACGAAATGCCAAAAAACATATACCAAAAAATAGGTACCAAAATTTTTAATGTTTCGGGTATTATATAATTACTAGCTTAAAACCCGTGCGATGCACGAATTTTTTTTAATATTATATGAATTTTTTCATTAATTTAAGTTAATTTTTTTTAAACAAAAATTTGGGAGGCTTAAATTTTTATATGAGATGATATGATAATAATTATATAAATATTATACGTAATATTTTAGAGATATTTTTAGAGAATGAGCGATTTTAGTTAGAAAATATAGAAAAGATGATAGGTTTTACTTGAAAAAGGTAATCGCCTAATTATTAGTATTTATAGAATTTTTATTTTACTAGCCTAAAACCCGTGCGATGCACGGATTTTTTAATATTATATAAAAAAATTCATCAAATTTAATTAATTTAATAATAATTATATAAATGTTATTCGTGATATTTCTAGAAAATGAGAGATTTTAGTTTTAAAATATAGAGAGATGATAGGCTTTAGTTGAAACGGGTAATCGATTAATTATTAGTAATTATAAAATTATTACTTCATTTTATTAAATAGAATGTCCGTGATATGATTACAAAAAGAGAGGATTTATTTAGAGAAAATAAAAAGATAATATGTTCTAGGTGAAAAAGGTAATTGATTAGTTTATAATAATTATAATTTAATTATGTTATTTTACTAAATAAAATTGCTCATAATTTTTAGAAAATGAGAAATTAATGTTGTCCGTTATATTTCTACAAAAAAGGGAATTTAATTAGAAAAAATAAAAAAGATGATAAATTTTAGTTGAAAAGGTAATCGATTAATTATTAGTATTATAATATTATTATTTATATTTATTGAATAGAAATGCCTGTGATATAATTGAAAAAAAAAGGAGGTTTAGGTAACGTGTTTTGGCTTAAAAGAGTAACCGTCCATGATATAATTGTAAAAAGAAATATTTTATTTAGAGAAAAGAGAAAAGGTAACGTGTTTTGACTGAAAAAGGTAATTGATTAGTTAATAGTACTCCGTAATTATTATATAATTATGTTATTTTATTAAATAAAATTGTTCTAGTGTTTTTAAAATGGAGAAATTTTAGTTAGATAAAATGTAAAAGATATTCTAATTTACTTGAAAAAGGAAATTATTTAATTATTGAAAAATAGAAAAGGTACTATGTTTAACCTAGAAAAGGAAATTGATTCATAAAGGAGAAATTTTAGTTAGATAAAATATAAAAATATTGTATTTGACCTGAAAAAAGAAATTATTTAGTTATTGAAAAATAGAAAAGATAATGTGTTTAACCTGAAAAAGGATATTGATTAATTAGTAGATATGTAATTGAAAAATAGAAAAGGTAATATTTTTAACCTGAAAAAGTAAATTGATTCATAAAGGAGAAATTTTAGTCAGATAAAATATAAAAGATATTGTATTTTACCTGAAAAAGGAAATTATTTAGTTCATGAAAAAATAGAAAAGATAATATGTTTAACCTAAAAAAGAAAATTGATTAGTTAGTAGATATGTAATTGAGTAAGGGTAAATAAGTAAAAGTAACATGTACCGACCAACCAAACTTTTAATGTTTCGGCTTATAAAATGTAAAAGATACTCTAATTTACTTGAATAAGGAAATTATTTAATTATTGAAAAATAGAAAAGGTAATATGTTTAACCTGAAAAAGGATATTTATTCATAAAGGAGAAATTTTAGTTAGATAAAATATAAAAGATATTGTATTTTACCTGAAAAAAGAAATTATTTAGTTCTTGAAAAAATAGAAAAGATAATATGTTCAACCTGAAAAAGAAAATTGATTAGTTAGTAGATATGTAATTGAAATATAGAAAAGGTAATATGTTTAACCCTGAAAAAGAAAATTGATTAGTTAGTAGATATGTAATTGAAAAATAGAAAATATAATATGTTTAACCTGAAAAAGGAAATTGATTCGTAAAGGAGAAATTTTAGTCAGATAAAATATAAAAGATATTGTATTTTACCTGAAAAAGGAAATTATTTAGTTCATGAAAAAATAGAAAAGATTATATGTTTAACCTAAAAAAGAAAATTGATTAGTTAGTAGATATGTAATTGAGTAAGGGTAAATAAGTAAAAGTAACATGTACCGACCAACCAAACTTTTAATGTTTCGGCTTATAAAATGTAAAAGATACTCTAATTTACTTGAATAAGGAAATTATTTAATTATTGAAAAATAGAAAAGGTAATATGTTTAACCTGAAAAAGGAAATTGATTCATAAAGGAGAAATTTTAATTAGATAAAATATAAAAGATATTGTATTTTACCTGAAAAAGAAAATTATTTAGTTCTTGAAAAAATAGAAAAGATAATATGTTTAACCTGAAAAAGAAAATTGATTAGTTAGTAGATATGTAATTGAAATATAGAAAAGGTAATATGTTTAACCCTGAAAAAGAAAATTGATTAGTTAGTAGATATGTAATTGAAAAATAGAAAATGTAGTATGTTTAACCTAAAAAAGGAAATTGATTCATAAAGGAGAAATTTTAGTTAGATAAAATATAAAAGATATTGTATTTTACCTGAAAAAGGAAATTATTTAGTTCATGAAAAAATAGAAAAGATAATATGTTTAATCTGAAAAAAGAAATTGATTAGTTAGTAGATATGTAATTGAGTAAGGGTAAATAAGTAAAATGATATTGTATTTTACCTGAAAAAAGGAAATTATTTAGTTCATGAAAAAATAGAAAAGATAATATGTTTAATCTGAAAAAAGAAATTGATTAGTTAGTAGATATGTAATTGAGCAAGGGTAAATAAGTAAAATAAACATGTACCAACCAACCAACCAACCAAACTTTTAATGTTTCGGCTTTTATATAATAGTATAGATTAGCTTATAACCCGTGCGATGCACGGGTTTTTTTTAATATGTTATAATTTTTATTTTATGCAATATTTTTGTTTTTATATAATCATTATTTTGTAAAAAATATTTTAATATTATTTTAATATAATTTAATATAAATTTAGTTAATGATATGCATGATTTAAAGTTTATATTATAGAATTTTTAGTTAAATATGTCGTTGACGGGATTCGAAACTTGAATTTTTTATAAAGTTTGTATACAGATTTCTATTATATTTTGTTAGTTATTAGACGATATAGTGTTATATTTTTAGGGAAAGAATGCCAAATTCTGAAAACAACGACTTTCCTACCCAAGGGATACGCCACTCCCATGGGCGTATCCGAGGTTACTGTAGACGCCAGAAAAAGCAAAACATCGCCAGAAATTGGGAGCGAATGGTTGCCGGCGACTTTGGGCGAATTCGATCTTCTCGTCGATTCTCCAACCATACCTCGTCTCCCACCCTCCAAATCTTCACCACAAGACCAGGTAGTTATCACCTTCGTCGTCCGGTGATCTGTTTATCTCAGATGGCCTCGCAGGGGCATTAAAAGCTTGCGCCGGAAACTTAAAATCGGAAAATGTCTTGATTTGGGTATTTTCAATTCGGCAAAAGAAACGATAAAACATTGGTATAGGATTGTAGAGGATTGAAAGACGAATTGAATGGTGCGTAGAATGTAACCGGAAAGTTATGGCAGAGAGAAAACGGAGAGATTGGAAATTTCAGTCGGAATCGCCATTTTAGCGACCTCTGGAGACGACGAAGACGATGTCAGATACGCATCTGGAAAATGTGTATCGCCTGATGCGCATTTTGAAGATGCGTATCTAACGTCACTGATGACGTCGGATACGTCGTTTCAGAAGGCGTGTGTGGTGATACGTTAGCTGTACAGGCGTATATACAACAGATACGTTACTTTGATGGGCGTAACAGAGGTTACGTCTTTTGTAGAGGCGTATTTGCTGGGTATTTTGGGCACCTCCTCAGCACGGTGGGTATTTTGGTGAGAGAAACTTAAAAAGTGGGTAAAAAGGGCAATCACCCATTTTTAGGTATATATTAATTATTGTAAGATTATATTTTAAAATAAAAGTTAACGTGTTTTATTTAGGAAGAAATATTATTGATTGGAAGATACGATATTTTAGGTGTTAATAAAAGGTAAAATCATCAATCAATTACTCCCGCCGTCCCAAATTGTCAATTTGAACCTCTTTGACTTTCACGGAGATTAAGAAAATGTAGTAAAAAAGAGTAAAGTTAGTTGAAAAGTGGATAAAGTTGTGGGACCTATTAATATTTAATAGTAGAAGTGAGATAGTGGAGGAAAGTAGTGGGTGTAATAGTGTAAAAAAGAGTATAAAATGAAGAAGTAGTGGGTGTAATAGTGAAAAGTAGTGTTAAAAAATAGTAAGTATAATAGGTTCATTAGTTTTGGGACTTCCAAAAAAGGAAAGTGTGTCAATTTTTTTGGGACGGAGGGAGTAAAAGTAAATCTCTTTTAATTAAAAATAGGCAATCGGCTAATTATCACTAATTATATTATTTGACTATTTATTTTAATAATTAGGATGATCGTGATGAAAATCGAACCGACAAACTTTCAATGACCATGCGATGCACGGGTTTCTTTTATTATGTTATAAATTTTATTTAATACTAACTTATAACCCGTGCGATGCACGGATTTATTTTGATATGTACTATATTTTATTTTATGTTATAATTACATTTTTATATAATTATTATTTACAATATTTTATTTTAATTTTAACTTAAATTATTTAATAAAATTTAATTAATATGCATGGTTTAAAACTTATATTATAAAATTTTAAAATAAATATGTCGTTGATGGAATTCGAACCTTGAAATTATAGTAAATTAATTTAATCATGTAATATATTTAATCATTAGATCTAACGATTCTGATTTTTTACTAAAAATATAACGGTCATTATTCGTAGTATACGGATTTTTATTATATTTTGTTAGTGATTAGAAGATATGGTATGATATTTTTGGGTATATATTAATTATTGCAAGATTATGTTTTAAATTAAAAGTTAACATGTTTAAATTAGGAAAAAATATTATTAATTGGAAGATATAAATTTATAAAAAAAACTTTATTATGTTATAAATAAAATTTATTGATATGGTGTTTCTTTTATATGTTATAATTTTATTTAATATTACAATTATGTTTTTATATAATCATTATTTTGAATAATTTTAAATTTTAATTTAATATAATTTAATATACTCATGTTTACGAATTATACTAATGTTTCCTTATTATAAATAGCGCATATGGATTTTTAAAATATTTTATTAAATAATTGAAAAATATGGCGTGATAAGATTAGTTTTAAATTAAAAAAGTAACGTGTACTAATTCGAAAAGGAAATATTATTATTGGAAGATATGATGGAATTGATGTTTTTAGGTGTTTATAAAAGGTATAATTTTTAACTAAAGTAAATGTGAAAAAGTCAATCGACTAATTACCATTAATTATATTATGTTATTATTTATTTTAGGTGTTTTGATAGTATAGATATCGAATATATTTTTCTTTTTAATGAAAAATTATACTAATGTTTCCTTATAAATAAAAAAGGTAACGTGTTTTAATTCAAAAGAAAATATTGATGATTGGAAGCTACGATTGATGTTTTTAGGTGTTTATAAAATATAATATTTTCAATTAAAAGTAAATGTGAAAAAGGCAATCGACTAATTACCATTTTTATGTAATATGTTTAATCTGAAAAGGAAATCAATTAGTTAGTAGGATGGATTTTATCTGTAATTAAGTAAGGGTAAATAAGTAAAATCAATAGGTACCAACCAACCAAACTTTTAAAGTTTCGGCTTTTATATAATAGTATAATAGTATAGATTACAATTATGTATTTATATAATCATTATTTTAATTTTTTTAATTTTAAGTTAATATATAATTTAATATACTCTTGTTTACGGATTATACTAATGTTTCTCTATTTATAAATAATGTATACAGATTTTTAATATATTTTATTAATAATTAAAAAATATGTTGTGATATTTTCGGGTATATATGACTATAAGATGGGTGAAATACCAGAATACCCACATTTTTATTCAGGATGCCCAAAATACCTGCGGGGGAAAACGTGCGCCCAAAATACCCACGGACCACGCATTACACAAATGCGTACAGGTGGGTACGCATTCTTCAAATGCGTGGAAGTAGACCACTAGGGATAGGCGTCGGGTCACTTCGGGGTAGGGGAGTGCGATCCCCGCCCCCGATCCCCGAACCCCTACCCGCTCCCCGAACCCGCCCCGATCCCCGAACAGGGAATGTTTTGCTCCCCGATCCCCGCCCCGAACGGGGAACAGGGATCTCCGCGGGTAATCGGGGATTTTTATTTTTATTAAAAAAATATATTTTATGCACTTTGTAATAAATTTTGTAATATTCATTTGCTAAATTATGATATCTAATATACATTTTAATATCAATAATCTATTCTAAAAAATATTTTGAATTAATATTTATTTATAGTAAAAGATTTAATTAAATTATTATAATTAAATTACATTTTACTATTAAAATTTTGAATATGTGAAATGAATTAAAAAATTTAAGCACTAATAATATATATATATATATATATATATATCCTAATAATAATTTAATTATATATTTATATATAAATATATATTTTTTTTAAAAAAACCGGGGATCGGGGCGGGGATCCCCTAATCCCCGACCCCGCCCCGATCCCCGAATGTTTTTTAAAATATTCCCCTCTCCCCGCCCCGAAGCCAAAAAATTCCTAGAATCCCCGACCCGAACGGGGCGGGGATCGGATCGGGGTCGGGTGAAATGTCCATCCCTAAAGACCACGCATGTGTTAACTGCGTGGACTGTATTAATTTCATTTTTGTGATCGTGAACAGTAACCACATACACGCATGTTGAACTTGCGTGTTCGATGATGCGCATGTTCAATATGCGTATATGTCGAACTGTTCATCGTCTTCTGGAGCAATCGCCGGAGACAATTTGACGACAAATTTTTGACCACAAAGTTCGTCCTTTACAGGCATCGAGCACTTGCGTCCTATGTACCAAAATAATCGCCTTCCTCTCTTCTATAAGTACATACCAATATCATACCATTTGAATCGCCGGATTTGAAACGCCCATTTGGCGATTCCGACGACGTCGAACACTGTGACGAGCTCTATACACGCCCCTGCGGGGCCAAACTCAACAAATCAAACATGGTTTAATGTAGAGGGACGTATAGGCTTCATTTTTATGCCAACATGAGGAGTGGAGATGGCCGGAGTTGGGAGAACGGAGGGGGGCGACGGGAGGTGCGATTTCCGGGGAGAGAGAGCGCCGGCTGTGTATGTGAGATAATGACGTGTGATGATGTCATCACGCATTCTGGGAATGCGTGACCCGAGGTACGCATGTTCACCATGCATATCCTCATCTACGCATTCTCAGAATGCGTAGACCGTGGGTATTTAGGGCGGTCCACAACGCATATTGTTATTTTGGGCAAGGGCTAAGCAAAAGTACTGTATTTTGGGCATTATTTCTTATAAGATTAGTTTTAAATCAAAATGGTAACTTGATTTAATTAGAAAGAATATATTAATGATTGAAAGATATGATACGATTGATTTTTTAGATGTTTATAAAAGGCAATATATTCAAGTAAAAGTAAATGTGAAAAAGGCAATCGAATAATTATATTATGTAATTATTTATTTTAATAAATAGGATAACCAAACCGAAAACCAAAACTTTTATTTTAATAAATAGGATAACCAAACCGAAAACCAAAACAACCAAAAAATGTTTCGGCTTTAATATAATAGTATAGATATACAGATTTTTAATATATTTTATTAATAATTAAAAAATATGTTGTGATATTTTCGGGTATATGTGATTATAAGATTAGTTTTAAATCAAAATGGTAACACGTTTTAATTAGAAAGAAAATATTAATGATTGAAAGATATGATATGATTGATTTTTTAGGTGTTTATAAAAGGCAATATATTCAACTAAAAGTAAATGTGAAAAAGGCAATCGATTAATTATATTATGTTATTATTTATTTTAATAAATAGGATAACCAAACCGAAAACCAAAACTTTTATTTTAATAAATAGGATAACCAAACCGAAAACCAAAACAACCAAAACTTTCAATGTTTCTGCTTTAGTATAATAGTATAGATAATTAGCTTAAAATCCGTGCGATACACGGATATTCTTTAATATAATGAAAACTTTTTTTTAATTGAATTAAAAAATTTAAGATATGAATTTTTAGGCTTAAAATTTTACATAATAAGATTTGATAATAATTATATATATATGTTGTCCGTGATATTTTTTAGAACATGATGAATTTTATTTTGAAAATATAAAAAAAATGATATGTTTTAGGTAAAAAAACGTAGTAGTTATTATAATATTATTATTTTATTTTCCTTAAATAAAGCTACCCGAATAGGTTTTACTGGAAAAAAATAAAAAAAATAGGAATGGCAACATATTTTAGCTGAAAATGGAATTGGTTTATTATTAGTAACAATAATGATACTTGTAATATTTTATTTTATTAAATAGAATTGCTTATAGTGTTTTTAGAAAAAGAAAAATTTTAGTTAGATAAAATATAAAAGATAATGTATTGTATATGAAAAAAAATTGATTAGTTAAAAAATAGAAAAGTTAACATGTTTTACCTGAAAAAAGAAATTTATTAGTGGAAACATTTTATTTAAACAAAATATAAAAGATAATGTATTCTACGTGAAAAAGATAATTGATTAGTTATTGAAAAATAAAAAAGTTAACATGTTTTACCTGAAAAAAGAAATTTATTAGTTATTAGTAATTGTAAGTAATTATATAAGGATAATTAATTAATTAAAAATAACATGCGCTGTTAAATAAGGGTAAATAAGTAAAATCAACAGGTACCGTACCGACCAACCAAACTTTTAATGTTTCGGATTTTATATAATAGTATATACTAGCTTAAAACCCGTGCGATGTACGGATTTTCTTAAATATCAAATAATTTCGTTTCAATATAAATTGAAACTTCTAAGACATGAATTTTGTAGGTTTAAATTTTTAAATAATATTATTTGATAATAATTATGCATATGTTGTCCGCGATATTTTTAGAAAAATATGGATTTTAATTTGAAAATATAGTAAACATGATACGTTTTAGCTTTAAAAAGTAATTTGTTATAATTATGCATATGTTCCCCTTGATATTTTTAGGAAAAAAATTAGTTTGAAAATACATAAATATGATACGTTTTAGCTGAAAAAGGTAATTGGTCAGTTACTAGTTATTATAATAAAATATTAATGACTGAAAGATATGATATGATTGATATTTTTAGGTATTTATTAAAGGTAATATCTTCGATTAAAAGTAAATGTGAAAAATGAATAAAATATTAATGATTGGAAGATATGATACGTTTGATGTATTTAGGTATTTATAATAGGTAATATCTTCAACTAAAAGTAAATATGAAAAAGGTGCTATGTTAAATTATACCTAACTGCAAGCGCACGGTGTCTATTGCTAGTACAAATGGCAAGCGGGTCGAATCCACAAGGAGACAGGTTCTACTAATTCCTTTTCAGTTATCGCTAATTGTTTCAAGGGTCAAACGATTATTGAAGAATTATTAATTAACTAATTAAACTAGATTAACACTAATTAAACAGATGATAAACAAATTATTTAAAACCTAGGGCAATCAGGTCCACCATGCTTACACAATTGGCTCTTAAGCTAAAGCAATCAATGTGATCCTATAACTAGAGTATGTTAATCTCTTTCAAGCATTAACACTCTCGAAACATTCAACACAATTAACCACTTTTAGTAATTCAATCAATCAGGTAATTAGAGTCAAGTTAATCTCTTCCAAGAATTAACGCTCTCAGAAATCCAATGATGCTTCCGCACTCAAATTCAATTCTGCTAATCGTATGTGTGCCTCTAGTAAGTAAATCTCTCGATCCATACCCCTATTTGCATATAATTAATCCATGATATTGGCCAATTACACAAATTAATGATTAAAACATATCAATCAGAATTAACCATAACCAATCAAACCACTATGAAAATCATGCCAATATTAGTGCAAACATGGCTTCCCTTTAAGCCCTAGAAATAACTACTCGCTAATAATTAAACAAGTAAAACAACTAGTAAAACAAGAAAACATAATTAAACTAATAAGAACAAAGAAAAGATTAAGAGAACAAAACCTTCAAACTTCAATGTTGTCACCCAAAAGAAGAGTCATGGTGTTTCTCTACATCTCCAACTAATAATACTAATCTACTCTAAACTATATTATCTGATCTAATATTACATCCCTCTTTTTTTTTCTAAAATAATACCCTAGATGTGTTTATATAGGCTCTAAAAGTCTTGCCCAATAAAAGTATCTTAATACTCTAAATAAATTACAAGTAGGATTCCATAACTGAATAGGATTCCTTAATTAAAATTCGTAACTATATTTACTCCTCTGTTTCTGGGCTCTTCCAACTCGATTTTGCTTACTAGACCACCTCTGAATTAAAGATAATTCCACAAGCTTCGCGTGGACAGTAAGATCGTCAAATTCTGACTTCTGGAACTCAAGATATGGCCCAAACAGTGTAGCACAGCCCGTATAGCCCAATAATACGAATTTTCTCCTATTTTATCTCCAAAATAGCTCTTTTTGCTCCAAATCCTTCCAAGTCATGAATTCTTTATTTTCTACAATAAAACAATCAAATCTATTAAATAAAAATCCAAATAAATGCAAAACACAATAAATATGAGAATAAAATCATCTAAAATATATATAAAATATACTCTATCAAACATCCCCACACTAAGCATTTGCACGTACTCGGGCAAATAAGTGAAATAAAAACTAAGTCCTAACAAACATCACTTTCGTAGATGACACGATTGCATTGAGCATATGCAACAAGCCGTTAAACCCCTAGGCAGCCCTAGTAGGACGAGTGTTGTTTCGTGAGGGTTTTATAGTGAATGTACCCACAAAATTCATCTAACCATGCAAAAGATCAATGCCAACACAACACCACACACACAAGTCCTCTCATGCCACATCAACTTAAGAATCAAAGCAAACATACGATGTCTTGGTGTCGAAAGTGCAAGTATTCACGTAGTCTACTCAACCAACATGCAGAAGGTCATAAAAATTCATGTCAAGTGTAAAAATCGTTGGTAATCATGCTAAGCCCACAAGAAATACATCTTTAAGTCTAAACCTGGGATCTCCTATGCCAAAACAAGTAATAACTCACCTTTCACTCAAAAACGAATATTCACTCAAGAACAAGGTTAAGTGTATCACTCCATTCCAACAAAATCATAAACACAACATGACACTCGCAATCAATCTCACTCTCAACACAACATACATCACTGATGACAATCAAAAGGTCTTTATTCGGGTTGTAGCGTGGGCTAGGGACCAGGTATGTCAAGTAAAGCTAAAACAGGTTAATGTCAAAAGCTAGTACCCAACAATAATCATTATCCAATTCCCTTTCTATTAAAACAAATACTTCCCCACACTTGGATTTTTCAATAACCCTTACATAATAACCTGACTAGTCGAATGAAGAAGGATCATACAAACATAGAAATGCTCTCAAATTTATTTATTTTTTTCTTTTTTTTTTTCTATATTTTTTTTTTCTTATTTATTTATTTTTTTCTATATTTTTTTTCTTTTTTTTTTTCTTTGAGAGCTAAGGAATAAACACAATGATCCATAGATATTTTTATGAATTTCGACTAACAAGCATCAACCCAAAATCAATATTCCCCAAAAGTATGATCATCAATAAAACCCCCCCTTTTATGAACACCTTATTACTCCCTTAAGCACGATACTAGCCTTTGACAATTTAGGTTCAAATTCAATGTAAGGCCAATAGAATAAAAAGGATAATGGCAAGTAATGTAGTGTGTCACCGAAAGAATAGGATTAAGCTCAAAGGGTTAACTAATTGATCATGTATAAAAGGTGTGGAAATGTGGGAAATACGGGGTCAAACCTAAGTGCCTTTATCATCTCATCATCAAGTAATGTCATGCATTTCAAGAAAGATCTCAAGTAAGTGCTAGCAATGTAAACAACATGTGGACACTCAAGCAAACGAAAAATCATGCAACCGATATGCATATAGGCTCAAAACTCACTTGGTGTGACAAAACATAATCAATCCCAGGTAACAAGACTCTCTAACGCACCTACTTGTACTCAAAGCATGAAAACCAAGTCATCTTGCACATATTCATGTCATTCTAATCACTTACAACATCCAATTAAGTCTACCAGCTTCAACTTGCTAGTGTAAGTGTGTGCACAAGAACAAAGCACGTCACTTCTCATACAAAAGCGTCAATAAACACAAGAATTCTACGCATGCATGGGTGTATCAAGCAAAATACAACAAATAATCAAATTGCATGGCTAGAATTATTTTTGGTATTTTTAATTTTTTATTTTTTTTGGATTTTTTTTTTAAACAAGTAATACACTACGTTGAGAACACCTCCCCACACTTAAGCGGTTCATTGTCCTCAATGAACTAATGAACAAGATACAAAACTACAACTAAAAACAAAATAAAACTACACTAAAAAGAAAAGAAAGAAAACTCCCCTGGAATCAAGGTGTCGGGTGTGAAAACCATCCCTCATTCGCTTAGGAGCCATAATAACCAAAACTCCACTCAACAATAGCTTCACCAACATCCACCAAGAAAGATCCCACCAAAAACCACCAAGCAATATTACTCCAAAAATACCCAATTAACAAGAATAATACAAAACCCCCAATTTACAAGAACACAAATCCGTAATAAAAAATAAAATAGAGAAAAAAAAAATATTCCAACTACGAATCGAAGAGGTGAACTTGTACTAATTCCCCCAAACTTGAATTTTTAGAGATGTAGAGGATGAAGAGAATGAATTGGGTGTGTATGTATGGGTATATATAGGCAATGGAGTGATAGGATGAATATAAAAATTTTTAATGTGAAAAGAAAAAAAATTTGGGTGGAATTTGGAATTTAATATAGGATAGAAAAAGATTTAGGGATAAAAAAAAAATAAAAAAATTAAAAAAATAGTAGTAATAATAATAATAATAATAATAATAATAATAATAATAATAAATATGAATTAGAATAGAAATAGGTTTAGAGATTTGAAGAAAAGATGGAGGGTTTAGAATTGAAATATGAAAAGAATTAGGTGGAAAGATGAAAGAATAAGAGATATAAAAAGAATTGTGGGTGAAAAAGTTTTTTTTTTTTATGTATAACAGTTGAACATCACAAAAACCATCGGACAAAAAAACTGATCCAGGCGCAAGCTGCGCGCGTTTGTGCAAACTGCCCAACGGTCAGACGCGCAGGCGCAACCTGCGCATCCGCCAAGCAGACTGCGGTAAAGTCAGTAACGCAGGCGCAACCTGCGTTACAGGTGCAGAAACGCAGGCGCAACCTGCGTTACACTAGAAAAATCCGATTTTTTTTTTTTTGAACAGATTTTTTTTTTTAACAACACTCAAATTTTTATTTTTATTTTTTTAGAATAAGATGAAGGAATAATGTACACAACAAGGCTTGAATGAACAAATAACTAAGCAATTCTACTATATATGAAAGAGAAGGAAAAGAAGAAAAAAAAATACTCCCCTATGCAAAAGCATGAAGTGCACCGATCCTCCAATGAAATCTTGGGTTGCCTCCCAAGCAGCGCTTATTTAGAGTCATTAGCTTGACCTCCTCAAAAATACTCCGATAAAGGCGTAAATCCACTTTCTCGATCATAAACTCGTCACTACAAAAAGTATCAAGAGTGTTAGTGATTGTCTTTATCCTGCAGAAAGTCTCCAAACAAGCATCAGTAAAATAAAATATGTCATTAATAAGCAATAAAGAGAGTGCTTGTGCAGTTTTGGAAAACTTTGTGATAAAACAGCGATAAATTTCAACACCACGAAAATATTGAACTCCCTTGACATAAGGTGGAGGTTCTGGTGGTGGTTTTTCTTCACTCCTCACTTTAACTGGAGCCATTCGGACATCTTGGCTTATCACATCATTGGCTAATAAGACACTTACATCTTCTCCCTCTTCTCGAGCTTGAGACGTAGGAGCCACTTTGTATGGTTCCCCAACCAGAATTTGAGAAATATCATCTTGGACAATATTCGTTATCTCATCAACCTTGTAATAGGTGTTCTTGAGCAAAGAAGCCTTGTAAGTAGAGGCTAGATCGAGAGCAAATTTATCAATACATGGTAACTTAGTCACAGGTTGTGGAAGAGAAACAACAACCATCTCTGTATTGCTTTCCTTTGTAGCCTCATCATCAGTCACATTGTCCTTGGTAGCAGCAACATCATTGATCTCGTCATCGGTGGCATACTCCTTCTCTTTATCAATGGCCTCATCATCAACATACATGGAGAAACTATCATATTCCTGATCGATTGTGAGATTGATAGCAATCAGGTCCTCTTCGGATCGGATAGATGATGATGGTAAATAGTCGAGCTGCACTGTAGTAGAAGAGTTAACCAACTGTGCAATTTGAGATTCAATCGCCAAACTTTGAGTTTCTAATTCTTTGATCGCCTCGGCTTGTTCTTCAGAACTCTTTAGCAATTTATTCAGGATATCCCACATCTCATTTGTCTGATCAGCTTGCACATCTACGCTGGGTTGAGAAACATGTAGATTTTCTTGTAGAGGAGGATATTGATATTCTTGCTGTGGCGGCTGCTCATATGACTGATAATATTGTTGCTCAAACTGTTGTTGATTATGATATGAAAAATTTTGAGCACCATTGTCCTGGTAGTAGAAATCTGGTTGATTCACGCATTCTTGATCAAAAGTGTTTGAATACTGATTGTACCCATATCCTTCTTCAAAAGAATTCATTTGTCCCAACTGAGCATTCTGAGAATTATAGACATTGTAAGAGCATTCAAAACCAAAGTGATCCTGCACACCGCAAATTTGACAGAAGTTGTAAGTTTTAGGGGCCACTTGTGACATCTCATTGATACTCATTGGACGCATAGTGGGCTCTGTAGGGTTGAATGAGGCAATTTCTTGAGTGCGTGCCTCCAACATGGAAGAGAGTAGTGCAAAAATATCAACTTCACCCATTGCAAACCTGTAGACACTCAACAAAGCAAAGAAAACGTAGTAAAATTTGCCTCAATTGGAACAAAGGTTCCAACGAGACAATGGAAACAATCTAAACAACTAAATTAAAATCAATAGAAACTCGCTGTCTCCCTGGCAGCAGCGCCAAAAACTTGATATGTTAAATTATACCTAACCGCAAGCGCACGGTGTCTATTGCTAGTACAAATGGCAAGCGGGTCGAATCCACAAGGAGACAGGTTCTACTAATTCCTTTTCAGTTATCGCTAATTGTTTCAAGGGTCAAACGATTATTGAAGAATTATTAATTAACTAATTAAACTAGATTAACACTAATTAAACAGATGATAAACAAATTATTTAAAACCTAGGGCAATCAGGTCCACCATGCTTACACAATTGGCTCTTAAGCTAAAGCAATCAATGTGATACTATAACTAGAGTATGTTAATCTCTTTCAAGCATTAACACTCTCGAAACATTCAACACAATTAACCACTTTTAGTAATTCAATCAATCAGGTAATTAGAGTCAAGTTAATCTCTTCCAAGAATTAACGCTCTCAGAAATCCAATGATGCTTCCGCACTCAAATTCAATTTTGCTAATCGTATGTGTGCCTCTAGTAAGTAAATCTCTCGATCCATACCCCTATTTGCATATAATTAATCCATGATATTGGCCAATTACACAAATTAATGATTAAAACATATCAATCAGAATTAACCATAACCAATCAAACCACTATGAAAATCATGCCAATATTAGTGCAAACATGGCTTCCCTTTAAGCCCTAGAAATAACTACTCGCTAATAATTAAACAAGTAAAACAACTAGTAAAACAAGAAAACATAATTAAACTAATAAGAACAAAGAAAAGATTAAGAGAACAAAACCTTCAAACTTCAATGTTGTCACCCAAAAGAAGAGTCATGGTGTTTCTCTACATCTCCAACTAATAATACTAATCTACTCTAAACTATATTATCTGATCTAATATTACATCCCTCTTTTTTTTTCTAAAATAATACCCTAGATGTGTTTATATAGGCTCTAAAAGTCTTGCCCAATAAAAGTATCTTAATACTCTAAATAAATTACAAGTAGGATTCCATAACTGAATAGGATTCCTTAATTAAAATTCGTAACTATATTTACTCCTCTGTTTCTGGGCTCTTCCAACTCGATTTTGCTTACTGGACCACCTCTGAATTAAAGATAATTCCACAAGCTTTGCGTGGACAGTAAGATCGTCAAATTCTGACTTCTGGAACTCAAGATATGGCCCAAACAGTGTAGCACAGCCTGTATAGCCCAATAATACGAATTTTCTCCTATTTTATCTCCAAAATAGCTCTTTTTGCTCCAAATCCTTCCAAGTCATGAATTCTTTATTTCCTACAATAAAACAATCAAATCTATTAAATAAAAATCCAAATAAATGCAAAACACAATAAATATGAGAATAAAATCATCTAAAATATATATAAAATATACTCTATCAAAAGGTAAGCGACTTATTACCATTAATTATTTTTTGTTATTATTTATTTTAAGTGTTTCAATAGAATAGATATTGTATATATTTTTCTTTTTAATGCAGGGTAAATAAGTAAATTAACGAAGTACCAAAATTTTAATATTTCGACTATTATATAATAGTATAGATACATATAGATTGTGATATTTTGCAATATTAAATATAAATGATCATTATAAGTTTTAACATTTACATTACATTGATATATCAAACATTTTTAAGTGTGATGAGATAACTTAATAATAAGAGCTTATACGTTCTCGTTCTAATTTTTAGATTTGATTTTCGTTCATCCTCGATATTTATTTATTTATTAAGAATAAGGATTCTAAAATAAATTTTAGGAAATTTTTTATGAGATGCAGATTGATTTGAGTGTATTATACTAAATAATTAGAGCTTAGAAAAATTTTCTTACTGATTGGTTCGATATATTATATTAAAGTAGCATGATAATCCATTCAAGACACCGACCGAATTCTAATTGATATAATATCCTTCAAATTTTACAATAGAGTCTGTTCTATCCTCATCAATTTATTTTACCTTTTACGTTCAATGATTTACCGAAATTCAACAGTGAATAACTGTTCTAAATTTAAATTATCAGCATTCTAAACTTCGAGGATCATATTTATAGTGATGCTTGTTCAATGTGAGAAAAATGATCGACAGAAGTGATATATAAGAGTTAATCATCAGCTATCAAATATTATCACGATAATAGTGTCCTTCAATTTATTTTTCATTAAAAATCTTAAAAGAATCATCACGACAACAATTTTTTTTAACTATTTTTAATTTTAGCCCCAACATTTTCAAAATATATATTTTTCCTTCTACCCATATGCCTACCTCATATCTTCTCCAATTTATTATTGAGCATGTACCATCTCAATTCAACCTCTTTCCGACCACTATCCAAACACCTCAATACCTCTCAGACATGCTACTTCCTTCCACCAACTGCTACTTCCTTCCACCAACCACATCATATCTGCTCATTCATCTGGCCCAACCACCTCTCTTTCGTCTTTAACAACCTCAAGTTTGTTCATCCTTCCTCTCTCCGATCATCTCTTATTCATTTTTGACAACCTCTCATCGACCTGCATTTTCATATTTATATAAAATTATTATCATTGTGGCTACGACCTGAATGTGCATATATACCTTTCAAATATTAAGTACTACCTTATAACCCGTGCGATGCACGAATTTATTTTGATATGTAATAAATTTTATTTTATGTTACAGTTATATTTTTATATAATCATTATTTTCAATAATTTATTTTTAATTATAATTAAGTAATTTAATAATAAATTTAATTAATGAAATGCCTTTTTTAAAACTTGGAGCAACTCTAATGTTATTATGTAAACTGATTATGTAAAATTTGTTGAACCTGTAGAGGGGTGTACTCCAACGGAATTATATAAAATGCTTGTCTATAGTTTAAAATACAAAAGATTGATGATGTGTCCAATAGGGATGGGCATTCACCCCGGCCCGCCCGATCCCCGCACCGAACGGGGCGGGGAATCGGGGATTTTTTCGGGTACGGGCCGGGGAGCGGGGATAATTTTCAAAAAAAACCGGAAAGCGGGGATAATTTTCAAAAAAAATCGGGGAGCGGGCCGGGGCCGGGATTCTATGTCTCCACGGCCCGATCCCCGACCCCCGCCCCGATTTTCTCAACCCAACCCGATTCTCAATCAATCTCCGACTCGATTTCACCACATTATAATATATATAATTATATATACTAATATATAAGAATTTCAAATAATTTATATTGCAAACAAAATAATATTTTAATCATCAGCTATCAAATATTATCCCGATAATAGTGTCCTTCAATTTATTTTTCATTAAAAATCTTAAAAGAATCATCACGACAACAATTTTTTAACTACTTTTAATTTTAGCCCCAACATTTTCAAAATATCTATTTTTCTTCTACCCATATGCCTACCTCATATCTCCTCCAATTTATTATTGAGCATGTACCATCTCAATTCAACCTCTTTCCTACCACTATCTAACCACCTCAATACCTCTCAGACCTGCTCCTTCATTCCACCAACCACATCATATCTGCTCATTCATCTGGCCCAACCACCTTTCTTTCGTCTTTAACAACCTCAAGTTTGTTCATCCTTCCTCTCTCCGATCATCTCTTAGAGCCCGTTTGGGCAACCCGGCTTTTTGCTTTTGCCGACTTTAAGTTGATTTTGAACTGTTTGGCAACATGGGCTTTAAGCCCGCTTTAAGTTAAAAAAACTGCTTTAAGTCAGAAGTTCCATTTAGGTACTTTTAACTTATGACTTATGACTTATGGTGTTTTTTTTTTCTTCTTTTTTTTTTACAATTCTTGTAAAGTTCAAATATTATGAATTTAAAATTTTTTTAAGTCAAATTTCACTTTAAGTCAAAATTATTAAACCTCTATTTAACTTTAAGCAAAATTACCCAAACACTTTCATTCAACTTAAAGAAAACAACTTTACTTTCTCCTTTAAGTTAAAAACACCTCCATTAAGTCAAAAGTAACTTATTTTAAGCCATCCCAAACACCCTCTTATTCTTTTTTGACAACCTCTCATCGACCTGCATTTTCATATTTATATAAAATTATTATCATTGTGGCTACGTCCTGAATGTGCATATATACCTTTCAAATATTAAGTACTACCTTATAACCCGTATGATGCACGAATTTATTTTGATATGTAATAAATTTTATTTTATGTTACAGTTATATTTTTATATAATCATTATTTTCAATAATTTTTTTAATTATAATTAAGTAATTTAATATAGATATAATTAATGAAATGCCTTTTTTTAAAACTTGGAGCAACTCCAATGTTATTATGTAAACTGATTATGTAAAATTTGTTGAACCTGTAGAGGGGTGTACTCCAACGGAATTATATAAAATGCTTGACTAAGTTTAAAATACAAAAGATTAATGATGTGTCCAGTTTATAATTTATGTAAATTTAGATATTGGACAGATATAGCCAATTAAGAGATTGGCTACATATTTACCTAAGGGTGAGACATGATTGGAGACAAAAAATATACATATTATGTAAAATAGGTGTCATGTTAGTTTTTTAGCTAAGGACAAGTATGCATGGGAGGTGCTCTTATATTACAAAATTTTAAAATAAATATGTTGTTGACGTAATTCGAACCTTGAAATTTTAATAAATTAATTTAATCATATAACATATCTAATCAATTAGATCTAACATTCCTGATTTTTTTATTAAAAATCTAACGTCCATTATTCGTTGTATACAGATTGTATACAGATTTTTATTATATTTTGTTAGTGATTTGAAGATATGCTGTGATATTTTTGGGTATATATTAATTATATATTGCAAGAATATGTTTTAAATTAAAAGTTAACATGTTTTAATTAGAAAAGAAATATTATTAATTGGAAGATACGATATTTTAGGTTGTTATAAAGATAAAATCATCAATTAAAAGTAAATGTCTTTTAATTAAAAAAGGCAGTCGGCTAATTATAATTAATTAACCTATTTATTATTTATTTTAATAATTAGGATGACCGTGCCGAAAACCGAATCGACAAACTTTCAATGCCCGTGCGATGCATGGGTATCCTTTATTATGTTATAAATTTTATTTATTATTACAATTATGTTTTTGTATAATTATTATGTTTAATAATTTTTTGAATTTTAATTATTGTAATTTAATATACGCATGTTTACAGATTATACTAATGTTTCCTTATTATAAACGACGTATGCGGATTTTTAATATATTTTATTAATAAATGGAAAATATGGTGTGATATTTTCGGGTATATATTATCAATTGTAAGATTAATTTTAAATAAAAAATGTAAGGTATTTTAATTAAAAAGGAAATATTAATACTTCCTCCATCCCATTTTGTTTTACCCACTTCTTTTTGTACGCATTTCAATGTGCTTGGATGATGTATTTATAAATGATATTTTTAAAATTTTTTGTATTGAAAAATTTAATTTACAAGTACCCGGTCCGAGCATATTAAAATGCGTGAAAAAGTCAAAGGGTCAAACTTTATGGGATAGAGACAGTAATTGGAAGATAGGGTGCGATTGATGTTTTTAGGTGTTTATAAAAAGTAACATCTTCAACTAAAAGTAAATGTGTAGAAGACAACCAAACCGATACATTTTCAACGTTTAAGCTTTAATATAACAGTATAGATGTATTCATTTTTCGAATATTAATGTGTCAACACTATATTTTTTGAATTTCATTTAAACTCATATAATATTTATCAATAGATTGGATTAACATATTATTATCAACTATTTAGTTATATTATCGTTTGTTTTTAAGTTGATAAAAAAATTGATCCACTTATTTTTTTGGGTGAAAAACCAAATTACCCACCATTTAATTCCAGGTGCCCAAAATACCCACCGGGGGAAACAACCGCCCTTTTTACCCACGGACCACGCATGTGTTACATACGTACATAGTACACGCATGTTTCACATGCGTGGTCTTCATAAAATGTAAAGAAGCTGCCACATGCGTATTTGAGATACGCATATGCAGGATGCGCATCCACTAATACGCATCAACCAGATGCGTATTCAAATCACTGTTCATCGTCTTTGTCGATGGCGAGAGAGAGACGACTGGTGGCGATTCTAGCGACCGATTCGTTCACTATCATCCAAGCATCTTTCAGTCATGTATCATACACCAAAATCATCACCATCTCACCCTCTACAAGCCTATACAGTTCGAATTTGGTTTGTTTTACCGGATTCGAAAACCCCAAAATATAGAACTCGTTTCCGATTCACTTTTCGATTGGTTTATTGTACGCCCCTGCGGGGCCAAAATTAATAACGGAACAAGGGAAAAGAGAGAGGGAGGCTTGGTCTTCATTTTGATGTTCCCAATTGTTGTGTACGATGCTTGAAAGTGCTGGACGGGGGAGATGCGATTGGAGAGGCGATTGGAGCTCATCGGAACGCCGACTGTGTTTTGTGAGAAATGACGCGTGATGACGTCATCACGCATCTCTGTGTTGCGTGTTACAGGATACGCAATTGCGTAATGCGTATCTTCGGCTACGCATGCCCATCATGCGTGGTTTGTGGTCAAAAAGGGCGGATAGCAGCGCATACGAGTATTTTGGGCAGTCAGACTACAAAAGTGATGTATTTTGGGCATTTTTTCTATTTTTTTTTGCTTTAATTGGTGTTAGTTAAGTATAAAAAATCTTTTTTTGAGAAAATTTTTTCTAGGAAAATTTCTTTTCTTCAAAATTTGAATTTCGTAAATTTGAAATTTTATTAAATTAATAATATTTTCATTTCATTCCCATTTAAATCATGTCTAAACAAAAAAGGAAATAGAATGTCTAAACAAACACAACAAAATATCTAAACAAACACAGGAATAAAATGAATATTTCAACTTTCAAGGATTCCTTGGTCCTTCCATTCCATTCTCTGGGGCTGGCAATCGTGTCGTGTCGTGTACTTTCGTGTCGTGTACTTTCGTGTTTTCGTGTACTCCGAGCGAAAACCGAAACCGACACTAAATCATTTCGTGTACTGATCACCCTAACCGAACCCGAAACGAAATGTTTCGTGTTGACACGAAACGAAACGAAAGTACACGAAATAAAAATATAAAAAATTATAATATAATATTTCGTGTACTTTTCGTGTACTTTCGTGTACTTTTCGTGTAATTTCGTGTACTTTCGTGTACCCAAAACGACAGTACGAAATGAAAATATAAAAATAAAAATTATATATATAATATTTCGTGTACTTTCGTGTACTTCGTGTACCCAAAATGAAAACCCATATCCGACACTAAATATTTCGTGTAATTTCGTGTTCGTGTACTTTCGTGTTTCGTGTACCAAAAATTAAAACCCAAAACCATAATTTTCGTGTCGTTTCGTGTCGTGTTCACGTGTCACGTGTCAAATTGCCGGGTCTACCATTCTCACATCCCAATAGATCCTAAACGCTATTTCCACCCAAATTAATTCTCATGTGTTATTAAGTTGTGCTAAAAGACGAGATTAAGCGCTGAGCCCATTGGATGTTCAGAAGCATCCGTTCTCTTGTGATTACTTGAATTAACTACAGGAAAGGCAGAAATTCTGGGGATTAATCTATTATACAAAGACCAAGATTAAGAAGAAGAAAGAAGCTGACGATTTCGATCTCTCACAGGAAATGGTAACTAGCAATTAAAAGTTAATATATATGTATTAAAACAAAATCTGCTGATATTTTCTGCATATAATTAGTTAAGCCGCCAGGTAGTCATTAGCAGTTTTTATGAGTGAAGCTCTGTTCGATATTATTTTACTTTTGAGAGCTCCATATTAAGAGCTTTATCAATGTGATCATCAAGATTAATTAAAATTAAGAGCTCCATTTCATATTCCACTTTATGATCTTGTCCTATACATGCACTAACTAAAAGTAGGGTTTTGGTCCCTGACAATCATTTGTCAGGGACCGGTTATTTAACAATCGGTTCCTAAACCGTTGGATCGTTGATCCAACGGCCCCCCTGTATTACAAAATTTTTTTACTGTCCGCTATAATTTTCCGCGGATAGGCAGATTGCCTGTCCGCGGAAATTTTCCGCGGATAGGCAGATTATAGCGGACAATAAAATTTTTTTTTTTTAATCTCAGCCGTTGGATCGTTCCAACGGCTGGGGAACCGATTGTTAAATAACCGGTCCCTGACAAATGATTGTCAGGGACCAGGACTACTATTTCAACTTACTTACCCTGGCCTGATTGGTCCCCCTTTTAGGCTCTTGCTATTATATTATCGAATAAACAATAAGATACTTTATTGATTAACAAGGTCATGCTAAATATCTGAATGCAAATATGTAATGATATTTAAGCCTAAATATTTCATTAAATCATAGTTTAAGACTTTGAGAGGTTCGATTTTAGAAAAGGTATACATTCCAGGACGTCTTTAGTCCGCATTGGCGACCTGTAATAATTTATAATTAAAATTAGAAAATTTATTGAATCTTAATGATCTCCACTTGACATTGTACAAGTGTTTGTAATTCTTTTCATTTTGTATCATCTCAGTTAGTGGATCTTTTTGAGTGAAAGCCACTGCAATCTAGCTATTATTTGCCAACTCTCTTCTGGTTATCAAATATTTTACCCCCTCTGTTTTCAAGATGTTTCGGAGAATCTTACTTTGTGTAACCCAGTTGTGGGATGTGTTGTGTGAATCAATGTCTTCTTCAACCCCTTCTCAAACTCCCTCCTCTTTTCCTTCAGATTCAGTGCCTTCTACAACTATTCCTCAAGCTCCATCCTTTACTGTTTCAAATGCACTAGCTTCAACAAGTTCTCAAACTCCATCCTCTTCTGCTTCCTTTTCAACTTGTTGGGATGTTTTCTTGAGCTTCCGCGGTGAAGACACTCGACTTAACTTTACTGGTCATTTGTACCAAAGACTACATGACCATGGAATTAGTACTTTTAAGGATGATCCTGAGCTACACAACGGCGAAGTGATCTCAGATGCATTGCTAGATGCTATTAGGAATTCCAAGACTTACATTGTCGTCTTCTCTGAAAATTATGCTACTTCACCTTGGTGCCTTGATGAGCTGGCAGAGATCCTCAATTGTCACAGAACAATGCAGAGATGGGTTATTCCAGTGTTTTTCAACATTGATCCATCAGCTGTGCGTCACCAAACTGGGAGTTTTCAAAAAGCTTTCAAGAAACATCAAAAACGTTTTCGAGGTGAAAGAGAGAAACTTAAAAATTGGCAGCTTACACTTAAGGAAGTAGCAGACTTTTCAGGACACCATATATCCACAGACAGGTCATTTAACTATATTGTATTGATTCATAAGATTATTACATTAAATTTCAGTTCTAAATTTATTACATTAACCTACATGCTAACAACAGTATATTGTGGTTCTATGTTACTACCTATCATGCTCTTTTTATAATAAGAAGAATTACATTTCAGGTCTGAAGCTGATGTCATCAATGAAATTGTTGATGAGCTTCTACTTAAAATAAATCCCAAGACTTTAGATGTGGCCAAATATCCAGTTGGGTTGGATTATCGTGTTGAAGCCATAACAAGAATGTTGAGCAGTGACACAAAAGGTGTCATTAAGTTTGGTATATATGGCATGGGTGGTGTGGGCGAAACAACTCTTGCCAAAGCTCTTTTTAATCAACTCGTAGGAGGAGGAAGCTTTAAGGGCAGCTGCTTCCTGGCAAACGTCAGGGAGGCTTCTGGTACATTCAAAGGCCTGGAATCTTTACAACAGCTGCTTATTAATGATGTTCTTAGATGTACAAAAAAAGTTGAGGTTCACAATGTTGACCAAGGAATCAAGTTGATAGAAGCTAGAATCTGTTCAACAAAAGTTGTGGTGGTTGTTGATGATTTATACGACCTCAATCATCTTCAATTACTGGTTGGACCATTTGGTTCTGGGAGTGTAGTTATTATAACTACAAGGGATAAAGAAATACTGGATAAAACTGAAGTAGAAACCAATTATCAATACTTGGTAAATACGTTGGATGATGCTGACTCACTAGCACTATTTAGGCAACATGCATTTGGAAATGCTGAACCAAGCCACACTTTGATGGAATTGTCCAAAGACATATTACGTCTTGCTGCTGGTCTTCCTTTGGCTCTCGAGATTTTTGGCTCACATTTGTTTAACAAATCAGAAGTTGGATGGAAAGATTACATTGAGAAACTGCAGCGAATTCCTAATAATATTCAGCAAAGACTTAAAATTAGCTTGGATGCATTAGAATCAGATGATCCTGTTCTTAAGAAAGTGTTCCTCGACATTGCGTGTTTTTTCATAGGATGGGAAAAACAAGAAGTGGTTCACATAATGGAAAGTTATTATTCCTTCGCTGATCATTCTATTGATATGTTAAAGAAAAGATGTTTGCTAACAATCAATGATGGTTGGCTGGGGATGCATGATCTGCTTCAGGATGTGGGAAAGGAAATTGTGCGTAACAGCTCTCCTGATGAGCCCGAAAGAAGAAGCAGATTGTGGGCATCAAATGATATATGTGGCGTGTTGAAGAATCAAAACGTAATTAAAAATATATATATAGATATTCAACAATGTTTTCGGATTCATCTGTAATGAAGATGGTGGTGTTTCTCATGCAAGCAACGAAGACTGAGTTGCTGGAATGAAGATGAAGTCAAGTTTATTTCTGTTTCTCATGCACGTAGTTTGCTAAAATAAAGTTGATGTGTTTAGCTTGTGTGCTGGCACTTTATCTCTTGTCTTATTTAGAATGTTAGTGTCCTAGCAAGTCTTTAATGTCCAAGGGACCCTTGTGTACTTGGGTCTGTAGTTTGTTAAGTTTGTTAAACATCAGGTTAAGTTTGTAAGGCTTAAGTAGGACAAGGTGGTGATAGTTTGAGCCATATGTGAGATTGGCAGAATTTGAAATTAATAGCCTTGTTTCCTCATATCCTCTCTCTGTTCTCTACATAGCTTTCATATGCTCATTATCTTTTTGTTATTATGGTATCAGAGATGTATATGATAGCTTGAGAGTAGAGTCAAGTAAAAAGAGTGAGTAAACAGTTCATACACCGTGTTAGCCTGTTCCAAAGTCTTGTTCTAGGTGTTTCTTTTCACTGTGTGTTCAGACTAAATGGCTACGAGTGCTAGTAGGGTTACCTACACAGATTTACAAAATCCATTGTTCTTACACCCCTCAGATGGACCTACTTCAATTTGTGTGTCCAAATTACAAGGGGCTGTTGATTACAGAGCTTGGAAAAGGCAGTTTGAGATTCAACTCTCTGCGAAAAGAAAACTGGGGTTTGTCGATGGGTCAATCATTAGGAGCATCACTGATACCGCTGAGGCAGCACAATGGGACACTTGTAACCATATGGTAATTTCTTGGATTCATAACAATGTCTCTGAAACTATTAAAACCTCAATTTTGTTTCTTAGTACTGCTAGCGAAATATGGAATCAGTTAGAAACTAGATTCTCCTTGACCAATGGCTCCAGAAAGTATAAGTTAAGCCGAGATCTGTTTAATTTAAAACAGAATGGTTCCAAAATCAATGATTACTTTACGAATTTAAGTAGTCTGTGGGAAGAGCTTGAGTCCATGAATGGTCTTCCTAAAGTCACCACTATGACAACAGAGGTCACAACTCTCTTAACAGCCATTAATACTATGAAGGAAGAAGCCAAGTTATTTCAGTTTCTTAATGGCCTCGATGATATATATGGTACCCAACGAAGTCAGCTTCTGATGATAACACCTTTGCCATCTGTGGAAGTGGCTTGTGCTGCCGTGCAACAGGAGGAATCTCAACGAGAAATCTTGTCACAATCTCTTGTGGGTGACACTGATGTTTCCGCCATGTTTAGTAAAGGAAACGGTGACAAGGGGCAGTCATGTGTAGCTTGTGGTGGTAAAGGACATATTAGAGATAAATGCTGGACTATCATTGGGTATCCTAAATGGCATCATAAGTACAGAGGGCCAGGCAAGAGAGTTGTTCAGAGCTCAGGAAGGTGGTCTTCAAATAGAAGTGGCACAAGTAAAATGGCTAACAATGTCCAAGGCCATGTCACAGGAGAGGATGAAGTGACCATGACTGCTCAGCAACTTGGGCAATTATTGAAATTGTTGCCTAAAGATGTTCTACACAGACAGAAATGCTCAGAGACCGACGATGAATTGGAGTGGTTTTTCTGGTATGGTTAATGTGCTGAAAAATAAAGCACAAGAAAAAGCAAAGCTAAAAAAGGAAGAATGGATAGTTGATTCTGGGGCATCTGACCATATGACCTGTTTTTTGGAAAATATGATCAATGTGAAATTAGCTCCATCTGCTTTCACAATAAAGCTACCTACAGGAGCAACTGTTTGTATAAGCCATATAGGTGATGTTGTTTTACCTAATGGACTAAAGCTGCTAAATGTGCTATACGTGCCTGGGTTCAATCATAATTTGCTGTCAATTCATAAATTGGCAAAGGATGCTCAGTGTGATGTGACTTTTCATCCAAATCGTTGTCTGGCTGTTGACTCTAAAACGAAAGAAGTGATTGCTACTGGTGTATTAAAGCAAGGGTTGTATTATCTGGAATGCAAAGGAGAGCTTTCGGGGTTGAACATCAAAACTGGTGCCAACAAGGGTCTATGTCTAACAGCTGCATCTGCTTCTTCTGGGAATTCATTCTCACTGTGGCACCAGAGGCTTGGACATGCCTCAGTCTCAAAGTTGAAGTATATTAGCTGTGTTAAACCAGTCTTGAATCAACAAAGTCAAGTGTGCATTACCTGTCCAATGGCAAAAATGACAAAGCAACCTTTTCCACTTAGCTCTTCACATGCAGCTGTGGCTTTCGAACTGGTGCACACAGACATATGGGGACCTTACAAAATCAATACAAGAGGTAAATTTCGCTTCTTCCTCACTATAGTGGATGATTATAGTCGAATGACATAGGTATATTTGTTGCATAAGAAGTCTGATTATCTGAGCACCATGGCTGGTTTTCAAGAATATGTTAAGACACGTTTTAAATGTCGAATTCAAACTATTCGTTCAGATAATGCTCTTGAACTTTCTGATAAAGCATGCACTGAATTTCTACTGAAAAATGGTATTGTCCACCAAAAATCATGCCCATATACACCCCAGCAAAATGCTAGGGTGGAAAGAAAGCATAGGCATGTGCTTGAAGTAGCTCGTGCACTGCGTTTTCAGTCAGGCTTACCTCTTTCGTTCTGGGGGGATTGCGTTCTAACGGCTGTGCATCTTATAAATAGACTACCCAGTGCAGTGTTAAATTTTTGCACGCCATATGAAAAGCTGTATGAAGAATCGGCTACATATGACCATTTAAAGGTGTTTGGGTGTCTTGCATTTGGCAAAGATCAAAGTCCTGGTAATGACAAGTTCAGGGCCAAGGGAATCCCATCTGTTTTCATTGGTTATCCCAGTTCACAGAAAGGATATCGGCTGTTGAACCTCACTACGATGCAACCCTATGTGACACGACATGTCATATTCAATGAAGAGGTGTTTCCATTAAATACCAACACCTCACCTTCATATATGCAGCCCTTGCCTGTGAACATACCAGACCCACACCAAGTTACCTTTACTGATGACATTGATATCAGTGATCAGAACCCTCACGAACACTCACCTCTCTCAGAACCACAAGTTTCAATTTCTGAACCATCTTTGTCCACCCATACAGACACTTCTACCTCCACTCAATCTACAGATGAATCATCTCTGCAGAGCCCCATTGTCAGGAAATCTTCGAGAACAGTCAAACCTCCATCATGGCTAGCCGGTTATGAGCACCCTCTCTCTAATACAGCTGTTAGTGTTTCTGCAGTTGTGTGCCAACCAGTCACTAGCAACTTCAATTGCTTTCTGGCAAAGATTGTTCATGAGTCAGACCCTGTTTACTTTAAGCAAGCTATTGGTCACTCTCATTGGATAGAGGCTATGAATGTCGAACTAGATGCACTCGAGGCAAACCAGACATGGGAAATTACTGAGCTTCCCATTGACAGAACAGCGATTGGGTGCAAATGGGTGTATAAGACCAAGTATAAACCTGATGGTAGTATGGAAAAATACAAAGCTCGACTGGTGATTCTGGGAAATAAGCAAACTTATGGGATAGATTACATGGAGACTTTTGCTCCGGTGGCCAAGATGTCAACCGTGCGTGCAGTTCTTGCTGTGGCAGCTATGAATGATTGGGATGCTACTCACATGGACGTGTCCAATGCCTTCCTTCATGGCACTCTAAATGAGACTGTGTACATGAAGTTCCCACAAGGTTATACTGGTTATGGTAGCAGGATCTCACATGAACAGGGGGAGATGATTTCGAAAGCAACAACTTCTCTGGTGTGCAAATTGCTGAAAGCCTTATATGGGCTGCGACAGGCACCACGTGAATGGTTTGATAAGCTGTCTGCAACTCTCTTATCCATTGGATTTGTACACTCCAAGGCTGACTATAGTCTCTTTACCAAGGTCACCTCCTCTTCTATTACTCTCGTACTTATTTACGTAGATGATTTGTTGATTACTGGGAATTGTGAAGCATCTATTACGAGCTTGAAGTCTGTGTTGTCTAGTGCCTTTCACATGAAAGATCTAGGTCCTGTCACCTATTTCTTAGGTCTTGAAATTGACAGAACACAAGATGGTTTCTTTATCTCACAAAAGAAATATGTGTTGGATCTTTTGACCGAGTTTGGTATGATGGGTGCTACACCTCTAAAATTGCCTATGGATTCTCACTTTAAACTCACACCGGATAAAGGGGTTCCTCTCCCTAATCCTCATCCCTATCAAAAGCTCCTGGGTAAACTCATCTACCTCACTCTCACTCGTCCAGATTTGTCTTTCCCAGTACACAACCTTGCTCAATTCATGCAATGTCCGACCAATGTTCATATGCAAGCTGCCAAGCGAATTCTTCGCTATCTTCTCTCCAATCCTGGCCAGGGTATTCTCTTAGCTTCGTCATCTGCAGCACAATTGACTGCGTATTGTGACAGCGATTGGGCAAGTTGTCCAACCACTCGTAAGTCTACCACAGGCTATTGCATCCTGCTTGGGTCTTCTCCGATTTCTTGGAAAACCAAGAAACAGTCCGTAGTTGCTCGTTCGACAACCGAGGCAGAGTATCGTGCCATGGCACTTACCTGTTGTGAGGTCACTTGGCTACACTCTCTTCTCAAAGACATGGGGCTAGCCAACCTTCCACCAACTGTCATCAAAAGTGATAACCAAGCAGCATTATCCATAGCTGCTAACCCTGTGCTTCATGAACGCACCAAGCACATCGAGTTAGACTGTCACTACATCAGAGACAAGTTGCAAGATGGATCTGTCCTTACTAGTCATGTCCCCTCTCATCTTCAGCTCGCAGATATTCTCACAAAGCCCTTACCAACGAAGCAACACAACTATCTCTTGCGCAAGATTGGAGCCTCGGTGAAACCTCCTCTCCACTTGAGGGGGAGTAATGAAGATGGTGGTGTTTCTCATGCAAGCAACGAAGACTGAGTTGCTGGAATGAAGATGAAGTCAAGTTTATTTCTGTTTCTCATGCACGTAGTTTGCTAAAATAAAGTTGATGTGTTTAGCTTGTGTGCTGGCACTTTATCTCTTGTCTTATTTAGAATGTTAGTGTCCTAGCAAGTCTTTAATGTCCAAGGGACCCTTGTGTACTTGGGTCTGTAGTTTGTTAAGTTTGTTAAACATCAGGTTAAGTTTGTAAGGCTTAAGTAGGACAAGGTGGTGATAGTTTGAGCCATATGTGAGATTGGCAGAATTTGAAATTAATAGCCTTGTTTCCTCATATCCTCTCTCTGTTCTCTACATAGCTTTCATATGCTCATTATCTTTTTGTTATTAATCTGATTGCTTACCACTTTGATAAAAAGTTTTTCTTAAAATTTACGTATATATGATTGCTTATAAGATAAACTTAAGTGCCGAGGAAAACCCTAGCTATACCACTTTTAATTTTTTTATAAACATTGGTCATCAACTTTCTTCTTAATATATATATATATCTATATATATGTCAGGGAACGAAAGAAATTGAATGTATCATCTGTAGATATGGAGAATGTGCATTGGATGGAGTAACACTCAATGCGGACACATTCAAACGGATGAAAAAACTAAGATTTCTTAAACTCGAAAAGGTAAATCTCACTGGAAGCTTAGAACAGAAATTTGAAGATCTGAGATGGCTCAATTGGAAGCAATGTCCTTTAGAGTGTTTACCTTCTGACTTTTACCCGCAAAAACTTGCAATCCTCGAGTTGACTTATAGCAACATGAGAAAAATGTGGGAGCTAAACTTGGTAGGTAGTCCAAGCATGTTTCTTGCATATATTACAATTACAATCTATATACAATTGCCTGATTTAATTTCTCCCGATTGCACTCATGTTTACAGGTTCCACATGTTTTTGGAAACTTAAAGACAATAAAAATGTCACATTCTAAATATTTAATTACAACTCCAGATTTCACGAAATTACCATGTCTTGAAACTTTAGATCTTGGGTTGTGTGAAAGCTTGGAGGAGGTCCACATGTCAATTGGAAGTTTGGCGAGGCTTGTTTCCTTAAATTTGTATTGTTGTGTGAAGTTAAGAAGTCTTCCGGACACCATCTGCAACTTGAGAGCATTGAAAGTTCTAAATATTAGTCAGTGCAATAGCCTGGAAGCTTTGCCAATACGATTGGGCAACATTGAATCTCTAACAGAGCTCAAAGCTGGTGGACTAAGTGTTTCAAAATTGCCAGATTCGATCGGAAGTCTTACTAAGCTTGTTGAGTTGAATCTAAACAATAGCAAAAACCTTGAAACTCTTCCGGACACCATTGGCAACCTAAGATCCCTGGAAACTCTTTACATTGGAGAATGTGAAAAACTACAAACATTACCAGATGAGCTGTGGAAGATTACAAGGTTGAGGAAGCTAATTGCACTTTGTGAACATCTGCTTTACATTCCAAAACTTCCTCCTAATCTGCTTTACATTTGCTTTGAAAGTTGTGAGTCTCTGGAAACATTACCAAATCTATCCAATTTGAAACACTTGGAGGAATTGGAACTTGCAGGATGTAGTGGTTTGACAAATATTCAAGGTCTGGAGGATCTCATTTCTATTAGAGAGCTTGATTTGAGCGGTTGCAGTGGTTTGACCCGTAGGCATCTCCGAAAACGATTGTTCAAGGTTCGCTCATCTCAATCTCTTTTAATTACTTGTCCCAATAAAAATAATTTATAATAAAATCATTACTTTTTAATAATAATAAAATCATATAAATTGCATAAAAAATAATAATAATAAAATCATATAAATTAACATTTTTCATTTTTAATATGATAATTAAACTAGTTGTTTGATTTAATTTTATTTTATTTTTGAAAGGGAGTTATTATTAATTAGTTAGTAAAATATATTAAAAATAAAAAAATTACTGGTATACTTAATTGGTGGTTTTTTGGGGTAACTGGTATACTTATTTGGGCGTCAGATTAATGTTCAGGTACCTGAATTTATGCATTCTGACTGGCTTGATTGGATAGCTGAATCACCGTATTGGACAATTAAAGCAAATGAATACCCAGAGTCAACAACAGTGTATGCACATTTGCTGCCAAATGAGTCGCACAATTTCATGGGCATCATTCTTTGCTATCAAGGGCCAGCGCGTATGAATATTCAATATTCTGTAAAGAATACTACAAGTGGTTTTATATGGAGTAGCGTCGGCCCTGATTTATTTATTTATGGTTCGCTGATGGTAATAGTGCCAAAATCAATCTTCTCGGTCACAGATGATGACCATAGAATTGAACTAACAACCCATGATGAAGTAAAAATTGTTGGGATTCATCTACTGTACAATACCAAAGACTGAAACGATTGAAGATGTTGTGGAAAAACATGTGATTCACATCGATGCATTGAAATTGATTGATCCTGTGCTACCAGATTTTTTCCTAGATATTGCTTGCTTCTTCATCAGATGGCAGAAAAAGAGAGTTGTTCAAATACTGGAAACTTATTACACCAACGTTGATCATCATATTGACATTCTAAAGACTAGATGTCTACTGAAGATCAATGAGTGGGATGATGAGTTGGAGATGGATGATCTGTTTCAATATCTGGGAAGAAAACTTGCACGCGGCAACTCTCTTGAGGAGTCTGAAAAATTTGGTAGATGATACATCTCACTGGAGAATTCATTCACTTTGAAAGCATTTAAAAAGATGAGAAAGTTAAGATTTCTATAACTCCGGAAGGTGCATCTCACTGGAAGCTTTGAACAGACATTTCAAGATTTAAGGTGGCTTTGTTGGGACTGGTGTCCCTTGAAATGTTTACGTTCTGAATTTTACCCCCCGAAACTTGTTATTCTTGAGTTGCGTCACAGCAATATCAGAACAATGTGGGAGCTAAACATGGTAGGTACTTTGAGCAAGTTTCTTGCATATATGATAATTCATATGAAAATATGCCTGATTTAGTTTCTTCCATTACAGGTTCCCCATGCTTTTGAAAAGTTAAAGACTCTAGACATTTCAGGTTCTGAAGATTTAGCTACAACTCCAGACTTCACTAAATTACCATGTCTTGAAACTGTACATCTTAAGGGCTGTAAAAGCTTGGAAGAGGTCCATATATCGATTGGTAATTTGGTGAGCTATTTGCATGGTTGTGTTAAGCTAAGGAGTCTTCCAGACACCACTTGCAACTTGAGAGCTCTAGAAGTACTAGATATTCATGATTGCAGTTGTTTGGAAGCATTGCCTACGGCATTGGGGAACCTTCAATCACTGAGAGAACTCAATGCAGGGAACCTAACTGTTTCAATATTACCGGATTCGACTGGACACCTTTTTAGGCTTGTTAAGCTGAGATTAAATAGTAACAAGAACCTCAAAACTCTACCAGTCACCATTTGCAACCTGAGATCACTGGAAATTCTTGATATCTCTGGATGTGAAACACTAGAAATATTACCGGATCAACTGTGTACCATCACAAGTTTAAGGGAGCTAATTGCAGGTGGTGCTACTCTCTTGAAAACATTTCCTCATGTTGAATCAAGCCAGATGACATTATCATTGCAAAATTTGGATTTTTCTCAGAGTGGTATTACTGCCCTGCCATCCGGTATCAGTGAGCTTTCAAACCTAGAAGTTCTGAATCTTAAAGATTGTCATTGTTTGTTGTCCATTCCAAATCTATCCAACTTGAAACCGTTGGAGTACTTAAACCTTGAAGATTGTAGTGGTTTGACTGAAATTCAAGGTTTAAAGGGACTCACTTCTATTAGAACACTTCATTTCAAAGGCTGCAACTCCTCTCTTCTGGCAAGCATTTTCACAGAGAGTTTCTTTCAGGTCTGACAGTTTTTACAGCAAAATATATTAATTAGTTCCAAGAGTTGTTCTAATTTTAAGTGGTTCTTTGTGGAACTTGACCCTATGTTACTATTCTTTTATATATATATATATGTTACAATTGAAATGATGAATTAAATGATAGTATCATATGTATTAATGTATGTTTGTCGGTTAGCTTACTTTATTCTTTTGTTACTATTTGCAACAGATGTACTTTCAATTCGGGCATCTAATTGAAATGTGTTCAACAGAGTTTCCCGATTGGATCAGTCAACCAAGTGAATGTGAATTAACAATGTCTTCAGATGGATATTTTTCAACAACGTTTTTAAATTTGCCACCAAACGTGTCACCCAATTACTTGGGGATGATTCTTTGCATTAGATCCTCTAAACGTTTTACCAGTTATTCTGTTATGAAAGGTATGGATGGGAATCATTTTACATGGAGTGGTGAATTTGAAAGTTTTGGTGATAAATCGTCGATGGTAATAGTACCAAGATCAACGTTTGCTGTCGAAGATGGTGATGATAAAATTAAATTAGAAGCAGGTGAATGTGCAAATATTTATGGGATACATCTACTGTACTACTCTGAAGGGTACGACAGCAGCATTGGCAATGAAGATTGAAGCATTTGGAAAGTGACAAGAACTACTTAAGTCTCCCCCACTCTTTCATGAAATGTTGAACGCAAAAGTGTGCTGTTTTATCGAGCTGAGTCCAGGAACAGGTAACCAAACATTTATATGGTACATAAGATTTATACTGAATTTATTCCACTGAATTTGGGCCATGCTTTTGTGACCACTTACAGGTTTAGCAACAATTTAACAGAATTATAAAAACAGAACAGGTAAAGGAAATTGCAATAATATTGAAATTGGCTGAAAGTTAAACAATGAAAGTACTGTGAAGGAATGCAAGCAGAAAAAAAAATACAACCATGAAAACAGAAAGTAAAATATGCTCAGTACCAGTCTACCCTTCTGTCCCTCATGCTCTCAATAAGTAGCCTCTATCCCTCCACGTGTCAAGACCGTGATGGTTGTTGCCTTATACCGTTGTTGGCACATGATCCTAGAATGATGCGGTTAAGAGAGAGTAAAACGACACCGTTCCCTAGTAATTCCACCAAATAAATTAATAATTATAATAACTATTTTAACTGAAAAAAATAGTTAAAATAGCTACACTTATGTCTAAAAGCATGGAACATCTTGTTCATTATCGCAACCATTCATACATCATGGAACACGTTGATAGGTCCCGATCAAAGCTAGTATAAAATGAAGACAGATATTCTCTCAGGGTGAGAATGAACCACAAACTTTTACTATATTCAGACTATTTCTCTCAGTCCACTGCAAATGAATTTAAATACAAGTGAAGACTTATATCCAGCACCCTAACTAAGCAAGTCCTAATGTGAACACAATCCCACTTCTTTAGACGATAACTAATATGTGGGTTTATCCACGTGAGTTATTTTTGTTCAATATACAAGAACTTGTTCCTGTTTATTCTCTCTAGAAAGAGGACTTGTTCCTCAATGTGTGTCTATGTTAAAAAAGCACAAGGCAACTGTCACACTCTTTTTCTATCTTAGATTTATTTATATATGTGTGTTAGGGAACAAAAGTGATTGAAGGCATTATCCCTAGCAACTATTACCACCAGGTGCACTTGAGGAAGTATCATTAGCTACAGAAGCATTTTGAAGGATGGGCAAATTAATTTTTCTGCATTGTATCCACTGTGCAATCTCTGTACCTCCCTTCCACATTCAGTTAGCTCTGTAGTACAGGCAATGAAGCAGGATATTGAGGTGATGTTGTGGAGCCTTCTGTTGTATATAAAAACCCTCTTCACTTTATAAAGATCCGGACTTTCAACTAATTTTTAGGTTCATAGTGCCTAATCATCTTAATCTTTACAAGTTTCTACCACCCTATATATAAATTCTTAGTTCAGTCATCCACTTGTGGTTTCAATAGCTATACATGCTTTCAATTTCCTTCGCGTGCCGTTGCTTCTGAGAGAGTGTTGGGCTGTTTTATCACTCAAGAAATGGTTTGACTGTTAGATCCTACTTCTCATAGTTCCTTATCTGTAAATTGATGATGCAGATTTTGTATATAGCAAATGTCGAGAAAGTGGTGGCTGCAGGATGCCAGGACTGCCTCCTACCAGTTGTGCTCCTTACCTATTGTGTTAGTATCGTGATAGGAAACATAAAGTGTGTCCTGATGGTTTTTACATGATAATGGGGCTCAATATGCTGTAAAATAAATGGTTTGCACTCAATCACGAGCTGTTGTATGATGCTGATACTGTCTTGTTTCTCAGATAATTTTGAAGGTTCCAAGGAAAATATAAAAAATAATGATCTCTTCGGTGAAAATATCTTCCAATTCCTTCTGTCATTAGTTGACATGCTTTAGGTAGGCAAAAGGGTGTAGGTGCATCATGCCTGAAATGGTTTGCGCCTTGCAGTAATGTTTTTAACAATATCTGGTGGGACCAATTCCATCCAGTGGATGCTGGATTGCGGGAAATGTTAGCTCAAAGAACCAAATGACCGAATAAGGAAATTAGTAGATTTTGGTCTGTGAATGGTGCCTCATGCTACTTAACCAAAAAAATGTCGCTTCATGCTTGACACCTTGTTTGTGACAGATTACCAGAGGCACAATAAGCCATATATAAAACATTTACTGTGAATTTCATTTTCATTTATGTGACAGTTGAAAAAACTAAATGATGGACTAATATCTCAGTTTCTTTGAATCTAAAATATTATCTGTTTTGCTTATTATGCTTATATATTACTTAATGTTGCTTTGAAAGTGCCTGCAATGGGACTTGGATACATCTTAGCATTATAAGTTCGGAAGCTTTTTGCAGTAGGAACAAAAACAACCAAAAAGAAAAGGATAAGTATATGTAATCAGAATTCTAGTTATGAGGTTGAGAACCTCGAACCAGAGGATAGACAAATGAAGCATACTGGGCTTAACCTTAGCAACAGAGCTATAGTTCCGTACTAAAGCCATCTATTCTCCTCTGGCTTGCTATAAAGGTGCGAGTTGATACTATCTAGCACTGCAATGTAGTAGTTCAGAATCATAAACATCAGTCTATTTTATCAAATAAATCAAACAGCTGCAGTAAATCGATGGTAGAACTAGTTTGAATTTGTAACGGAAAAGACGATGAGTGAATTATTACTTGGTGGTAGCTGCTAGCCCAAAATCTATTTTATCAATTGATGATAGTTTTCATTCGTTCCGACTACCTGCTGCTAGAACTAATCAAATGGATAATTTAGAAGAATCTGGGGATTTGATTAATGAAAAAATATCATTCCCCAGACTAAGCAGCATGAATCCCTAGTCTGTAGAAATTACTCTTTTCAACAAATTATGAGAAGCAATTATGAAATATGCTAATTCAATTTTTACCAAAACCTCTAGAAGAAATTCAATTCTATTATAACATTTTTTTAATTATATATTTTTTAGATTATAGTTTTTTTTAAATTCAATTTTAATACAATCTTTATGATATAATTTTGATTATCTATTTTTAAAATAATTATTAAATTCAACAATTAAAATTATTTTGATTTTACAATCTATACTCTTTATTAAAAGCAGAAACCCCCTTTAAATGGTATACCACGTATACCGCGGTCGCGCGGTATGCCACTAAATATTAATTATTTTAATTAATTTAAAATTGTAATATTATATAATAATTTAATATAATAATGAAATTATATACTATGAGTCTATTAACTAAAAATTAAAATAAAAGACAGGAATATAGTATTACATAAAACTTAGAACTCCTTTAATTAATATTTAAAAAGTATCTATAATAGATTACTAATAAATACAATTAATAATATAATTACTCTTATATTACCATAATGAAGTTATGTAAAATTAATTAATTAAAATAATAATATTAAATATTAATTTAATTTAATAGTGAAGTTATATACTAGGAGTCTATTAACTAGCAATCGAAATAAAAATCGAAAATATAAATTAAAAATTAGAAAATTAAGATAATTTATCACCAACCGCTTGGCACGGGTTATCGGCTAGTAATACCAAATTTACGAATAAGTCAAGCATAAAATGAGTCAGAGTCACTGGAACATTACCCCGCAATTGCTATGAAGTTGCTCACAATAATAATAATTGAAAATAAAGGAAGGTTGGTATGAATATTGACCACTTAATTTGTTATCCATACATTTCATTGGTTTTCTTCCAATTATCGAACTCTCATCAGACTTTAACTTTCATGTTCAAGACTATCTTCATATCATTCTTGTACAACTTGATCTTCCAGTTAATTTGTTCTCAAACGCCCTCCTCTTCTACTACAGATTCTATGGCTTCTGCAACTAATTCTCAAACTCAGTTAACCCTTGTTTCCAGTTCAACTCCTACTCAATATGACGTTTTCTTGAGCTTACGTGGTGAAGACACTCGACTTAACTTTACCGGTCATTTGTATCAAAGACTACATGACCATGGAATTAATACATTTATGGATGATCCTGAGCTGCGTAGCGGCGAAGTGATCTCAGATGCATTGCTAGATGCTATCAGGAATTCCAAGGCTTATATTGTTGTCTTCTCTGAAAATTATGCAACTTCACCTTGGTGCCTTAACGAGCTGGCAGAGATCCTCAATTGTCACAGAACAATGCAGAGATGGGTTATTCCAGTGTTTTTCAACATTGATCCATCAGTTGTGCGTCGCCAAACTGGGAGTTTTCAAAAAGCTTTCAAGAAACATCGAAAACGTAAACGTTTTTCAGGTGAAAGAGAAAAACTTGAAAATTGGCAGCTTACACTTAAGGAAGTTGCCGGCTTTTCAGGACACCATGTATCCAAAGACAGGTCATTCAAATATATTTATATTGATTCATAAGATAGAGAATTTATTACATTAACCTACATGCTAACAGTATATTGTTGTCCTATGTAACTACCTATCATTCCCTGTTTTATAATAAGAAGAATTACATTTCAGGTCTGAAGCTGATGTCATCAATGAAATTGTTGATGAGCTTCTACTCAAAATAAATCCCAAGACTTTAGATGTCGCCAAATTTCCAGTTGGGTTGGATTCTCGTGTTGAAGCCATAACAACATTGTTGAGCAGTGACACAAAAGGTGTCATTAAGTTTGGTATATATGGTATGGGTGGTGTGGGCAAAACAACTCTTGCCAAAGCTCTTTTTAATCAACTCGTAGGAGGAGGAAGCTTTAAGGGTAGCTGCTTCCTGGCAAACGTCAGGGAGGCTTCTGGTACATTCAAAGGCCTGGAATCTTTACAACAGCAGCTTATTAATGATGTTCTTAGATGTACAACAAAATTTGAGGTTCACAATGTTGACCAAGGAGTCAAATTGATAGAAGATAGAATCTGTTCAACAAAAGTTGTGGTGGTGGTTGATGATTTAGACGACCTCAATCATCTTCAATTACTAGTAGGACCATTTGCTTCTGGGAGTGTAGTTATTATAACTACAAGGGATAAAGAAATACTGGATAAAATTGAAGTAGAAACCAGTTATCAGTACTTGGTAAATACGTTGGATGACGCTGACTCACTAGCACTATTTATGCGACATGCATTTGGAAATGCTGAACCGAGCGACACTTTGATGGAATTGTCTAAACACGTATTACGTCTTGCTGCTGGTCTTCCTTTGGCTCTCGAGATTTTTGGCTCACATTTGTTTAACAAATCAGAAGTTGGATGGAAATATTACATTGAGAAACTGCAGCGAATTCCTGATAGTAATATTCAGCAAAGACTTGAAATTAGCTTGGATGCATTAGAATCAGATGATCCAGTCCTGAAGAAAGTGTTCCTCGACATTGCTTGTTTTTTCATTAAATGGGGAAAACAAGAAGTGGTTCACATAATGGATAGTTATTATTCCTACGCTGATCATTCTATTGATATGTTAAAGAAAAGATGTTTGCTAACAATCAATGATGGTCGGCTGGGGATGCATGATCTGCTTCAGGATGTGGGAAAGGAAATTGTGCGTAACAGCTCTCCTGATGAGCCTGGAAAAAGAAGCAGATTGTGGGCATCAAATGATATATGTGACGTGTTGAAGAATCAAAACGTAATTATATATATATATATATATATATATATATATATATATATATATATATATATATATATTCAACAATGTTTTCGGATTCATCTGATTGCTTACCACTTTGATAAAAAGTTTTCCTTGAAATGTAGGTATATAAAATTGCTTATAAGATAAACTTATGTGCCCTTGCTATACCACTTTCAAATTTTTTATAAACATTGGTCATCAACTTTCTTCTTATATATATATACCTATATATATGTCAGGGAACGAAAGAAATTGAATGTATCATCTGTAGATCTGGAGAATGTGCATTGGATGGAGTAACACTCAATGCGGACACATTCAAATGGATGAGAAAACTAAGATTTCTTAAACTCGAAAATGTAAATCTCACCGGAAGCTTAGAACAAAAATTTGAAGATCTGAGATGGCTCTATTGGAAGCATTGTCCTTTAGAGTGTTTACCTTCTGAATTTTACCCGCAAAAACTTGCAATCCTCGAGTTGACTTATAGCAGCATGAGAACAATGTGGGAGCCAAACATGGTAAGTAGTCCAAGCATGTTTCTTGCATATTTTACAATTACAATCTATTTTAAATTTCCTGATTTAATTTCTCTCGATTGCACTCATGTTTACAGGTTCCGCATGTTTTTGCAAACTTAAAGACAGTAAAAATGTCATGTTCTAAATATTTAATTACAACTCCAGATTTCACGAAATTACCATGTCTTGAAACTTTAGATCTTGGGTTGTGTGAAAGCTTGGAGGAGGTCCACATGTCAATTGGAAGTTTGGCGAGGCTTGTTTCCTTAAATTTGTATCGATGTGTGAAGCTAAGAAGTCTTCCGGACACCATCTGCAACTTGAGAGCATTGAAAATTTTAACTATTAGTTTCTGCAGTAGTCTGAAAGCTTTGCCAATACAAATGGGCAACATTGAATCTCTACTAGAGCTCAATACTATAGCACTAACTGTTTCGGAACTTCCAGATTCAATCGGAAGTCTTACTAAGCTTGTTAAGTTGGATCTAAGCCGTAATTGGAAGCTTGAAACTCTTCCGGACACCATTGGCAACCTAAGATCCCTGGAAACTCTTAGTATTGAAAGTTGTACAAAACTACAAGCATTACCAGATGAGCTGTGGAAGATTAGAAGGTTGAGGGAGCTAAATGCAAGATATGCTTATATGTTACAAAAGCTTCCAGATATAGGTTCGCACTTATTCACGCAAGAGAACGTGGTCAACAAGTAATATAGAGTAAATAGGATTCGTTCCCACAGAGACTCAAATTGTTCGTTATGTTCACTTATGCACCAGCTAATGATTTACACTCACTGCTAAGACAATCACAATATTGGTTTGATTTAACTAATGATTGATTGCCAACTAAGCCAATTACGAGAAAATAACTTAACTTAAACCTTATAATAAACAAACATGGGATTTCAACTTCAATTACTACTTCATCTAGAATCTTATGCCCTTTAGCCTAGCATGTGACCGATTTGATTACTGATTAGATGCACTAAACTGATACACACCAACTTTCGTTGTGCATATACCATCCTACTGATCATCCACGAATGATAGAAGTCAAGTAGTCACCAAATATGTGTAGTCCCTATATGTCTATAGCAATTGAACACATACCGGTTGAAAATCAAGCACCCATTAAACCACATAGTCGATGCAAGACGGTTAGAATCACATCACAAATTAATACATGTTCTTCACATGCAAAAACCTATGCTAGCATGAATTGTTCTAAACCCTAGATCCACTTTCGCATTCACTAGGATTAAACAAACAATTACAAGTGTTCGCGACGCACTTATAACGAATAAGCATAAACATACTAGGCAATCAATACATTCAATCACACACCAAGGCATAATTAACACTCAATAACTAGAATCCATAGCAAAATCCATTAAAACCCCATGATAACGAATTAGCCCATAATTGACCTAATTGTCATCATGGGTTCTTTGGAAAACATAATTCTAAAATCAACAAGTAAAAATAAAGAAGAAGAATAAGGTTTAGAATTAAATCCCCACAATAGAAGAATACAAAGGTTTCAAGAATAATCCTTGCTTGTCACTAGCTTGGAAGAATTCCTTCTCCTCTTCTCTCTTCTGAATAAAACAAGGTTATATGTAACGTATGTATATGTTTGATTACAAGGGTAGGGCGTTTATACATAAAAAACGTTTCCTCCCTCTTGCTCAATAAAAATATTTAATATTCTATTACAATTAGAATTTAATTAAGGTGCTAAAACCTGCCCGGAATATAATTAGAACTCGAAAAGGGCAAAACATGAATTTCCCAGCCATGCTTCACAAAGTCTGCACGCGCGAATTAATTCAGTACTTTACTTGCACGTGATTCCTATTCCAGGTTGTAGAAAATCTCTCAAGCTTCGCGTGGGCAGTAAGATCGCTAAAAACAGACTTACAGAACTCCAGATATGGCCAAAACAGTATAAGCTGCGCAGCCTTCCCAGAAAATCCGAATTTAAACCAATTAATTCCCAAAAAATTGTAGAAGCATCCACCTTAATCAACATTCTCGTAAACCTGCACAACTAAGCAAAACACATCAAAACTACAAGAAACTTGAGTCCAAGACAATCAATTTAAGCCGAATTAGAATGTTCCAAGTGGATATAAATCCACTTATCACACCCCCAAACTTAAACCGATGCTTGTCCTCAAGCATTAACAATTACAACTAACTAACTAGTACCACTTCCGTAGGTGATCACGGTTGCATTTGGCATATGCAACAAGCCCTTTAAACCCCTAGGCAGCCCTAGTGGACGAGTAAGGTCTCGTGAGGGCCTATAGCGAATGTACCCACAAAATCCATTTAACCTAATGCAATGCAATGCATGAATGCAACTACTATGAAAATGCAAGATCCCCTTCAAACTCACCAAAACCAACTAACAAGCAAATATCTCAATGAATGTAACAAATCCAAGCAGAGCTCGACTAAATCCCCGTATACTAACAAATACATGAACAGAAACGTGCGTGTGTGCGATGCTCATCAGAAATACTCCCAAAACTAGGTCAAAAATCATACATGCTTTCCGTCAAGACAATCACAGGTTTATAATCAGAATAGACTGTAGACACTCCATAACCTAGGAACACCTCCACCCTTATCCAAGGTAGACAGAAACTCATGCTTTATTACTATACTACGACACTACATATACAATACGCATGCTTATTTAACCGTGCAATGAATGAGACCCCAAAAGGCTTATACAATAATACCCATGTAGCGAGTGTTAGGTCAGCAATCCCAAACCACAAGGGCTTTAGGTTACTAGGACTAAGTCCCCTCAAACTTAATTACTCGAGTATTAAAGAGCTCACTCTGGTTAATTTTGCATTTAAATTATTTATATGACTCTTTTTTTTTTCTTTTTTTTTTTGCTTTTTTTTTTTTTCGCAATCTGGAATGAGCCTTTCTCATTTCCAACCCTAGACTACTCATATAAATATGAGCTGGCTACTAGCCATTTGACGCCTAGCCTTTATTAACAATTATGAACAACTAGCATGAAAATTCCTGGTTTCCCCCAAACTTAGACTTTAATGTTCCTACGCTATAAAGGGAATAACGAAAATTCTAAATATAAACAAGTGATTAAATCTCAAAACATCCCACAGGCATGACCCTAACCTAGCCCAAAAGCACCCCAATGAGACTGTGTAATAAATTTTGTTCCCGTAACATGCAAGTCAATTTCATAGAAACTATAAATCAGCCCTCTACTCATCATCATCACACCCAAATCAACATCCACCTATCAATCAGAATCAGCTCGTCCTAAGGGATCATGAAATATGCATGCCATGAAAATGCAACTAAATGAAAAACTCACATGGTATACGAAAATAAAACAAAATGTCCTATATGAAACAAACGTAGATAATACGAACATAACAATCATGCATGAACTATCACTACTATGCAAACATGATATCCTATATGAACACAAAATACAACAATATATATACAACTACTAATCCCTCAAACCACCCCCAAACTTAACATATTCAATGCCCTCATTGAATGGAAAGTAATACAAGGGATAGCAGAAAACATACCTACTCGTCCTCCTCTTCGGAGGAATCATAATCTGGCGGTGGATACTGCGTACGAGCTCCATAGACTGGCCACCTCGCCTGAATACCTGCATCTGTCAAAGCTGTAGCCATATCTTGAGCATACTCCCTATTACAAGCATGTATAGCATCCATCCGCCTATACAAACGCCTAAAGTGGCCCTCCAAAACTCTCGGTACTTCCGAACCCTGTGGCTGAGCGCCCGCTCCATTACCACTAGCATCAACATCATCAACAATATAACCAAGCCCCCTCGGATCTGGAACCCCACCTTGCCAGTCAGGCATTCGATCAATAGACACATCAGTAATGGAAGGCAAAGGTGACTGCAACTCCTCATCCGCACCCCAGATAACACCACTCTCCTTACATAAACCAGCTATAACAGAAGCATGGGGCATCGATGATAGCGTATGAGACTTTAAAAACCGTATAATATTCTGATGAACAATATAGGCTACATCAATGTACTTCCCCTTTAGAATGCCCCACAAAAGAATCAATCTATCAACTGTGACCTCACCTATATGAGAAGTAGGCATAATATTCGCACAAAGGAATGCATACCATGCACGTGCAAATTTATTCATAGCAGAAGACAGAAAATTAACTGGCGCATTGGTTCCCACTTTATACTTCCAAACCGTACCAGGAACACATAATTCACGAACAATTGCCTCCAAATCCACATCCTTACTAGTCTTCCTTGCCCAATCTTCAGCCCCCACAAGCTTCGGTGGTTGTCCCAAAATTTTACGAATAGCATCAACACTATACTCCACCTGTTTACCTCGAACCACACACACCTCATCCGGCTCACCCTTAGCATTAGCATAAAACTCCCTAACAACATTCACCGGAACTGGAACAGGTGCCTTACAAATCTCTCCCCAACGTAACTCACTAATCACATCAACCAACCCATAATGACGAGTTGGTAAAAACCCCCTTTCTTTCGCCACCGACTTAGTCAACAACCTATTATACTCAACCTCCGCATCCGGAGAAGAAAATCTCTCCACCCTAATAGCACCACCCCTCATTCGCTTAGGCGCCATAATAATCAAAACCCCACTCAACAATAGCACCACTAAAAACCACCAAGAAAAATCCCACCAAAAACCACCAAACCAAATCACACCAAAAATACCCACGTAACAAGAATAATACAAAAAACCCCAATTTACAAGAACACAAATTCGTAGTAAAATTAAATAGAGAAAAGAATTCCCACTACGAATCAAAGAGGTGAACTTGTACAAATTTTCCCCCAAACTTGAATTTTTAAGAGATGTAGAGGAGAAAGATAATGAATTGGGTGTGTATGTATGGGTATATATAGGCCATGGAGTGATAGGAGAAATATAAGAATTTTAATGTGAAAAGGAAAAAAATTTGGTGGAAATTGGAATTTGATATGGGATAGAAAAAATATTTAATGGATAAAAGAAAAAGATTTAGAAAAGAAATAGGAATTTGAAATTTTTTAGGAGAGATGAGGGGTTTTTGGAATTAAAATAGGAAAAGATTTAGGGAGGAGAAGGGGTTATAAAAAGAAATTGGGGAGAGAAAAGAATTTATTTTATTATATACATGACAAAACTCTCGGCAAAAGCATACAGGAGTATTCTGAAAAAAATTCTCCACCCACTGACTCACGCGCAAGTTGCCGCGTGTGGGAGCAACTTGCGCTACTTACAGTAACGCATACGCTGTTTGCGCCTTGGGGCCGCAAATTGCGTTACTTCCAGAGACGCAGGCGCTAGCTGCGTCTTAGGCCCGCAACTTGCCTCCATAGCAGTAACGCAGGCGCTAGCTGCGTTACTGACCTGCAATTTGCCCAAAAATTCGTTTTTTTCTGTTTTTTTTTTTTTTTTTTTTTTTTTTTTTTTTTTAAAACAACACTCCAAATTTTTTTTTTCTTTTTTTTTTTCTTCAAAGAATACACCAAACGCGTGGGTTGCCTCCCACGAAGCGCTTCTTTTACGTCAATAGCTTGACGTGACTTCCATGATTTACTCAATAATTGCAAGAACCGCGGTTTCAGCCCCACGATTCGATACCTCACCAAAGTACGGTTTCAATCTCTGACCATTGACTTTGAACGACTGATCAGGTGATTTCTCAAAAATCTCAACCGCTCCATGCGGAAACACGGTTTTTACAACAAAGGGTCCTGACCATCTCGATTTTAGCTTTCCTGGAAATAGACGAAGGCGAGAATTAAATAATAACACAGGTTGTCCAGGAACAAATACCTTGTTAACTAAACGCCGATCATGCCATCTCTTCACTTTTTCTTTGTAGAGTTTATTGTTCTCATAAGCTTGCAAGCGAAACTCGTCCATCTCATGAAGTTGCACCATTCTTTTCTCACCCGCGGCTGTAAGATCGAAATTTAGCTTTTTCAAAGCCCAGTAAGCCTTGTGCTCCAATTCCGCCGGCAAATGACAAGCTTTCCCAAAGACAAGCTGATACGGTGACATTCCCAAAGGTGTTTTATATGCCGTTCGATAAGCCCAGACGGCTTCATCGAGTTTCAGAGACCAATCCTTTCTTGAAGGACTCACCACCTTTTCTAGAATACGCTTGATTTCCCGATTAGACACTTCAGCTTGGCCATTGGTCTGAGGATGATATGCTGTAGCCACCCGATGATTGATATTGTATCTGGCCATAAGATTAGTGAACTTGCGATTGCAAAAATGAGTGCCTTCATCACTGATAATGACTCGAGGAGTACCAAATCTGGTGAAGATGTTCTTCTGAAGGAAATTAAGCACGACTTGAGCATCATTTGTCGGAAGTGCTTTGACCTCAACCCATTTAGAGACGTAATCAACTGCTAGCAAGATATATTGATTGTTGCATGAAGAGATAAAGGGTCCCATGAAGTCAATTCCCCAAACATCGAAAATTTCCACTTCCAACATTACATTAAGGGGCATCTCATCCCTCCTCGATATGTTACCAACACGCTGACAACGATCACACCTTAAAACGTACTGATGAGCATCCTTAAAAAGAGAAGGCCAATAGAACCCTGCTTGAAGAATACGAGTAGCAGTCTTTTCACCTCCATAGTGGCCCCCATATGTCGTGGCGTGATAATCCCTCAAAATAGCCTCTGTTTCACTATACGGCACACATCTTCTAAGAATCTGATCAGCTCCCTGTTTAAACAGATATGGTTCGTCCCAACGATACCATTTAACTTCATGCAAGAACTTCTTCCTTTGTGCATAAGAAAATTCAGATGGAATGACTTGACTAACCAGAAAGTTCACAATGTCTGCGTACCATGGCTCCTCTTCTTGCACCCTAAACAATTGCTCATCCGGGAAGAATTCATTAATGATGGTACTTTCTCGAGAAGATTTACCCAAGTCCTCCAGACGAGAAAGATGGTCAGCTACTTGATTCTCTGTCCCTTTCCTGTCCTTAATCTCCATATCAAATTCTTGTAACAGAAGTACCCAACGAATTAAACGAGGTTTGGAGTCCTTTTTAGAGAGCAGATATCTAATAGCCGCGTGATCCGTGTACACCATTACCTTTGTACCGAGCAAGTAAGAACGAAATTTTTCAAAACCATAGACTATGGCCAACAGCTCCTTTTCAGTGGTAGTGTAGTTCAACTGAGCGTCATTAAGAGTCTTGCTTGCATAATAGATCACATGAAACACTTTGTCTTTCTTTTGACCAAGAACAGCCCCCACTGCATAATCACTAGCATCACACATCATAGCGAAAGGTTCACTCCAATCGGGAGCAATGATCACTGGTGCTGAAACCAATTTCTTTTTCAGAGTCTCGAAAGCGGTCAAACATTCTTCATCAAATTTAAAAGGAACATCCTTTTCCAAGAGCTTACACAACGGTTTGGAGATTTTTGAGAAGTCTTTGATAAAACGCCTGTAGAAACCTGCATGACCAAGGAAACTACGAATCCCTCTCACTGAAATAGGTGGTGGAAGATTTTCAATTGTCTCTATTTTTGCCCTGTCCACCTCTAGACCTCTCCGTGACACCTTGTGCCCAAGAATAGTTCCCTCCTGAACCATGAAGTGGCATTTCTCCCAGTTAAGCACTAGATTAGTCTCCACACATCTTCTCAGAACCGCGCCCAGATTATTCAAACATTCATCGAAAGAGAGACCGATTACAGAAAAGTCATCCATGAAAACTTCTACGGTCTTGCCAATCATGTCTGAAAAGATAGCCATCATACACCTCTGAAAAGTAGCAGGTGCACCACACAAACCAAAAGAAACTCGCCGAAAAGCAAATGTACCAAATGGACATGTGAAAGTCGTCTTCTCCTGATCTTCAGGGGCAATACAGATTTGATTATACCCAGAATATCCATCCAATAGGCAATAGTACTCCTGACCTGCAAGCCTGTCCAGCATCTGATCAATAAAGGGCAAAGGAAAATGATCCTTCCTAGTGGCCTTGTTCAATTTCCGGTAGTCCATACAGATTCTCCAACCAGTGACTGTGCGAGTAGAGATAAGTTCATTCTTCTCATTGGTGATTACCGTCATGCCACCTTTCTTCGGCACACATTGAACTGGGCTTACCCATGAACTATCAGAAATGGGATAGATGATCCCTGCATCCAACCATTTGATGATTTCTTTCTTCACAACTTCTTTCATGATTGGATTTAGACGTCTCTGATTTTCCACTGTTGGTTTACTCCCTTCTTCTAAAGGAATTTTATGTTGACAGTAAGCTGGACTAATTCCCTTGATGTCTGCTATGGTCCATCCAATAGCTGATTTGAATTCTCTAAGAACTCTCAAGAGCTTGTCTTCCTCAGAATCTGACAAGTTAGCAGCAATAATCACAGGTAAAGTAGATGACTCACCAAGAGAAGCATACCTTAAGTGATCAGGTAGTGGTTTGAGCTCTAGAATTGGAGCTTCTTCAATGGATGGTTTCAACCGCTGATGTGACCCCTTCAATTCAGATAGACCTAACGATTCCACTGGTCTCTCGAATTTCCTTTGCCATGGAGTAGCATCAAGAAGTAGCAGTTGCTCATCTATCTCATCTTCTTCCAATAAAGAATCACTAATCAGTGCTTTTTCCAATGTGTCATTCAAGAGCAGATGCTCAATTTTTGATTGCACTGCTGACTCCACCAAATCTATCTTCAAACATTGCTCTTCTTCAGTTGGAAACTTCATAGCCTTGAAAACATTGAAGGTGACATTTTGGTCATGCACCCTCATCGTAAGTTCCCCTTTTTGCACGTCGATCAAGGTTTGCCCCGTGGCCAAGAATGGTCTCCCAAGAATGATAGGGATTTTCTTGTCTTCTTCAAAATCAAGTATGACGAAATCCGCGGGAAAGATGAGTTTGTCCACTTTTACCAGAACATCTTCTACAATTCCTCGAGGGTAAGTAACTGAACGATCAGCTAACTGGAGTGACATGTTGGTAGGCTTAGGCTCCGGAAGACCAAGTTGCAAGAAAACCGAATAGGGCATGAGGTTGATGCTTGCCCCTAAATCACACAAACACTTGTCAAACGACAAATTTCCAATGATGCACGGTATGGTAAAACTCCCCGGATCCTTCAACTTAGGTGGCAACTTTTGTTGCAAGACAGCACTGCACTCCTCCGTCAAAGCGACGGTCTCTAACTCCTCGAGCTTCAATTTCCTCGAAAGTATGCCCTTCATGAACTTGGCATAACTTGGCATTTGTTCAAGCGCTTCAGCAAATGGTAGATTTATGTGCAACTTTTTGAACACTTCCAAGAACTTTGCGAATTGCTTATCAAACTTCTGTTTCTGAAGCCTTTTAGGGAATGGCGGAGGCGGATAAACTTCTTTGCTAGCTTCCGTAATTTTTGAACCTGTTTTCCCATCTGACTTCTCCGTTTCTTCCTCACCTGATGCCTTCTGAATGACCGGGAGAGCTGAATTAGAAGACCGGATAGACCCCTCAGACGCGCCCGCGTCCACATCACTGTTCACAGCATTTTCAAGTTCTTCATTTAACTGCTGGTTGACTCCCAGATCACCTGTAACCTTTCCAGAACGTAACGTAACAGCATGAATCTGTTCCTTGACCTCCTTTTTACCCGGATTAGCTTCCGTGTCACTAGGTAATTGCCCTTGAGGTCTGTTCAAAAGAGCATTGGCCAGTTGGCCCATTTGAGTTTCAAGAGTTTTGAGAGATGCTGCTTGACTCTTGTACATCATTCGCAATTCTTCCATTTCTGACTTCTCATTAGATTGCACATGACTTCCTGGTTGCTGTTGATGAAATCCAGGTGGATTGTATGGTGGCCTTTGGGCATAGGGTTGTTGATAACCCGAATTGATGAACTGCCTTGAACTATACTGCTGACCCTGAGATGGTTGTTGCACAGCATTCTGATTGTTGCTCCAACTGAAGTTAGGATGATTCCTATTGTTGGGATGATATGTATTGGGAGCAGGTTGTGACGGCCTCTGATAATTGCTGACAAACTGTGCCGACTCACTAGAAATTGCACATTGATTAGTGTCATGAGCCCCCGCACACAATTCACAGACCATGGCGACTTGTTGAACCCCCACCTTAGCCAATGAGTCCACTTTCATGGTTAGAGCCTGTAGCTGAGCTGCTATAGCTGTTGTGGCATCCATTTCAAGTACACCTGCAACCTTACCTTGTGGAATACGCTGTGTCGGATTCTGATACTCATTTGCAGCCATCATTTCAATCAAGTCATAGGCCTTTTCATAGCTTTTGGCCCACAGAGCTCCTCCAGATGCTGCATCAAGCATTGCTCGAGAATGACTTAACCCATTGTAGAAGCTATTGATGACCATCCAATTTGGCATCCCATGATGGGGACATTTCCGGAGCATCTCCTTGTACCTTTCCCAAGCTTCACACAGTGATTCACCAGAATGCTGACTAAATTGTGTAAGAGCATTCCTCATGGCAGCAGTCTTTGCCATAGGAAAGAATTTAGTCAAGAACTTTTGTGCCAGATCTTCCCATGTAGTGATGGAACCTGCTGGAAGTGAATGCAACCAGCTTTTTGCTTTGTCCCTCAAAGAGAAGGGAAACAACCTTAGCTTGATAGCGTCCTCAGAAACTCCGTTGGTTTTGAAGGTGTCACAGATCTCAATGAAGTCCCTGATATGCATGTTGGGATCCTCAACAGATGAACCCCCAAACTGGACTGAGTTCTGGACCATTTGGATCGTGCCCGGCTTGATCTCAAAATTATTTGCAGCAATAGCCGGCCGCACAATACTCGACTGAATATCATTAATCTTGGGCTGAGAATAATCCTTCAGCGCCTTGTTATCTGCCATTTCTCCAGTAACTTCCAACTCTTCTTCACTTTCCTCCACTAATTCCTCTTCGTGCTTCCTTTCTTCCAGATTTTCTTTACGAGCTTGAGATCGAGTAAGCATACACGCTCAAGATAGTACCTGAGAAACCCCAAAGTAAATGAGTGAGAAAAACGTCTGAGTCAGTGAATTTAATCCAAATTGATGACAAGATCATAAACTAAACAAACAATGAACCGAGTCCCCGGCAGCGGCGCCAAAAACTTGTTCGCACTTATTCACGCAAGAGAACGTGGTCAACAAGTAATATAGAGTAAATAGGATTCGTTCCCACAGAGACTCAAATTGTTCGTTATGTTCACTTATGCACCAGCTAATGATTTACACTCACTGCTAAGACAATCACAATATTGGTTTGATTTAACTAATGATTGATTACCAACTAAGCCAATTACGAGAAAATAACTTAACTTAAACCTTATAATAAACAAACATGGGATTTCAACTTCAATTACTACTTCATCTAGAATCTTATGCCCTTTAGCCTAGCATGTGACCGATTTGATTACTGATTAGATGCACTAAACTGATACACACCAACTTTCGTTGTGCATATACCATCCTACTGATCATCCACGAATGATAGAAGTCAAGTAGTCACCAAATATGTGTAGTCCCTATATGTCTATAGCAATTGAACACATACCGGTTGAAAATCAAGCACCCATTAAACCACATAGTCGATGCAAGACGGTTAGAATCACATCACAAATTAATACATGTTCTTCACATGCAAAAACCTATGCTAGCATGAATTGTTCTAAACCCTAGATCCACTTTCGCATTCACTAGGATTAAACAAACAATTACAAGTGTTCGCGACGCACTTATAACGAATAAGCATAAACATACTAGGCAATCAATACATTCAATCACACACCAAGGCATAATTAACACTCAATAACTAGAATCCATAGCAAAATCCATTAAAACCCCATGATAACGAATTAGCCCATAATTGACCTAATTGTCATCATGGGTTCTTTGGAAAACATAATTCTAAAATCAACAAGTAAAAATAAAGAAGAAGAATAAGGTTTAGAATTAAATCCCCACAATAGAAGAATACAAAGGTTTCAAGAATAATCCTTGCTTGTCACTAGCTTGGAAGAATTCCTTCTCCTCTTCTCTCTTCTGAATAAAACTAGGTTATATGTAACGTATGTATATGTTTGATTACAAGGGTAGGGCGTTTATACATAAAAAACGTTTCCTCCCTCTTGCTCAATAAAAATATTTAATATTCTATTACAATTAGAATTTAATTAAGGTGCTAAAACCTGCCCGGAATATAATTAGAACTCGAAAAGGGCAAAACAGGAATTTCCCAGCCATGCTTCACAAAGTCTGCACGCGCGAATTAATTCAGTACTTTACTTGCACGTGATTCCTATTCCAGGTTGTAGAAAATCTCTCAAGCTTCGCGTGGGCAGTAAGATCGCTAAAAACAGACTTACAGAACTCCAGATATGGCCAAAACAGTATAAGCTGCGCAGCCTTCCCAGAAAATCCGAATTTAAACCAATTAATTCCCAAAAAATTGTAGAAGCATCCACCTTAATCAACATTCTCGTAAACCTGCACAACTAAGCAAAACACATCAAAACTACAAGAAACTTGAGTCCAAGACAATCAATTTAAGCCGAATTAGAATGTTCCAAGTGGATATAAATCCACTTATCAATAGGATCGGGCCAGATTGCATTATCATTGCAAGAATTGAAATTATCGTATAGTGGTATAATGGCCCTGCCATCTGGTTTTAGTCAATTGTCAAACCTACCATCTCTTGATCTTACTTTCTGTTTTCAACTGCTTTCCATTCCAGAACTTCCTCCAAATTTGAAACGGATACATGCATCACATTGTTATTCTCTGGAAAGATTACCAAATCTATCCAATTTGAAACAGCTGGAGGAATTGGAACTTGCTTTTTGTAGCTATTTGACAAATATATATCAGGGCCTGGAGGATCTAATTTCTATTAGAAGGCTTGTTTTGAGAGGTTGGACCCTTAGACATCTCCCAAAACGATTGTTCAAGGTTTGCTAATCTCAATCTCTTTTAATTACTTGTCCCGATAAAAATAATTTATAATAAAATTATTACTTTTTAATAATAATAAAATCATATAAATTAACATTTCTCATTTTTAATAGGATAATTAAACTTGTTGTTTGATTTTTTTTTAAAGGAAGTTATTATTAATTAATTAGTAAAATTTATTTATTAAAATAAAAAAATTATGAAGTGTATTGTTTCATCAAAATCAGTATTACTGGTATACTTAATTGGTTTTTTCGGGGTAACAGGTGTACTCTGAATTTGGGCATCAGATTAATGTATTTATGGATCATGAAACTACTCACCCTCAATGGCTTGATTGGATAATTGAATCACCGTATTGGACAAGTAAATCAAGTGAATCAAGTGACTCAAAGTCAACAACAGTGTATGCACATTTGCTGCCAAATGAGTCGCACAAATTCATGGGCATCATTCTTTGCTTTCAAAGGCCTAAGTATGTATCTAATAAGTATTCTGTAAAGAATACAACAAGTGGTTTTATATGGAGTAGCGGCTGCCCTGAGTCCATTTTTTATGGTTCGGTGATGGTAATAGTGCCAAAATCAATCTTCTCGGTCACAGATGATGACCAGAGAATTGAATTAACAACCGATGATAATGTAGAAATTGTTGGGATTCATCTACTGTACAATACCGAGACTGAAACGTTTGACGATGTTGTGGAAAAACATGTGATTCACATCGATTCATTGAAATTGATTGATCCTGTGCTACAAGATATTTTCCTAGATATTGCTTGCTTCTTCATCGGATGGCAGAAAAAGAAAGTTGTTCAAATACTGAAAACTTATTACACCAATGTTGATCATAATATTGACATTCTAAAGACTAGATGTCTACTGAAGATCAATGAGTGGGATAAGTTAGAGATGGATGATCTGTTTCAATATCTGGGAAGAAAAGTTGCAGGTACCGACTCTCTTGAGGAGTCTGAAAAACGTAGTAGATTGTGGCTATCAACAGATATATATGATGCGTTGAAGAAGCACAAGGTAATTTTGTTTTATGTATGTAAAAACGTAGTAGATTGTGGCTATCAACAGATATTTATGTAGATTGTGGCTATCAAAGTTGAAAAATTGTCTTGCAAGGTTCCATATGACTTATATGGTACGTTGCAGCTTTTTACTTCTCATGTATAAATGTAGAAGAACAAGAAACCAACTCTCTACCTCTTTTTTCTATCTCTTTGAATTACTTAGAAAACTTTGTTCACCAACTTTTTTTTAATCAATATTTGGGTGTTAGGGAACAGAAGTAATTGAAGGTATCGTCCCTTGCAAAGTTTACTCTTGGGATAGAGATGATGCACTCACTGGAGAATCATTCACTTTGGAAGCATTTAAAAAGATGAGAAAGTTAAGATTTCTATACCTCCGGAAGGTGCGTCTCACTGGAAGCTTTAAACAGATATTTCAAGATTTGAGGTGGCTCTGTTGGGACTGGTGTCCCTTGAAATGTTTACCTTCTGATTTTTACCCCCCGAAACTTGTTATTCTTGAGTTGCGTCACAGCAATATCAGAACAATGTGGGAGCTAAACATGGTAGGTACTTTGAGCATGTTTCTTGCATATATGATAATTCATATGATAATATGCCTGATTTAATTGCTGCCATTACAGGTTCCCCATGTTTTTGAAAAGTTAAAGACTCTAGACATGTCAGGTTCTGAAGATTTAACTACAACTCCAGACTTCACTAAATTACCATGTCTTGAAACTTTAAATCTTTGGGGCTGCAAAAGCTTGGAGGAGGTCCATATATCAATTGGTAATTTGGTGAGGCTTGTTTCCTTAGATTTGCATGGTTGTGCTAAGCTAAGGAGTCTTCCCGACACCATTCGCAACTTGAGAGCTCTAGAAGTACTAGATATTCATGATTGCAGTTGTTTGGAAGCATTGCCTACGGCATTGGGGAACATTCAATCACTGAGAGAACTCAATGCAGAGAATCTAACTGTTTCAATATTACCGGATTCGACCGGGAACCTTAATAAGCTTGTCATGCTAAGATTAAATCGTAACAAGAACCTCAAAACTCTACCAGTCACCATTTGCAACCTGAGATCATTGGAAATTCTTGATATCTCTGGATGTCCAAAACTACAAGCATTACCAGATGAGCTGTGGAAGATTACAAGTTTAAGGATGCTAGATGCAAGTGATGCTAGACTGTTAAAAAAGCTTCCAGATATAGGATCGGGCCAGATTGCATTGTCATTGCAAGAATTGAGATTATCGAAAAGTGGTATAATTGCCCTGCCATCTGGTTTTAGTCAGCTGTCAAACCTACAATCTCTTCATCTTACTAGATGTAGACAGCTGGTTTCCATTCCAGAACTTCCTCCAAATCTGAAACGGATCTGTGCACTCTGTTGTGGGTCTCTGGAAAGATTACCAAATCTATCCAATTTGAAACACTTGGAGGAATTGAACCTTTCATATTGTAGGGGTTTGACAAATATTCAAGGCCTGGAGGATCTCATTTCTATTAGAGAGCTTGATTTGGGAGGTTTGACCCATATGCATCTCCCAAAACGATTGTTGAAGGTTCGCTCATCTCAATCTCTTTCAATCTCTTTTAATTACTTGTCCCAATAAAAATAATTTATAATAAAATTATTACTTTTTAATAATAATAAAATCATATAAATTAATATTTCTCATTTTAATAGGATAATTAAAATAGTTGTTTATTTTTTTTTTATTTTTTGAAAGGAAGTTATTATTAATTAATTAGTAAAATTTATTAAAATAAAAAAAATTATGAAATGTATTGTTTCATCAAAAAACAGTATTACTGATATACTTAATTGTTTTTTGGGATAACAGGTGTACTCTAAATTTGGGCATCAGATTAATGTTCATATGCTGAAACAAGTGAATCAGATTAACAGGTGGACAAGTGAATCAAGCGAATCAAGTGAATCAGAGTCAACAACAGTGTATGCACATCTGCTGCCAAATGAGTTGCACAATTTCATGGGCATCATTCTTTGCTTTCAAAGGAGATGTTGGAGAGGTATAAAATTTTCTGTAAAGAATACTACAAGTGGTTTTATATGGAGTAGCGGCTGCCCTGAGTCCATTTTTTATGGTTCGGTGATGGTAATAGTGCCAAAATCAATCTTCTCGGTCACAGATGATGACCATAGAATTGAATTAACAACCCATGATAATGTAGAAATTGTTGGGATCCATCTACTGTACAACCAAAATCAATCTTCTCGGTTACAAATGAGGACCTTATAATTGAATTAACAGACTATGATACGGTGAAATTTGTTGGGATTCATCTATTGTACAAATCTGAGACTAAATCGATTGAAGATGTTGTGGAAAAACATGTGATTGACACGATGCATTGAAATTGATTGATCATGTGCTACCAGATATTTTCCTAGATATTGCTTGCTTCTTCATCGGATGGTGGAAAAAGAGATTTGTTCAACTACTGGAAACTTATTACACCAATGTTGATCAGAATATTGACATTCTAAAGACTATATGTCTACTAAAGATCAATGAGTGGGATAACTTGGAGATGGATGATCTGCATCAATATCTGGGAAGAAAACTTTGTTCACCAACTTTTTTTTAATCAATTTTTGGGTGTTAGGGAACAGAAGTAATAGAAGGTATCGTCCCTCGCAAAGTTTACTATTGGGATAGATATGATGCACTCACTGGAGGATCATTCACTTTGGAAGCATTTAAAAAGATGAGAAAGTTAAGATTTCTATACCTCCAGAAGGTGCATCTCACTGGAAGCTTTGAACAGACATTTCAAGATTTGAGGTGGCTCTGTTGGGACTGGTGTCCCTTAAAATGTTTACCTTCTATATTTTACCCCCCGAAATTTGTTATTCTTGAGTTGCGTCACAGCAATATCAGAACATTGTGGGAGCTAAACATGGTAGGTACTTTGAGCATGTTTCTTGCATATATGATAATTCATATGATAAGATGACATCATCATTGCAAAAGTTGGATTTTTCTCAGAGTGGTATTACTGCCCTGCCATCCGGTATCAGTGAGCTTTCAAACCTTGAAGTTCTGAGTTCTGAATCTTAAAGATTGTCATTGTCTGTTGTCCATTCCAAATCTATCCAACTTGAAACAGTTGGAGTACTTAAACCTTGAAGATTGTAGTGGTTTGAGTGCAATTCATATGTATTAATGTATGTTTATCGGTTTGCTTACTTTATTCTTTTGTTACTATTTGCAACAGATGTACTTTCAATTCGGGCATCTAATTTAAATGTGTTCAACAGAGTTTCCGGATTGGATCAGTCAACCAAGTCAACTCAGTCTCTCCCACTCTTTCATGAAATGTTGAACGCAAAAGTGCGCTGTTTTATCGAGCTGAGTCCAGTAACAGGTAACCAAACATTTATATCATACGTAAGATTTGTACTGAATTTATTCCACTGAATTTGGGCCATGCTTTTTGTGACCAGTTACAGGTTTAACAACAATTTAACAGAATTATAAAAACAGAACAGGTAAAGGAAATTGCAATAATATTGAAATTGGCTGAAAGTTAAACAATGAAAGTACTGTAAAGGAATGCAAGCAGAAAAAAAAATACAAGCATGAAAACAGAAAGTAAAATATGCTCAGTACCGGTCTGCCCTTCTCTCCCTCATGCTCTCAATAAGTAGCCTCTATCCCTCCACGTGTCAAGATCGTGATGGTTGTTGCCTTATACCGTTATTGGCACATGATCCTAGAATGATGCGGTTAAGAGAGAGTAAAACGACACCGTTCCCTAGTAATTCCACCAAAAAAATTAATAATTATAATAACTATTTTAACTGAGAAAATAGTTAAAATAGATACACTTATGTCTGAAAGGATGGTACATCTTGTTCATTATAGCAACCATTCATACATCATGGAACACGATAGGTCCCGATCAAAGCTAGTGTGACATGAAGATAGATATTCTCTTAGGGTGAGATGTGAGAATGAACCACAAACTTTTACTATATTCAGACTACTTCTCTCAGTACACTGCAAATGAATTTAAATATCTTTTTAGACCATAACTAATACGTGGGTTTATCCACGTGAGTTACTTTTGTTCAATATACAAGAACTTGTTCCTGTTTATTCTCTCCAGAAAGAGGACTGGTTCCTGTATATGTGTGTCTATGTTGAAAAAGCACAAGGCAACTGTCACACTCTTTTTCTATCTTATATTTATTTATATATGTGTATTAGGGAACAAAAGTGATTGAAGAAAAAGAACCTTCTCTTCCCATCTCGCGTGAATTCTTCTGTGAATGTTCCAGCTGTATTCATTTTTCTGTTGATTGTGGGACAAACAATTTCCTTGGTAAATTAGCTCACACTGATCGCAAGTGCACAGGTTTTTTTATTGTAGATACCAATATCTCTGAATCTATGTTACATAACTGATTGTTGATGTTTTTTATTTTAATAGGAAAAACATACATCCTTTAAGAAGCAAAATTCAGCAAGTTACTGACACTTTTCAGAAGTTCATCCTAAAAAATGGGTTAGGATGTAGCAGCTGACTCATCTTAAACTCCGCAATATTAAATATCCGTTCAGTCTAATGACAAGACTACATACCTTATACCCTGCATTGTATTTACTATGCAGTGTCCTTACCTAGCTACATTGAAGCCTTGTATTGCATATGTAAAAGCCCGTTGTTCACTTGATAAAGATTCTGATTTTCTAGTTCTTGTTTGTGTAATAACAGTTTGCTATGTATGTCATTAGTCTGGTTATTCCTTTTCTCCGAACGGAGTCAACAAATCAGGTTGATTGTTTTGCACAATGACTCAAAGTCTCCGGTGCTGACTGCAATAAATAAATTATTTTTGAATTAGGAATCACTTAATAATTATAATTTAGAGAAAATGTCCAAAATGACATAATTTTAGGGTTGAATGTCCAAAATGGCACTCCCTGAAAAGGGAGCCCTCCACTGGCACACGTACATGTACCATACGTTAAGGGAGAACGCATAGGGAGCCCTCCACTGGCACACGTACATATACCATGCGTTAAGGGAGAACACATTTAACAGTTGCGTTTTTTTTTTGTGGATCAATAATTTCATTTTGGGTTTTAGAAATATTCCAAAAGATAATTTAGAAATATTCAATTTTTTTAACTAAATTTTTTAAATTTTATCTGTATTCCTTTAGGGGTTCAACAATTAACTTTTGGGGTTCAATAATTCATTTTGGGTTTTAGAAATATTCCGAACGACGAATAAACCATATAAGAAATTAGGGTTTGGGGTTGTTTACAACCCTAAACCCTAACTTATCCTGATTTTTAAACACAATTTGAAATATATATTTAGTAAAAATAAAAAAAATTTAAAAAATGCGTTTAAAAAAAACTAAAACAAAACGGTAAAAGAAAATGCGTTTTCCACATGCGTTTTCATGTATAACGCATTTGTAAAATGCGTTACTGCTTGATGCAGGTAATAAATGCGTGAGGACTGTGCTACTGCGGGGACTGTTTTTCAGAATATGCTATTTTGGACATTTCTCCTTCAAAATGTGCCATTTTGGCACTTAACCCTTTAATTTATTTGTATAAAAACTTAAAGTAAAAGTCATTAATAAGTTAAATTTTGAAAATGATTTTTTGATGAGATAATCGTACCATAGTTTCTATAGTCTTACTCTTTCATTATGGTCATAATTGATTTACAATCCTTGGGTTCATGCATAAATTAATATTATCTTAAATCTGTGCGATATACAGATGCTCTTTAATATATTGAATTTTTTTTAATTTAAATAAAAATTTTAAGACATAAATTTTGTAGGCTTAAACTTTTATATATATGTTATCCGTGATTTTTTTGGAAATGATGGATTTTAGTTTGAAAATATTGAAAAGATGAAATGTTTTAGCTGGAAAAACGTTATCGGTTAGTTATTAGTACTTATAATATTTTTATTTATTTTACTTAAATAAAGGTACCCGAATAGGTTTCACTGGGAAAAAAATAGAAAAGTTAACGTATTTTAGTTGAAAAAGGTAACTGGTTAATTATTAGTAATAATAATTATAATATATTTTATTTTATTAAATAAAATTTCTCATATATAGTGTTTTTAGAAAAGAAAAATTTTAGTTAGATAAAATATAAAAGATAGTGTATTTTACGTGAAAAAAGAAATTGATTAGTTATTGAAAAATAGAAGAGGTAAGAGCATCTCCAAGGGTACGTAGTAGGTATAATGATTAGCTAAAATAATATTTAGCTAAAATTTGCTGAACCTGTAAGAGATTGTGCTTCAATGGTATTAGCTATAATGATTAACTATAATTTAAAAATAGTAAATATTGTGTAATGGATGGGTAGGAATTGATTTAAATGGTATATATTAATGTGTAGGTCTATTTTAAATATGGCATAAAGCTGATATGGATGTTTTAGCTAATGACTACAACTCAACAAATATAGAAGACGAGATAGAGGATATCTATAATTATTGCTAACAACTCTGATAGTTGGAGAGCTATATTTTTTAGCTATTATGTATATTAAGGTGACACCTAGACTTTTTAGCTAATAGATGGTAATGGTTGGAGATGCTCTAACATGTTTTACCTGGAAAAGGAAATATTTTATTTAAATAAAGCTATCCGAATAGGTTTCACTAGAAAAAAAATAAAAAAATAGAAAACGCACCGTATTTTAGCTAAAAAAGGTAATTGGTTAATTACTAGTAATTATAATTATAATATTTTATTGGTCTTTTTTTTATATAAATATATAGGAAAAATTAAACTTTTGCATATTTACTTTGGTCAAGAATAGCTATTTGCAATTTTACTACATTAAGTTTCTAAATTGCAAAAATACTAGAAATTAGGGTTCCCCTCCCTCCCTCCGCATTCTACTTTTTTTTTTAAGGTGGGATGATTTTGGGTTGCATGGCCCCGCAGGGCATATTCAACTGAATGCAACCACATTCGACTTTTTTTTTTATGGTGGGTTGATTTTGGGTTGCATGGCCCCGCATGGGCATATTCAACTGACTGCAACCACATGCAATTGAATTTCTGATTGCAAGTTCCATTTTTCAGTTGTCATTTTCTACCCCTTTTTGAACTCTATATATACTAGCTTATAACCCGTGCAATGCACGGTTCCTTTTTTAAATTTTAAAATAATTTTACTTTTTTTAATTTTACATGTTATTAATTTACATATAAAATTATTGTTAAAAAGTTGATACTCCCTCCGTGCCGGAATGTATTTCCTGTTTTGACTTTTTACACTGTTCATTTTAAGCGATTGACTACTAATTTACGCATAATTTATAAGATAAAATATAGTCATGAGTGATGTTGTTGGATTCATATTTATGAGTACTTTAATACAGTGAAGTTTTTATATTTAATGCTAATACAAAATTCAAGATATTACCGTTCAAAAGTGTGCGTTGGCAAACGTGTTTTTACAAACAGGAAACATATTATGAGACGGAGGGAGTAATACATAAGATTTTACACTTTCGATTTAATATTTGTTCTCTACCTTGAATTATTAAAATTTGATTTGAAAGATTTTACAACCCACGTGAAATTAACAAAAAAATCTTTAATTTAGTGGGGTGATGGCCCAAAATAATCACCTGGGAAACTGGATGGCCCTTTTTACTGACGGGACACGGTGATAAGTGGATTTTATATCCACTTATTATGCACTAATTGAGCCTAGATTAGTGATTTATCCTTAAGTATGTGGTGTCTTTTAATTCGTTTTTGTTCTTTCGGTATTTGTTGTGTAGAACTCGAAATTTCAGGTATCCTGGCGATAAAAGGTTAAGAGACGGTGGATTTCTGGCTGAGATGGACTGGCTACGAGGAAAAGGAATTATCATAAAGATGTTCTGAGTGATATATTCTTAAAGCTGAAACCCGGGTTGGAATTGTTATATTTTTCGTTAACCAAAAGGAGCCCGGTTTTAGATCCTGAAGAGACCGTAGCTTATATCTGGACGAGCAATGAAGAAATAAGAATTATCACAAAAATATGGAAAGTGATATTTTCTTATAGCTGGAACCCCGGTTGGAATTGATATATTTTCTGTTAAGCAAAAGGAGTCCGGTTCCAGACGGCCAGAGACCGCAGCTTAGACAATAAAGATTTATTTATATTATTAAATAATTTTATTAATTTAGAAAATTATATTTATAAATATCTAATAATATTAGATATTTATTTTTATAATTTTTGAATTAAATTAATTATTTATTAATTAAAGATTATAAGCTATGCGGGTTAAAAAACATTTCTACGGAGCCCGTTCAAAAGTTAAGGCCACGTGAATGATTACCAAGCAAAAGAATATTAATCTGGATGGTAGTGGTTTAGTGCAAATGAATTGTTTGCATAAATCAAAAGTGAAGCAACGTACTGCACAAGCTGTCGGCTCTGACCCTCAAAAGACTGCAGCTTAGGACTTAAGGATTTATTTATATTAATAAATATTTTATTTATTTGGAAAATTATATTTATAAATATTTAATAATATTAGATATTTATTTTTATAATTTCTTGATTAAAATAATTATTTATTAATTAAAGATTATAAGCTGTGAGGGGTAAAAAGCATTTCTACGGAGCTGCGTATTAAAATTCAACGACCGCCAGTTGTGGAGAAGAATTGCAAATTGGCTGGAAAGCTTGTTACATTTGTCTCTGGAGTGGTTAGTTAGGCAGCAGCCGGGAGAATTAAAACAGCTGACTTTGTATAGTATAGGTGGTGTGTTGGATATGCTATAAATAGAAGTTAAGAAATCAAATGAGAGCAGATTACCCTGGGAAAGAATTGATTCAATCATTCTCTCTAAACAAATCCTCCTGTATTCTAAATTCAGCAGCTTCTTTTTATAAACAGCTCATTTTATACATTTTAATTCTCTGTAATTTTATTATATTTTATATACTTAAAATTTTCTGCAACAATTTATTTTATACACAGTTTATTTTATACACTCCATTTCTGTAATTTTATTATATTTTATACACTTTAAATTCTATTTTATCGGAACTTATTTCAGTATTACTGTTGGAATATTGATCTGTAAAGCAACAGCTGGGTTAAATTGAATTCACGCAATTAATCACAACCAGTCTCAGGAAGAGTGCGTGGCCGCCACGCGTGGCAAATTGAGCCTTAAGCCTGGCGCGTGCACTCCACGCGCGTGGAGGAGAGTGGGCGATTGATTGACAGAAATAAAACATCATCATTACAGGCATACAAGATATAACGCAGCATGTGAAGTGGATATTTCTGTGGGTTACTTTTTGTCCGAGTCTTTAATTAATTTAGCTGGCCACTTGGAGTGCTCCTCTGTTTCAACAATTTATTCGGTTCTATTTCTAAACTCTGGTAATTTCATATTTAATTTCTCGTAATTTTTAATTTAGTTATTATTATTATTATTGTTGTTGTTGTTATTATTATTATTATTATTATTATTATTATTATTATTATTATTATTATTATTAGGTTCTAATTCTTTTGTTTTTATTTTTAATTTTTCTTAATTTCTTAATTAAATTATAAAATTTTCTACCATGATTTTATTTAATTCCATAAAGGTGCCTAGTTCAATTATGAACTAAACACTTTCATGGGGTTCTAATGTAATGAATTGTTAATGCTCATGTTAATTTGATAGATAATTTGTGTTTACAATTTCTATATAAGATTGCCTTGCATGGTTGTTTTAATTGAATATAGGTGAATAGCTAACATCTATTGTGCCAAATCTCTAATGATTGCGAAAGTGGATTTAGAGATTTAGGGCTTGCCATGCTAGCATAGGTATGTCGGCTTCTCCGCATTTCGGATTATAGTTTCGAAAGAACGTTATTCCCCTATGTAGTTAATTGCGGAACTTGTGATTAAATCGATTGTATCACCTATTCACATAGACATATAGTGTATTGGATATAATTGATGCCCTTATAACTTCTATCTCTTTTGTGGATGTTTATTTGGAATGGTGTGAGTTAATTGAAAGATGGCTCATATTAGTGTCGTGTTCCCGCTAGCATTCTTAACAATTGTAACACATTAATTTTTGATAGTTAATAGAGCTAAAACATTCATGAAATTAGGACCCCATGCCTCTATCATATTATTAGAAACAAATTAGCCGTTACTTCATTAGTTAATTGTTATCTGCAAATAAACCATTTTAGTTCGTTCATGCTTCTATAATTAACCAAACATTGTTGAAAAGACATATTTACTAAAATAACCGAGTCTTCGTGGGAACGATCCTTATTTCCGTATATTGCTTTTGGACTGCGTATACTTGCGTAGAGAAAATAGCGAACACACGGTACATCGTGTACCGTGATAGGGGGTGTGATGCGGAGAAGCGTCCTCCGTAACAGGGCATGATACGGAGCTCCGTCTTCCGTGTTATGCATGATACGGTGGACGGTGTTCCGTGACAGTGCTGCGCACCCACCAAACACGGAACAACGTGTTCCGTATCATGCATAACACGGAAGACCGTGTTCCGTATCACGCATAATACGGTACACGGTGTACCGTATTAGGGTAATACGGAGGCCGAAACTCCGTATCCCGTCGGTATTTCGGGCCATTTTTTTCAAAATCAGTATTTTGGGCAAAAACTTAGGAAAAATAGGCATTTTGGTAATTCTCTCAATTTAGTGATAGTTTAACAATTATTTTCCGATTAAACCTACTCAGAAACAAATAAGAAAAGAAATTGGCGCTTTTTTACATTGAAAATTCTATTCGATTTATGAATTATACTTATAATTCGTTTTGATTTTAAAAATACCCTTGTTATTATTTGAAGATAGTTCTACTAATAATAAAATACAATTTTAATAATAAGTGTATGAGAGATTTTGTCAAAAACTTTGATAATTGGTAGTATGGTCAAAATAAATAAGAACCGTTGAATCTTAAAATAAATAGATGAAAACCGTTGGTGTTTCCATTTGAATAATAATTATTAAATCATCAATAAATTAAAGATAATTCTATAAGTTTCGCGTGAATTGTAAAATCATCCAAATCTGATTTATAGATCTCAAGATAGAGCCCAAATAGTAAATATGAATATTTTTTAATAATAAAAAATAAATAAAATTTAATTCTGATGCAACTTTTTTTAATTATATCCTTTTTCAAATTATAATTTTTTTTTAAAATTCAGTTCTAGTGCAACCTTTTCTAATTATATCGTTTTTAAATTCTAATTTTATTTTTAAAATTCACTTATAAGGTAACATTTTCTAATCATATCCTTTTTAGATTTTAATTTTCTCTTTTAATATGATATAATCTTGATCGTCTATTTTTTAAAAAATAGATTCCACGATTGAGATTATTTTGGTAGTACAGTGACGAAAATTATGGATAAGATCTCTATTATGCTTATTATATATAAATAGTTTATAACCCGTGGAACGCACGACTCCTTTTTTAATATCTTTAATTACATTATATATATTTTAATTTTATAAGTTATTAATTTACATAAAATTTTTTTATTAAAAATTGATATATATAATTTTTACACGCTCGATTTAATATTTGTACTCTATCTTGAATTTTTAAAATTTAATTTGGACAATTACGGCCCACGTGAAATTAACAAAATAATCTTTCATTTGGTGATGGTTTAATAAATTTTTTCTAATTAAATCTACGTAGAAGGAAAAAAGAGAAAAAATTGACGATTTTTTACGCTGAAAATTTTATTTGATTTATGATTTCTACTTATAATTCCTTTTGATTATCAAAATACCCTTATAATTATTTAAAGATGGTTCTACTAACAACCAAATTCAATTAATACCTTATATATAATAAGCATAAGGGAGATCTTATCCAAATTTTTGGTCGTAGATATGATTTTTTTTAAATACTAATAAAAAATAAATAAAATATAATTCTAATTTAACCTTTTTTAATTATATCCTTTTTAGATTATAATTTTCTTTTAAAAATTCAATTTTAATACAACCCTTTCTAATTATATCCTTTTTAGAATATAATTTTTCCTTTTAAAAATCACTTCAAATGTAACATTTTCTAATTATATCCTTTTTAGATTATAATTTTCTTTTTAATGCGCTCTAATTTTGATTCCTTTTTAGATTATAATTTTCTTTTTAATGTGATCTAATCTTGATCGTCTATTTTTAATCCAACAGATCATATGATTTTGATAGTACAGTGACGACGACCAGACGACACCCAAAAATTTGGATAAGATCTCCCTTATGCTTATTATATATAAGGTATTAATATATATATATATAGGGTCTTGTTCAAATAGAAACCAAATTAGAATAGAAACTAGAAACTAAACCCAAATTAAATATTTCACGCTAATCTAATGACCAAACTAGGGGTACCCCAATACAAAAAATGCTTAAAATAATTGGCTCTATCCAACAAAAAAAATAAAAAGTAATAAAAAAAATAAAAAAATCACTGTTCACGTGATGACGTGGCAGTGGATTTCACTGGTTAACGGTGCTTCGCACCTTCTTGTACGGCGCTTCGCGCCTTTATCATTATAAAGTTGTAAGGAATGGCAATCAATGGTAAAGGCAATAGACGATTGACGGGTGTGTCGAGAGCCTTCGGCCCTCATGACTACCTAACTCATCCGTTTACTGTCTTAAATGCTTCGCATTTCCACGGCAGGGATTTTTTTTTTTTGTTTTTTTTATTTTTTTTGTTGGATAGAGCCAATTATTTTAAGCATTTTTTGTGAAGGTACCCTTGGCGGAAACCTTAGAATAAATGAAATATAATTAATTTAGTGTAGGTTTCTATTCTAATTTAGTTTCTATTTGACCACTGGCCTATATATATATAGGGTTTTGCTCAAATGAGAACCCCCAATTAAAATGAGAACTGTGATCTAATCTCAGCCCTCTATTTTTTACTCACCAAATCTTTTAATCTCATCTCAGCCTTTAATTTTATCAACACACCACAAACACATACACGTACACTCCACACACACCACACATACAAACACACGCATACACACACTGACCCCCAACCCCTAGCCCCCGCTCGTGATGGCGATGGCAGCGATGGAGTTCCGGTCATCGGAATTCAGATCCATTCCCGTCGACTCCCTATTTTTCTCCAAATTGTTAAACTCAAGTATATTAAATTAGGTTATCATTATCTCATTTCTAATTTATTCATTCTTTGTTTAGTTTCTAAAATGATTGTAATTTTAATCGAAGCTTCGCAAGTGAATCCTAATGATATTTATCAATACATCTTCAATATAATTTCGTGTTTGTTTTCGTTTGTTGTGCTATACTGGTGTAGTAAACTTGTTATTGTGCACCTGAACATTTAAAGTCATCTGTTTATGAGGCATTCTATATTAACTGGTGATTTTGATAAGTCGTTGTTGGAGTTTGAGAGGAGGATTTTGAACAAATCGGGTTTAGGTGAGGAAACGTATGTTCTCGGTTAGGATTTCTGTGGTGATTTTCGATTGTTTTGGTGATTTGTTGGTGGTGTCCGGAGATGGTAGTGGCGATGTGGTGGTTTTGGATGTTGTAATTTTTGTACGTAGATGGTGATTTTTCGTTTTCCGGTGGTGATTTTTTGTTTATAGGTGGTCGGAGCGGTATTTTTGTGTTTCCGGTGGTGATTTCTGATTTGGCAGTGGTGATTTTATGTTTGCCGGTGGTGATTTTTGTGTTTCTGGTGGTGATTTCTGGTTTGATGATGGTGATTTTATGTTTGCCGGTGGTGATTTTCTGGTGGTCACCGGAGGTGGTGGTGGTCGCCGGTGGTGGTGGGTGGTTGAATTAGGAAGAAGATGGTGAAATCCCAAAATATTAAAATATTAAATGAATGGTAAGAGATGAATATAGTGTATTTAAATTGGTGGATAGGATTATATCTCATATCTCACCATAAGTGGTGGTTCTCACCTGAGCAAGACCCTATATATATATATATATATATATATATATAGGCAAGTGCTCAAAAGAGAACTTATTTTTTGAAGAAAACTAAGGTACTAATCCTAGCCATTAGATGTATTAAGATCAATGGCCCCGCCAGGGGCACCCACACACTAATCAAATACACCCTCACACACAGAATCACACCTAATCCCCTCCATTTTTAATTTGATTTTTCCCGTCAATCGGTGATATTTTTCTTAAATCTAATTTCACCACATTTTTCTTCATCTCCCAACGATTAGTTTGCATACCATATATGCTATATTTCGATTTAGTTTTCTAAGTTTTCCATTAAATGAGGTTTTCCCTATATCCTTACTATATATATATATATATATATGTGGAGGTGCTCAAATGAGACCCCACTTATAATGAGAACCTCTCTTATAATGAGTCCCCCTCATATTTTATCTATTCTAAAGGTCCCCGTCAGGGACAACAAATACAAAAAAGTCTTATAATTATACTCTCTATTAATTCATCAAATTTTTTTTTAAAAAAAAGAAAAAACTGCTGCCACGTCATCATTTTTTTTTCAAAAAAAAACATTTATTTTTTTTATTTTTTCTTTTCATAAATGGATAGAGGGTAGAATTATAAGCCTTTTTCGTATTGGATGCCCCTGGCGGGGCCTTCCAAAATACAAGAAATATGAGGGGGACTCATTATAAGAGGGGTCTCATTTGAGCAGCCATATATATATATATATAGTTAAGTTCTATGTAGACCAACATTTGAGTGGAGATGTGGAGATCATATACATTATGCACTCAAAACATTGCAAAACATATATATTTGCAAAGAATGTTCAATGAACATTAAATCTTAAAAATCATATATGATTTGCAAGCAGAACATATTTTGGAGAACAACACGTTCTGCAATATTTTTGTTTACAGAACATACATGATTTTTCAAGATTTTTAATGAAATTTGCATGTAAAACATATATGATTTTCAAGATTTTTAATGAAATAAATGAAATAGTGATTTTCATAGAACATGATTTTCAATGAATAAGTTTTTGTAATATTTTGATTGATATATGGTCTCCGCTCTCCACTAAAAATGTTGGTCTTCATAGAACTTAACTATATATATATATATATATATATATATATAGAATTCAAAAAAGAGGTCGAAAATGACAACTGAAAAATGGAACTTTCTTATGCAACTGAATGCAACCACATGCAACTGAATTTCTGATTGCAAGTTCTATTTTTCAATTTTCATTTTCGACCTCATTTATATAGAGTTCAAAAAAGAGGTCGAAAATGACAACTGAAAAATGGAACTTTCTTATGCAACTGAATGCAACAACATGCAACTAAATCCAGTTGCATTCAGTTGAATATGGCCCCGGCCTGGCGGGGTCTTGGAACCCAAATTCACCAAAATCACCCCACCTTTAAAAAAAAGTTGGATGTGGTTGCATTCAGTTGAATATGGCCCCTGGCGGGGCCTTGCAACTAAATGCAACCTCATATGCAACTAAATGCAACTGAAAACTGTAAGTTGCAACTGATGCATGGGTGCCCTTGGCGGGGCCATTAGATCATAATAGAATCAACTTAATGCAACCACATGAATCGAATGCAACCACATGCAAATGAATGCAACTGAATTTCTGATTGCAAGTTCCAGTTTTCAAATGTCATTTTCGACCAAATTTTTGGAATATATATACTTCCAGCAAGAGATATATCGAAGAGTTAGTGCTGGGCTAGCCGAAAATCAAAGTTTGCATTCAGTTGCATGTGGTTGCATAAGAAAATATGGTCCCTGGCGGGGCCTTGCAACCCAAAAGCAACCCACCTTAAAAAAAAAAAAGAGTCAGGCGGCGGGAGAAGGGAGGGAGGGAGGGAGGGAGGGGGGAAGGAAGGGGAGGGAAGGGAGCCCTAGTTTCTAGTATTTTTGCAATTTAGAAACTTAATTTAGTAAATATGCAATTAATTGAAGAAGATGGTATTTTTTGCAAAAAGAAACTTTAAACCTAGTATTTTTGGTAAATATCCTATTTTATTTTATTAAATAGAATTGCTCATAATGTGTTTAGAAAAGGAAAAATTTTAGTTAGATAAAATATAAAAGATAATATATTTTACTTGAAAAAGAAATTTGATTAGATATTGAAAAATCGAAATGGTAACATGTTTTACCTGAAATTTTTTTTTATTAATTTTTACTAATTATAAATAATTAAGTAAGGGGTAGTGATATATGCACACCCTACATTTATTGTTGCACACCCTATTTACTTAAATGACTAGAAGAACCTTCAGCAAACTAATAACCATTAATTGTTGATTCATTATATTTTTTTGTAAAACATTGATTCACGTTTTTATTTATCTTTTTTTAGCCACGAACGGTGCATGATATCTATATGACTAAATTTAAGATTTAAAAATAAAATTCTATTAGTTATTGATATACAATTATGATTGTAATCTATATTAGTCCTTCCTTATTCCGCTATTAAATTAATTTGTACGATCCGATAATATTCCATATATAACTGAAAAAATGTTAAAGAAAAAAAAAATTAAAGTAACCCTCTTTGACCAAACAAATTTAATTGATAATTTAAATAAGTTTTATTATTAGTTTCATTATATATTTTAATCTCCACTAAATTACTTACCATAAATTATCAAATAATGTTTTGATGGTTTCATGTTTATAAATAATTTACATGTTAATAATTTATTTATTATTTATTATATTTATTAATTATCTAGTGAGTGTATCAATATTACAATATAACATGAATACAAATTATGAAAGCATTTAAATCAATAAAAAGCAAAAATGAATTAAAATCAACGAAAAGGGGTATTTTGGTAAAATAAGAGAGATAGAGTGTGCAACCATCGATTTGGGGTGTGCATATATCAACACCCTTAAATAAGTATAATTAAGTAAAAATAACATGTACCGTTAGATAAGGATAAATAAATAAAAACACGACATACCGTACCGTATCGTACTGACCAACCAAACTTTTAATGTTATATTTTGCATTATTAAATATAAACTAGCTTTATCACCCGTGCGAGGCACGAGCATGCTCTAGATGTGTGTCTTGACAAATATTTGATTGCAGGCATGATAATGCAATTTATGTTATGTCATGAGTGCGAGACTTTTATGTAGCTCGTTGCTTAGTGTTATCTCCATTAGGCACGACACGAAGGCTATCCATTCACGATGTTTGCCTACTTGCAGAGAACATGAATGTGTACCAATCCAAAAAGAATATATTATGCTTCGTTTGGGTAAATAAATGGGCATTGCTGTTTTGGGTAGAGAAATAGGGTCTACCACAGTGCTCAAAATTCGTGTTATATGATGAACACGGATAGAGATGTCAAATCTGGTACCTAGACAAAATGAAGTAGAATCTCTTATAATATACATTAAATCCAAGGCCCAAACTTATAAATAGCAGAAGCATTTCCTATCTCAAAGTAGTCTCGCCTTCTTAACCGTGCAAAGGCACGGGCTAGTTCTCTTGTACAAGTCAGTTGAATATATGCGCTTAGTGCGATATTTGTTTCACAATTAGTATATATCTCTTCTAATTTTGTATGCAGCTAAGTACAAAGTTACTGAATGTCAAAAAGATCAGGTATTTAACAGCAGCATCTAAAAAAAATGGTGCAGACATCAAGTATTTACGAATCCGCACAATAGATTTACGCTACTCCTCGAAAACTTCTAGGTGTCAGACACCAGTAAATAGTCGATAGTGGGATTCCCATTGCTCTTTTGCCTGCTTCGTACGCTCAACCCTTTCAGACTGACGATGTTCTTCCCAATATTCTGGACAACTGCTTCATTATGCACAGAAGTGAGTAACAATAAAATGGTAAATGTGTACTCTCATTTCTATGACAAATCAAAAAAAAATTCATACCTTCTAATTAATAATATGTCCAACTCTTCCAGATGGACAGCACATTCATAAACTCCTGCTGAATCAATGCAAAGAAATCACGGAGTAAATAGGAGATCAATTTACCTGGTTCTACTAATCTCAAGAAAAGATACGAAAAAGATTTAAAATAATAAAATCTTCATATAAGAATTGTGGAACAGAAGGTCTCCATGGTTAAACATAGCGTGAGTGTTAATATAAAATCTTATTCTTATTCCTGGCCGAGTAGGGCATTTAATTTTTTCCCCGAGAACTGACATGGTTTCTTTCAATTATTTGTGACCAAAACAGAACTTGCACCATCTACATCCGATTGGTACTACAAAGTGCAAATTAACGAGACGGGTGAATCGCAATTCTAAACAAAATGTCATGAACCTAGGTCCAACCAAATAAATTTAAATAAACGAAGAAAAATATCAGACAATATTAAGAACATTAGAACTTGATGTTAAAGTTTATTTAAAGGAAAGACTTATGGTACTTTAAAGTTGTTTGGTGCAACAAACCATCATCAAATATATGAATACTAAACATACGCAAACGTTCAGTGGAATACTCCTGAATAAAGAGTACTAACAGGAGTACTATAGGTCCACTGATTTAAACCCCCAAGGCCCAAACATACCCAAGCCCAATTACGGAAATTATCTCTTTACACAGATGTTATATTGTGTAGTGCATAATTCTAACACAACTATTTGCCTTGTGCAGAACTTTATTCCAATTGTTCTTCCCTTAACTTTGAAATTTTTTGAGCACATATTCTTCTAATACAAAAAGTGGCAACATAAAATTTGAGTAGTTGGCTTGATACAATGTCATTACCAGTGAATGGTAGCTTCGCATTCCATACTTGAAGAAAGACAGAAATGCATTACTATATAGTGACGTAGACCAATGTTTACCTCTCGACAGAGAGCACATTTCTCCCTGGGTTTCGCTTCCTTCAGTCCATCCACTATTGTCACTGATGCAGCCTTGCAAGCACACATATAGCAGAAGATGTGACCACAAGTCAGAGATACCGCGTCAAAAACTATATCCTGCATTAAATAAGCCAACATTCTTGATTAAGATTTATTAGATGGCACAATGCTAATCACACTGTTTTCTGACTTTCAGACCTAACAGAGATGTCCTAGATAACACTATATGCTTGGTAAATCAAAAGTGAGTGTTTAGTGCCATATGTATTGCTAGTAGAGCAAACCAATTTATGTTTGTGATTCATTTTGGTCTAATAGATACAAAAGTAACCACACTTGTAGAATTATAGGCTGCAACTATGAAATGTTAGGACTAACACTTGTAGTTGTTCTTTAATGAATAAAAGGTTCATACTACAAGACCAGAAATATCTAAGGTAGCATATGTGGATAATTTTCCAATAAAAGAATTGAAGGTTGAATTTTTTTCCCTGAGCACCAGAACAAGCTTTAAACGGATCACAAGAAGCACTTAACACAAATACTACACATTCACAACATAATTTATTCATGCAAGGAAAGCTTGATGAGTATACCAAAACAATTAGCAAAACCCAATAATTTGGCAATATGAATTCATGTATAACATGAATTGGAGAAGCCCTAAGTTATAAAAAATTATAACCAATCAACTTATCCTGCTATACAAATTATTCAAGCTTTTCCAGAACTAATATGAAGAGTACGGATGAAAATAGGAGACGAACCAAGCATATAGGACAAGTCAAGTCGATGTCCATCTTGACAGTATCAAGGAGCTAAAAAGAGAGAGATGGTTTTCCGTCATTATATACGAGGGAACAACCATCAAAGAAATCAGGGGGATTTCTTTTCTTGGTCTTTGTTTCTCTCAAATTTATGTGAAAAGACATTAGTTCACATAGCCAGGGGGCTGAAGGATCTCAATATGCATACTTTGGACTTGTGATTTAAATGCTTGGCCTTGATTGGAATAATGAATCTGCTTCTAATATAATCTAGAGTTAACATATGTAAATATGAGTAATAAAGGTAAAATCTTTTACAAGTACAAATTGTGACATCAAAGATTGTTAGAAACAAACCTTATCATATCTTTTTAGTATTTTACGCATATCAATGGCATTATTAATGCATAACTGACAAGGTCCTTGCCTCCTTCAATTAAAGCAACATGTTCCCCTGTAATTTGCCTTTGAACCAGATAAAATATTGTGAACACCTGAAGCTAAATGTAACTCGAGCAACTTCTGTGCACGCTCATTGAAGCTACCAACCACAGCAGACATTTCATTTAGAAGTGATGGAAAAAATGTGCCATCACAGCCTGTAACTTTCCCATCATATACAATCATACGTGATTAGAAAGAAAGATAACAAGATTTTCAAGAGGCAGAGATGCAAATTTAATAATTAAAAGTACATAATCAAAAAATATTTGAAAGCCTACGCATCAATCAAGACTACATAGGTCTCAATATTTTTTCCACTAAATGGTCTAATAGTAGTCTTGGCTGTGTATCAAGGAACTATCAGTTTTGAGCGCGGTGATACGATAGTAATCAGAGTAAAATTCGAAAAGGCAATCTAGTTTCTGACGAAAGTAGTCCTTTCCTTTCATTCTAATTCAGTTTTAATTATTCAATTATAGGTGCTTACAGAAACTTAATGAGCTAATATATCAGATATATACACACATTTTCGAAATTCGAAGCTAGTATTCTATCTTAATTAGATTTCCTTCACAACCCAGCTAAAAGAGGAATCAATTCATCAACACAAATTGATAAAGCAACAAAACAAAGATGCTGAAATTTAAAGAAACTGTTAGTCACAAAGGCATGTCTGTTTACATCTAATAACAAGCCTAATTGTTTGTAATGCTTTGCATTACCTACATGACCTCTTGATTGAGGGAACCTCTAGTTGTAGAGTCTATACTTTTTTTGTACTTGTAATAGGCACCAAATCCTAGTTGTGTAACTGTACTTATAAAGTCAAGAATAATGCTTGAAATAAGTTCCAAGGTTCATGCCTCAAGCAAGAAGATAAAGACTGTCAAATAATCACATTTGGGATTTGAAGAAATGAAGTATTTGCCTAAGTACCAATTCGAGAAGTATATTTGTCTATTCGAGAAGTCTAGCATTCGAGAAGTCAGGGATTCGATATCTCAAGACACTATTCGATATCTCTGAATACACTATTCGATATCTCATTCGATATCTCAGAGATTCGATATGTCTACTACTCTATTCGAGAACTCAAGAAGTCAACAAGTCAAAGTGGTATTCGAGTTCTCAAAGAGTCAACAAGTCAAAGTTCCATTCGATATCTCAAGGACTCAGAAAGCTATTCGATATCTCGAGGATTCGATAAGTCAAATGTTCTATTCGACAACTCAAGGAATCCTGATGGAAAAGAGCTATTCGAGAAGTGGTTCGATATGTCAATATAACAGTGTTCGAGAACTCAGAGTTATCGATCAAGTCAACTCTAGTTCTCGAATCATTTACTTAGTCACTTCTCGAATACATTCTTGGAGACAAAATACTGAAGAAATTGTACAAGTCAGAAACTTGCAACAAGCCAATGCACTTTATGGACCACAATCTGTAACGTGCTCTGGAAAGCCTACAAGGAAGCTTGGAGAGATATAGAAGAGACAAAGGGCTAAAGAAGTGGATCTGAACAGGCTTTGCAAAGCCAAATCTGTAACCGTTTGGACACTTACTCAAAAAGGATAGACTGACTAGAAAGTAATTTGTTCAGCTACCTTATTTGTAGTAAGTAGTGTGTATCCATGTTCTATAAGGATACAGCCTCACTTCCTTAGTCATTAACTTTTGTGAGTCAAGTTTTTCATACGTTGTAAGCTGTATCTCTCTGAGAAAAACGAAGCTGAGAATACTATCATTTGTATTCACAGATTGTAGCAACCTTTATCTAATAATACATTAGATTAAAGTGATATTTTGTCTTGTGTTGTTCTTTATCCGCACCTACACCTTGCATACACAAACACTTATCTGCTACATAGACTCGAGAAAAGAAAAGTTCAAGAATCCATTCACCCCCCCTCTGTATTCTTTTACCGTATTCAGTACTCAACAAGTGGTATCAGAGCGGGCTGTTTATTCAAAAACAGAAAAACGATCATGAGTTCGAATATACCAAAGACTACAGGAACGGTGAAGGTCCCTAAGTTTGACAAAGAGAATTATAACCTCTGGAAGATAAAGATGCAGTTGTTCATCAAAGCATATCTTCACTTGTATCCTGAGATTCTTAAGAATGGTCCATTTGTTCCCCAATAGGAGATTCCTGAAAAGACTGTTGGAACCACTACTATTCCAAGATCTTATGTGGCTAAGGATCCATCCAAATGGACAGAATCAGAAAAGGACATGGTTGCCCTTGACAGTCACCTCATGTTGCTGATTATAGATTCCATGGACATGTCAATATTTGCAAACATTGCTTCATGTACCACTGCCAAATAAATATGGGATCACATTGAGGTGTTATGTGAAGGAACTGATGGGGTCAGAGAAAACAAGAAACAGATATTGGTCACACAGTATGAGGCTTTCAAGGCACAGCCCAAGGAAAGCATTACTGAGATGTTTGAGAGATTTCACAAGCTAGTTACTGAGTTGCAGATGAATGGCAAGGTTTACAGTGCCAAGGAGTTAAACATGAAGTTTCTGCTATCCTCACCAAACCATCTAGAGCAAAGGGTCATTTCTCTAAGGGAAAGAGATTTGAACAAAGTTACATATGATGTGCTCTATGGGGTTTTAAAAACTCATGAGCTTGAGTTGCTTCAGAAAAGGGCTATCCAAGCCAATCAAGGCAGAATGATAAACACATCATGTGCCTTGATTGTCAACAAATCTATTCAAGACTTAGAAGCATCTACAAGCCAATTAAGGATTGAGGAGGTAGTAGAAGAGGAAGAACTGAACCTGAGGTAAGTGAACCTGTTGAGGAGAAGGAGGAAGATGAGTTCTATACTCTTGAAGAACTGGATGGGATGGAAAACACTTCATATGCTTTTATGGCCAGAAAATTTCCAAACATCAGATTTAAGAGGAACCAACCCTTCAAACCCAAAACCCAAAACCATTCATTCAACAAGAGCAAGGCACCTGTGAAACCAAAAAAGAATAAGTTTAAAACCAGCCATGTGGATAGGTCATCTGTAAGGTGCTATAGATGCAATGACCTAGGGCAATTTGCCAGTGAATGCAAGAAGCCTAAAAAGAAGGATAGAGATTATCTTGAGCTCGAAGCTAAGTATGAGGCCCTTTTGAAAAATCAGACACAAGGTAAGGCCTACATAGCTGAAGGGAAGTGTTGGGATGATTCTGACAGTGATGGAGAGGAACAAGAATTCTGCAATTATGCCTTGATGGCCAATTCTAAGGATGACACATCTCCATCAGACCCTCAGGGCAAAGAAAATGAAAATAAGGTCATGTGGATTTTGGACAGTGGATGCTCAAATCATATGACTGGTGATATGGCCCTGCTATCACAGTATGAGGAAAAGGCTGGCCCAATGGTTGCTTTTGGAGATGACAGCATGGGTAACACATTGGGATATGGCAAGTTAAAAGTTGGAAATGTCATCATTGAAGATGTAGCACTAGTCAAGGGACTCAAGCATAATCTGCTAAGTGTTGGTCAGTTTACTGATAGAGGATTCAAGGTGGATTTTGACAAAGATGAATGTTTGATCACCCACAAGAAGACTGGTGATTTTGCTCTATCTGGAGTAAGGAAGGGAAGCCTGTTTGTAGCCAATATGGATCCTGCAAACAAGGACAAAATTTGTTGCTTTTACTCAAAAGCATCAAATGAAGATTGTTGGCTGTGGCACAAGAAACTATCACACCTGAACTTCAAAGCCATTAATTTTCTAGTCAAAAGAGAATTAGTGAGAGGCATGCCCACACTTGAATTCTGTCAAGAATGAGTGTGTGAGGCTTGTCAAAAAGGAAAGATGAAAAGATCTAGCCACAAGACAAAGACAGTGACATCTATAACCAAGCCCCTACAACTCATTCATATGGATTTGTTTGGGCCCGTCAATATTATGTCACTAGGAATAAAGAAGTATGCCTTGGTGATGGTTGATGATTTTACAAGGTATACATGGGTGGAATTTCTGGCATCAAAAGATGAGGCTCCACAAGTAATCATTGAGCATATAAAGAAAGTTGACAAGGAAGCAAAGGCCAACAATGCAAGTGTGATTGCACTGAGAAGTGATAATGGAACAGAGTTCAGAAATGCCATACTTGAAGCATTCTGTAAAGAGAATGGTATTTCTCAGCAATTCTCAGCTCCAAGGACTCCACAACAAAATGGAGTTGTTGAGAGTAAGAATAGAACTCTAATTGAAGCTTCTAGAACAATGTTACTTGATGCAAAGATGCCTACATGTTTTTGGGCTGAGGCTGTAAGCACTGCATGCTATATCCAGAACTGGACCCTCATCAACAAAAATACTGGAAAGACACCTTACAACTTGATGACTGGAAAGAAGCCCACTCTAAAGTATGTTCATACTTTTGGAAGCAAATGCTTTGTATTGAAGGATAATTCTGAATATGTTGGAAAATTTGATGCAAAAGCATTTGAAGGAATTTTTCTTGGCTACTCTATGGAAAGAATTGCATACAAAGTTTATGTCATCAGTCAAAACAAAATTATGGAAAGCACAGATGTGACATTTGATGACAGCAAACTACCTAGACTAGAAGAGGCCAATGATGAAGATAAAGATCCATTGAAGTTTGATAATCTAGATGATTCTGATGAAGAGACTGAAACTGAAGTTGAAACTCGAGTTCAACAGACTCAAGTGAATGATAATACAAGAGAAGAATTTGTGCCAATCAACAGTGGAGAAACTAGCATCCAAGACACACCTGTGAGTAGTGGCAACCTCACAGAGGGAGGAAATCAGGATGATGATTTGGATGATGAAGCAACTTCAAGAATGAAATCAGGCTGAGCACTCAAGGAAATGGGATAGATCACACACTACAGAGCAAATCATTGGAGATCCTAATGCAGGAGTAAGGACTAGGAGAGCAACTCAGAATGAGTGTCTCTATGGTTGTTTTCTATCTCAGGTGGAGCCTAAGAAACTTGATGATGCACTGCTAGATCCAGATTGGATTATAGCCATGCAAGAGGAGCTGAATCAATTTGAAAGGAACAAAGTTTGGGAACTTGTGCCTGCACCAAAGAATAGAACCATTGTTGGAACAAAATGGGTTCTGAAGAATAAGATGGATGAAGATGGTATAATTATAAGGAACAAAGCAAGGTTGGTTGCAAAAGGATACTCTCAACAGGAAGGCATTGATTATGATGAGACATTTGCCCCTATTGCTAGATTGGAAGCCATCATAATATTCTTGGCATTTGCTGCTCATTCAAACTTTAAAGTATATCAAATGGATGTCAAGAGTGCATTTCTGAATGGAGAGTTGGAAGAAGAAGTTTATGTGCAACATCCACCTGGATTTGAGGATCCACACTTCCCAGAATTTGTTTATAGACTGCTTAAGGCACTGTATGGACTTAAGAAGGCTCCAAGGGCATGGTATGATACTTTATCACAATTTCTTCTTGAGAATCAATTCACTAGAGGCACACTGGACAAGACATTGTTTTACAAGAAGCATGGTGATGATCTTATCCTAGTTCAGATCTATGTGGATGATATCATTTTTGGTTCTACAAATGAGAAGCTGTGTGAGAAATTTTTGAAACTCATGCAGAGCAGATATGAGATGAGTATGATGGGAGAGTTGACATTCTTTCTTGGGTTGCAAGTCGGTCAAAGGAAGGATGGTATCTTTATCAGTCAGACCAAGTACATCAAGGATTTATTGAAAAAGTTTGACTTGGAAGATTGCTCACCTGCAAAGACACCCATGGCCACTGCCACTAAATTGATGAAGATGTTAGAGGCAAGAAAGTAGATATCTCAGTCTACAGAGGCATGGTTGGTTCTCTACTCTATCTCACTGCAAGTAGGCCAGACATCATGTTTGCTACATGCTTATGTGCAAGGTTTCAATCAAATTCAAAAGAATCACATTTGATTTCTATAAAAAGGATCTTTAAATATCTGAAGGGCACTCCAAACTTGGGACTATGGTATCCTAAGGACACAGGGTTCAATCTGGTTGGTTACTCTGATGCTGATTATGCTGGATGCAGAGTGGATAGGAAAAGCACCTCAGGTAGCTGCCAGTTTCTTGGACAAAGGTTAGTCTCTTGGTATAGCAAGAAACAACAATCTGTGTCAACTTCTACAGCTGAGGCTGAATACATAGCTGCTGGAAGTTGCTATGCTCAAGTGCTTTGGATTAGAAATCAACTTAGAGATTATGGATTTGTGTTGGAAAGAATTCCAATCATGTGTGACAACACAAGTGCAATCTCTATAGTTGCCAATCTTGTCAATCATTCTAGGACAAAGCACATTGACATCAGATATCATTTCATAAGGGAACATGCAACTAATGGAACCATTGAGTTGCATTATGTTTCAACAGATAAACAACTAGCTAATATATTCACTAAGCCATTAGATGAAGCCACCTTCACAAGGTTGGTTAGTGAGATTGGAATGCTGAATTCTTCAGATTCTGGCTAGGTGAATACAGCATCTAGATTGTTGCAGTAATAAACACTTACTTTATCTAAATTCTCAATTTTTTTGGAGTAAGTGTTGGCTGAAATATGATTTATAAATATTTTAAATCTGTTGCATATTTGGAAAATTATATTCTCTCGTTAACTTGAAATTTCTATGAAATTCTGAGAAAATCACTATTTAATTTGCTAGAATATTCGTGAATGAATATGGCTGGTAAATTTTAAAAAGATAGTGAAAATTAAGTTTCTATGAGTATAATTCGACAATTCAGACTTCTCAAGTGATTCACTATTCGACATCTCTAACAAGTCTCATTAGAGCACTCTCGAGTTCTTGAATAGAGTCTTTTAGAGTTCTCGAATAGAGGTTTTCTTGACTTCTCGAATATAGTGTTTTAGTTCTCGATTGACTGAGTTCTCGAATACTATATTTGAGTTCTCGAATCATTTAAAAAGGCTGATTTCTCGCTGAATTTTAACCGATTTTGGATTTTTATTCAGAATTCAGAATTACTCATAAAAACATATTTTACCTAATTTAGATTTACTTCTAAGTTAGATAACTGCCAGCTGTGAGTTTACAACCTGCTTGAGTTATCGAATAAGCCTTTCTTGACTTATCGAATAGTTGTTTTCTACTTCTCGAATGCCTGACTTGTCGATACATAACATACATCTAATCGACAATTCAAGTACTTCATACTTTTACAATTTCACATCTATTCGATTCATTTCATTCAATTTCTCAAGCATCCAAACTCCCAAAACCTCTGAAACCCTAACTGCAAAAAGCTAAATTTCTTCTTCAACCTTCGATTTCTCCTCTCTCTTACACAAATGGCAACAGTAAAGTTCAACACCAATTTCATTGCTCTAACTAGTGATGTTGAGGCACCCAACGCCAACTTTAAGTGATTTGTGAAGTGGATGTCTGAATCATACATAAAAAGTGCTCTATCTGTTAACCCTACTCTGTATCTAGACATTCTATAACAGTTTTGGAAGTCTGCTACAGTGGAGGTGGTGGCTCTTGACTCTGCAATAACCTCGTACATCATTTACTGTAAGATTCAAGACAAGAATATCACTATCACCATAGAAGACATGAATGAAGCACTTGGGATGGGCACCAAACAAGAGGTGTATGACCCACCAACTATAACTGCTGATTTGGAAGACTTCTTTGATTTTATCAAATATGCAGACAAAATTAGTCTTGGGCATCTGAATAGGAAGCATTTGAGGAAGGAATGGAGCTATGTGTTTGCTACACTTCTTCAAGTCTTCACCGCAAGAAAATCCAGCTATGACCAAATCAGTACACCTGCACAACAGATAGGCTATGCTTTAGCATATGGAAAGAAGAGAGATGTTGGCCTTATCATTCTGCAGGAGCTGTATGGGAGACTTGGTAAGAACTCAGCCAAGAGAGGTAATGAAATTTTCTTCCCTCGTTTTATTCAATCTGTACTTAACTTCTTAGATAATAAATTGATTGAATTAGATGGGATGAATAAAAATAGAATGGGCTATCCTAAATCCATGACCAAACTCATTTTTGGTAATTTGGAGACTAGGAATGATGTGGATGTAAGACTGAACATAACTCCCCATATGGAGAGTTTGTTTAGGACTTACCCCCACAACATGCCAACATTTGACTCAAAGTCACAGTTAGCACAGCCCAAGCAAGTAGGACAAAATGCTAACCCAGGGCATGCTAACCAACCCTCTCAACCAAACACTCTACCAAACACTGAGCCAACTGCATCATCCTCTCAAAAGGGTGATGTTAGTAAAAAGGAGAAGAAGAGAAAACAGGTTGCTTCTGCACCTTTAACCATCTTGTCTGAAGCAGCATTGGCTGTAGAGTTAGAAAGTGAGGCACCTGAGTCACCTCTTATCAGGCCAAAGAAGAAGAAAACTAAAACCACCTCTTCAGTCACACAAATGGCTGAAGTTGTAAAATCAGGGGCAAACAGTTCACTAGATGTATCCTCTCAACAGGGTGCATCTATAGAATCAAGCATCCTCCCCAATGCATCTATCTGTACAAAGTCAACACATGGGAGTGATAAGGCTGGCACAACACTGAGTGGAGAACACATCACAGTTGAAACTCCCTTTATCTCTCAGGGGGAGTTGCCAAAATCTATTCCACAAGACACTTCTCTTCCAGAATCTTCATCTTAAATTTCTTTGCAGCCTGCAACTCAAGCAATTGAGGAGCAAGGCATTGATCATCAAGAATTCTTTTCTCTTGATGAGCCAATGAACTCAAGTTACTTGGTGCATGACACCTTGTTCACCACCCATGACCCACATTTAGATGGTGAGGGAATGCATGCTGGGGCATCTCCTAATGACACCATCACAAACACAGAGGTTCCACTAGTTTTCACTAGAGACTCTATGACTGTGTCAACTGCTGGTGTAACTCATCCCACTTCTGTGGAGACACCAGTAGTAGAGTCAATCCATACGGTTACAGAAGTTGCATCTGTAACTGAGGAGTGTAGCTTGCCTAGCTCTAGCTCTGACTTTATGTCACAATGGCTGAAGCCTGTGCACCATGACAGTGCTTCAGGATCAGGGTCTGTTCCACAACAATTGACGGTTGAAGCACTTCAAAGCTTAATTGTGGATCAGATCCCTGAGTTCACAAAGATTGCACAGCACCTCCTCACTGCCAACCTGCCCAATCCTGACTATGAAGCTATAATCTTGTGCCATAAAGAGGATATTGAGCTACAGCAGGCCAAAATTATAGATGATACTGAGAGAGAAGGCAATGTAGATGCCTGGCTGCAAGGAAAATATGACATTCCTCTCTCAGAAGGCCTACAGTACCTCAAAGAGGAGTACATCACTTCACTAGGGTCCAATGCCAAATCTCTCACCCCTAGTGATGTGTATGAAGCAGTCAATGACAGTTACAAGGGAATTCTCAAGGCTGCACACTACCTTGGCAAGGGTCTAAAGACAGAAGTCACAGAAGTGTGTACAGCCACAACCAAGGAGGTGCATGAGATAAAAAGGGCTTTTGATTCCAAATTCCCTCAACTGGAGACTGTGGTCAAGGACATTCTAGCCTGCAAGTCTAGCTGCACCAAAATGGACAATGGCTTCGCCATTCTCAAAGATACTGTCACAGGGCTGGGGCACAAATTTCAGAATCTCACTGATCAGACCACTGAGGCCAATGCCATGCTCAGGACACTATTTGCCAACCAGTATGGAGATAAGTTGGTAACTGAGGTCCCTGTGCATGACATGACCAAATATGAAGTTCAAAGACTCAAGGATCAATCTATCTCTGGTTTCAAGGCCACTGAGTTATTCACCAAGGTGGACACTCTGGAGAAGGAGGTGGTCAATCTAAAGGCATCCAATGCTCAGTTGACAGACACTGTTGCTGCCCTCAATGAAAAGTTGGACATTCAAGCCACTGCCAATGCTGATGTTCTTCTTAATCAACAACATATGCTGTCTGCCATAATGATGCATATGGGACTCCCTCTACCTGAAGCCTCTTCCAACCCAAAGGTCACTAATACAGCCTCTGTGCCTGACAACAAGCCTAAGGGGGAGAAGAGGACATCGAGGGACTCAAAATCTAAGGGGGAGAGTCAACCGCGAACTACTAAGTCAAATCAGTCTGAGAGAGTAAAGGCAGCATCCAAGGAGGAAAAGCTGAAGAAAGTGGCTGTAGATGAAGAGGCCAAGATTCTATCTATTTCTCCATCTGAAACAGAATATGAATTTGACATTCCTGACATTGCTAAACAATCTCTTCAAGGTGAACCTTCAGAAATCAGAAATGTTCTCACTCAAAGGGTATGTCAAGAAACTGCAAACTCAAAATTATACAATGACATAACCTTTCTGAAGCACCTACATGACCTGAGAAGAAGGGCAAACTTCCATTACTTTGACTATATCAAGCTGCTTGTGCAAGATGTGTTCCTAGTCACTGTAGTGAGAAGAGAAATTGTTCAGACCAATCCTTATGCCATCATCACTACCAATGATAGAGAAGTCTTAGTCCACACTGCCAAGAACCTCTTTCACATCCACATTGAAGCTTTGCAAATTCTATCCAGCTCTGAACTTGGAACAATTATCATGAAGATAGAAAGGAATAACTCATCAGACAACAACATGCTCAAGGAGATTCTCACCAAGTGCATGAAATCTCAATTGCCTCAAGTAGTTCCTCAGCCTCACTGTATCTTATATGAAAAGAATCAAGACATTGTTGCCTTCAAATTTGGCCAACACCTCAAATCAAACAACATGTCTACAATAAAATTTTTGGCTGGAGTTCTACATTCAAGGAGTGGAAAATCTAAATCTGAAATAGAGGCTCTTGACATCCTGGTGAAGTTTATCAACTCTCAGTCAGACATCAAGCCTATTGCCAAAGAGGGAAAGTCAGACAAAGATAAAGATGATCAGGACAAGAGTGGGAGCAAAGGTGGATCTCAAGGAAGGAATAATGGTGGTAATGACAAAGAGAAAAGGGATGGTAGAAGCAAGAAGAAAGATGATGACAGAGATGGTGGAAATGTGTATGAGAGAAAGAGTGGAAAGCAGCAAGTCTTAGGCATTACTAACAGTAATCTCACCACAACACAAGACTCTGAGTCTAGAGTGAATGCTGTTAGCAATGACCTACCAAAATCTGAATCAATGGCTTCTGCAACTACTTTGCCAACTCAAGGAAAGAAGATTCAAGTCAAGAAGCCATCTGTGTGTTTCAAAAAGCAAACTGCTAATGGAATACTACAATGGTCTACAAACAAAGGTCACATGCTACTGCCAGGCAATCATGTAAAAAGGATCAAATTCAAACAAGCTGCAAGAAAACCAAAGCAATCTAAATCAAGGACTCTGACAATCTATCCAGGCTTGAAGCTCCAACCATTAGATGAAGACTTTGATGAAGACCAATTGCAATATCTAAGAGCTCAAAGAATCTACTATGCTGCCATTATGAACAACTGCCTTGAGATTAGATATACTGATGGAAGGGAGAAGAAATTCAAACAAGGACAGTGTCAAAATTGGGGCAAGCTATATGAAATAGAAAGAATCATTGCATTATTGGATTTTGAAGACAAAGTGGAGAAAGTGTGGAAGCTGGAGTTGATTGATTTTGTAAAAATGAAAAGAGATTATGCTGATAAGATAAGAAAGGGATGCTTTGAGAGATGGCTAGAAAGGGAGAAGGAGATTGATAGGCTGGAAGTTGAAGTAGAAAACCTAAGGCCAAAAGGTTTGTGTAGAGTTCAATTCAATCCCTATGTAGTGAAGTATAGGAGAAGAAATGGAGATAATGTCAATATAAGAATGAACCTACTCAGTCACTATCCTGCCAACATTCTAAATCCAGTACTTGAAGATTTCAAAGACTCTATCATGCTTGAAGAATTGGATGCTTTAGCAGAGATCATAAAGGCCATGGATGAGAATGCAAGAAAGGAGAAAGAAAGTAAACAGAAAGCATATGATGATCTACAAGCCAAAGCAATGAAGATGGAATCAAGTGAGAATGGCTAGTATTTCATCATACTGTAAGATTATTCATTCATGTGCTCAATCAAATTTCATACCTATACTTTTCAAGTTTTATCTCTATGTATGTTAGGCTTGTTATCAGACATGAAATTGTGACTAAGGGTATCACTCACAATTTGGGGGAGATTGTTAGTCACAGAGGCATGCCTGTTTACATCTAATAACAAGCCTAATTGTTTGTAATGCTTTGCATTACCTACATGACCTCTTGACTGAGGGAACCTCCAGTTGTAGAGTCTCTTCTTGTTTTGTACTTGTAATAGGCACCAAATCCTAGTTGTGTAACTGTACTTATAAAGTCAAGAATAATGCTTGAAAGAAGTTCCAAGGTTCATGCCTCAAGCAAGAAGATAAAGACTGTCAAATAATCACAGTTGGGATTTGAAGAAATAAAGTATTTGCCTAAGTACCAATTCGAGAAGTATATTTGTCTATTCGAGAAGTCTAGCATTCGAGAAGTCAGGGATTCGATATCTCAAGACACTATTCGATATCACTGCATACACTCTTCGATATCTCATTCGATATCTCAGAGATTCGATATGTCTACTACTCTATTTGAGAACTCAAGAAGTCAACAAGTCAAAGTGGTATTCGAGTTCTCAAAGAGTCAACAAGTCAAAGTTCCATTCGATATCTCAAGGACTCAGAAAGCTATTCGATATCTCGAGGATTCGATAAGTCAAATGTTCTATTCGACAACTCAAGGAATCCTGATGGAAAAGAGCTATTCGAGAAGTGGTTCGATATGTCAATATAACAGTGTTCGAGAACTCAGAGTTATCGATCAAGTCAACTCTAGTTCTCGAATCATTTACTTAGTCACTTCTCGAATACATTCTTGGAGACAAAATACTGAAGAAATTGTACAAGTCAGAAACCTGCAACAAGCCAATGCACTTTATGGACCACAATCTGTAACGTGCTCTGGAAAGCCTACAAGGAAGCTTGGAGAGATATAGAAGAGACAAAGGGCTAAAGAAGTGGATCTGAACAGGCTTTGCAAAGTCAAATCTGTAACCGTTTGGACACTTACTCAAAAAGGATAGACAGACTAGAAAGTAATTTGTTCAGCTACCTTATTTGTAGTAAGTAGGGTGTATCCATGTTCTATAAGGATACAGCCTCACTTCCTTAGTCATTAACTTTTGTGAGTCAAGTTTTTCATACGCTGTAAGCTGTATCTCTCTGAGAAAAACGAAGCTGAGAATACTATCATTTGTATTCACAGATTGTAGCAACCTTTATCTAATAAGACATTAGATTAAAGTGATATTGTGTCTTGTGTTGTTCTTTATTCGCACCTACACCTTGCATACACAAACACTTATCTGCTACATAGACTCGAGAAAAGAAAAGTTCAAGAATCCATTCACCCCCCTCTGTATTCTTTTACCGTATTCAGTACTCAACAAGTGGTATCAGAGCGGGCTGTTTATTCAAAAACAGAAAAACGATCATGAGTTCGAATACACCAAAGACTACAGGAACGGTGAAGGTCCCTAAGTTTGACAAAGAGAATTATAACCTCTGGAAGATAAATATAGTATGAATATAGTATAATTACCAATTGTTGAGACTGTTGCGACATTTTCATCTGGACATTTGATCAAACATGTAGTCTAATGCCATTGGTACGCGTCCAATAGTTTAGCAAACAAGGGAAAAATATGACTTTTTTGGGCATCTTCCTTTTTCTCGCCACCAAAATTCAATGTCTGTGTGTAGGCCGTTTCAAGAGTAGAGAGGAGCGCAAAAGATGAGAGAAGCGTAGAGGCAGCAAGTATACATAGTATACATATAGGTGTGTAATAGATAATGGGGAAGTTAAAGATTGGGGTTAAATATGTTGTAGTATTAGATATATAATAGAGTAATTTACACTTTGCATCCCTCTGGTTTTAACTTTTTACACTTAAGGTTCAATAGTTTCACAATCAACACTTTGCATTCCTCTACTTTAGTACCCCGCAACATTTTCCATCCCATGTGCTAATTTCCGTCAAAGTTGACCGTTAATGTTAGTCAACATTGATATTTGCAGGGGTATTTTAGTCATTTACTTGAATAAATATTTTCTAAAAAGTAAAATAAAATCAGAAAACATAAAATTTTGTAAATTTTATATTTGTAAATTTAACACATTTACACATGTCATTTAAGTAGTTCATTTTTTTTCTGAAAGTATGATAATTTTAATTTATTATAATTGAATTTAAAATTTTTACACCATAAAAAAATTATATTGAATCTATTTAAAAATATTATCAATGACATTTGTAAATGTGTTAAATTTACAAATATAAAATATAAAAAAATTTATGTTTTCTGATTTTATTTTACTTTTTAGAAAATATTTATTCAAGTAAATGACTAAAATACCCCTGCAAATATTGTTGTTGACTAACATTAACGGTCAACTTTGACGGAAATTAGCACAAGTGATGGAAAATGTTGCGGGGTACTAAAGTAGAGGGATGCAAAGTGTTGATTCTGAAACTATTGAACCTTAAGTGCAAAAAGCTAAAACAAGATGGATGCAAAGTGTAAATTACTCTATATAATAATAGATGATCATAAGTTTTAACATTTACATTACATTGATATATCAAACCCTTTTTTTTTGCCTCAATATATATGTTCTCGTTCTAATTTTTAGATTTGATTTTCGTTCAACCTCCATATTTATCTATTTATTAAGAATAAGGATCCTAAAATAAATTTTAGGAAAATTTTTATGAGATACTGTTTGATTTGAATATATTATACTAAATAATTAGTACTTAGAAATTTTTTCTTTCCAATTGGTTTGATGTATCCTTTATATCTATTGTATGTCAACATGAGTTTTAAACCTATTTAGTAAATTACAAATATTACAAATTTGTCCTTAAACTTATTTTAAGATTAAAAACTTTGAAGTTGAAAGGAATTGAACCCATGACCTTCAACCAACTTTAACTTTATGTACACATATACAACCATTAAACCAAGTCACCTGTTTGTGACACATTTTAAACTCATTCACTACATGCTCAATTAACTCACTTATTAGCTATATTTATTTTATAATTTACTCAGGATAAAAATGCCCCTGTATTATACTAATTTTAGTAATTTGACTCACTTATTAACAATATCCTTTATATATATTATATGCTGACATGACTTTCCTGACTTTCCATGACATTTAGTAATTTACTAAAATACCATGCCATTTAGTAATTTACTAAAATACCCTCAGATTTAGTAATTTACTAAAATATCCTCAGATTTTATAAATATATTAAAAATATTGTTGTTTAAATTACAAATTTGTTCTTGAACTTATTTTAAGATTAAAAACTTTGAAGTTGAAACGAATTGACCCCATGGCCTTCAACCAACTTTAACTTTATGTTCACATATACAATCACTAAACCAAGTCATCTATTTGTGACACATTTTAAACTCATTAACTACATGCTCAATTAACTCACTTATTAGCTATATTTATTTTATAATTTACTCAGAATAAAAATGCCCATATATTATACTAATTTTAGTAATTTGACTTACTTATTAACAGTATCCTATATATATATATATATATATATATATATATATATATATATATTATATGCTGACATGACTTTCCATGCCATTTAGTAATTTACTAAAATACCATGCCATTTAGTAATTTACTAAAATACCCTCAGATTTAGTAATTTACTAAAATATCCTCAGATTATATAAATATATTAAAAATATTGTTGTTAGCAAGGATTAAACCCATGACCTATGGCTAGGAATCAATTTTATTATCACCCCATGACCATCATGTGACCATCATGCTAGAAGCCCACTTCAAGAAAATTTTGGACTCATCCACTAGATTCTTAAATAGTTCTTAATTCTTCATTTTATTTAACTCTTATTTTAGAAATAATTTCAAAGAAAACAAATGAAATAACGTCTCTTTTCATTTATTATAGGTCAAAATGCACTTTCAAGCCAATTTAGTGATTTATCAATATACCCCTCTTTATATTAATGTTAAAAAAATATTTGTATTATAATCCCCCCTATGATACAAATTAAATTTATGAACACAACCACTACACCATAACAATTTATGATAGCTACTTAAAATCATTAACTACAAAACATGCTTCCTAGATTTTTCTTGATTTTTTTATAAATTTATTCATGATAAAACTACAAAAAATAAATTTCCATCTCATTTAATTAAAATAATTATTATTATTATTATATTTTCATGAAATTTTAAAATTATAAAGTATTCTTTTTGTATTATGTATGTGATACGAAAATACGACACAAATTCACATTGTACACGAAATGACATAAATTCAAATTTTGATTTCTTGTACATGTATAATAATATATTTTTGTGAAATCATAAATCATAATATTTATTCATGTTATGCTCATGACAAAAACAAAACAAATTCACTTGGTACACGTATGGATGAGCATTTCATCCATCCCGTCCGACCGCGATCCAATCCCCTTCCCATTCGGGTTGGGGATTGTGAAAATTTTTCTATCAGTATGAGAAATATGGACTATTATAAAATAAAAAATTTGGGGATGAGAATGGGATCGGAGATTAAGGTATCCCGACCTGATACAATAATCGGGGGATGAGAATGCCATGAAAGTAAGATATGCATTCACGTGGTACAAAAGATAATATGAGTTTTTCAACCATCGAATTAGGGTACATATGATATAGAATATACGGAAACACGACTTGATTTTTTGGTCTTATCAAAGGAACTGAATTTATGACCTCTAAATACAAATGGAGTTAAATTCACAACTACTGAATAAATTATCTCTTTTAGTGTTTGTTTATATTTCATTTTAAATTAACTTTTATAAAATTTATTTAATATGTGATTGTTGGGGTTTGATACATTTATCTAAAATTTTTGTCTACAAAAGTTGCAATTGTGAAAAATAAATGTTTTTGCTAAAGCATTTTTTATAAAAAAATGTTGTTCAAAAATTGCTTTTAGATTTACTTAGATATTTTGAACCAAGTTTTGTAAAAAAAAAATTGTTGTTAAAGTCTGCAACATCAATACCAAACAGACCTTTAATATGATTGATATTATGTACAATATATATATATATATATATATATATATATATATATAAATAGAATTAGCTGATATGTTAGATTTGGACTCTATATGAGTTATCGATTAAATAAATGAATAAAATGCATAGTTGAATTATAATATAGTATCATAAACAAGATTATATATACTAAACAAATATGTAAAATTATATATGACTACATATAACATAATGATCGATTAGTGATATTTTTTTTTGACGAAATGCAGAGGATATAATCATAAATCAAACCAATACAACATAAAACAGTGGGACAAACCCCCGACTGTCGATACGACGAGGTTGAAAAACAAATAAATTGTTTTCTCATCGTTTAACAAATTGAACTTAAAAGTTCTTGAATCTAAAAATGAATTCGAAGACATCCGAAATGATCCAAACTATGCCAACATCCCTGAGAGCAGCGGTGTTACAATTGACCACGTCACGTAAGATCCGTTGATACCCCAGTGTTCAAAAGCCTCAGTTGGAATTCCACTCTAGCTACCTACATGCCGGATACCAGCTATAGACATGCCGAAAATAGGAACCTCCCAAGGATGGGTAATACCCCAGCTATCTACATGCCGGTTAACAGCTATAGACATGCCGAAAGTAAAAACCCCCAATAGATGATGAACAATCTTTGGTTGTGAGTGATGAGCTTTTGCAATAATCGTCAGCTTCCCAGCTTTGATGCGGACATTCCAGATCCCCCAAAGCATCATCAAAGTCATTCTTAGCAGATCTAACCAACCAAACAAACCAAACATGCTCTCACAAGGAGAGAAAAACAAGCTCCCACAAGAGGAGAGAAAAACAAGCTCCCACAAGAGGAGAGAAAAACCCAAAAACACTCACAATCCTCACCAAAGGAGGATTATTATTGAAAGGAATCGAAAATTAGACAGGAAAAGGCCTCCGGCCGGTGGATAAACCACCGCCGGAGGAGAGGAGCTCACTGGCGAAGACTAAACCGAAGAAGGAGATAGAGAGAATTTTGCTTTCGGTGGAAAAGTGTTATTCATTAATTCTTCATGTTGCTCTTTTAGTGCTTTGATTAGTGATATTTTAAGACTTTATAAAAAATAAATTTTTTTTTTCATTGTAGCACATATTAGTTTGTATGGATACAACATACATTTTAGTTGATTTTTACTAATATTAAATCGGTTTGTGCTATTGCTGCCATAATACATCTCCTACCAAATATGTAATGATGCACCTATCTCCTCTTACTGGTTTACTATTTCTAATGGAAATAAAATAAATAGCATATCATTATCGTGATAATCTTTTAAAAAACTGCTAGAAATTAGACTAAACGACACATTATTGTTGCAATAGTACTTGACCACTAATGAGTAACTTTTATGTGTCATTATTATCGGTCATTCATCTTACATTAAACGAGTACTATTTACAAATATGATGCCTAGGTCGGTCTTAAGAAATTGAAAGTTCCAAGTGAATTTGAATTTTGTACTAAACTAAAAATCTACATACCATTTATTTTTCGGCACTTCTTATATCTTAAACTATTTTTGGTGATACCTTGAACAAAATGTGCCCCAAATATCATTTTTGTGCCTCTACATACTTTTAATTTTTTTTTCTTATTAGAAAAGATATGCCCCTAAATTACATCATCTTCTCGGTACCCCATTGCATGAGCGGCTTAATCTAAGAATTACATCTGTATGATATTCAAAATATAAAATTCAATAATATTTCAAAATTTGAACAGTTACCAACTATTGGACTTAAATAAATCGAAGCACATGAAATAGATTGAAAACAAGATATGACCGACTCAAACACGATTTGCGAAAAAAAATTGTGTAAATTAGAATGTGGCCCGTGCCTTGCACGGGATTTCATGCTAGTTATATTAAAGTAGCATGATAGCCACCAAATTCTAATTCTTATAATACCTTCCAAATTTTGCAATAGAGTCTGTTCTATCCTCATCAATTTATTTTGCCTTTCACGTATAATGATTTACCGAAATTCAGCAGTTAATAACCATTTTAAATTCAAATAATTGGCACTTTTAAACTTAGAGGATCATATTTATAGTGGTGCTTGTTCAATTTAAGAAGAATAAACGACAAAAATGATTTATAAAAGTTAATCGTCAACTATCAAATATTATCATGATAATTGTGTCCTTCAATTTATTTTTCATGAAAAATCTTAAAAGAATCACCACGATAACAATTTTTTAACTATTTTTAATTTTAACCCCAACAGTTTCAAAATATCTATTTTTCCTTCTACCCATATGCCTAACTCATATTTTCTCAAATCTATACTATATTATTATAAGCAAAATATGGTATATTTGGTTTGATACTCTTTTTTTGGTCACTCTTTTTTGGTACTTTTTTTTTGTCACTCTTTTGATTTGATTAAATCTCTATTATTAATAAAATTCAAAACATTAAACCAGAGATGTACAGACAATGCACAAGCACACGAGTTGTAGTATAAATCATTAATCATTGATAATAATCATAATATCTATCTATCTATACTATATACTATTATAAGCAAAATAAGGTATATTTGGTTTGGTACTCTTTTTTTGGTCAATCTTTTTTGGTACTCTTTTTTTTATCACTCTTTTGATTTGATTAAATCTCTATTATTAATAAAATTCAAAACATTAAACCAGAGATGTACAGACAATGCACAAGCACACGAGTTGCAGTATAAATCATTAATCATTTATAATAATCATAATATGTTTCTAAACAAACAGTAGTTCTCAATAATAAGATCGATTTATACTTTTGTAATGGAATATTTTCGAATATCACTATTTTTCGATAATTAATTATTTGATTACTTTTGTATTTTGTAATGATTTATTTGATTAATTTAAATCGACATTGTTGATAACTTCAATCTCAATAAAGGTTTTCACATCATCTCAAAATCAAATTGTGCGGTTCACTTTGATCATATCTGTAAGTAATTTTTGGGACCGTGTTAACATTTGTCCAGGAGTAGAAAAAAATTGACTCTTTATATTTGATCTCATTTCCAGTAATTCAATTTAAATGCTCATTCAATTAAATATTAAATATTAAAAATTAATCATTTATTCAATCTTTAATCAATCAAAAAATAAAAAGAATATATATTTTGGGACGAAAGGAGTATTAAATTGCTTCAAACTGAACCTTAATTTACTGTAAAATAATACGTATTTGTTCTCGTGCATCCATTGAATTGAAACAAAACTTTTTAAGTAAAAAAGCGTTTATAATTTAATTAAGTTTATAATACGTATTTCACGCACACGACAAAGCCCACGAGAGTCCTTTCTACAGCAAACAAGTCGTCAAGACGTCAAGTAGTTTGTCTGTTACAGTGCACAATTTTTGTAATCAGCATTAAAATTAATTTTGTCACAAAAAAAATTAAAAAATAATTAATTATTAGAAAAGATCGTTTCGAAATTTTGGAGTTTTGAAAGATATAATGGTCTGTTTTATATTAAAAAAAAGACTATCAGTTATATCAAAAACCAATAATCATATTTTATTATCTTTTATAATTTATATTATTACTAATTAATTGGCAAATATTAAAATTATAAACAATCAAATAAAAATATTAACAAAATAGGGTATATTTGGTTTGGTACTATTTTTTTTGTCACTCTTTTTTAGTACTCTTTTTTTGTCACTCTTTTGATTTTGTTAAATCTCTATTATTAATAAAATTTAAAAAAAAAAAAACACACGCACACGGCAAAGCCCACGAGAGTCCTTTATACAGCAAACAAGTCGTCAAGACGTCAAGTAGTTTGTCTGTTACAGTGCACAATTTTTGTAATCAGCGTTAAAATTAATTTTGTCACAAAAAAAATAAAAAATAATTAATTATTAGAAAAGATCGTTTCGAAATTTTGGAGTTTTGAAAGATATAATGGTCTATTTTATATTTAAAAAAAGACTACCAGTTATATCAAAAACCAATAATCATATTTTATTATCTTTTATAATTTATATTATTACTAATTAATTAGCAAATATTAAAATTATAAACAATCGAATAAAAATATTAAGATAAAAATATTTAAAATGTTAAAAAAACCTACTTTTATATAATATTTTTATATATCTATACTATACTATTATAAGCGAAATAGGGTATATTTGGTTTGGTACTCTTTTTTAGTAATAATTAAAATACGTAATTAGAATAACATTTATTTTCATGAAATTTATAAAATTCAAAAAATATTTTAATAATAAAAATATATATACAATTTAAAATTTTAATAAAATATAATTAAACAGTTTACAAGTAACCGTGCATGGCACGGATTATAGGCTAGTTTATTATTAAGCATGTACCTATCTTTCGTCTTTAACCTCAAGTTTGTTCATGTTTGCTCTCTGCGATCATCTCTTTTTTTTTTTTTTCATAACCTCTCATTGAACTGCATTTTCATATTTATATAAAATTATTATCATTATGCCTATGACCTAAATGTGTATCATGATAATAAAATAATTAATTATGATACCTTTCAAATATTATGTATACATTTTTCGAATATTATTGTATCAATATTTTTTTTTTAAATTTCATTTGAACTCATATAATATTTGTCAATAAATTGGATTAACATATTATTATTATGAACTATTTAGTTATATTATCATTTTTTTAAGTCAGTAAAAAAATTAAAATACCTCTTTTTCTGCTTTTGTTAGTATTTTTCATCCTCATTCCATTCGAGCCCCATTTCATTCTCGCATCCCAATACCTTGAATTCTATACGCGAAACCCTAAACCCTATTTCCTACCCTTTAATTCTCCTGTGTTATTAAGCTTCGCTACGTGCACAGACGACTTGAGGGATTAAGCGCTGAGCCCATTGGATGTTTATAAATAAAAGTTTGAGAAGCATCCGTTCTCTTGCAAAGAACCTTTCAGTTATTGATTAGTTGAATTAACGACTGGAAAGGCAGAAATTCTCGGGGATTAATCTATTATACAAAGACCAAGATTAAGAAGAAGAAGAAGAAAGAAGCTGACGAAGATTTCGATCTCTCACTACTCTTATTTCCCAACCACAGGAATTGGTAAGTAGCAATTAAATGTAAATATGTATTAAAACAAAATCTGCTGATATTATCTGCATAATATTAAGAGCTTTATCAATGTAATCATCAAGATTAATTATAATTAAGAGCTCCATTTCATATTCCACTTTATGATCTTGTCCTATACATGCACTAACTAAAAGTAATACTATTTCAACTTACTTTTTAGAAAGATGCTCACCCTGGCCTGATTGGTCCCCCTTTTAGGCTCTTGCTATTATATTATCGAATAAACAATAAGATACTTTATTGATTAACAAGGTCATGCTAAATATCTGAATGCAAATATGTAATGATATTTAAGCCTAAATATTTCATTAAATCATAGTTTAAGACTTTGAGAGGTTCGATTTTAGAAAAGGTATACATTCCAGGACGTCTTTAGTCCGCATTGGCGACCTCTAATAATTTATAATTAAAATTAGAAAATTTATTGAATCTTAATGATCTCCACTTGACATTGTACAAGTGTTTGTAATTCTTTTCATTTTGTATCATCTCAGTTAGTGGATCTTTTTGAGTGAAAGCTAACCTTGTGTTTACACTGCTTGGCACTGCAATCTAGCTATTATTTGCCAACTCTCTTCTGGTTATCAAATATTTTACCCCCTGTTTTCAAGATGTTTCGGAGAATCTTACTTTGTATAACCCAGTTGTGGGATGTGTTGTGTGAATCAATGTCTTCTTCAACCCCTTCTCGAACTCCCTCCTCTTTTCCTTCAGATTCAGTGCCTTGTACAACTATTCCTCAAGCTCCATCCTCTACTGTTTCAAATGCACTAGCTTCAACAAGTTCTCAAACTCCATCCTCTTCTGCTTCCTTTTCAACTTGTTGGGATGTTTTCTTGAGCTTCCGCGGTGAAGACACTCGACTTAACTTTACTGGTCATTTGTACCAAAGACTACATGACCATGGAATTAATACTTTTAAGGATGATCCTGAGCTACACAGCGGCGAAGTCATCTCAGATGCATTGCTAGATGCTATTAGGAATTCCACGACTTACATTGTCGTCTTCTCTGAAAATTATGCTACTTCACCTTGGTGCCTTAACGAGCTGGCAGAGATCCTCAATTGTCACAGAACAATGCAGAGATGGGTTATTCCAGTGTTTTTCAACATTCATCCATCAGTTGTGCGCCACCAAACTGGGAGTTTTCAAAAAGCTTTCAAGAAACATCAAAAACGTTACACGGGTGATAGAGAGAAAATTGACAATTGGCGGTTTACACTTAAGGAAGTAGCAGACTTTTCAGGACACCATATATCCAAAGACAGGTCATTTAACTATATTGTTTTGATTCATAAGATTATTACATTAAATTTCAGTTCTAAATTTATTACATTAACCTACATGCTAACAACAGTATATTGTGGTTCTATGTTACTACCTATCATGCTCTTTTTATAATAAGAAGAATTACATTTCAGGTCTGAAGCTGATGTCATCAATGAAATTGTTGATGAGCTTCTACTTAAAATAAATCCCAAGACTTTAGATGTGGCCAAATATCCAGTTGGGTTGGATTATCGTGTTGAAGCCATAACTAGAATGTTGAGCAGTGACACAAAAGGTGTCATTAAGTTTGGTATATATGGCATGGGTGGTGTGGGCAAAACAACTCTTGCCAAAGCTCTTTTTAATCAACTCGTAGGAGGAGGAAGCTTTAAGGGCAGCTGCTTCCTGGCAAACGTCAGGGAGGCTTCTGGTGCATTCAAAGGCCTGGAATCTTTACAACAGCAGCTTGTTAAGGATGTTCTTAGATGTACAACAAAAGTTGAGGTTCAGAATGTTGACCAAGGAATCAAGTTGATAGAAGCTAGAATCTGTTCAACAAAAGTTGTGGTCGTTGTTGATGATTTAGACGACCACAATCATCTCCAATTTCTGGTAGGACCATTTGCATCTGGGAGTGTAGTTATTATAACTACAAGGGATAAAGAAATACTGGATAAAACTGAAGTAGAAACCAGTTTTCAATACTTGGTAAATACGTTGGATGATGCTGACTCACTAGCGCTATTTATGCGACATGCATTTGGAAATGCTGAACCCGGCGACACTTTGATGGAATTGTCTAAAGACATATTAAGTCTTGCTGCTGGTCTTCCTTTGGCTCTCGAGATTTTTGGCTCACATTTGTTTAACAAATCAGAAGCTGGATGGAAATATTACATTGACAAACTGCAGCGAATTCCTAATAGTAATATTCAGCAAAGACTTGAAATTAGCTTGGATGCATTAGAATCAGATGATCCAGTTCTGAAGAAAGTGTTCCTCGACATTGCTTGTTTTTTCATTGGATGGGGAAAACAAGAAGTGGTTCACATAATGGATAGTTATTATTCCTACGCTGATCATTTTATTGATATGTTAAAGAAAAGATGTTTGCTAACTATCAGTAATGGTCGGCTGGGGATGCATGATCTACTTCAGGATGTGGGAAAGGAAATTGTGCGTAAGAGATCTCCCGATGAGCCTGGAAGAAGAAGCAGATTGTGGGCATCGAAAGATATATGTGACGTGTTGAAGAATCAAAACGTAATTAAATATATATATAACTATTCAACAATGTTTTCGGATTCATCTGATTGCTTACCACTTTGATAAAAAGTTTTCCTTGAAATGTAGGTATATAAGATTGCTTATAAGATAAACTTATGTGCTGAGGAATACCCTAGCTATACCACTTTCAATTTTTTTTTATAAACAATGGTCATCAACTTTCTTCTTAATATATATATAAACCTATATATATGTCAGGGAATGAAAGAAATTGAATGTATCATCTATAGAGATGGAGAATGTGCACTGGATGGAGTAACATTCAACGCGGACACATTCAAACGGATGAGAAAACTAAGATTTCTTAAACTCGAAAAGGTAAATCTCACGGGAAGCTTAGAACAGAAATTTGAAGATCTGAGATGGCTCAATTGGAAGCAATGTCCTTTAGAGTGTTTACCTTCTGAATTTTACCCGCAAAAACTTGCAATCCTCGAGTTGACTTATAGCAACATGAGAACAATGTGGGAGCTAAACTTGGTAGGTAGTCCAAGCATGTTTCTTGCATATATTACAATTACAATATATATACAATTGCCTGATTTAATTTCTCCCGATTGCACTCATGTTTACAGGTTCCACATGTTTTTGGAAACTTAAAGACAGTAAAAATGTCACATTCTAAATATTTAATTACAACTCCAGATTTCACGAAATTACCATGTGTTGAAACTTTAGATCTTGGGTTGTGTGAAAGCTTGGAGGAGGTCCACATGTCAATTGGAAGTTTGGCGAGGCTTGTTTCCTTAAATTTGTATTGTTGTGTGAAGTTAAGAAGTCTTCCGGACACCATCTGCAACTTGAGAGCATTGAATGTTCTAAATATTAGTCAGTGCAATAGCCTGGAAGCTTTGCCAATACGATTGGGCAACATTGAATCTCTAACAGAGCTCAAAGCTGGTGGACTAAGTGTTTCAAAATTTCCAGATTCGATCGGAAGTCTTACTAAGCTTGTTGAGTTGGATTTATATCGTAACGAGAAGCTTGAAAGTCTTCCGGCCACCATTGGCAACCTAAGATCCCTGGAAACTCTTTGTATTGCAAGTTGTGAAAAACTACAAGCATTACCAGATGAGCTGTGGAAGATTACAAGGTTGAGGAAGCTAAGTGCAAGTGATGCTAAACTTCTGCTTTTCATTCCAAAGCTTCCTCCTAATCTGAAATGGATATATGCGTCTTCTTGTGAGTCTCTGGAAAGATTACCAAATCTATCCAATTTGAAACAGCTGGAGGAATTGGATCTTGAATTTTGTAACGGTTTGACAAATATTCAAGGCCTGGAGGATCTCATTTCTATTAGAAGTCTTTGGTTGCTGGGGTTTAACCCATCATCTCCCAAAACAATTGTTCAAGGTTCGCTCATCTCAATCTCTTTTAATTACTTGTCCCAATAAAAATAATTTATAATAAAATCATTACTTTTTAATAATAATAAAATCATATAAATTAACATTTCTCATTTTTAATATGATAATTAAACTAGTTGTTTGATTTAATTTAATTTTATTTTTGGAAGGAAGTTATTATTAATTAATTAGTAAAATATATTATAAATAAAAAAATTATGAAGAGTATTGTTTCATCAAAATACATTATTACTGGTATACTTAATTGGTTTTTTTGGCGTAATAGGTGTACTCTGAATTTGGGCGTCAGATTAATGTTCAGGTACCTGGATTTATGCATTCTGACTGGCTAGATTGGATAGCTGAATCACCATATTGGACAATAAAATCAAATGAATACCCATTATCAGGGTCAACAACAGTGTATGCACATTTGCTGCCAAATGAGTCGCGCAATTTCATGGGCATCATTCTTTGCTTTCAAGGGCCAACGCGTATGAATATTCCATTTTCTGTAAAGAATACTACAAGTGGTTTTATATGGAGTAGCGTCGGCCCTGATTTCTTTATTTATGGTTCGCTGATGGTAATAGTGCCAAAATCAATCTTCTCGGTCACAGATGATGCCCATAGAATTGAATTTACAACCCATGATGAAGTAAAAACGGTTGGGATTCATCTACTGTACAATACCAGAGACTGAAACGATTGAAGATGTTGTGGAAAAACATGTGTTTCTCATCGATGCATTGAAATTGATTGATCCTGTGCTACCAGATATTTTCCTAGATATTGCTTGCTTCTTCATCGGATGGCAGAATAGTTGTTCAAATACTGGAAACTTACTACACCAATGTTGATCATAATATTGACATTCTAAAGACTAGATGTCTACTGAAGATCAATGAGTGGGATGGGTTGGAGATGAATCATCTGTTTCAATATCTGGGAAGAAAACTTGCAGGTAACAACTCTCTTTGATGGTACGTTGTATATATAAAATTTGTCATTTGATTTTCACCTGATGAAATAGGTAACCAATAAAAAAAATATACACACGGTTTCACTATGTTCAGTCACCATATTTTCTTGTTCAGATCTGTTCTAACTTGCCAGGGGTATATCATTTTAGACCATTATATTTTTTTTGATTTAAAATATAACATATAAATGTATCGGCTGTTATAATTTAATCGTCGAGAATGATACTTTAAGTTTTCAATAGAAGCCATGTGTGTGTGGAACACTGAAACATTGATATTTTTGCAAAGAACATTTGTGAGTCATATATTTATGCTTTGAACTAAAACATTATTTTAATACATTCAGTTGGACGATTGGCTTAGAATAAAGAGGGCTAATATTTTTATACAATACTTCACCATTTTGAACAGAGTTGATGACCCGCCAATGCACACATCAATGGCTTCCCCTGTTTCCCTGTTTTTGTGTCATATTATCTTCTTCATCTCTACCACGGTCTTATAATCATTATAACATGTTATTATAATTATTCAGTTCCATCGATTACTCTTTCTATTTGTATATCATAAAGTAGGGGAATCTCCTTATATTACTTACCTATATAATTATTTGATGTTTATCATACCTAATAATCATCACATAATAAAATAATATAAGCATCAGTTTTCATCCAACAAATTAGTAAATTTTAGGCCTCAAATTGGCAAGAAGATATAATGTATTCACTAATCTTGACTGTCCCCAATTTAACAAATAATTCGTACGTAGTTGGATATTTCCAACATGTTTTAGTTTTATAGTCTTGATTTATTTGGTTAAGTTTTTTATGCTCGTAGTGATTAATGTCTTGAATTTATGAATTCTTTTTCTCTGAATTATAGTAGCAACTCTGATGCGAAATGACCATTAAGATCGTGTTTTTTGTTTAAATTGATGAGCAATGCATCTTCAGCTACCTTATGTTCCGACGTATCTCAGGCAAACTGAATCTGTTGAACCTATGGTTCAGATTGTATATTATGCCTTTGCTGGTACTGAATTTTTCTTCTCCGGTGGTGCAGAACTGGTAATGTAGTTTAGTTTTCTTCTTTCTGTACTTGCAATCATAGTTATTAAATCGTCGATATCTCGTCGATATATCGACGAAATATCGTCAGCAATATCGAAATATCGACGAAATATCGATATCTCTCGATATATCGACGAAATATCTATATCTCGGTCCACGACCGAAATGGAGCGATATGACGAGTTAATAACTATGCTTGCAATACATATTTGCTGTCATTTGATTATTATTATATATTTTCTTAATAGTTACTGCTTGTCAATCAGCAGTTCCTTTAAGCTGATCAACAGCACGTCTGTGTAAAATTTAGGTATAAATTGATTATGAACCATAAAGTATGGCCCTAACTTATCATTGCAATGTGTAATCTTGTGATCATCTTTAGTACTTGTATAGAAATAGATAACCTCGAAGTGCACAGCTCTGTGATTGTAGATATTAAAGCTCTGAATCTATGGTACAACACTAATCATTGTTTCTATCATTCTAATAGAAAAAAAAAATTAACGCAGCAAATGCAGCAAGTTACTGATACTTGTTAGCAATTCATACTGAAGTTGGGTGAGGATGAAACAGCTTATCTCATCTCAAACTCGCATTTTTAGATCTCGACTGGAATTCTATGACCAACTACTTCTTCATTGTATCCACTGTGCAATCTCTCTACCTTCCTTCTTCGACATTCAATTAGTTCTTAGCACAGGCGATGAAGCAGGATATTGAGGTGATGTTCTAAAGCCTTGTGTTGCATATATAAAAAACCCATTCTTCACTTCATAAAGATCATTTTCAACTAATTTTGTAGTTCATAGTGCCGAAGCATATTAATTTTTGCAAGTTTCTACCACCCTGTATATAAAATCTGTCCAATATCCATTTGTGGTTTCAATAGCTATACATGCTTTCATGTTCCTCTACGTGCTGCTACTTCTGAATGAGTGTTGGGATGTTGTATCACTTAAGACATGGTTTGACTGTTGGATCCTATTTCTCACTAGTTCCTTATCTGTAAATTTCATGATGCAGATTTTGTATATTGCAAATGTAGAGAAAGTGGTGTTTGCAGGAAGCCAGGACTGCCTCCTACCGATTGTGTGCCTTACCAATTGTGGTATGATCGTGGTAGGAAGCGTAAAGTATGTCCTAATGGTGTTTGACATGATAATGGAGTTCAACTTTGCTTTAAGATAAATGGTTCGAACTCAATCACGAGCTGCTGTATCTGTATTATTTCTATGATATTTTTGAAGGTTCCAAGGATATGCTCAATTTTTTTTTTGAATAAAACGTACTTGCATTACTCAACAAACATCAACCTCCAAAATACGAGAAATAAAATCAGGCGGAATGACATACCATTCCCCTATATCTGACATAGAATAGGTAGCTTTTGCTAACTCATGCGCCACTCTATTCGCAGATCTAAAAGCAAACTGAATTAGCACAGGATTTATGTGCTTTAATAAATGAACACAATCAAACACAAGTGTCCCAAAGAATGCCTCACCCGGAGACCCATTACACGCCATCACAAGACACTTCGAATCAGTCTCAAACACACAATGGTCAAACTTGTGTTTGATGACCCAAGATAGAGCTTCTTTCATGCTTAATTACTTCTGCCTCCCTAGGAGTCCATGCTCCTTCAACCTTACAACACCGAGCTGCTACAAAGCATCCATTGGAATCGCGAATAACACTTCCCACTCCAATACTCCCATCCTGGAAAACAGCAGCATCCGTATTGATTTTTACCCACCCTTCATCTGGTTTTCTCCACACACGATCCCCCTTTTCTCCCTGCAAATTTCTGATGATACCAGTAGCTTGTGCTTCTCTCCAGTCTCGGAATAAACTATTAGCTGCCTCCTTTACACCATAACTGGATCCATTAATTTTGTCCCAAACCCATTTGTTTCTTCTATTCCAAATGCTCCAACTAATCATTCCTATCTGAGCACATTGCTCCCTCGTGCAGACCTCAAAAGCTGCTAACAGAACATTAAAAGCAGTTTCATTCTGCATCGACTGAAAAACCTGATGCAAACCTGTTGTATACCAGACTGTTTGCGCAAAATCACAAGAAAAAAGGACATGTTCGTCTGTCTCCATTGCAGCATGACACCAAGGGCACCTAGCATTATCAACTATTCGTTTTATTGCCAGAGCATTTGCTGTAGGAAGGCATCCTCTACTCACCCTCCAAAGAAAATTTGTTACTTTGCAAGGTAGCTTCAACGACCACAGTTTGTTCCAAAAACTTCCATGAAGACTCACCCCTTCCCCTTGGATCCATCTATAGCAACTTTTAACACTGAATTCACCTCTGTCATCAAGCTGCCAGAACCACGAGTCCCTCTTATCCACTATAGGAAGTGGTATACGTTTAATAAGCTCCATATCACGAACGTTACAGAGATCACTGATCACCTCTAAATCCCACCAATTCCCCTCAGTGCTTATAAAGCTATTCACCGTAATATCTGTCAACTGAGCAGGCATACTTGTGGTTAAAAAACCATTTTCTACACTTGGTAACCATGGATCACTCCAGACCTTTGTATTTAGCCCATTTCCAATCTTCCTCCGAGCACCTACCCTTATCACATCCATAGCTGCCATTATACTTCTCCAGGCATAGCTGGGGTTATTCCCTACTTCTGCATTTAAAAAACTCGTACGTGGAAAGTACTTTGCTTTCATAATTGCAGACAGTAACGGGTTCGACTCATTCAAGATCCTCCAACCTTGTTTAGCTAACATGGATAAATTAAAATTCCTTAAATCACGAACCCCTAAGCCTCCAAAATTTTTTGGTAAACAAAGTTTCTTCCATGCTATCTACTTAACTCCTTTCCCTGTTGGAGCCCGTCCCCATAAGAAAGCATTCATAGTTCTTTCCATTTCCTCACATAGGGTCACTGGTACCAAGAATAAATTCATCCAAAAACTAGGGAGTGTTTGTGCTGATGATGTTAACAAAGTTAATTTACCATGCTTTGACAGTTCTTTGTTATACCACACTTGCAATTTCTTTTTCAATCGATCATGCAAAAAACAAAACACCTCTATTTTACTTCTACCCATACTCATTGGCATTCCAAGATACTTCCCAGGCCTATCCACCTGATTCACTCCCAGTGTACTACAAACTGCCATTTTATCTTCTTCTCTAGTGTTTGGGCTAAAAACCACATCAGATTTAGTATAGTTAATCACTTGGCCCGACAGTCGTTCATATTTCTGCAGAATGGACTTCATACTGTTTGTTTCCGTTTGCGATGCCTGGAAGAAAAAGTAACAGTCGTCTGCAAACAATAAGTGTGACACTCTTGGAGCACCTCTTGCAATCCTACACCCATGTAACAAACCAGTTTCTTCGTACATCTGAATCATGCCACTCAAACCCTCTGCACAGATAATATACAGGTAAGGGGATAACGGGTCACCCTGTCGAATCCCCCTTTTTGGTATCACGCTTCCAAAGATTTTTCCATCCCGAATAAAACTATATGAAACTGTTCGGACACACCTCATAATCTGTTCCACCCATACTTGAGGGAAACCAAATTTATCAAGCATCCACTCAATATAGCTCCACTCCAACCTGTCGTAGGCTTTTGATACATCCACCTTAAAACCAACAACTCCTTTCAATCCCTGTGTCTTTCTATGAATGTAATGGTTTGCTTCAAACGCTATTAGGGCATTGTCAGTCAAAAGTCTTCCTTCAATGAAAGCACTCTGATTTGGAGATATAATTGAATCCAGTGTTGGTTTTAGCCTATTTGCCATAACTTTAGACACAATCCGCATCAGAACATTGCACAAGGATAAAGGGCGTAAGTCAGCCACCTTTTTTGGTTTTTTCACCTTAGGGATTAAGCAAACAAGAGTCCTATTAATATTCTCTGGCAACTCCCCAGACTCAAAAAATTTCTGACAAAAAACAACCACATCCATACCCACTATATCCCAATAAGACTGGAAAAAAGCTGGATTAAGACCATCTATACCAGGTGATTTGTCAGGGTGCATTGCCCACACCGCAGCTTTAACCTCTTCATTAGTAATAGGTAGTACCAAACTCAGACTTTGTTCCTCCGTAATTCTTTGTAACTTAACTCTGTCAGACATACTTTCATCCCCCTCCTTACTACTAAAAAGCTCCTCAAAATACTTTATTATGACATTCTGGATCTCTTCTTCCGTTTCTTTCCATTCACCATTATCGTCCTTTAATCTTTTAATTCTGTTATTTTCCTTTCTAGACGATGCAAATTTGTGAAAGAATCGTGTATTCTTGTCTCCATCACGCAACCAGAATTGTTTTGCTCTCTGCTTCCAAAAGATCTCTTGCTTTTCCAACAGCTTCAAAAAACTCCAGCTAGCTTCATCATACATTCGAACCCCATTAACATCTCTTCTCGACCTATACTTTTGCATTTGTTTACGATAATTGGACAACTGCATCTTGATTTCTTTCATCAAGCCTCCCCCCATTCTTCTAACTTAGCACAACAACGCATCATCTTATCCATCAAGTCTGTCCCGTTTTCATTACTCCAGCAATTTTGAATAATACTCCTACAATCTGATTCCTTTATCCACATGTTCTCAAACCGAAATCTACCCCTTTTTTGCACAAATATTTGCTTGTTAAGTTGCAAATATAATGGCTTTATGATCAGAGGTTGACACTTCAAGAACTCTAACTTCTGCATTCGGGAACAGCTCAATCCAATTTGTCGTGGCTAGCCCTCTATCCAACCTCTCTTGAATCCACCTGTTAGTTCCCCTCGACCTTTCCCAGGTATACATGTCCCCTGTAAATCCTAAATCTACCAACCCACAGTCCATTATCGCTTCAGAGAAACCATCAAGCAACACTTGAGGCTGTCTAACACCACCTCTCTTCTCATCCATTGTCATAATATCATTAAGATCACCAATAAGACACCAAGGTAACGATGATATAGCCGCCAGATTACGCATCATATTCCATGATTCCATCCTCCTTCCTCTCTCTGGAAATCCATAAAAACCGGTATACCGCCAAGTACCAACCTGATCATTATGCACCTCAAAATCAATATAGTTGTTTGAACTTGATTTTATCACCACTCCCCCCTCATTTTTCCACATCAAAGCCAGACCTCCTCCATGACCAATAGCATCTACCGAATGAAAGCTAGCAAACCCTAAATTCTTAGTAATTTTTTGAATTTTTTCTTTTTTAACTAATGTCTCACATAAGAAAATAATACTAGGCCTAAGTTGGTTGTTGATTTCTTTTAGAAACCGAACTGCACGAGGGTTGGCCATACCCCTACAGTTCCAGGAAATAAGACTCATAATGAAAGGTGGGCCTGGAGACCAGTACCCACCCCTTGACCATTTTTTGATCCATTTGCTGAGCTATCCGCCATAATTTGGTTATCACTTTCTTCAACCATTCCACTTTCAATTATTTCTTCCACTCTTTTCCTCTTTGACTCTGTAAACTCTAGTTCCTTTTTACCACTTTTGTCCCCCACAAACATTTCCCGCCTTGTTTGGAAATGATTTTCAATATTACTTTTCCTTGAATCCCGCACTATGATATTTCCTTCCTCCATCTGAACATCACCTCCCTCAATCTCCATGATTCTTGTTGCATATTGTTCCTCATCTTTCCTGGTGTTTGCTGACCCCGAAAACGCAGCACTAGATGACCAGGCATGACCCCCTTCACCAGTGTTTCGAAGCCATCTTGACCCTGCATTCATACGAGCATTTCTCGTTGGTGCACGTAGCCAAGTGCCAAATGGTCGATCAACAATTTTGTCTGGGTTCGTGATAATCCTCACGGTCGATTAATGGCTTCCGATCACTGTTCCGATCACTATTCCGGGGTACTTCACCTGAGTTTGGGTATCTGCAAAATAATGCTCGCCCGGGGGTGGTGGCCGTCAAGCACCTCCGGTGTGAGAATCAGTAATCGAAATAATAATAACCGAAACAGGTGAAAATGTATCTGTGTAAAGGGAGAGAATGAGTAGTAATTTTTGTACTATTTAAAATGTATATATCACCTTGTGTGTAGAATGGGGGTATTTATAGGCTAGGTCCTCTAATAACTGTTCACCCACTTGGTGACCCACTTGTTATGCCGTTAAAGCTATAGTGAGCCACTATTGGAACAGTGATTAGTGTCCCTTTCCCACATACCTCGATTCTAGCACAGCCGCTTTTGTCATAGCTTGAATGCTTTTGTGTCCCCTTAGTTGCCTTTATGGTCCCCTGCCTTAGTGAGCAAGGTAACAAGATATTTTGCAAATATATTTGTGTGAAGATATTTGTTTGTCAAGTGGATTGTTTTTAGTAAAGATAATATGAAATGACACATGTGTAATTAATGAGTATTTGTTACAGGTGGATGTGCAACAATAGCGGACGGCGGGCTGCTCACAGCGGGTTCCCGCTGTAGGCTTTACAGCGGGTACCTATCAGTTCGCATATACAATACTGCAGTCGCGCTCAGAGTGACCAATTTTTCCACAGACAAAACATAATGTACTAAGTCTCTCATATTTGAAATTTATCCAACTCGACTCAACTCCTTCTCCTTCTCTTTTTATTTTCATTCTTCTCTTTAACGGTTTTTCCACATTCAGTGCTACTCTGATCCTTACATATGGTTTCCATACTCCATCAAGATTTGTTGGGTCAGTTTTGATGTACCTTCCAATAGATGCTCCCACACTCTTAAAGATATTTTCCGATAAACAAGCTCGAGGAATATCATAAATCTGTATCCACATCTCTGTTTCCTGTAACTCCACCATGTGAGGATTCTCAGCTGGTTGCAATCGATTAAACACCAATAATGCCTGCTCAAAAGACCACGAACCACCCTCCACTACTTTCTGTAAATCCAGAACATGGAAAAAAACAAAAGAATAGCGATAGTCTCCCAAGTCATGGATCTCCATACCCTCCTTTGGTCTCCAAATTGAAGACATAACATTTCTCATAACATGAAATTTGATATTTTTTTCCGTTAAGAACCTCCCTACAAGCACAAATTGTTGTTTTGTTTCTTTCTCCTCCTTGTTTTTGACTAATATTTCTTCCTCATCTTCCTCCTCGATAACCAGATTTGCATACATTTCTTCTAATGATTCTCCACCTCTTGCCACAGTTGCACTGTAGAAACTGAAGAAAATAGTTTGTATAATAAGATATGATATAGGTGAAGGAATAGAAGATAAGATTGGGAAGAATGTGGAATGGATGGGCTTGAAATGATCAAATTAAAAAAAGCTTTTAACTTGCCATATAGACAAGAGAGGCTCTGCAAACCAGAGAGTTAGTATAGGATATGCTCATTTAGACTTGTATAAATGGTTGTTTATTTGAGCAGTTAGCTTGTTCCTTGTTAGCATTTTGTTCCGGGGTTGTAGTGCCTCTTTTTGTTCTTTCTATTTCTAATCTAGCTTCTCTAGGCTTCTCTAGGCTAGATTGTTAATAGATAGTTTTCTCTTTGCCTTGGCTTAGAGCAAGGGTCAACCCCTGTATATCCTTTTTCTCTTTATATATAATACAATTTAGCAAAAAAAAAAAGTAGCACCAAATCACTATACAAAGTACTTCGAGGTTTTAATGCCACGACTGAGGGTTCTTGTGCTTTAGGCAGAGAGGAAGGCATGGCCCCCCTAGATTGTGGATAAAAACTAAATAGTATCCATGTTTACGTATTGTTTCCGCAGATCATGTGGTTAATGTCAGTGTTTGATTCCCTCTAGCAGTGCATTTCATTTATTTTTTTTTTCCTTTTTTTATCAACTTACTCTTGTAGTTCTCTAGTTTTTTAGTTTTCTTCTTTCATTTTTTTAACATGTGTAAATCCCGGCCCCCCTAAAAATTTGTCCTGCCTCCGTCACTTGGGGCCTCCGTCACTTAGGTAGGCAAAAGGGTGTAGGTGCATGATGCCTGAAATGGTTTGTGCCTTGCAGTAATGCTTTTAACCATATCTGGTGGGACCAATTCCATCCAATGGATGCTGGCATGTGCGGCCGAATGAGGAAATTTGTGTACATTGTTGAGATATGGATTTGGTTCCGTAAATGTTGCTTCATGTTTGACTTGCAAGGAGTGGCATGATGACACATTGTTTTTTTTTTTGAATAACAAGTGAATTAAATTCAATAAATCAAAGCCATACGGCATCTACAATTCATATCGAGTAGAACAAACATAATTGAATCGCCGGACATCCACAGGAGACCTAAAGCGAATTTTGACGGAGATATATACAATTGTATCCCCAACACCCGTCTGATCTTATCGACCTTGAATGCAGAACCAAAACAGCTCGAATCACTAAATCCAAATCCACACTCCCACAAATCGGAGAGAAAATCAAACTCCCACAAATCGGAGAGAAAATCCAAACAACTCGGCATTACAAGCGAGAAAACCAAACAACTAAGCATTACAAGAAAAAAAATAAGAACTTAAAAATTATAATTAAAATACAAAAATCGAAGAAACAAGAAAAAACAACAACTCCAAACTTAACTCCAAACTTAGATCTGAAAAATCGAATCCCCAATAAACAAGATGAACCCACTCACAAATCCGGTGGCTAGTCGGAAACGGAGAAATAATCAGAGCTCCGAATTTTAAGAAACTAAGAATAAAGGCAGATCGGAAACAAACAAAACTCTCACACCAAACCCAATAAATGGGTCTAACTACCCAATAGATGGGATAATTATTGAAAGAAAGAAGAACAAAAACGGAAAAAGATGAACGAAAGCCTCCGGCCGGTGGAGGAGCCACCGCCGGAGGAAGTAAGCTGGAGGCGGCTTTAACTTGGAAATGCTTGAGTTATTTCCGTGTAATATGGAATCCCAGTTAAAGTTTATGAGCACATATATTTTGCACGTAGAGAGTCAAGTGAAGTTATAAATTACACTAGCAACTATTTTATTTTAGTTATAGTTATCTTTTCTTGACTCTAAATTAATGTTATTGAAATGCATTAACCTGTAAACACTATGATATATGATAATTTTAATTTTAACAATTTCAAAAATTTATACACATACACAAATATATGAAAGCATATAATTTATGAAACATTTTTATTTTCAAAATTAAATTTTATATAGGTTTTCATCGCGTTGTATTTAAATCGTGCCTAGCTAAGAATAATTAAATTAATCCTATTAAATTTTATTGTAATTAATTTTTAGCAATATTAATAACAAAAAGATGTAATTTGTATACAACCAGTGTTCATTGTTGGTATAAAACATTTACCGTAAATTTCATTTTCATTTCTGAGACAGCTGAAAAAACTCTGAGACAGCTGAAAAAACTAAATGATGGACTAGTATCTCAGTTTCTTTGAATCAAAGTGTAAATATTACATGTCTTTCTTATTATACTTATATTACTTATTGTTGCTTTGAAAGTGCCTGAAATGGACTTGGATATGTAGAATCACTTTCATTCAAAAGCTTACAGGTAATTCTTACCGTCTATTATGAACATCTTAGCATTATATATTTGAAAGCTTTTTGCAGTAGGAACAAAAACAAGCAATAAGAAAAGGATAAATATTGATTCTCAGAATTCTGGTTGTGGTTTTATATTGAGATCCTCGAACCAGAGGATAGAAAAATGAAAGCATACTGCACTTAACCTTACCAACAGAATTATAATTCAATACTGAAACCATTTATTCTGCCCTGGCTTTCTACACTTGAAGTGAATAAAAAGGTGTGGGTTGATACTATCTAGTCTTCACCACAGAACTTGGAAATGCTTGAGTTATTTCCGTGTAATATGGAATCCCAGTTAAAGTTTATGAGCACATATATTTTGCACGTAGAGAGTCAAGTGAAGTTATAAATTACACTAGCAACTATTTTATTTTAGTTATAGTTATCTTTTCTTGACTCTAAATTAATGTTATTGAAGTGCATTAACCTGTAAACACTATGATATATGATAATTTTAATTTTAACAATTTCAAAAATTTATACACATACACAAATATATGAAAGCATATAATTTATGAAACATTTTTATTTTCAAAATTAAATTTTATATAGAAACATTCATCGCGTTGTATTTAAATCGTGCCTAGCTAAGAATAATTAAATTAATCCTATTAAATTTTATTGTAATTAATTTTTAGCAATATTAATAATTTAGAGTAAAAATTGAAAGTTCTTTTTTCTTATAATCAAACATTTATACAATTTTTTTTGTAATGAATTACTTTCAGATTTTTGTAAATAGCAAATTTATCAATGATTTTTTTAAAGAACATTACTCATTGCAACGAAGTTGCTAACAATAATAATAATGGTTTATTCAAAAATAATAATAATAATTGTAAATAAATATTGGTATGAGTATTGGCCGCTCAATTTGTTATCCATACATTTCATTCGTTTTCTTCCAATTATCGATCTCTCTTCGATCAGACATCTTCAAGTTCTTTTAAAATTTGTTGTCTGAACAACTTATCTTCCAGTTTTTGTTTTAAAATGTTTGGAAACATCTTATCATGCCTATCCCAATTGTGGGAACTGTTGTGTGAATTCATGTCTTCTACAACTACTTCTCAAACGCCCTCCTCTTCTGCTACAGATTCTATGGCTTCTGCAATTAACTCTCAAACTCAGTTAACCCTTGTTTCCAGTTCAACTCCTACTCAATATGACGTTTTCTTGAGCTTCCGCGGTGAAGACACTCGACTTACCTTTACCAGTCATCTGTACGATAAGCTAGATACCAATGGTATTTCAACATTTAAGGATGATCCTGAGCTACGCAGTGGCGAAGTGATCTCAGATGCATTGCTAGATGCTATAAGGAATTCCAAGGCTTACATTGTCGTCTTCTCCGAAAATTATGCTACTTCACCTTGGTGCCTTGACGAGCTGGCAGAGATCCTTAGTTGTCACAAAACAATGCAGAGATGGGTTATTCCAGTGTTTTTCAACATTGATCCATCGGTTGTGCGTCACCAAACTGGGAGTTTTCAAAAAGCTTTCAAGAAACATCAAAAACGTTTTGGAGGTGAAAGAGAGAAACTTGAAAATTGGCAGATTACACTTAAGGAAGTTGCTGGCTTTTCAGGACACCATGTATCCAAACACAGGTCATTCAAATATATTTATATCGATTCATAAGATAGAGAATTTATTACATTAACCTACATGCTAACATTATATTGTGGTAAATCATAGATCTGTTGCAACTCAGGTTTTGAAATTTTTGAACTTTTTTCAATACTAAAGTATCACTATTTTCATATAATTGTTAAATTGGGAACTAAGTCAGAAATCCTACCAAAGTATATTTTATAAAATATTGTTCATGTTCGTTGCATTTTAACTTCAACTTTGGTAAACAAAACATTCCTGCAGGTCCTTCCTGTCAATGTTTGCCCTATCTACTCTGTAGGACATATAGTTTATAGAATACATGATGCTAATTCAATGGTCATAGCAACTTATAAACACATGATGCTAATTCAATGCTTATAGGAAGTTACCATAGATTCTAAAACGAAATTAGCAATTTCCTTATAAGATATAACAAATTTCTCCTATTGGCAGTTCAAACTATTTTCTCTGAAGAACTAATTACTTCAAAGATTAGGATCTCTTTCGGCATAGTTGTATAGAGTATAGAGTTTTGTCTTTCGATACATGCATGTCGTCTTTGCATGTTTCTGTCAAATGTGATTGATAAATTTTCCTCAGACGATATTGAATGTTATAGAGCTTCTTGAATGTCTCTCACATTATGTCTACGTTTTATTCTTTTTTCAATTTTCAACAATATAAGAATCTTTTGCGTTGATGTAAATTCAATATTTATATGAATTTTCTAACAAATGTAGTATATTATCTTCACACTATGTCTAATCTTTCTCGTTGACAAATTATTTACTAATGATTCCTTCTGATAGAAATTTCACAAAAGTTACAATTTTAGCTTCTATGTTGTACTTCCTGAATACATGAAGAACCTACTGTTCTTCTTCTTTGAGAAGCACTACTCTTTTCTTTACACATTTCTCTCATGTCATCTGTTTTTGCCATATACCAGCAAAACGATGTTGAATTGCCATGTGGTCTCTTGAACATGGCAACATTATCTCTGCTATGAATCCATGCAGATGAATTAAATGGTTTTCTGGCACTATTATAAATGCATCTTGCAAAAAGAACAAATATTTAGCATGTAATGAACAAATAGTCGAAATTTACGATAAAACAATTCAATCATTAAACCAAATGAATCAATAGTTGATAACTTATTAACAAGTAGACGACCGCGGCAGCGGGCACAATCCTAGTATATTTATATCGATTCATAATATAGAGAATTTATTACATTAACCTACATGCTAATAGTATATTGTGGTCCTATGTAAACTACCTATCATCCCCTGTTTTAAAATAAGAAGAATTACATTTCAGGTCTGAAGCTGATGTCATCAATGAAATTGTTGATGAGCTTCTACTTCAAATAAATCCCAAGACTTTAAATGTGGCCAAATATCCAGTTGGGTTGGATTCTCATGTTGATACAATAACAAGAATGTTGAGCAGTGACACAAATGGTGTCATTAAGTTTGGTATATATGGTATGGGCGGTGTGGGCAAAACTACTCTTGCCAAAGCTCTTTTTAATCAACTCCTTAGAGGAGGAAGGTTTAAGGGCAGCTGCTTCCTGGCAAACGTCAGGGAGGCTTCTGGTAAATTCAAAGGCCTGGAATCTTTACAACAGCAGCTTATTAATGATGTTCTTAGATGTACAGCAAAAGTTGAGGTTCACAATGTTGACCAAGGAATCAAGTTGATAGAAGCTAGAATCTGTTCAACAAAAGTTGTGGCGGTTGTTGATGATTTAGACGACCTCAATCATCTTCAATTACTAGTAGGACCATTTGCTTTTGGGAGTGTAGTTATTATAACTACAAGGGATGAAGAGATGCTGGAGAAAGTTAGTGTGGAACCAACATATCGGTACATGTTAAAGGAGTTGGATTATGCTCAATCATATGAACTATTTACCCAATATGCATTTGAAAAGGCTGAGCCAACCAACAGTCTACTGGCCCTGTGTGAAGACATTTTAGGTCTTGCTGGTGGGCTTCCATTGGCTCTCAAGATATTTGGATCATATTTGTCAACTAAAAAGGAAGTAGGATGGAAATCTTACATCGAGTCTTTGCAGCAATATCCCAATAGCACTATTGAGCAAAAACTTTTAATCAGCTTGGATGCTCTAGAGCGGGATGATTGTATGCTTAAGAAAATATTCATTGACATTGCTTGTTTTTTCGTCGGGTGGAAAAAAGAAGAGGCGGTTGAGGTTTTGGAAACTTATTATTCCCATGCAGATGAAAAAATGGACACTCTAAAGAAAAGATGTCTACTAACAGTGAATAAAGAAAAGCTGGAGATGCATGATCTGCTTCGGGGTACGGGAAGGAATGTTGCGCGTAACAAGGCTCCTGATGAGCCTGGAAAATATAGTAGGTTGTGGTTACTAGAAGATATAGAGGATGTTTTGAAGAATCATAAGGTAAGTTTATTATATAGGGAAATTCTATATGGTACCATTGTGGTTTTGGCTTTTCTACATGGTACCATCACATTATTTACTCCTATCCATGGTACCCTCGTACCTTTGGTTTTTTATATATAATATCCTTCTGTTAAGTACAAAGTAATAGAATTGATTTCAAATTGTAAAACAAATTGTATATTTGAAATCGTTGCGAAAAAATACATGAAATAGACTATTGAATCATGTAAAACGGAATTAAAATGAGTGAGATATATTCAAACTCCATAATCAAACTTTGACAATAAATATCTCACTCATTTTGATTCTGTTTTACATGATTTAAGGATCTATTTTATATAACTTTTCGTAAAGATTTCAAATATACAATTTGTTTTACGGTGTGAAATCAATTCTATTACTTTTTACTTAACAGAAGGATATTATATATGTAAAACCAAATGTACGAGGATACCATGGATAGAAGTAAATATATGTAAAACCAAATGTATGAGGGTACCATGGATAGGAGTAAATAATGTGATGGTACCATGTAGAAAAGCCAAAACCACAATGGTACCGTATAGAATATCCCTATTATATATATTCAGTTATGGTCTCAGATTCACTTGATTGTAACATATGACTTTGTATGATATGTCGCTAAACTTTTCTTTCTTATAAGTGTGTTTAGAAAATTGCTTATAAGATGAAGCTATGTTTTGACAAAACACAAGGGAACTAATTCTCTACCTCTTTTTCTCTCTCTTCTGTATATATACATGGTTCTAAAAATCCCCGATTTAACCGATTAATCCCCGATTAATCCTCTATAAGGTAGCCAACCGATTCGATTTTTGAAATCCGATTAATCCTATGAATTTATTTAAAATGATATATTTAATTGTAAATTAGACTAATATATTAAATATTATTATAATATCCGATTAATACTCCGATTAGTCCTTCCGATTAATCCCCGATTACCCGATTAATGTTAAATCGGTATATCAACCGATTTATACCGATTACCGATTTTTACAACCATGTATATATATAATAAATTAAAAACATAGCCCAACAACTTTTCTTATTGAAGTGTGTGTGGTGCGTGTGTGGGCAGGGAACAGAAGCAGTTGAAGGTATCATCCCTTACAACTTTTACCACCACTACGGGCTCGAGGGAAAATCATTCACTACCGAAACATTCAAATGGATGAGAAAATTAAGATTTCTTTACTTTAAGAAGGTAAATCTCACTGGAAGCTTCGAACAGATGTTTGAAGATTTGAGGGTGCTCCATTGGGCATGTTGTCCTTTAAAATGTTTACCTTCTGAATTTTACCCACCAAAAGTTGTTATCCTTGAATTGCCTTATAGCGAACTGCGAACAGTGTGGGAGCAGAACATGGTATACCCTTATGTATGTTTCTTGCATATATAACATCTATATGAAGAAAAACCGGCTTTAATTTTGTCCCATTACACTCATTGCTGCAGGTTTCACATGTTTTTGGAAAGTTGAAGACTCTAAACATGTCATACTCTCGAGATTTAGTTGCAACTCCAGACTTCATCAGATTACCATCTCTTGAAACTTTAGATCTTGGGTTCTGTAAAAGCTTGGAGGAGGTCCACATGTCAATTGGAAGTTTGGCTAGTGATGCGGAACAAGGAATCATTAAATTAGTTTGTATATATTTTACATTATTATTTAGATTTAAAGTGATTATAATTGATTCGGTAGTTTAGTTATTTTAGGTATATTTATATGAAGATTCTAGATTATAGGAATAGAATAATAAAAAGGATTTGTTTCCTTTATTAGAAGATCTTTACTTGATGGCTAAGTTTTAGGTTTTCTATATAAACAGTTGTAATCTCCATTATTGAATAGAGTTGAATTACTATTGAAATTGAGAATTGTTTCTCTTTTGTTATGGGTTGCGATCCTAACAACTTCTCTTCTGCGGTTGAGAAATCCTAGGGCAACACCTTAGGCGTGGGTTTTCTGCGGTTAATCCACACAATTATCTACCCTTTTACTTGTTTTCAACCCCTGTCCTACATCAAGTGGTATTAGAGCCACCGTTCCTCCATTCAAACACCAGGTTCCTGCCACCGTCAGCCTCCAACAACCACCAGAAACCACCACCAGCCTCTGGCAGCCAACATCAGCCACCACCAGAAGCCGCCAATAGCCATCAGCAGCCACCAGCCAGTGTATCCTACCTCCAGCAGCCTACCAACAGTCCCAACCAGCCATTAAATCACCTAAACCTTTTATCAAACACCTTCCCTGCAACTTAACCCCAAAAAAAAAAAAAATCTCACTGTTCACGGTTACTTTTCATCAGTCAAACAATATTCACAGCACAGCACTGTTCATCAGCAAAAAAAAAAAAAAAGCTTCCATGGCCAGAATTATAGAGCATCTTGATGAGATGATAGTGACCGCCGCTAGTATTAAGGAGGATCTTAAGTATATTCTTGTTATGGTCGATGACTTAGTAGTAAAATGCGGTGGGAAAAAAGTGTCAAGGGAGCCTCTTCAACACCACGAGGATATTAAATCACATAGGAAACTTGTGATGGTTGAAGAAAATCAGATGGTAAAAGAAAATCAGATTGGTAAACTTCTTACAATTCAGTGTAATGACAATGAAAAAGAGGAGGCAGAACAGGCGTCTATTCAATGTTTTAATATTGAAGAGGAAGAGGAAGAGGCAGAGAAAGCGTCTAACGTCGAAGAAGTTGTGAAGGAGAACAATATTATATTGCCGAGACATATTGACTTTTTAGGCGTTGGTAACATATTGACAACCGCTATTGCATCAAAATATGTTGTTCTTTCGATGTTGCTTCCAAAGATTTTGCTTATGGAGTTAGAATCAGATGTTGTCAAGTGCTACTTTAAACCATCTCTTTGTTCGTTGATTCTCAAATTTTATAAAACTCGTGGACGAGTTTTCTTCAAAGGCGAGGAGAATGATGCGGAACAAGGAATCATTAAATTAGTTTGTATATATTTTACATTATTATTTAGATTTAAAGTGATTATAATTGATTCGGTAGTTTAGTTATTTTAGGTATATTTATATGAAGATTCTAGATTATAGGAATAGAATAATAAAAAGGATTTGTTTCCTTTATTAGAAGATCTTTACTTGATGGCTAAGTTTTAGGTTTTCTATATAAACAGTTGTAATCTCCATTATTGAATAGAGTTGAATTACTATTGAAATTGAGAATTGTTTCTCTTTTGTTATGGGTTGCGATCCTAACAACTTCTCTTCTGCGGTTGAGAAATCCTAGGGCAACACCTTAGGCGTGGGTTTTCTGCGGTTAATCCACACAATTATCTACCCTTTTACTTGTTTTCAACCCCTGTCCTACATCAGCTAGGCTTGTTTCCTTAAATTTGTATCAATGTGTGAAGCTAAGAAGTCTCCCGCACACCATTTGCCACTTGAGAGCATTGGAAGTTCTAACTATAAGTTGGTGTCATAGTCTGGAAGCTTTGCCTCTACAACTGGGCAACATTAAATCCCTAACAAAGCTCAATGCTAGTGGACTAACTGTTTCAAAGTTACCCGATTCCGTTGGACATCTTACTAAGCTTGTTGAGTTGAATCTAAGCAATAACAAGTTCCTTCAAACTCTTCCAGACACCATTTGCAACCTGAGATCATTAGAAATTCTTGATATTGATAGTTGCAGTAGTCTGAAAGCTTTGCCTACGGAAATCGGAAATATTGAATCTCTAAAAAAGATTTATTTGAGGGAACTGAGTGTTTCGAAATTGCCAGATTCAATCGGACGTCTTACTAAGCTTGTTGAGTTGGATCTAAGCAAATACAAAATGCTTGAAATTCTTCCGGACACCATTTGCACCCTCATATCATTGGAAACTCTTAATATCGCTAGTTGCAGTAGTCTGGAAGCTCTGCCAACGGAATTTGGGAACATTGAATCCCTCGGAAAGCTTGATTTGTCAGGACTAACTATTTCGAAATTGCCAAATTCGATTGGACGCTTTACTAAGCTTGTTGAGTTGAATTTAAGCCAAAACAAGAAGCTTGAAACTCTTCCAGACACCATTTGCAACCTGAGATCATTGGAAATTCTTAATATTGAAGGTTGCAGTCTTCTGGAAGCTTTGCCTACGGCTATTGGGAACATGGAATCCCTAGAAAAGATGAATGTGATAGGACTAACTGTTTCGAAATTTCCAGATTCGATTGGACGCCTTACTAAGCTTGTTGAGTTGGATCTGAGCTATAACATGAAGCTTGAAGCTCTTCCAGACACCATAGGAAACCTAAGATCCCTGGAAATTCTTAGGATTAATGGATGTAAAAGACTAGAAATATTGCCAGATCAGCTGTGGAAGATTACAAGGTTAAGCGAGCTAAATGCAACACTAGCTACTGCTTTGAAAAAACTTCCTGATTTAGGACCGAGCCCGATTCTATTATCATTACAAAAATTGGATTTATTAATGAGTGGGATCACTGCCCTGCCATATGGTTTTTGTCAGCTGTCAAACCTACAATCTCTTGATCTTAGTAGATGTCATGATCTTCTTTTCATTCCAAAACTTCCTCCTAGTCTTAAATGGATAACGGCCAGTGATTGTACATCTATGGAAAGATTACCAAATTTATCCAATTTGAAACAGCTGGAGAAATTGGAACTTTCGAGATGTAGCGCTCTGAAAGAGATTTCAGGCTTGGAAGAACTCTCTACTTTAAGAATACTTCATATGAAAGATTGTAGTGGTTTGAGAGATATTCAAGGCTTGGAGGAACTCACTTCTATTAGAGTACTTCGATTGAAAGGTTTAGACTCTCTTCTGGCATATAAGCTCACAAAACAATTGTTTCAGGTTCGTTGTTATCAGACTCTCGAGTTCTTGCTCAGTAATAGAAAATATGTAATTTGGCGTACTGTACCACGAAAGAATGATATAAAGCATTATTTTTTTCTAAAATCGATCAATTTTAACAAGTTTTTTAACAGATGTATTCTGGATTTGGGCATGAGATTAGTGTTTACGCTGCGGAATGGACCGACTGGATTACAGAATCACCGTATTGGACAGGTCAATCAAACAAGTCAGAGTCAAAAACAATGTATGCAGATCTGCTGCCAAACAAGTCAGACAATTGCATGGGGATCATTCTTTGTTTTAAAAGGCGCCCGAAGGATTACAGTTCAATGTCCTTTGGTTATTCCGTTACTAAAACCACAAGTGGTTTAATATGGAGCAACATCCTTGATGTTCCTGGCAAGTATGAATCACTGATGGTAATGGTGCCAAAATCAATCTTCTTGATCACAGATGATGACCACAAAATTGAATTAATAGCTGATACAGTAATAATTGTTGGGATTCATCTCCTATATAAAACAGAGACCACAGTGATTGATGATGTTGACATGTTGTAAAAAAACATGAAACTAGCTTTGATGCATTGAATTTGGAATATGACCCTCAAGAAGGGGTAAACCCTCAAGTGCTTTGTCCCTGATGCCCGAGTCATTTGTTTCTCACAATCTCACCTACAGAAACAGGTAATCAGAAATAACCTTTCAGTAATTATTGGGATTACTTGAATTAACAACACGAAAGGCAGAAATTCTTGGGATTAATCTACTCTAAAAGCACGAAGATTAAGAAGAAGAATTAAGCTGACAATTTTTCATTTTTGTGTTGAATTACTAAACCTTAATAAACCTTAATGGTCGGTTCTAGACTTCTAGGTTAGCCTCCTAAAGTCGAGCATTCTGTTTACTCAAATTTGTGTGGTGTGAACTTTAGAAGCCTTGCAGATGGGAACTTGCAACTTGAGAGAGCTGAAAAATTCTGAAGTTGGTGATTGTGGCAGTGTGGAAGCGCTGTCCATAAAATTGGGCAGTGTTAAATCCCTAGAAGTGCTCAATAGGGAGAAACTCTCTGTTTCTGTGCATTCGATTGGACATCTTTGTAAGCTTGTTGAGATTAATTTAAGTTATGAGAGTACCCTGAATACTCTTGCGGACACCGTTTGCAACTTGTTTAACTCTCTTGTTGTCGGTGTTTGTTGTCCATTTCAAATCTTTCTCCTACTCTGAGAGTTCTTATGGCAAAGGATTGTACATTTCTGAAAATTTATCAACTTCATCCAATATGAAACACTCGGAGAATTTGGGCTGTATGTGTGAAACACTGAAACATTGATATTTTTGCAAAGAACATTTGTGTGTCATATATTTATGCTTTGAACTAAAACAATGTATTAATATATTCAGTTGGACGATTGGCTTAGAATAATGAGGGCTAATATTTGTATACAATACTTCACCATTTTGAACAGAGTTGATGACCGGCCAATGCACACATCAATGGCTTAATCTGTTTCCCTGTTTTTGTGACATATTATCTTCTTCATCTGTACCACGGTCTTATAATCATTATAACATGTTCTTATAATTATTCAGTTCCATCGATTACTCTTTCTATTTGTATATCAGAAAGTAGGAGGAATCTCCTTATATTACTTACCTATATAATTATTTGATGTTTATCATACCTAATAATCATCACATAATAAAATAATATGAAACATCTATTTTCATCCTACAAATTAGTAAATTTTAGGCCTCAAAATTAGCAAGAAAATATAATTTATTCTTTAATCTTGACTGTCCAGAATTTGACAGATAATTCGTACGTAGTTGGATATTTCCAACATGTTTTAATTTTAGTCTTGATTTATTTGGTCAAGTTTTTTATGCTCGTAATAATTAATGTCTTGAATTTATGAATTCTTTCTTGAGCTACCTTATTGCTGGTGCTGAATTTTTCTTCTCCGATGGTGCAGAACTGGTAATGTAGTTTAGTTTTCTTCTTTCTGTACTTGCAATACATATTTGCTGTCATTTGATTATTATTATATATTTTCTTAATAGTTACTGTTTGTCAATCAGCAGTTCCTTTAAGCTGTTCAACAGCACGTCTGTGTAAAATTTAGGTATAAATTGATTATGAACCATAAAGTATGGCCCTAACTTATCATTGCAATGTGTGATCTTGTGATCATCTTTAGTACTTGTATAGAAATATATAACCTCGAAGTGCACAGCTCTGTGATTGTAGATATTAAAGCTCTGAATATGGTACAACACTAATCATTGTTTCTATCATCTAATAGAAAAAAGAAATCTATACTCTATATTAATGTGCAAAACCATGTTTTAATGGTACACAATAGTACCAAAGTACCAAAAGTACCAAATTTGGTTATCACTTAACTCGGGGTTCGATCCCTTCCGACTACATAATTATATAAGATTTATTATTTAATTTAATTTCACCCCATGTTCGATTTCCTATAAGGGGTTCGATTAAGGGGTTTGACGGTTATTACTTAATTCGGGGTTCAATTCTTTCCAACTACATAATTATACAAGATTTATTATTTAATATAATTTCTTTAATTTCATCGCGTGTGTTCGATTTGCTATAAGGGATTCAATTCCTGACATAATTATAAAAATTTGTTTATTTTAATTTTTTTAACTTTATCTCGGATTCGATTCTTTATAACTACATAATTAAATAGTGTATTAATATTAATTTTTTAATCTCGACTCGTGTTCAATCTATGCCCGTGCTTTGCACGGGTTATCCGCAACAAATGCAGCAAGTTACTGATACTTTTAACGCAACAAATGCAGCAAGTTACTGATACTTGTTAGCAATTTATACTGAAGTTGGGTGAGGATGAAACAGCTTATCTCATCTCAAACTCGCATTTTTAGATCTCGATTGGAATTCTATGACTAACTACTTTTTTTTTGTATCCACTGTGCAATCTTTTTACCTCCCTTCGACATTCAATTAGTTCTTAGCACAGGCGATGAAGCAGGATATTGAGGTGATGTTCTGAAGCCTTGTGTTGCATATATAAAAAAACCCATTCTTCACTTCATAAAGATCTTGATTTTCAACTATTTTTGTAGTTCATAGTGCCGAAGCATATTAATCTTTCAAGTTTCTACCACCCTCTGTATATAAATTTTTTTTCCAATCATCCATTTGTCGTTTCAATAGCTATACATGCTTTCATTTTCCTCTACGTGCTGCTACTTCTGAATGAGTGTTGGGATGTTGTATCACTAATACATGGTTTGACTGTTGGATCCTATTTCTCATAGTTCCTTATCTGTAAATTTCATGATGCAGATTTTGTATATTGATACTTTTTGAGAGAGAGACAAGTGCAAAACAGATTCAAGAACAATATTGTTTCATTCAAACAATAAAACAGTCTTACATTATAGACAGCATACAAACATAAGACAAACAAAAGGATAACAAACTAGCAACTAAAGGACTTAGGTAATAAATGAAGATTGTCCTATTAGCTAGCTGCTCAGTACTGTCTAACAACTATGTCTTAACACTCCCCCTCAAGCTTGGAAGTGGGTGAAGACTGAACTCCAAGCTTGGACATAAGATAAAAGTGTTGCTTAGCTGAAAGGCCCTTAGTTAGTAGGTCTGCCACCGAAGAATGAGTTGGTACATGTGTCGTGACCAAGGTGCCAGAGTTAATCTTGTCACGAACAAAATGACAATCAACATCCACGTGTTTCGTTTTCTCATGCAGAACAGGGTTGGCACCTATGGCAATAGTAGCCTTATTATCACAATGCATGACAGATGGAGGCAAATCAGCAATACCCAGATCACTCAGCAGTGCTTGAAGCTAGGTCACTTCGCAGGCAGTTAGTGCCATGGCACGGTACTCTGCTTCGGCTGAGGAACGAGCTACAACAGCTTGTTTTTTTGTTTTCCAAGATATTGGACTTGCACCAAGAAGTATGCAAAACCCAGTGGTGGATCGTCGAGTCATAGGGCAAGTTGCCCAATCGCTATCGCAGAAGGCATGCAATTCCACAGCAGAATTAGAGGCCAAGAGAATGCCTTGAGTTTGGGTACCAACTAGGTATCGCAGGAGATGTATTGCAGCTTTCATGTGAGATGAGCAGGGGTGTTGCATAAATTGCGTGAGGATGTGAACAGTATACACGATGTCAGGACGTGTAACCGTCAAGTAGATCAATTTGCCTAGCAGCCTTTGATAGGGATGAGGATCAACAAGAGGCTCACCCAACTCCTTGGTTAATCGAAGATGAATGTCAATTGGTATCTTCATTGGTGTTGTTGACTGCACATTGTACTCACAAAGCAGATCAAGTAGGTATTTTCGTTATGACACAAAGAAGCCTGCAGAGGAACGATCAACCTCCAAGCCCAAGAAGTAACGAAGGTTGCCCAGATCCTTCATGAGAAATACTGTAGATAGCATGAGCTTGAGTGTGTCGATTTCCAAGGCAGAATTTCCAGCCAAGAGCAAGTCATCCACATACACTAAAACCAGTGTTAGTGAATCAGTGGTGGTTTTAGTAAACAAACTGTAGTCTGACTTAGATTGCACAAATCCCATGTCAATTAGGGTTGTAGACAGCTTAGAGAACCACAAACGTGGTGCTTATTTCAGACCGTAGAGCGATTTTTTGAGTTTACAAACCAGTGTAACTTCTCTTGTAGGAACATACTCCCCCTGTGACATTGCAATTCTGCAGCCAGCATGTGTATACCCCAGTGGCATCCTCATATATATTGTGTCATCTAATTTGCCATGAAGGAAAGCGTTCATAACATCCATCTGTACCACAATCCACTCGTTTATTGCTGCCACAGCCAGAAGAGCACGTATAGTTGCCATTTTAGCAACAGGTGCGAAGGTTTGCTCATAATCCACTCCATAGACTTGCTTACAGCCCAAAACCACCAATCGAGCCTTGAAACGTTCAATCGTGCCATCTGCCCTGAACTTAGTTCTATACACCCACTTACTTCCAATTGATTTTTTACCTGGAGGTAGAGTAGTGATTTCCCATGTGTTATTTTCTTCCAAGGCTTGCAATTCCAAGTTCATTGCATCAATCCAATGTTGACATTTGACAGCTTGTTGAAAGCATTTAGGATCTTCTGCAGAGGTAAGAGATGACAGGAAGCTTTGAAAGGAGGATTCAATTTGTTGAGACGCAACAGCAGCACACATAGCAGTTGTCTTTGGGAATGGTTTGGTTACATAAGTATCCATCCACACAGGTTGTTTATGAACACGAGTTGATCTTCTTACTGGCACCAAAGTGGCTTCTTGTTCTTGTTCAGATTCTTTAGTCAATGTCTCACCTTCTTGTTCAGATTCTTCTTGTGGAATCGAGACGGTGTCAACTGTTGGTGGCTGTGGAGTTAGAGTCTCTGTTTCAGCGAACAAATCTTCACACAAATCATTGGCTTGAGGTGCCATGGGACGTACATTGATTGGAACAGGTTCAAGATATGATGTGGAGGCTCCATTTAACAAGGGAAAAATGTGCTCATGAAACTGCACATCTCTCGAGACCATAGAGGTCTTGGAGTTCAGGGTCAGGAGCTTGTAGCCTCGTTTTGCAGCTGGATATCCCACAAAAACACAGGGAACAGCCCTAGGCTTGAGTTTGTCAGTTGTCACACCTGGTGGAGTTGCCATGGCCAGACAACCAAAGACTTTAAGTTCATTGTAGTCAGGTGCCTTTCCAAACAATGCTTCATAAGGGCTCACATTGTTCAACACGATAGAAGGGATTCTATTGATTATGTATGTCGAGGCAAGAACACAATCTCCCCAATGTGTGTTGGACAATCCAGACTGCAGTTTAAGAGCTCTAGCAACTTCCAGCACATGTCGATGTTTTCTCTCGACACGTGCGTTTTGTTGTGTCCTGTGACTACAGGTCGTTTGATGGACTATTCCATGCTCTTTCATAAACACCTTGCAGAACTAGTCGCTGAATTCTGGTGCGTTATCAGTTCTTATAGTCTTGATAGAGCTGTGAAAGTGGTTTGCAACATAATTATAGAAGGTTTGCAAGGTGGCTCCATAATCTGATTTTTGTTGAAGCAGGTATATCCAAGTCATCCTTGTGTTGTCATCAACTAAGGTTAGAAAGTATCTATACTTTTGCTTTGTGCAGACTTTATACGGACCCCAAGTGTCGATGTGGACCAAATCGAATGGTAGAGAAGCATGTGAGTTACTCAGAGTGTAAGGCAATTTAGTAAATCGTGACATTTGACACGTCAAACATACTTTTGATTCTGGACATTTGAGTGATTTTAGACTAGGAATGAGCTTCAACTTTGAATCAGAGATGTGTCCTAGTCTATTGTGCCACAAAGTGTACAAGTCAATGCTAGACGAGACTTTACATGACTTAGACACAGTATTACACAGACTCTTCCTTTGATCTTCAAGTACAATCACATCATTTAGATAATAAAGATTGTTTTTGAGATAACCTATGCCCACAGTAGCTTTAGATTTAGAGTCCATGACTACACACTTTCCTTCTTTAAAGTTGACTTCACAATTATTATCTTTGCCCAGCTTGGTGACAGACAATAAGTTATGAGTAAACTGGGGAACAAACAGCACATTGACCAAAGTAATGCCACATTTCAGTGTTGCATCTCCTATGTGAGTGATATTAGTTGTGTTCCCAGTAGGCAGTTTGATGTTTAAATGAGAGGGCGCAGGTTTGATATTATGCAACAGATTCAATGAGCAAGTCATATGGTCTGAAGCCCCTGAATCCACAATCCATTCTCGAGTTGTGGATTCAACAGCCCCACAAGTGATCATACCTGAAAATGGTGAATCATACTCTTCTTCACTCTGACCAGCATTTCCAGGAATGAGTTTCAGTAATTGCTGAAACTGTTGGTGAGAGATAACCACATTTGAAGCTTCATTTTTGCTCCCCCCTGTTGCTTGCACCGAGTTTGCAGAACGGTGGTTATTGTTGACTGGTCGTTTTCCACTCCATCTTCCTGTATTTCCTCCCCCTCTCACATCTGGTTTCATCATCCTATAATGCCACTTGGGATAACCCACCACAGACCAACAAACATCTGCAGTGTGGCCTTGTTTCTTACACGCTGCACAAGTCACCAATTTTTCAGTTTGAGTTGTAGCTCCCTTGCTAAACATAGCTGAAATCTCCTCATCAACTGCTTGCAACACATCACGTTGAGACTCTTCCTGTTGTATGGCTGCACAAGCCATTTCTACGCTTGGTAGAGGAGAGATCATCAGGAGTTGACTACGTTGGGGGCTAAACATGTCATCTAGACCATTAAGAAACTGGAACAGCTTTGATTCATCCTTTTGCACCTGGATGGCTGTCAAAATGGCTTCAGTCTCATCTGTAGGAGTAGTGAGAGGTGGAAGGACGTTCATGGCCTCAATTTCTTCCCAGAGAGTGCTCAAGGAAGTGTAGTACTCGACCAAACTTTTACCATTTTGTTTTAAATTGTACAGGTCTCTGCTCAATTTGTATTTTCTTGAGCCATTGCTCAACTGGAATCTCTTTTCAAGAATTTTCCATATTTCAGAGGCAGAGTTAACAAATAGGATGGATTGTTTGATTGCATCATAAACGTTGTTGTGGATCCAAGAGATCACCATATTATTACAGGTGTCCCATTGCACTGACTCTATTTTATCGGTCGTGCTCCTCAACTCTGTTCCCTCTACAAACCCTAGTTTTCTTTTGGATGCTAACTGGATTTTCATGGATCTTTTCCATGTTTGATAATCAGCTGCTCCTTGAAGTTTAGTCACACTGATTGAAATGGGACTATCAGATGGGTGGAGGAAGAGTGGGTTTTGCATATCTGTATATGTAAATTTGCTGGTGTTTGTGGTGGCCATTTTCTGGCATTTGATTTTCTGGTGTTGAAGACTGATGTTTGGAAGGTTTTAAAGTGTTTGATGTTTCTGTTCTTCCTAATCTGCAACTACACTTGTGGCTCTGATACCATGATACTTTTTGAGAGAGAGACAAGTGCAAAACAGATTCAAGAACAATATTGTTTCATTCAAACACTAAAACAGTCTTACATTAAGAGTTGTAGTAGAGTAGCTGTATATAGACAGCATACAAACATAAGACAAACAAAAGGATAACAAACTAGCAACTAAAGGACTTAGGTAATAAATGAAGATTGTCCTATTAGCTAGCTGCTCAGTACTGTCTAACAACTATGTCTTAACATATATTGCAAATGTAGAGAAAGTGGTGTTTGCACTTTGCAGGAGGACGCCAGGACTGCCTCCTACCGGTTGTGTGCCTTACCAATTGTGGTAGGATCGTGGTAGGAAGCGTAAAGTGTCCCCTAATGGTGTTTGACATGATAATGGTGTTCAACTTTGCTTTAAGATAAATGGTTCGAACTCAATCACGAGCTGCTGCTTGATGCTGTATTATTTCAATGACATGTTTGAAGGTTTCAAGGAAATTATAAGGAATAATGATCTCTTTGGTGAAAATATCTTCCAATTCCTTCATATAATTCCATTGTATTGTTAAGTAGCACCAAATCACTATACAAAGTACTTCGAGGTTTTAATGCCACGACTGAGGCTTCTTGTGCTTCAGGCAGAGAGGAAGGCAGGGGTAGGGGTCCTGGCCCCCCTATATTGTGGATAAAAACTAAGTAGTATCCATATTTACGTGATCATGAGGTTAATGTCAGTGTTTGATTCCCTCTAGCAGTGCATTTCATTTATTTTTTCTTTTTTATCAACTTACTCTTGTAGTTCTCTAGTTTTTTAGTTTTCTTCTTTCGTTTCTCTAACATGGGTAAATCCCGGCCCCCTTAAAAAATGGTTCCACCTCCGTCACTGGCTTTAGGTAGGCAAAAGGGTGTAGGTGCATGATGCCTGAAATGGTTTGTGCCATGCAGTAATGCTTTTAACCATATCTGGTGATACCAATTCTATCCAATGGATGCTGGCATGTGCTTGCAGGAAATTTTAGCTCAAAGAACCAAATGACCGAATGAGGAAATTTGTGTACATTGTTGAGATATGGATCTGGGACCGTAAATGTTGCTTCATGTTTGACTTGCAAGGAGTGGCATGATGACACATTGTTGATAACAGATTACCAGAGGCATAATAAGCCATCTACAAAAAGATGTAATTTGTATACAACCAGTGTTCATTGTTGGTATAAAACATTTACCGTAAATTTCATTTTCATTTCTGAGACAGCTGAAAAAACTCTGAGACAGCTGAAAAAACTAAATGATGGACTAGTATCTCAGTTTCTTTGAATCAAAGTGTAAATATTACATGTCTTTCTTATTATGATTATATTACTTACTGTTGCTTTGAAAGTGCCTGCAATGGACTTGGATATATAGAATCACTTTCAGTCAAAAGCTTACAGGTAATTCTTACAGTCTATCATGAACATCTTAGCATAATAAATTTGAAAGCTTTTTGCAGTAGGAACAAAACAACCAAAAAGAAAAGGATAAATATTTGTTCTCAGAATTCTGGTTGTGGTTTTAGCATATTGCTCTTTACCTTAGCTTCAGAATTATAATTCAATACTGAAACCATCTATTTTGCCCTGGCTTTCTACACTTGAAATGCAAAAAAAGGTGTGGGTTGATACTATCTAGCACTGGAATGTGTAATATGGAATCCCAGTTAAAGTTTACGAGCACATATATTTTGCACCAATCCCAATCATGTGTCAATCTGGTTGAAGAATAAAATTCTAACAAACATCATATTTGACGTAACTTTTAAGTTTTAACTATACAACAATCACATTTAGTTTCTCACCTGAAAAGTGGAAGGTTCATATTCCAAGTTAGATCTATACCAAGAATAGTTCTATAAATAAAAAATGCTCGTTGATTCTCCTTGAATGATTTGATCAACAAGATATAGAAATTTTTTATTACATATTCGTCCTTCTTACTTTTATATTAGATTAACAACTTTAATTATAGAATAATTTGCACCATCAAATCAAATTGTAAGCGTATGATGGATAGATGGGTCTATAGGTTGTCTTAAGTACAGTTCTCTCCTATATATTTTTTTATTTAAAATCAAACAAAGGTCTAAAATTTAAATTTTATAAAAAATATATATAAAATAAATATTTTATTATAGATTGTAGTTTTAATTAATCATATAATAAAAAATATTTGTTTTTTTTTGAAATTAATAAATAATATTTGTTAAATTAAATTTTAAACAAATGAATAAGAATTATTAAATTTAATAATAAAAAAATTCTCTATTTTAGTTTCCAAAATACTACCAAAAAATGTAAGATTTGAATCCGGTGAAAAAGCCTATTAAAACTAACATTTAACTAAAAAAAATGGGTGTCACTCTATAGAGAACCACCTTATATAACACCACAAAATACATATATTTATCTTGTATAAAAGATAATTATAAATCTTATTTAAGAAATTTAAAATGAAATTACATAACTTTTCTTTTTGAAAAATCATTAAAAAATTAATGAAATAATTCAAAGCAATTCTACCATAGAGTCAAATTATCAAAACGATTCTACTGTAGAATGAAATTCAAATCAAGTTTTTTGTTGGGTGATGGCCCTAAATAATCATTTTTTGGATCAATTGGCCCAAAATAGTAATTCTGGAAAAGTTGGCCCTAAATACCGACGGGATACAGTATTGTGTACACCGTATCCTTCAAATACGCTACACAGTATAACGTATCTTCATTTTACAGTATTGGGTCATCCATGTCTTGTTGTTACGGAAGAGTGGATCCAGTGAAATGTCTAAGATACACAACTCCGTCCTTCAAATACGCTACACCGTGTAACGTATCTTCATGTATGTCACGCCTCACGAAAAGGCATATGTCCCTACGGGACCCACACCCACAACAACGAGCTCTAGCGACCAAAATGAGCGATTTTTTGACCATTTCTCTCCATTCACCCATTTCCCGACGTTTTCCCATATCATGTTATACACCATTCGAATCGTCTTTCGACGATCCACACATCTATACCAGTTTTATACCATTTTTTTTCACTAGATTTTAAACCCCAAATCAAACCTAACCTCTCTCCTCAATTTTTCGACGAGCTCATAAAAGCCCCTGCAGGTAGGGCTGTCAAATAGATATTTCGGATACGGATCTGCCAATATCCGAATCCGAAATTACTATCCGAATTCGACGGATATTAGAAAATTATATCCGAATTCGAATTCGACGGATATTATCCGGATACGGATAATATCCGAATCCGAATATCCGAATTTTGAGATTTTTTAAAAAATCCTAATATTTTTGAAAATCCGAATCATTTAAAAAAATTTAAAACTAACAATTTCTTTCCATTCAAAATAGTAAAATAGAATAAACAGAATTTTTTAAACTACAGACATCATGCAACAATCAAAATTAACAAAATAAACTCTAACCACTAGAGAATAATATGTGTTCCAGGATTCAAATTACCAACTGCAAATAACTTGACATACAGAAAAATAGAATTACGTATGTGTTGTGTTAAATATCTTTACTTATTAATGAATTAAATAATTAAATTTTAATACATAGATAATATGTATAAATATTAAATTATTAATTATAAATTATATATATATACATTTATAAATTTTCGGATATCGGATATTTCGAATACGGATGTGCCTATATCCGTATCCGCTATTTTCGGATACGAATTCGGATACAAATAATGTCCGTTTTCTTTCAAATACGGATATTATCCATTTTTTCGAATTCGGTATCGAATTTTTCGGTCGGATATCGGATTTTTCGGATTTTTTTGACAGCCCTACCTGCAGGACCAGATACCATTAAATCGATTGGGCAAAATGGAGAGCAAGGTGTGCTGATCGTTTTGGTGTGCTAAGAAGGAGTGGAGGTGGGAGGCGAAGGATTGGAGAGAGACGAAGGAAAGACGGGATAGAAATGATGAATAGTGACTATGGGATACGGTGCACGATGTTCCGCATCCCGTCGATAGAAAGGGCCAAAAATTTGAAAATCATTATTTTGGGCTAGGGGTGTAAATGAGTCGAGCCGAGCCGAACTCTAAAATGTTCATGTATCGTTTATTAAGAAATTATCGAACTCGAACTCAATCTCGAACTTGAATCGAGCCAAAAAATATGTTTGAGCTCGGTTCGTTAAGATAAAATATTGTTCACGAACAGCTCACGAACAGGTCTCATGAGCTTACTCACGAATTTTTGCTTTCGAACAACTCACGAGCTTGTTCATGTAATTATGCTCACGAATAAATCTTAAACATTGCTCGCGAACTTATGCTCACAAGTTCATTTACGAACAACTCATAATTTTCTTTCCTTATTTTTGTATACAAAAATCTAATATTAAAAAAATCAAAAAGTCCATAATTAAATAATTAAAATTTTGTCTCAGCACTGGAAATAATAATAAATCATCAACCAATAAAATTCTCACATCTCCAATTCCAAAAAACAAACAAAGTTTGATTTAAAAATAAAGGGCAGAGAAACGTAATTGTTTGATATAAATAAACTTAAGTTATTAAAGTTTAATCATTTAAAATCTGAAGCTTGCACCAACTTTATAATAATCAAACATATATTATATATAAGAGATAATTTGTTTATGAATCGTTTATGAACTCGTATACCGAGCATATTAACGAGCTCAATTATCGAACTTATTCACGAACATGTTCATGAGCTATGTTCACGAGCCTGTTCACGAACTACGTTCACGAGCACGTTAATCGAACTTGTTCACGAGCTATCGAGTCGAACTTTACCGTGATTAAGTTCAGCTCGTTTATAAATCGATTTTTAAAATCATGTTCAAGATCGATTCATTTGTGAATCGAACCGAACTTTTTTCGAACCGAACACTGAGCCGTTCGCGAGTGTATCGGTTCATTTACAGCCCGATTTATTTTGGGCCACTAAGTCTCAAAAATGATTATTTTGATAATTTTCTCTTTTTTGTTCAAATTTTATGTGTTAAATCTTTTATAAAGTTTATATGTTATTAGTATTCTACATGAGAATCAAATTTTATGTTTTTAAAAATTTTATTTATAATTTATTAAAAAATATTATGGTAGAAAAAAATTATGGTAGAATCAAATGGTTCTCTCGGGACTCTATGTAAGATGGTTATTTTTGGAACAATGACCGAAATATATTATATTATTGAAATATAAATAAATATATTATTAATTTTTTTTTTGCTAAATGAAATTATTAAATATTTAAAGACACTTTGTGTATAAGCTAACAATTTAATAATAGCTACACAGGCATTGTTCAGTCGTTGACCGCAGTCCCCTGTCAATTTTCCTCACTACAGCCTACAGGTAATCATTGTTGTCGATCATTCTTGAGATTTCAACTTGGATGTTCAAGGCTATCTTCAAATCATTCTTGTACAACTTGATCTTCCGGTTCTTTTAAAATTTGTTGTCTGAACAACTCTTGTAACTTCTCAAACTCCCTCCTCTTTTCCTACAGATTCCATCTATGGCTTCTGCAACTAATTTCCAAACTCAACCCAAACTCAATTAACCCTTGTTTCCCAAACTCAATTATCCATGAAAATTTAATTATCCTATTTTACAATCTTTGTATGAACATTTGAGCAAAGGGTCACTCATTTTTGTTATCCACACATATTATTCTAATCATCAAAATCGATTCTCCTTTTAGCTACTTACAGATATTATTGTTTTTCAATTTGTTTTCGACATGTTTCGGAGATTCATACTTTGGATATCCCATTTGTGGGGTCTGTTGTGTGAATTTATAATGCCTTCTACACCTGTTTCTCAAACTCCATCCCCCCTGCTTCTCAAACTCAGTTAACCCTTGTTTCCAGTTCAGCTCCTACTCACTTTGACGTTTTCTTGAGCTTCCGCGGTGAGGACACTCGACTCAGCTTTACCGGTCATCTGTATCAAAGATTGGAAGATCATAGAATTCGAACTTTTATGGATAAACCTGAGTTACGCGGTGGAGAAGTGATCTCAGAAGCATTGACCCAAGCTATTCATGAATCCAAGACTTACATTGTTGTCTTCTCCCAAAATTATGCTTCTTCACCTTGGTGCCTTAACGAGCTTGTAGAGATTCTCAATTGTCACAAAACAGCTCAAAGATCGGTCATTCCTGTGTTTTACAAAATTGATCCATCAGTTGTGCGCCACCAAACTGGAAGTTTTAGACAAGCTTTTAAGGAACATCAAAAACGATTTCGAGGTGAAAGAGAGAAACTTGAAAATTGGCAGCTTACACTTAAGGAAGTTGCCGGCTTTTCAGGACACCATCTATCCAAAGACAGGTCATTTAAATATATTTATAGTCATTCATCAGATAGAGAATTTTAGCCCTAAATTTAGGAATGTTGTTTGTAGAGCGTTTTTTTATTTCCAAAGTTATTTCTAGCATATAGTATTAGAATATGCTACAAATTGTGAATGGAGGATGAAAATGCTACAAATATAGTTCTGGAATTAAAAGAAACAGCTTTGAAACTAACATTTCCTAACAATATATCGTGGTCCTATGTAACTACCTATCATGCTCTGTTCTATAATAAGAAGAATTACATTTCAGGTCTGAAGCTGATGTTATCAATGAAATTGTTGATGAGCTTCTACTCAAAATAAATCCCAAGACTTTAGATGTCGCCAAATTTCCAGTTGGATTGGATTCTCGTGTTGAAGCCATAAAAACATTGTTGAGCAGTGACACAAAAGGTGTCATTAAGTTTGGTATATATGGTATGGGTGGTGTGGGCAAAACAACTCTTGCCAAAGCTCTTTTTAATCAACTCGTAGGAGGAGGAAGCTTTAAGGGTAGCTGCTTCCTGGCAAACGTCAGGGAGGCTTCTGGTACATTCAAAGGCCTGGAATCTTTACAACAGCTTATTAATGATGTTCTTAGATGTACAACAAAATTTGAGGTTCACAATGTTGACCAAGGAATCAAATTTATAGAAGATAGAATCTGTTCAACAAAAGTTGTGGTGGTGGTTGATGATTTAGACGACCTCAGTCATCTTCAATTACTGGTAGGACCATTTGCTTCTGGGAGTGTAGTTATTATAACTACAAGGGATAAAGAAATACTGGATAAAACTGAAGTAGATACCAGTTATCAATACTTGGTAAATACGTTGGATGACGCTGACTCACTAGCACTATTTATGCGACATGCATTTGGAAATGCTGAACCGAGCGACACTTTGATGGAATTGTCTAAACACGTGTTACGTCTTGCTGCTGGTCTTCCTTTGGCTCTCGAGATTTTTGGCTCACATTTGTTTAACAAATCAGAAGTTGGATGGAAATATTACATTGAGAAACTGCAGCAAATTCCTGATAGTAATATTCAGCAAAGACTTGAAATTAGCTTGGATGCATTAGAATCAGATGATCCAGTTCTGAAGAAAGTGTTCCTCGACATTGCTTGTTTTTTCATTAAATGGGAAAAACAGGAAGTGGTTCACATAATGGATATTTATTATTCCTACGCTGATCATTCTATTGATATGTTAAAGAAAAGATGTTTGCTAACAATCAATGATGGTCGGCTGGGGATGCATGATCTGCTTCAGGATGTGGGAAAGGAAATTGTGCGTAACAGCTCTCCCGATGAGCCTGGAAAAAGAAGCAGATTGTGGGCATCAAATGATATATGTGACGTGTTGAAGAATCAAAACGTAATTATATATATAGATATTCAACAATGTTTGCGGATTCATCTGATTGCTTACCACTTTGATAAAAAGTTTTCCTTGAAATGTAATGTAGGTATATAAGATTGCTTATAAGATAAACTTATATGCTGAGAAAAAACCCTAGCTAAAGGAACTTACCCTCTAGCTCTTTTTTACCATTTTTGAATTCATTTATAAACATTGGCCATCAACTTTCTTCTTAATGTATATGTCAGGGAACGAAAGCGATTGAATGTATCATCTGTAGATATGGAGAAAATGCACTGGATGGATTAACACTCACCGCTGACACATTCAAAAGGATGAGAAAACTAAGATTCCTTAAACTCGAAAAGGTAAATCTCACCGGAAGCTTAGAACAGAAATTTGAAGATCTGAGATGGCTCAATTGGAAGCATTGTCCTTTAGAGTGTTTACCTTCTGAATTTTTCCCGCAAAAACTTGCAATCCTCGAGTTGACTTATAGCAACATGAGAACAATGTGGGAGCTAAACATGGTAGGTAGTCCAAGCATGTTTCTTATAAATATTACAATTACAATCTCTATAATAATGCTTGATTTTATTTCTCCCGATTGCACTCATGTTTACAGGTTCCACATGTTTTTGGAAACTTAAAGACAATAGAAATGTCACATTCTAAATATTTAATTACAACTCCAGATTTCACGAAATTACCATGTCTTGAAACTTTAGATCTTGAGTTCTGTGAAAGCTTGGAGGAGGTCCACATGTCAATTGGAAGTTTGGCAAGGCTTGTTTCCTTAAATTTGTTTCACTGTGTGAAGCTAAGAAGTCTTCCGGACACCATCTGCAACCTGAGAGCATTGAAAGTTTTAAGTATTAGTTACTGCAGTAGTCTGAAAGCTTTGCCAATACAACTGGGCAACATTGAATCTCTAACAGAGCTCAATGTTAAAGCGCTAACTGTTTCAAAATTGCCAGATACAATCGGAAGTCTTACTAAGCTTGTTGAGTTGGATCTAAGCTGTAACAAGAAGCTTGAAACTCTTCCGGACACCATTGGCAACCTAAGATCCCTGGAAACTCTTAGTATTGAAAGTTGTAAAAAACTACGAGCATTACCAGATGAGCTGTGGAAGATTACAAGTTTAAGGAAGCTAGATGCAAATTATGCTGAACTGTTAAAAAAGCTTCCAGATGTAGGATCAAGCCAGATTGCATTATCATTGCAAGAATTGGAATTATCCCACAGTGGTATAATTGCCCTGCCATCTGGTTTTAGTCAGCTGTCAAACCTACAATCTCTTGATCTTATTCTTTGTGGACAGCTGGTTTCCATTCTAGAACTTCCTCCAAATCTGAAACGGATCCGTGCACTCTGTTGTTCCAAATTGGATAGACTACCAAATCTATCCAATTTGAAACAGCTGGAGGAATTGAAACTTTCAGATTGTAGTGGTTTGACAAATATTCAAGGCCTGGAGGATCTCATTTTTATTAGAGAGCTTGATTTGACAGGTTTGATAGGTTGCAGGTGTTTGACCCATAGGCATCTCCCAAAACGATTGTTCAAGGTTCGTTGTTTGACCCATAGGCATCTCCCAAAACGATTGTTCAAGGTTCGCTCATCTCTATCTCTTTTAATTTTTTAATTTTTGAAGTGTCAATCTCTTTTAATTACTTGTCCCAATAAAAATAATTTATAACAAAATTATTACCTTTTAATAATAATGAAACCATATAAATTAACATTTCTCATTTTTAATTGGATAATTAAACTAGTTGTTTGATTTTTTTTTATTTTTGAAAGGAAGTTATTATTAATTAATTAGTAAAATTTATTAAAATAAAAAAATTATGAAGTGTATTGTTTCATCAAAAAACAGTATTACTGGTATACTTAATTGGTTTTTTGGCCGGGGTAACAGGTGTACTCTGAATTTGGGCATCAGATTAATGTTTATGTATCAGAATTTATGGATCAGAAAACTGACCCTAAATGGCTTGATTGGATAATTCAGTCACCGTATTGGACAAGTGAATCAAGTGACTCGAAGTCAACAACAGTGTATGCACATTTGCTGCCAAATGAGTCGCACAATTTCATGGGCATTATTCTTTGCTTTCAAAGGCGGAAGTATGTTCATAAAAATATTCAATATTCTATTAAGAATACTACAAGTGGTTTTATATGGAGTAGCGGCGGCCCTGATTTCTTTTTATCTGGTTCGCTGATGGTGATAGTGCCAAAATCAATCTTCTCGGTCACAGATGATGACCATAGAATTGAATTAACAACCAATAATAATGTAAAATTTGTTGGGATTCATCTACTGTACAATACCGAGACTGAAACGATTGAAGATGTTGTGGAAAAACATGTGACTGACATGATGCATTGAAATTGATTGATCATGTGCTACTAGATATTTTCCTAGACATTGCTTGCTTCTTCATCGGATAGTGGAAAAAAGAGAGTTGTTCAACTACTGGAAACTTATTGCACCAATGTTGATCAGAATATTGACATTCTAAAGACTATATGTCTACTAAAGATCAATGAGTGGGATAACTTGGAGATGGATGATCTGCATCAATATCTGGGAAGAAAACTTTGTTCACAAACTTTTTTTTAATCAATATTTGGGTGTTAGGGAACAGAAGTAATTGAAGGTATCGTCCCTCGCAAAGTTTAGTATTGGGATAGAGATGATGCACTCACTGGAGGATCATTCACTTTGGAAGCATTTAAAAAGATGAGAAAGTTAAGATTTCTATACCTCCAGAAGGTGCATCTCACTGTAAGCTTTGAACAGACATTTTGTTAGGAATAATTCATAAGTTGTGATGTTAAGAATAGAATTTACACATTATACTTCTTGTAATCCTGATCTTATAAAGGATTTAGCACTGTATATAGGATTTATGTGTAAAGACAGTTATCTGTATAGTTTAGTCAGGAATGAACAGTGTATCGGAGACTACATGTCAGGAACAGAGAGCAAATCCTGATGATGGTCCAATACTGATGGTTGATCAGATACTGATGCAGTGTACAGATCATGATATCAGTCGTGTTACTGATGATGTCATTATGGATGCTACAGAAACTGGCAAGTGCTATAAAACAGGATCGTTGTTTGAAGAACAAGCAAGAAGATATTATGAAGGAAAGAGTTTTCTATTGAAGGAAACTATCGACTAGAAGGCAGAACATTGTCATGTATAGATTATGTCTTTCTGTTATTAGTTGATAGGTAGCATTATAAATACTCTCTCAATATCATTGTAAAAGAGCGACGAAGTTGTGAGTTCGTGTGCGTAGCTCTGTATAAGGTTTGTATTCAAGAGTTCGAAACAAACAGAGAGAGAGATTTGTATTGTCAGCAGCTGCTAAAGGTATTGTACACCTTTGGTAGAGTTTGTATTTGATCTTATTAATAAAAACAAGAGTTTGATTCATTCGTTTATTCTTGTTCATATAATCAAGCAAAAATCAGACACGATTATATAACTTGTATTCAACCCCCCCTTCTACAAGTTATTCGAGTTAACAATTGGTATCAGAGAAGGTTGATTTCGAATAATCATAAAGATCTGCAATCATGTCTGGTTACAAGGATGGGAATACTAAATTCCTATGCTCAAGAGAAACGAATATACTCTATGGGAAGTAAAGATGTTGCATCATCTGGAAGCAACAGATCCTGATTATCTTGACAGAATCAGAGATGGACCTTTCGTTCCAACAAAGGTCGTTGGACAAGCAACTGTTGATGGTGTGGTTGTTCCAGAACATACAGCAGAGAAGCCAAAATCTGAATGGTCAGATAAGGACAAGGAGAATGTTCTCAAAGATGCTAAAGTGAGAAACATATTATTCAACAGTCTTGATTCTGTTCTCACTAACTATGTTCTCTCTTGTAAAACTGCTAAGGATATATGGAACAATCTTAAGGTTCACTGTGAAGGAACTAAGCCTGTCAGGAAGAATATGAGGACATTACTTATACAACAGTATGAGTACTTTGAATCCAAGTCTGGTGAGTCACTTACTGATACCTTTGATAGGTTTACAAAACTCATCAATGAGATGGCCATGCATGGTAAATATTATGACTTGGAGGATATGAATACAAAGTTCATGAAAGCTTTGCCTGATTTCTACAATGAGAAGATATCTGCGATCGAGGAAGCTAATGATCTGGATGAGATTTCATTAGAGGCAGTATATGGAAAATTGAGAGCTTATGAACTTGACAAGCAGCAGAAGAAGAGCAGGAGTGAAGGAAAGATGAAGTCTATTGCACTTACTGCTCAATCTGAAGTTAAGAAGCTTCCTGAAGAACAGCATGAAGAGATTGCTGTAAAGAATTCAAGGAAGAAGAAAAGCAAAGAAAGTTCAGAGTCAGAGACTACTGATATGGACTCTGACAACAATGATTCTGAATCTGAGATGCAAGAACTCTTTGCTATGTTTGCTAAAGCTTTCAAGAAAGGAAGATTCAACAGGAGAAGATTTAGCAAAGGACCTTTTCAAAAGAAGGAGGAGAAGAAGAGTGACAAAAGCAAAAGTACAATTGTCAAGCTTGATAAGGCCAAGATCAAGTGCTTTAACTGCAGCGAGCTTGGACACTTTGCTAGTGAGTGTAAGAAGCCTAGAAATTCAGGAAAGGGTAATGCACTTATGGTCACACAGAAGGATTGGGCTGATTCCAGTGACTCTGAAGATGAATTGGATTATGACAACATTGCATTGATGGCCAATAGTTCAGACAAACCTGGATCTCCAAAGAAAACTTCTCCATCCTCTGTTAAGGTATCACTTCACTCTCTTGATTCATTTGATAGCTTAAATTTTGATGAAATTAGATCTATCTATGCTGAGTTCAAAAATCTTATGACTAATTTTAGAATTCTTACTTGTGAAAGAGATGAACTTAAGGTTAAGAATGATAAATTAGTTGATAGAAATAATTTTCTTGAATCTGAATTAATTCAAATGGAAGAATACAAGTTAAGTTCTGATAAAGCTAAGCATGATTATAGTGTTATTCTTGAGGCTTATGACTATGTCAGAAAAGAACTAGAAGAAGAGAGAGATGTGATTAAAACCATTAACAATTCCAGTAAGAAGACAATAGAAATCTTTGAGAGTGGAATTCGTGGTAAGGTTAATGGTTTAGGTTTTGATAAGGCTAGACAAGAAGAAAAAGTAGCTACTGTCAATGATGATAGTAAGGTAGAAGCTAACACATCTAAATCTGAAGGTAAGAAAATTGTTTCTGAACCTAATCATGTTAAATTTGTTGATTCAAAAGGTACCCCTGTTGTACACAAAAGGATTAACAATAGTTATTCAGATGAGAAAGTGTTAGAGAAACCTAAGAATGTAAACATAGGGTTTCTGTCTAAGTCTCAGTTGAAACAGAGATTAGATGGTCTTTCAGAGTCTAGCAAGATCAAAAGAAATAGGAATGGAAAAGAAGGTATTAACAAAGAGAATAATTACAAGAATGTACCTGATGCACCTAGGAAAAAATGCTATAAGTGTGGAAATCATAATCATTTGGCCCTAGACTGCAATCAAAAACCTTCTTGGAAAACTGAGTCCAGATTCCCCAAGACTCAGAAAATTCAATACCAACCACAAAAAGCTTGTTATCATTGTGGTAGTTTACTTCATTCCATTTACATGTGTAGAGAATATCATGAACTGTATTATGACTATTATTCTTTGAAATCTGAAACTCCTAGTCACAAACAGTTTGTGAGATCAGAGTCTAAAGTTGACTCTGCAACAGGTAAAATAAAAGCAAAATCTTCAAAGTCTGTTGTCTCTAAATCTAGTAAGAAAGGATCCAATCAAAGTTGGGTCCTAAAAAATTCTAACTAGTTACTTTTTGTTTGCAGGGCACAGGAAAGAAGCATTCAATTATCTTGGACAGTGGATGCTCTGGACATATGACTGGAAAGAAGTCCCTGCTTACAAAGTTTGAGAGGAAAGCTGGCCCAGTAATATCTTTTGGAGATGGCAACAAAGGAGAAACTCTGGGATATGGCTCAATTGTTTTGGGGAATGTCATCGTAGAAAATGTAGCACTGGTTGAAGGCTTGAAACATACTCTTTTAAGCATAAGTCAACTGGGTGATAAAGGTTACAAATCAATCTTTGACAGAGAAGGATGCAAAGTCTTGAATATGCAGAATGGAGACATTGTTCTAACTGGTCAAAGACATGGTAACATATATGAAGCCAGCTTAAGTGATACATCTAAAGGAATTGTTAGATGTCTCTACAGCAAAGCAACAAGTGATGAAAGCTGGAATTGGCACAAGAAGCTCTCACATCTTAATTTCAAGAAGCTTAATCAACTTGTTAAAAACAATTTGGTGAGAGGTCCACCTCAGGCGAATTTTGTGCAAGTTGGACTTTGTGATGCATGTCAGCTTGGAAAGCAAAGAAGAACCACTTTCAAGAGCAAGACTGAAAATTCAATTACTGAACCATTTCACATGCTACATCTTGATCTGTTTGGTCCAGTAAACATTATGTCTATCAGCAAGAAAAGATATGCTCTAGTTATGGTGGATGATTTCACAAGGTTCACATGGGTGTTCTTTCTACACAAGAAGGATGAAGCTCCTCAGCAAATCATTGAACTCATCAAGAATATTCATAATAACTCTGAGTACAAAGTCAAAATACTTAGGAGTGACAATGGTACAGAATTCAAGAATTCTACAATGGAGGGGTTTTGTGCAGACAATGGAATCACTCAACAGTTTTCTGCACCTGGTACACCTCAACAAAATGGTGTAGCGGAAAGAAAGAACAGGACTCTCATAGAGGCAGCAAGAACCATGCTTGCAGATGCAAAACTTCCAACCTACTTTTGGGCAGAAGCTATTAACACTGCATGTTTCACTCAGAACTGTACCTTGGTAAATAGTCATGGAAAAACTCCCTATGAGATGATCAAAGGAAAGAAACCAAGTGTGAAATATTTTCACATCTTTGGATGCAAATGCTATGTCCTAAAAGTTCATCCAGAACAACTTGGAAAATTTGAAGCCAAATCGGATGAAGCAATTTTTCTAGGATATTCAGCATCTAAGGCCTTCAAAGTTTATAATCTCAGAACTCACGTTGTTATGGAATCAATTCATGTTGCATTTGATGATAAGAAATTTGGAATTTTGCAAACTGATGAAAGCCATGACAAACTGGAATTTGAAAATCTGAAGAATTCTGAGATACTCTCAAGTGATGATGAAGGTTCTCCAGAAGGAATTTCTATTGCTTCTCAAAGGAATGCTACTGTTGAGGGGGAGCAAATAAATCAAAGAGAACACAGTGATCATCAGGAGCAGACTAGTCTTTCAGAATCTATTCCATCAGGAATTGACGTTTCAGAGTCTACTCCATCAGGAACTGACCTTTCAGAGTCTACTGAGGAAAGATCAGTAACTAGCAGCAATATGGAATCTACTGATTCTATTGATCAAAGGAGAGTTTTTGAAGGTAGAGAGAATTCTTCTACAAGGGATACCACTAACTTAGGGGGAGAGACTAGCAAAGTTAATCTACCACCTGTTAGAAAATGGACAAAGGATCATACTGAAGACTTGATAATTGGTGATCCAAATAGTGGTGTTCGAACTAGAAGATCAATTCAAAATGAATGCTTGTACAGTTGCTTTCTCTCAAAGAATAAACCTAAGAAGGTTGAAGAAGCCTTACAGGATCCTGATTGGGTAATTGCAATGCAGGAGGAGTTAAATGAGTTTGAGAGAAACAAAGTTTGGAAACTGGTACCAAGACCTAAAGATAGATCTATTGTTGGTGCAAGATGGGTTTTCAGAAACAAGCTAGATGAATCTGGTATGATTGTAAGAAACAAAGCAAGACTGGTGGCCAAGGGTTATTCTCAGGAAGAAGGCATTGATTATGATGAGACCTTTGCACCTGTAGCAAGATTGGAAGCAATCAGAATGTTTCTTGCATTTGCAGCTCATTCAAAATTCAAGGTATACCAGATGGATGTAAAGAGTGCTTTTCTAAATGGCAAACTTGATGAAGAAGTTTATGTAGAACAGCCACCTGGATTTGTTGATCCAAAGTTTCCAAATCATGTCTACAAACTTGACAAGGCACTCTATGGACTAAAGCAGGCACCAAGAGCATGGTATGAGACTTTGTCTAAATTTCTTCTTGAAAATGGCTTCACAAGAGGTACAATTGACAAAACTCTATTCTTTAGAAAGATAAAAGGTGAATTGCTTTTAGTTCAAGTTTATGTTGATGATATTATTTTTGGTTCTGCTAATGAAAAGTTGTGTGCTAAGTTTAGCAAGCTTATGCAGTCTAAGTATCAGATGAGCATGATGGGTGAACTAAATTATTTCTTAGGCTTGCAGGTCAAACAGACTGAGACTGGTATTTTCATTAATCAGTCAAAGTATATCAAAGATCTTTTAAGAAGGTTTGACTTTCAAGACTGTGCAGTTGCAAAAACACCCATGGCAACAGCCACTAAACTAGACTCTGATCCTAAAGGAAAGAGTGTGGATAATACTAGTTATAGAGGCATGATAGGCTCATTGTTATATCTAACTGCAAGTAGGCCAGATATAATGTTTTCTACCTGTTTATGTGCTAGATTCCAAAGTGATCCTAAGGAATCTCATTTAATTGCTATGAAGAGAATTTTTAGATATCTCAAAGGAACTCCAAATCTTGGTTTGTGGTATCCTAGAGAATCTGATTTCTTTCTAATTGGCTATTCAGACTCTGATTATGCAGGGTGTAAGATAGACAGGAAAAGCACTACAGGTACATGTCAATTCTTGGGAAATAGATTGATTTCTTGGGCAAGCAAGAAGCAACAATCTGTTTCAACCTCAACTGCAGAAGCTGAGTACATAGCAGCAGGCAGTTGTTGTGCACAGCTCCTTTGGATAAGAAATCAGTTGCTGGATTATGGTATGACACTTAGTAATATTCCTATGTTTTGTGATAATACTAGTGCTATTAAAATTGCAGAAAATCCAGTTCAACACTCAAGGACTAAGCACATTGATGTCAGGTATCATTTTATTAGAGAACATATTGAGAATGGTACTGTGGAACTTCATTTTGTTCCTACTGACAAACAGCTTGCAGATATTCTAACTAAACCACTTGATGAGACTACATTCAGTAGACTAGTAAGTGAGTTAGGAATGTTAAATTTTTAGATCTGTAACATCTGCAAAAGTAGCAAGGTATGTTGTTCTTAGCTTATAGACTTGATATTCCTGTCAGGATCTATATTTGATTGTTAAATGTTTCAGCTATAACACTTTGCCTTGATAAATTTCAGTATGATAGACTTGTTAATAATCATCAGGATTAGATTTGTCATCAGGATGCTGACGTCATCAGTATTGTGTCAGTATCAGGATTATGAAAATTGTCTCAGATCCTGACGTTTACTTTGTATAGTAATCTGATTCTGTGATGTGTTAAGTCTATGCTAGCAAGTTTTAATATTTGCATACTGATAATTTATACATCATTCAAAAATCAAAAGACAAGCGGATAACAAGAAACTGTATTTTCATTAATAGAAATCATTACATGGAAATGAAATACAACATCTTTTTGTCTAAATTTCTATTCTATACTTGTCTTTGATATGAATTCTGAGGAACAGGACAAGGAGCATCTCAAGAAATCCATCAGGGGATGAAAGCCTTGTTTGCTCTTGGATTCCTTGTCTGGGCGACTTGAATGAGAGCAGCTAACTTAAATGAATAGCATCTCCATCAAGATCAACCTCAGACTCTCGGCCAAATTCTTCATCCTCAAGTTTTGAGGAGGTTAGGGGAAGATTGTATCCAACAGATGGATGTTCTAGGAGAAACCTCTGGATATTTTCGAAAACCAATCCATTCATGATTAGTTCGATGAGAAGAGTCATTTGTTCAAAGAGATGATCAAGAACAGGATGTTCATCGATCAAGAAAAATCTGGAAAATGGGTTTGAAGGGGTTTTTGGTTTGAGAAGCATTGTTAAGAAGAAAAGAAATTGAAAGGTTATGGAGAATGGCATAAGGCGTCTGGTTCTTTTAAAGGAAGACGTGAGAAGCTGAGCAGTCACTTGGAAGTTTTAATGAAGTCAAATGCTAATTATTGCGTGTGACTATATTTCTTGTTTCAAGAAATATTGAAAATATCTAACCAATTGATTTTCTGTTCAGATTAATTATTTATTTCTTTTTTCAGATAAAAGAAAAATGCCACGTGGAAAACTCCATATTAAGTCTCTGATGATATTGGTCAGGATTTCATGTGTGACCATCAGGATTTGAAAATTATATTTTTAAATCACATTGCATTTTGTGATTATTTTGATGAGAGGTCATCAGGAAAAGGAAGTTGATCAGTATTACTTATTTATACCCTGATCTATTTCATGAAAAATCAATTTTGGATTTTATTTTCCAAAAATCGTGGGTAACCGCATTTTTCAGGGACTGACACCTGTCAATCTACGTGTCAACGTGGGATAGTGGTCTGAAAGATTTGTGAAATATATTTGTTTTGAAACTCTAATCGTGTAATTGCTTTCTCTAATTTTACATTCTCTAAAGCAAAAATCACTTTTGAGTTTTCAAAATCACTAATCCATTTCAAGAATTTTTCAAGTTTCTTTTCAGATCAAAAATGGCAGCTCAGAGAAGATTACCTAAATCAGTAGCCTTCAAGTTTGGTGACTTTGATTTTATGACAAACAATCATGTTGCAGCTATCACCAACAAGGAAGGAGTATCATCTGATTTTCATCCAATCATGGACTTTCTGGCATATGGACCATTAAGTTATGCATTGACAGCATCTCCACAGATTAATCAAGTAGCTGTTTCACAAGCTTGGAAGAATGCTGAGGTAATTGATTCTACTCAGAGTCAATCAGGTAAGATTGTTCTACATTTAGGACAAGATTCATTTGACATTACTGAATCGGTTGTTAATTCAGTACTTTGCTTACCTGTTACTGATAGTTATGAGAATGTACCATCTGATGATAATATAAGAACTATGTTGTCTGAATTAGGTTATAGTGGACCTCTAGATAACATGAGCCAGTTGAATAGGTCTTTTCTTAGAAAGGAATGGTCTTTTTACCTTGATCAAATTGCTAAATGTTTTACTGGCAAATGTAGTTCTTTTCAGCAAATTACTTCTGTTACTTCACATATTGCTTATAGTTTGCTTTATGACAGAGTAATCAACATTGGTCATATTATCTTAAGTCAGATGAGTATTAAACTTGGGTTAAGAGATCAAAACAGGAAAATGGTTTATTATCATAGATTTATGCAATTGTTTGTTAACCATTTTATTCCTGATGTTGAAACTAGATTTGGTAGAGAACATTGTGTTTCTTCTTATGAACAGCAAAAGAGAATTTTCTCTGACATTACAAAGAAGGACAATGAAAAGAATCTAGATGAAATACCTGCAATTCATTATCCATATCATGTTCAGGTAATTCTTAAAACTCATCTTCCTACTTTCTACAATTCTTCTTTCTTTTGTGGTGAAATGGCTCAGGAATCTCAATTGGAGGAGAACCCACCTGTGTCTACCCAAGTAGCCCAAAACATTATAGTCTCTAAAACAATTCAAGAACCAAATTTTGATCCACAGCCTATAGTTTCAAAGAAACCAACCTCTGGTGTTTCTCAAAAGACATCAGTTGTAAGGAAGAGAAGATTTGTTGTGTCAAGTAGTAGTAGTAATTCTAGTGAAGATGATGATGATTTAACTCTTGCTGAGAGAGAGAATTGAAGGCTGCAATTCAACTTTCTTTGTTAGCACAAAGAGATGAAAAACCTAGTCACAGCCAGGCTGCAGTCTCCCAAAAGACTATAGTTCTTAAAAAGGGAAAACAGTTACTGGATACTGTCTCTCAAAAGACTGTGTCTATTGAACAAAGATCTCATCCCAAGATCACTTCTGTGTCTACACCTCTTGAGTCTTCTCAGGATAAATCTTTTGCTCACTATATCAGGAGAACAAGGAGAAAGATTCAATTGTCACCTACACACACAGAGTCTAGTCCAACTAATATCATGCAGGTTTCTACAAATCAAGCTACATCTATGTCAGTATTTGACAAGAGAGATCTGGATATTGATTCTTCATGGGAAACTACATTATCATACAGACTGGCTATGGGACTAATTTCTCTCAAAGTTAAGTTGTCAAGGCCTGTTCTAGACTTTTTGGTTGAAAGAGTACCAAAACTTTTATTTCCAGATGAATATGAACTTTTACATCAAAGACTTGACTTAATGAAGATGTATTTCTATGTGTCTGTCAGAAGACAATTAGTCAAGAAATTTGGACTCTCGAAACATGGTGCACTTCAATCACTTCATGCATATTTATTTGACAAGAATGTAATTATTGAAGATGCTTCAGCTCAAGGTGAACAACTGGAGGAAGTAGATAGAGGGAAGCAGTCAACAGAAGATACTATTGCATCAGTGGTGAATAGTAGGAAAGATCAGATCACAGTCACTGTAACACAAGAACCATCTAGTCAGAGGAAGGATGACTCAGGAGCTGTGATAGCTGATGTTGAAAGGACTTCTGTGATGACTGAGAATGCAAGTGAGATACCCTATGATATGGGAGGAATGACTTTGGTTGATTTTTCTGAAGATCAAACAAATTTTGTTCAGTCAGAGTCTATCCACCTTGAGGGTGTGTCTCAGCAAACAACACTTAAAGATGGTGATGTACTAACTATGGTGTCTAATGAAGTATTACTGAAGACATCAGAGTCTAGTAAAGAACCTGAAAGTGGTATACTGGAGCCTGTAGTTTCTGAAAGGAAAGAAGATGATTGTAAGGGTTCAGAGACTATAGCAGCTCACTCCTTGGAGAAAACCTCAAGCCACATGCCAAATGAGGAACCCTCTCTCCATGTGAGTTCAGGTATAAAAACTCCTTCTAAACTCTATTTTTCTGTAGGTCATGAGAGCACTTATCTAAATTTGAGTGATACACTTGAAAAGATGGACTTAGATCCACAATTTGAGCGGCTGGCTCCTGACCAGGCAAAAGGTGAGGTAGAAAGAGTGTTGACTTTAGTAAGTCAAAGTGAGAATGAGGGTATGGATGATCAACTCCATAGTGAGGGAGAGAAAATTAGGAAACCATCATTTGATTTCTGGGATCAGGTTTTTCCTGAATCTTGGTCTGAAAATTTGGGTATGGATGCTGGTACTTATTCATTCATCAAAATGTATCAGAAGAATGACCTAGCACATCACAATGCAAAGCCAGAAGTTAAAGCTCAGAAGCAAAAGGAGAGGCTTGCAGGAATCATTAACAGAAGAGGTGCCAGGATAAAGCAATCTCTTGATACATATGTACCAGATGAAGATCCTAATGATCCTAGTGTTCCTTTGTATGTACTTCCAATATCAGCTCGAATTGAGACATCAACAGTCTCTGATCACTCTAAGGAGGAGTCAGGATTTGAAGATGTTAGTACACAGAATACTGGTGAAGGAAATGATGATCATGTTTCAGTTTCAGAACAGAAAGATGAAGATGTTGATACTTCTAATCAGGTTTTATTACTTGAATATCATACAACTCAAGCAACTTCTTCTACAAGACTTGAAGATACAGTTCTTTCTGATTCTGATACTAGAGATACTAGAAGCACTTCCAACATTGAAGTTCATTCTGATGTTTTGAAAGATATTCAGAATTCTCAAATTGATATTCAAACAAGACTTCAATCACTTGAAGATAACCAAGTCACAATTATGGAAAATCAAGCAGTTCTTATGAATCTCATTTGTTCTGTTTCTGAATCTCTTGGAATTCATGTTGCTGATGTCAAAAAGGGGGAGATAAAGACAATTCAAAGACAACAACAACACTACCAGACTGAGGATGATAAAGCTGGGGGAGATAAAGAGCAGACAAAGGGTAGTAAAAAGAAGAACCAGGAGTGACAGTGGTGAATCTCAGCTAGGAAGTGGTAAAGGAAGAGCAGCATTAATAGTTAAAATTCTTTCTTCTAAGTACTAGATAGTCGTCTACATCTGAGAAGGAGGTACTTAACTTCATAATTCTATATTTATAAATTCTATTCTGGTTGTATTGTTATATGTTTTGACATCCACAACTTAGATTTATGCTTCAGATTGTAAAGCATAAATAGGGGGAGATTGTTAGGAATAATTCATAAGTTGTGATGTTAAGAATAGAATTTACACATTGTACTTCTTGTAATCCTGATCTTATAAAGGATTTAGCACTGTATATAGGATTTATGTGTAAAGACAGTTATCTGTATAGTTTAGTCAGGAATGAACAGTGTATCGGAGACTACATGTCAGGAACAGAGAGCAAATCCTGATGATGGTCCAATACTGATGGTTGATCAGATACTGATGCAGTGTACAGATCCTGATATCAGTCGTGTTACTGATGATGTCATTATGGATGCTACAGAAACTGGCAAGTGCTATAAAACAGGATTGTTGTTTGAAGAACAAGCAAGAAGATATTATGAAGGAAAGAGTTTTCTATTGAAGGAAACTATCGACTAGAAGGCAGAACATTGTCATGTATAGATTATGTCTTTCTGTTATTAGTTGATAGGTAGCATTATAAATACTCTCTCAATATCATTGTAAAAGAGCGACGAAGTTGTGAGTTCGTGTGCGTAGCTCTGTATAAGGTTTGTATTCAAGAGTTCGAAACAAACAGAGAGAGAGATTTGTATTGTCAGCAGCTGCTAAAGGTATTGTACACCTTTGGTAGAGTTTGTATTTGATCTTATTAATACAAACAAGAGTTTGATTCATTCGTTTATTCTTGTTCATATAATCAAGCAAAAATCAGACACGATTATATAACTTGTATTCAACCCCCCTTCTACAAGTTATTCGAGTTAACACATTTCAAGATTTGAGGTGGCTCCGTTGGAAGCATTGTCCTTTGAAAAGTTTACCTTCTGAATTTTACCCCCCCAAAACTTGTTATTCTTGAGTTGCCTAACACCAATATCATAACAATGTGGGAGCTAAACATGGTAGGTACTTTGAGCATGTTTCTTTCAAATGCTAAAGATTCTATATATGGTACTTTGATAGTTAATATAATAATGTTCCTGACTTAATTATTCCCATTTACAGGTTCCCCATGTTTTTCAAATGCTAAAGATTCTAAATATGTCTGATTCCCAAGGTTTAACTACAACTCCAGACTTCACTAAATTACCGTGTCTCGAAACTTTAAATCTCAAGGGCTTTGAAAGCTTGGAGGAGGTCCATATATCAATTGGAAGTTTGGCGAGACTTGTTTCCTTATATTTGCATGGTTGTGTTAAGCTAAGGAGTCTTCCCGACACCATTTGTAACTTGAGAACTCTGGAAGTACTAGATATTTGTGATTGCAGTTGTTTGGAAACATTGCCTACGGCATTGGGGAACATTCAATCACTGAGAGAACTCAATGCAGGGAATCTAACTGTTTCAATATTACCGGATTCGACTGGGCATTTTAATAAGCTTGTTCAGCTGAGATTAAATCGTAACAAGAATGTCAAAACTCTACCAGTCACCATTTGCAACCTAAGATCATTGGAAATTCTTGATATCTCTGGATGTGAAAAACTAGAAATACTACTGGATCAACTGTGTAAGGTTACAAGTTTAAGGAAACTCATTGCAAGCGGTGCTACTTTCTTGAAAGAATTTCCTTATGTTGAATCAAGCCAGATGGCATTATCATTGCAAAAGTTGGATTTTTCTGAGAGTGGTCTTACCGCACTATTATCCGGTATTAATAATCTTTCAAACCTAGAAGATCTGAATCTTAAAGATTGTTGTTGTCTGTTGTCCATTGCGGAGCTTCCTCGTAATCTGAAATGGATACAGGCAAATGGCTGTATGTCGATGGAAAGATTACCAAATCTGTCCAACTTGAAACAGATAGAGCACTTAGATCTTGAAGATTGTAGTGGTTTGACTGAAATTGAAGGCTTGACGGGACTCAGTTTTTATTAGAAGACTTCATGTGAAAGGCTGCAATTCCTCTCTTTTGTCATACATTCTCACAGAGAGTTTCTTTAAGGTTTGTCAGTTATTATGCTTATAAATTCTTGGTCCAAAATTGTTTCTATCTTGAGGATTGTTGCTTTAAGATTCTTAGTTAAATTGTTAAAATTCGTTTAACCTTTTGTCGCCTTTCTAATTTTCCAAATATGGATGTCTTTGAGTTTTAACACTATTTTTCCTCACTTTTGCAAGTATGATTCTTACGTCCATTAACATAACAAGGGTGACAATGAATCGAAAAATCTAGATTGTAACTTTATTTATACTTAATACCAAAAGTAAACTAGATAATATATTTATTGAATGATGATTATTAAAAAAATGAAATTAAAAATTTACAATTACCTATTGAATAGTAGTAACAAAATCACACTAAATAAACTTTGTTCATTTTAGTTTTGACATGATAAATTAACATGTTATTAATTAATTAGTCAAACATATAATAATAAAAATTGATCCCATTTATTTGTAAAATTGATTAGTTAGTTACTTATTTTGAGTTCACAAACAAATCAAAATGATAAACTGAATAGTATAAAATAGGCATGTCTTTATATATTTGTTGGTTGACATGTTTTGGTTTTTTGTTATGATTTGCAACAGATGTACTCTGAATTTGGGCATCCAATTCAAATCTGTTCAACAGAGTTTCCGGATTGGATTAGTCAATCAAGTGAATGTTTAAGATATGTAAAATTTATTTAATTATTATTTTTTTACAATCCTCAAATTATTATTTAATTATTTAATTATTATTTATTTAATTATTATTATTTATAAAACTAATTGCAATCCTCAAATTTTTTTTCCTGAATTTCAGGGTTATTATAATTATTATGCTTTCATTTTTAGGCTTTATATAGAAGTTCTCTAGTAAGTATTAATTCCACTAGAATATTGATGTAAGTTCATTTTAATTAAATAGATTATCACTAATCCTTTTTTTGCTATAAAAGGGTTTTAAAAGATTCAAACTAGACCAATATATTCTCAGTACGAGTCTAACACGAGAGTTTCCGGATAGTGATATTTTAAGAATATTCAGAGCACCATAGTCGATTTATTTGTGAAATAGCTACGTTGATTCTGTCATGAACTATGACTATAAAGCATCAAACACATGCTTGACTCTTTTCCTAACAGCAAATTTTCCGTTTCCGCCACATCAAGGAGAAATAAAACAAACAGAAACAAGAACATTCCTATTTTGCCCCTTGATTTTTTAACAGTAACCTGAAAATGAAGGGAAGGGGTGCTACTTGAAATTGGGTTTTAAAGTTATGGGTAGTAACTTGTTTTTTTATAAGTAGTGATACAATGCTGTTTTTGAACGATAGTTTGAGGGTGCATTTTGCAATTATCTCTTTTTGTTATGATTTGCAACAGATGTACTCTGAATTTGGGCATCCAATTCAAATCTGTTCAATAGAGTTTCCGGATTGGATTAGTCAATCAAGTGAATGTGAAAAAACAATGTCTTTAAATCTATATGTTTCAACAATGTCTTTAAATTTGGCACCAAACGTGTCACACAATTACTTGGGGATGATTCTTTGCATCAGATCCTCTGGACATTTTACCAGTTATTCTGTTCAGAATACCACAAGTCATGTCATATGGAGGGGCGAATTTGGAAGTTTAGGTGATAAATCATTGATAGTTATAGTACCAAGATCAACATTTTCTGTCGAAGATGGTGATGATAGAATCATATTAGAAGCAGATGGATATGCCAAAGTTTATGGGATTCATCTACTAAACAAAATTGAAGAGTACGACAGCACCACTGACAGTGAAAATTGAAGCAGTTGAAAAGTGACAAGAACTAGCTAGTGTCTCCCACTCTTTCATGAAATGTTGAACGTGAAAGTGCTCTGTTTTACTGAGCTGAGTCCAGAAACTGGTAGCCAAAAATAATAATATACATAATGTACCACTGATCCTCTGAAATTGGACCATGCTTTTATCTAAAACTTCAACATCTTGTTCATTATAACCATTCATACATCATTGTTCTAAGGCTGTATATGATCACATGGAACATGTGAGTTATTTTTTCAATATACAATAACTTGTTCCTGTTTATTCTCCCCATCAAGAGGACTTGTTCCTGTATATGTGTGTGTGTGTGTGTTAGAAAAGCACAAGACAACTGTCTCACTCTTTTTCTGTCTTAGATTAATTTATTTATGTGTGTTAGGGAACAAAAGCGGTTAAAGGCATCATCCCTATCAACTATTATCACCAGATTCAGTTGAATCACTTTCAGTCAAAACCTTACAGGTATTTGTTACGTAGTCTATTATGAACATCTTAGCATAATAAGTTTGGAAGCTTTTTGCAGTAGAATTGTAGGAACAAAAACAACCAAAAAGAAAAGGAAAAATATTGGTAATCAAGGATTCTAGTTTGACAACCTCAAACCAGAGGATAGACAAATGAAGCATACTGCAGTAAACCTTAGCAACAGAGTTGTAGTTCGATACTGAAGTCATCTATTCTGCCCCGGCGTTCTATACTTTGAAGTGAAAAAGGTTGCAGCTATTGCTCTAAAAGTTGGGAAATCACCAACCTGTAAAGGTGTGAATTGATACTATCTAGCACTCTAATAGTCTAATGTAGTTCAGAATCATGAACATTAGTCTTCAGCACAAAACTTGGAAATGCTGGAGTAGTTTCCCTGTAATATGGAACCCAGTTAAAGTTTACGAGTCCGTACATGTTGCATGTAGAGAGTCATTTGTCAATCTGGTTAATTGTGAATGAAGTGGAGTAGTAGGGTTCGGCATAAACAGATTTTCAGAATGAGATTTTATAAACATCATATTTGATAAAAACAGGTACGTGTTTAACTGATGAAGCTAGTACAATGTAAGAGAAAACTCTTGTATTGATATGATATTGCTTATTGGATACATGGCTAAAGAACAACTATATAAAGACTACAAAATGTGTTTGTTGAATGAACTGCAGTGTTATGCCCAAAATTCGGTTCGGGTATTCTAAAATGGATCCGGGTCAGATACGGGTTCAATTTGGGGATTTTCATGATAAATTAGGGTTTTGGCACAGATTGAAGAAACTAGGCCGCGCCCTCACTTTCCTTATAGGGAGGGCGCGCCCTAATTGATACTTCCATATCAGAGATTTCTACTCAAGCTGGAATTCTACTCAAGATGGAATTCTACTCAAGTTTTTATAGTTTTTAATGAAGGATTCTACTTAAGCTTGGATTCCACTCAAGCTTGGATTCCACTCAGGCTTGGATTCCAGGAGATATTGAAGAATTCCCTCCTGTCGTATCTCAGGAGGGGGATGTCCGTCGCAGAAGGCCTCCAGGGGTTTGCCTGGATATAAGGACCCTTCTTAGACACTAAGGGCGCGCCCTAAGGTGGAAAGATGGGGACTTTCTGGTGTGTGCTTTGGGAGCTCTGTTCCTGTAGCCAATGGGCGCGCTCTCATTGGGGAACTTTGGAGTAATCCTGCACTTTGCACCCAAAAGCTCTGGATCACCTGTCCTGCTATCTGGTGGGTGCTTCTCATTCGGGGGACAGGGATGCGTTCTGCACTTGGCGTAAACCACAGCTATACCTGCATCCTTGAAATCAAGAAATAGCTGGTAGCGGATAGGACTAGTCCTCGACGGGGGAAGTTTCCTTATCCGTGAAGTCTTGAGATCCTGGATGAGCCTTGGGCCTTTGTGGTTAGGCCTCATAGTAGAACATTCCGGAAGCTAGTTCGTCAATCCAAGCCCATTTGGGTTTCTTGCTCTCCAAGAACTACGTGGGCTTGATCCTCTATAAATATAGAGGTACGTAGGCAAATTGAGGGGGATGGAAGCGAAGAGCTCTACGAGCCACCACCAAGAACCCCCTCAATCTCAGCCCCCAATTCATCACAACCATCACACTCCGGCGACTTTTCCGGCGAAGAGCCACCATCATAGATCTTGATTCCGGTGACGTACCTCAAATTTTGTTGTTACCAAATTCCTCCGTCAACAAATTGGCGCTAGAAGGAGGGGAGCCAATCAAGATCTTCATCTTAGGAGGAAAAGATGTCTCATAATCAGCGTGGGGGTTTTCATGAAAAGGAGGATTACGTTCTGAAGATAGCTTGGGGGCAACCAAGCTCGTCACGAAGCTTCTGTTCCGGAGGAAATTTCTGTTCCTCCGCACCACCATGGAACTCCAGCCATCACCGGCGGACAGTCGCCCGTTCCTATCAGTAAGGCGACATCACTGAAGCAATTCTATCGTATGGGAGATGCCATAAATAACTTCGGGTCAAGATTGAGTTCTGCGGAGAAAGTGCAAGAGAGTAGGAGAAAATCTCGGAGGATCCCACGAAATCATCGCCGAACAAGGAAAGCCCTCCAAGTTAGGAAAGTTCTCGAAGTGGTTTTTGGATCCTCAAGAGAGGGCGCGCCCTCATCCCCACCGCTCTGGGCGCACCCTTAGTGAGATTCGATGTGATGAAGAAAAGATGGTTCTAAAGATGATTTTCACGCTGCTGTTGCAAAAAGACAGTTCCGGGTATTTTCAAGAATGGTGATTTCCGGTCAATGACGTCGAACTAGGTTTTCCATGGGGCGATTTCAAATATGATTCGAAGAAGGATGTTCCAGAGAAGAGACGCAATTATCGGGAACTCGTCCACCATTAGGGCGCGCCCTCACCATCAGGATGTGCCCACAAGGTAACCCTTGACTTGTTTTGTTGAGATTTTTGTTGTTTGTTTTTTGGACTTTTGTAGGAGAATCCTCGAGTTAAAGATGGAATTAAAGATGGTGAGAGAGAATACCCAATAACCCTCAGGGCGCGCCCTGAGGGTGGTAGCCAAGGCTCGGATGATTTCCAACTTCTAGGAAAATTCGATGGTTGAACACGTCCTCATCTCCAGGACGCATCCTCTAGAGAGGGTGGCTCCTCACCCATCTGGTGAAATCCAACGAATTAAGGAAAACCTCGCTACTCTGAGGAGGAGCTTTGCTAGCTTGAAGGAACGTCAAGGAATAAGGCTCGGGAGCGAGGCCCCATGATCCACAGCGCGTGCCCCCTGATTACAGGTCGAGGCCCCTTGGACATGAGCGAGCCTTCCACGGAGTGATAGTCCACAGTGCGCGCCCGCTGTTAATAACAGGTCTGGGCCCCTTGGATGCAAACGGGTTCTAGCACGGAGTGGTAATCCACAGCGTGCACCCCCTGTTGATAACAGGTTGCGGCCCCTTGGATTCGAACAAATTCTCCCTCGCGATAATACTGGAAGAAATAACCGTGATAACGGTGACAAGAGAATGAAGTTGTATAGAGGTTATGCGCAGCCTCACAATGATGAGGGCGCGACCTCAAGATTGCGACCTCGCATTCATCAAGTTCATTCAGGCAGCCCCAGTGAATCCAGGTCAAGGACGCGCCCTCATACAGGCGGACAACGTCAGGAAGCCTCTCAAGGAAATCTATAACCCCAATAAAATCCGGCAAAATGAAGAGAACCTTTCTGGCATGAGAAGACCTCCAGGGGTTTACCTGATGAGAAGGCCTCTAGGGGTTTACCTGATGAGAAGGCCTCCAGGGGTTTACCTGATGAGAAGGCCTACAGGGGTTTACCTGGCTAAGAAAACGGAGAACACTTGGAATCAAGGCCCCATGATCCACAGCGCGCGCCCGCTGTTAATAACAGGTCTGGGCCCCTTGGACATGAACGCGCCCTTCCACGAAGTAATAATCCACAGCGTGCGCCCGCTGTTAATAATAGGTCTGGGCCCCTTGGACATGAGCAAGTTCTAGCATGGAGAGATAATCCACAGTGCGCGCCCCCTGTTAATAGCAGGTCGCGTCCCCTTGGATTTGAGCAGACTCCTCGTCGAGATAATACTGAAATCCACAGCGCACGCCCACTGTTGACAACAGGTCTGGGCCCCTTGGATTCCTTGAGATTTCTTTGGAAGATACTGAAGCTAAGGATGTGGGAATGACATTGTTTGGCCTGATCATCAAGTGAAAAATAGGGTGAGAATCCTCAACCCCAGGGCGATGCTCTTCGCTTCAAAGAAATGCACGACTTCAGGAAAATCCTCCAACATAGGACGCGCCCTAAATGAACTTTCTTATTAGAGGACCTTTCTGGTTAGGGCGCGCCCTCAAAGAAAGATGCAAATTCTCAAGCGGACTCCAACTAGGAGGATAATTTACTGCTTGGACTCCAGAAGGAAATAAGCTGTTGAGTTGTACGTGGCCCCACGAACCATAGTGTGTGCCCCCTGATCATTAGGTTGAGGCCCCAAGGTCGTGAGTGAGCCCCTCTATGAAGAAACAATACTTTGCTACAGAGGACGCGCCCTCACATCTTCAACGATTTGAGTGACAGGCCTCAGGGCGCGCCCTGAGCATATCAGCCTCATATTACGACTTTGTCTACAAGTATGATCGCAATGATTCACAAATTATCTTTTGCTTGAAGAAAATTATATTGATGTGCGGCCCCATGAATCTTGGAGTGTGCCCCCTGATAGGCAGGTTGAGGCCCCAAGGTCATGAGTGAGCCCCTTTACACAAGAATGACATTCATCCGGACTAGAAGAGACTTTGTCATTGCCCTCGTCCACATAAGGCGCGCCCTAAGCAACAGGGCGCGTCCTCAGCAACTCCAACGGCTCTCTCCTAAAATTCCCCTCTTGGGATGCCTCTTTAAGAGACGCTTCTTTAAGGAATGATATTCTGATGCTGGGGGGTAGTATTGATGCACCTCCCTAGCCCTTCATATACACGTATTTCAGGTTTGTGTGAACAGCGGAATACCCCTACGGGGATGCCTCTTCGTGAGATGCCCTTCATAGGATGCCTCTTTGTGAGATGCCCTTTATTGGATGCCTCCTAGTGAGATGCCTCTTCGAGAGATGTTATTCATAGGATGCCTCATTTTGAGATGCCCCTTCATGGGATGAGATTTGAAGTAGCCCGTGACCAGAGAATGCACTCTTTCTACCAGAAGTTGATTGAAGTAGAGCAATGCCTGAATAATAGACTACAAGATAAATTAATTACCTCCTAGTCTAGGGGGGTAGTCCATGTACACTTTGTGTACACTTTCCCTAGTGAAATTTTCAACGTTTTCGAGAATGCAAGATTATGCCTGTAAGGCGCGCCCTGAAGGATGAGTTTGAATAATTCTCATACAATGGAGGACGCGCCTTCGGGTAGAAGATGCGATGCGGAACTTTTTCTTGTAAGTATGCAAGCCTTCCCTCTTTTGAGGATGCTGTTAGAAATGATTGATGAGAACAGTGTTTGGAAGCTATAGTGACAAAACAGAGTTTAGCTGGAAGCAGTCAGAGTTTAGTTAAACACTGACTGGAAGCGCAACAGAGATTGGTAAACTCTGTAGCGGTATTGTCTGAAGAGTCAACAGCGTTTAAAGGTTGATGCAAGATAAGTATGGAAGCAATATCTTTGAAGATTGGAAAGCTGTCAAAGAGATTGAGTTGACTTGGAAGACTGGAGCAATCGTGATTGATATCAATTGTATAGCTTGATTATAGGAGAATCAGTTACTGATTGTACGAAGCTGTATGTTCTATAAATACAGTTAGGTTAACCCTAGAAGGGTAGTCGAACATTGAGAAATTCATTGATTGTAACCTAAGCAGCTCTCTGTGATATTTACATCATTGAGAGAGGAATTGTTAATTCCAAACAGTTTTAAATTGTTAAACAGTGTGTTCTTGTTAAGTTACTCATACAGTATTTGATTGCTTTTTGTGTATTCGACCTAACAAGTGGTATCAGAGCCTAATCTGTTACTTTATTACAGTTAAAGATCCAAACACAAGAGTAATCAATGGCAGAGATACCTCCACCATCTGAGAAAGCCCCTACTACTGTTAGTAGGTATGAGACAATAAGGGTTCCTATACTTAGGCCATCAGAGTATGCAATTTGGAAGGTGAAAATGACCATGTTTCTGGAGGCTACAGATCCAGAATACCTTGATAGAATATATGAAGGTCCTCACAAACCAACAAAATTATCTGCTGCTGCTGCTGGTGAGGAATCAAAGGTCATTCCAAAGGAAAAGAAAGATCTAACTGCTGAGGATCTTTCATCTATTGCAAAGGATGTAAAAGTGAGACATTTACTTCACAGTGCATTAGACAATGTTATGTCTAATAAAGTGATTAACTGCACAACAGCAAAGGAAATATGGGATGCACTTGAGGTTAGGTGTCAAGGAACTCCTGCAATCAAGAAAAACAGAAGAAACATACTCACTCAGGAGTATGAGCACTTTGAGGCAAAGTCTGATGAAACCATGACAGAAACATTTGACAGATTCTGTAAACTGCTCAATGATTTGTCATTGGTTAACAAAGAGTATGATTTAGAAGACTCAAATCTCAAGTTTCTTCTTTCTCTACCTGAAAAGTGGGATGTGAAAACAACCACTATAAGAGATAATTATGAACTTGGTGAAACAGAAATTGATGAAATTTATGGGCTGCTCAAAACTCATGAATTGGAATTAGAGCAGAGAAACAAAAGATCTAGTAGAAAGTCAAAGTCTGTTGCTCTTAAGATTGAGGAGAAACCATCAAAGAAGGAGGCATCAAGGAGAAAGGAAAAAGGGAAAGCCTTAGTCATACATTCAGAGAATGAGTCATCAAACACTGATGTTGACTCAAACACAGATGAATCATCTGATTCTGAAGATGATGAGGAGATGATGCAAATGGCTGCATTGATGGTAAAGACCTTCAAGAAGATGGGATACAAGAACTTCAAGAAGGGAAAGAGATTCTCCAGGGACTACTCAAAGTCTGACAAGAAGAATTTCAAGAAATCTGAGGGAAAGGACTTCAAATCTGGTAAGAAAAATAAGTCTGAAATTCAATGCTACAAGTGTAAGGAGATGGGTCACTATGCTCCTGAGTGCAAGAAGGGTAAAACTGAAAAGGCACTCTACACCAAAGGCAGAGATTGGGCAGACACTTCAGATTCAGATGAGGAAGTCAACTATGCTCTCATGGCTACTACTCAGACTGAAAATGATGATCTTAAGGTACCCCCAACTACCTATGCTTATAACACTGATAATATAACTGAACTGAGAATTTATCTTAAAGCATTGCATATCAGTTATAGGGATCAGACTTTAGAAAATGAGAGGATAAAGTCTGAGTGTTCTCAACTTAAAGAGAGAAATAAACTTGTTGAGGAACAGCTAGAGAACATGAATAAAATTCAGAAAGAGAGAGATGATGCAGTGTTTATTGAACAGGAGTTGCTAGGAAAGTATAAGCAACTAGAATCAGAATTGGAGGATACTAAACACATCATTAAAACTTGGACACACTCTGGTAAAGACACTCAAGAAGTGTTTCAGTCAGACACAGTAGGTCTAGGTTACTCTGAGGGAGATGAACTTAGATTTGAAAATCAGGTAAAAGTTAGACCACATCGTTCATCTGAAGGTAATGTCATGGGAACAGGTGGACTTAAGACTGAAGCACAGAAAAAGGCTGTTAAAGAGTCATATGCTATTGTTAAAGAGGCTAACATTGGTTTAATGACAGATAAATAACTCAAGCATAAGCTTAAGGAAATAAAGTCTGTCAACAAACAGAGAATGCCTAAGAAAAACAGAAATGGAAAGGTAGGCATAACCTCAGGAATTAAGCCAATGCTTGCTTCATTAGCTCCTAGAAAAACATGCTTTAATTGTGGTAGCACTAATCATCTTGCTAGTTTCTGCAGTAAGAATAAGAACATTAATTCTTTACCCTCTAAAACTGCAGTAAAGAGTGATTATGTGAGAACTAGACCACAGACTTTATGCAAACACTGTGGAAGTACATGGCATTCTATTTACACTTGCAGAGATTATCATGCTATTTACTATAATTACTATGAACCCAAACCAAATTTGAAATGGGTTAAAGTAAACTCTGCAAATGTAAACTCTGAAAAAGTTAGCTTAAACTCTGATAATGTGAATTCCGCTGCAAAAGCTAACAGAATTAAGAAAGCCAAAGGATCCAAGCAAGTCTGGATCCTTAAAACTAATAATCAGTGATTGTTTGTGATTGCAGGGCAACAGGGTTAGTACCCTAGTCGTGGACAGTGGATGTTCAGGACACATGACAGGAAATAAAGCCCTGCTATCAGAGTTTGAGGAGAAGGCTGGCCCAGAAGTTTCCTATGGAGATGGCAACATAGGACATACACTGGGATATGGCAATATTAATCTTGGAAATGTCATCATCACAAATGTAGCTCTGGTTCCAGGACTCAAGCATGATCTGCTATCTGTGAGTCAAATCTGTGACAGAGGATATCATGTAGATTTTCAGCCTGAATATTGTCAAGTGATCAGCAAATCTACAGGGAAAGTTGCTCTAGTTGGAAACAGACACAATAACATCTATGAAATTAAATTGTCAACAAACACTGATGGCAAAGCAGTGTGTCTGTCAACAAGAATGTCCAGTGAAGAGAGTTGGAAGTGGCACAAGAAACTCTCTCATTTGAACCTGAACAACATCAATGAGCTAATAAAGAATGATCTTGTGAGAGGTTTACCAAAGTCCTTGTTGAATGTAGAAGGCCTGTGTGATTCTTGTCAAAAGGCCAAACAGAGAAAAGCCACCTTCAAAAGCAAATCTGAGTCTTCAATTGTTGATCCTTATCATCTACTACATGTTGATCTTTTTGGTCCAGTGAATGTGATGTCTCTTGGAAAGAAGAAATATGCTCTAGTCATTGTTGATGAATATACCAGGTACACATGGGTATATTTTCTTGCAAAGAAGGTTGAAACTGCATTAACACTGACAGAACATATATTACAACTGGAAAAAGGGTCAGAAAATCAAGTGAAGATCATCAGAAGTGACAATGGAACTGAGTTCAGGAATTCATCAATGGAAGAATTTTGCAAGAGTAAAGGGATAAAACAAGAGTTTTCTGTACCTGGCACTCCACAACAAAATGGTGTAGTGGAGAGGAAGAACAGAACCTTGATAGAAGCTGCCAGAACCATGCTAGATGAAGCAAAGTTGCCAACATATTTCTGGGCAGAAGCAGTTCAAACTGCTTGTTTTACTCAAAATGCAACACTGATCAACAAGCATGGTAAAACACCATATGAAATGGTGAAGAAGAAAAAGCCAAATCTAAAATATTTTCATATTTTTGGATGCAAGTGCTTTGTGTTGAAGACTCATCCTGAACAGTTGACCAAATTTGACCTAAAGGCAGATGAAGGAATTTTTGTTGGCTATCCACTGTCAACAAAGGCATTCAGAGTTTATAATCTGAGAACTAGAGTGATCATGGAATCAATTCATGTGTCATTTGATGACAAGAAAATAACTGGACTTGAAGATGTAAATGAACATGATCAACTGCACTTTGAAAATGAAGATTTATTCTCTGAAAAAGTAAACTCTGATCAGACTGATTTGACAAACTCTGTTGATCTAAACTCTGAACCTCTACTGGTAAATACTGAAGAAACTCTTCAATCAGAAACAAGGGAAGAACCAGTTGAGGGGGAGCATGAAGAATCACATCAAAGTGAAAATTCAAACACTGAAAGTGACTCAGTTGATAATTTTGAATCAAACTCTGTTGATTCAAACTCTGTTGATAATTCTGAGAAGTCACATTCAGGGGGAGCATCAGAAAATGAAGAAAGGCACCAAGAAAATCAGGAGAGCATGGATCAAGGGGGAGGATCACATGGTGACAGAAGCAATCTGCCTTCTGCAAGAAAATGGACTAAATCTCACACACCTGATTTGATTATTGGTGATCCAGATGCAAAAGTAAGGACAAGAAGTGCAACAACAAATGAATGTCTGTTTCATGCATTCTTGTCACAAACTGAGCCAAAGAGAGTGGAAGAAGCTCTTAAAGATGCTGACTGGATAACAGCAATGCAAGAAGAGCTAAATGAATTTGAAAGAAATGAAGTGTGGACACTTGTACCAAGGCCCAAGAACAGATCCATTGTTGGTACTAAATGGGTTTTCAGGAATAAAACTGACAGTGAGGGTGTTATCACAAGGAACAAGGCAAGACTGGTTGCAAAAGGCTATTCACAACAGGAGGGAATAGACTATGATGAAACATTTGCTCCAGTGGCAAGATTGGAGGCAATTAGAATCTTTCTTGCATATGCCTCTCATATGAAATTCAAAGTGTTTCAGATGGATGTAAAAAGTGCATTTTTGAATGGAAAACTTGAAGAAGAAGTGTTTGTGGAACAACCACCAGGGTTTGTAGATCCAAAATATCCAGACTATGTCTACAGGTTAGACAAGGCACTCTATGGACTTAAGCAGGCACCAAGGGCATGGTATGAAACCCTTGCCAAATTTCTACTAGAAAGTGGATTTCACAGAGGTACTATTGACAAAACTCTGTTTTACTTCCAAACTGGTAGTGACTTGCTTTTAGTACAGATATATGTAGATGACATCATTTTTGGATCTACTAATGATAAACTCTGTAAGAAGTTTGTCAAACTCATGCAGTCAAGATATCAAATGAGTATGATGGGAGAGCTTAGTTATTTTCTAGGCTTACAGGTAAAGCAAACAGATGATGGAATTTTTATAAATCAAGCAAAATATACCAGAAACCTTCTCAAGAAATTTGGTATGCTTGATTGTTCATCTGCAACAACTCCCATGGCAACTGCAACAAAATTGGACAAAGATGCAGGGTCATCAGTAGATATGACAAGTTACAGAGGAATGATTGGTTCTTTACTCTATTTGACAGCTAGCAGACCTGATATTATGTATGCAACTTGTTTGTGTGCAAGGTTCCAGGCAGATCCAAGAGAACCACATTTAACAGCAGTAAAAAGGATATTTAAGTACCTCAAGGGCACTATGACTTTGGGGCTGTGGTATCCAAGAGAATCAGAGTTTAAACTACTTGGTTATTCAGATGCAGACTTTGCAGGATGTAAGATAGACAGAAAAAGCACCAGTGGAAGTTGTCAATTTCTGGGTGGCAGACTTGTTTCCTGGTACAGCAAGAAACAGAAGTCAATATCTACATCTACAGCTAAAGCAGAGTATATTGCTGCTGGTAGCTGCTGTGCACAGATTTTATGGATGAAGAATCAACTGCTGGATTATGGATTAAGGTATACCAAGATACCTATTTACTGTGATAATCAAAGTGCTATTGCAATGACAGGTAATCCAGTACAACATTCAATGACAAAGCACATCAGCATAAGGTATCATTTCATCAGAGAGCATGTAGAGGAAGGCAACATTGAGCTTCACTTTGTGTCTACAGAACAACAACTTGCAGATATCTTCACCAAGCCATTGAGTGAAGCTACATTTACAAGACTGGTCAATGAACTAGGGATGGTATCTAGTTTTGACTAGAAATGTTGGTTAGACTCAAGAACTTATTTCTAAAATATGTTGCTCATGTTTCTGCAAATTATTAAGTGCTATGTGAATCTTAGTATTAAACTCTGTTCTGCATGCTTATGTTTAAAACTTGTTAAACTCTGTAAGCATGTCTGTCTGTTAAACACTGTTAACATGTTAGATACACTCAGTGAATTCAGAATTGATTATTGTCTGAATGAAAACACCAATGAAGAAAAATGTATGAAGCATGATTCTCAGTAAATAAATCATGATTCTTTCTGAGTCACTGTAATCTAATCAGACTTTGTGCAGTAAATCAACACAGCATGATACTGTTTCATATTTATAGCATCTCTTAGTTTATTCAGTCCTAAACTCTCAGTCTATGAATATTGTGTGCATTGCCTCTCATAAATAATTTTGGTTATTGATGAACTCTAAACTCTGATTAGTGACATTCTGTTTCCAAAGGTATGGTTCATGATGATTCCTTGTTTGTACTTGTGAAAACCATAAAACTTGAGATGTGTCATTGATTAGTTTGGTGAGTTCAGATTCATGTATACACCCTGTGAGAGGTTGAGCCAAATCAGTGATTGATACATTTTCTATCAATCAGTATTTATTGTTGTGTGATATTCATTAGGTAGTATGTTTCTCTAGAACTTGTATTAAACCATTTTGAGACTACATGATATGTGTGTGCATGAAAATGATAAAGGCAATAGGATTTACCATTTTTCTTTAAACACTGTTCAAAATTCTTTTGAACTCTCTTCAAACACTGTATAAACACTGTTCATAAATTCCTTCCTTAGTAAACCCCTTTCAGCCTAATTAACTGCTCATTTTTCTTATACTCTGAAGTATTAAGAGCAGTTATATTTTTTTTCTTCTCAAGCAGATGAGTATTTTTCAAGAAAAGAAAAGTCTACTCAGTATATATGCTAAATAAAAAAAAAATAAAAAAAAAAATAAAAAAAATAAAAAAAAAGAGAGAAAAAGGCATATATACTGATCTTGTACAAATATGTACTAACAGTGAGACTGAACACTTTGGTCTATTGAAATGTTCAGCTTGATATTCACTTATGAATAAAACATCTTTTTCATCTGTTTGATCTTATCTCATTCCAACCCTGAATAAAGTCCTTTTGATTTGTGCATACATGTATACAAAGTAGTGTAGAATTGGTGGACATTCAAGCATATGGTAGATTCTGCTATTTCTGATTGAATGTGAGTGTAAACACTTCACCTAAACACTTGTGTGCTTTGAGAGTTTGTGAGGTTATCAAATTCATGACTGTTATTCACTGAATGATACTCTGATTTCTATCTCTTGATATTTTTGTCTTTAAAGACTGTGTGCTTACTTGGATAATCATGGACATCAAAGGGAATAGAAGTTTTCAGATTTCTGTATTACAGTAACTACAGAGTTTAGCATTCATCAAACAATCAATGTTTAATATGAGAGTTTGTGCATTCAGTGTTTATTGATTTTTGTTATGGATTTTATGAAATATTAGATGCTCTAAAAATTGATTTCAGTAAACTCTGCTTCACACACACTGATACTCACAACTGTGCAATTTTTGAAAGGGTTTTAGTGATAAAGTTGGAAAATTGATAAACATTGTTGAGTTGTGTTAAGTACTCTAAGGTACAGTTTCATTTAGATGATTTGATTATTTTGAAGTAATTGAGGTAGTTGACAACTGTTAATTAGTGTAAGTGTCGTGATTATAGGAATGACAGCGGTAATTATTAAGTGCTCCATTGGTTGTTTGACACGTGTCCCATGATAGTGTCCCACTCACACATTACTCTACAACAGTTGCGCGCTTTTACTAAATAAACGATTGAGTTTTAATTTTACTCTAATCGTCTTTAGTCTCTCACTCCATATCGATTCACATTCACCCACTCACAGTTACTTGCATACTCATTCACTTTCAAATTTCTCATATACTCTCATTCACCTTTTGATAAACACTTACAGTGCATACACATCTTTTCTCTAAATCTCTTCGTATCATATCTTACTAATGGCAACTAAAGCGTTTGATGCAGCAGGGTTAGTTTTTCTTCCTAGCAACTATGCAGCACCACTGGAGAATGCAAATGCTCCAGAGGCGTTTCATTTGTTCCAAAACTTCTTGAAAGATTCTGAAATAGGGAAGGCTTTAACTGCACCACCAACACTATCTGCTTCACAAATTGCCGCCTTCTGGACAAACTCTGTATATGATGATGGAGAAGAGTCTGGCACTCCCACAATCACTTTCACTCATGATGAATCAGAGTATATCATTACTCCAACTACTGTTAGGGATGCTCTGGATTTTGAGACACACTCTTCTTACAGTGTTGTTGGTCATGATCGCTTGAGGACAATGTTGGAGCAAATTGGATGTGCAGGAAACTTGAATAAGATAGGGTCTTTGAGACGGCCAAGTTTGAGAAAGGAATGGAGTTTCTTTTTCGATTGTATAACAAGGGCTTTTGGAAAGAAGACAACAAACTGGGATGCACTTCCTCTGGATACTCTCCAAATTGGTCATGCTCTACTCTATGGAGGTAACTTCGATTTTGGTAGACTAGTACTAATGAACTTGGGAGAGCGTTTGTCTGAGACTACTACTGTCTATTTTGCTCGTTTTTGTCAATTGCTATTTACTGCCTGTGTGCCTAACATTCCAATTGATGAAGCTGATGTTATTCAGCCTTTTCAAGTTGCTAAGAGAATGTTTTCTGATTTGACAAACAAAGATGTCACTAAACAGCAAATACCTGAGATGTTTATGCCTTTAGCCTTACAGAACTATGTAAACCAACCACAAGATCCTCAATCACCACAACAAATGCCTGAACCATTAGACACCATAAACTCTGAACCAACACCCACAACACCCACAACCACTGTACCTACTACATCTCATCAACCACAACCAGAAACCTTAAACTCTTCACCAATAAACTCTCCAACAATAAACTCTCCACCATTAAACACTGAAACATTAAACACTGAACCATTAGACACTGAAACTTTAAACTCTGAGCTAGCACCTACTGAAACAGTCAAAACCAAGCCAAAAAGAAAGAAACATACTGCCCAAAACACTAAACATTCAAAGGCTAAACAGACACAACCTGGAGCTGTTTATACAAGAAGAATGAAACAAAAGGCAAACAGACCTTCATTTTCACCACCTAAAGAGAGCTCCAGTGAAGATGAAGAGGAGACTGTAGTGCATCAAGTCAAGAGAAGGAGATTAGTTCTTTCAGAGTCTGATGATGAGCAAATTATTGAAGCTCCAGAGGTGGTTTCTCAGCAAACACCTACTGTTGAGGATGAAGAAAATGTTTCTATACCTGCAGAGGTTGAAATGCCTGCAGAGGATATTGTGGCTGACAAAGTTCAAATACCTGCAGAGGTTGAAATGCCTGCAGAGGATATTGTTAATGATGAAATACCTACAGAGGATAAAATGCCTGTAGAAGAGGATAACAGAGATGGTTTTTCACCAATGGATAATATTTTTGACACATTTGAACCATTCTCTGATCCTATCTCACCTATTGTTCATACTGAAGCTCCTGGTGTAGCTGATGAGCTTGCAGTAAAAGTTCCTGAAGCTGAAGCATCACACACAGAGCTAGTATCTTCTCCAATTCAAGACAAGGGTGATGAAGTTGATCAGGCAACTAAGGAGAATTCTGAATCTATGCCTGTTGAAGCTACAAAGGCAAACTCTGTTGCAGAGCCTGTGCAACATGAAGAGACTATTGAAAAGGTTGCAGAAGTTGTTACAGAAACTGTGGCTGACACAGCTCAGCACAGTGGTTCTTTAAAAGATGCTCAAGCTAAAGATGCAAGTGCTGAAGATGAATTTGACAGCAGTGCAAACTCTGATTCATTTGTGAGTGCACCTGCACAGACTGATAATAAGCATAAATCTTTTGATCAGCCTTGTCCATCTCATGCAATTGAAGAAGAGTATCTTGCTAAATCTGCTGCCAATTGGTATAAACAAGACTGTATTTTTCCAAAAGGGAGAGCAGCTGATTTTGTTAAGCAGACTGCTAGTCAAATTTCAAATCCAGAGATTTTATCATGCTTAAAAGCAACAGTGGTACAAGTTAAAACTCTGGAGGGAAATTTTTCTGATACAAAACAAGAAATTGCTTCCTTGAAGACTGAGATTCAGTCAAGAGAAATGAAGATGGAAAGAGAGTCCAAAATAAAAGCTGCACAGCTATCCAAAGTTCAAGACACTCTCTTTGCCAGGCTAGGAAAAGTTGAAGAAAATCAAACTGCTTTGTTTTCTAAGGTGGATTCCATTGCTAACTCTTTAGAGCTCATTACATCCATACTCATTCCTGATGATGTCAAAAAGGGGGAGAGAGTTGCTAAGTCTAAATGCAAAGTTTCTCAAACTCTGACTCAAAAGGATGATGCTGGAGATGGAGGGGCAAGTGATAAGAGTAAGGTGTTAAACTCTGAAAAGCAAACTCTGAGATCTGGCAAATCTTTTAAATCACAGTCTGTTGGAATAAACACTGAAACTCAAGGTACTTCAAAGACCAAGAGTTTGGAATTAATATCAGATCCAAAGACTGATGAGGAGTTAGCTGTTAAGCTTTTCATGGAAGAGAATGCAGAGGGAGTTACTTTAGAAGATGCTAAAGCTGAAGAGAAGAGTTTACAAGAAAAGCATTTGAAAGTTCTAAAGTCTGAAAAAGCAAAGAAGAATGTGAAAGCTGCTAAAACTGCAAAGCCTGTTCTTAAAGGCATTGAAATCAAAGAGAAATTAACTGGCATTGAAGGAGAAGAAAAAGAAGAAGAAGATAAAGAAAAGTTGATCAAAAAGTCTTCTCTTGATGCTAAATTGAAGTTAAAAGGGGTAATGAATGAGGAGAACAAAGGCAAAATGATTGTTACAACCTCTGTTGCCACACAAGTTGTACAACCACAAAGTAAACTCTTACCTGGTTTTTCAAGGCCAAAGATTCCAGTGCAAGAAGAAGCAGGAGTGACTGGTGATTATCAACATAATGTTGCATGTTCAGGAAAGCCACCAGGGAGAAATACTTCTGGATTAGGTTCAACAAGAGATTTGAGATTTAGTAACAGTCCAAGAGATCCCTCTGCACTTGTATCTCTTGGTTCTGGTATTACTCAAGAAAATCTAGACAAGCTGGAGTCAGTTCAGGTAGTTCGTCAAAGAAGCTTAGACATTCACTTTCTGTTATACTTTATGGCAGATGGGTCAGTGTATAGAGTGAATGAAGAAGCAATCAAGCTAAAATTATTTGAGGAACTTCAGTATGTCCTGCATATCTTCAGAGTTAGAAATCGTAGAACACAGCTTATTGCTAATTCTATAAGGGAATATATGAAGAAAGCTAAAGTGGTTACAGGAACAAAGTCTGCTGAAAAGTATGTTCCTAAATACAGAGATTGGAATGGCAATCTGATTGAAATGGAGAAGGGAACTACAAAGCTGAAAACAGATCTTGGAATTACAGTTCTGGATTTCAATGTAAAGTCTGAAGAAGTGAAGTACATCAGGTTGGGAAATGAGATGAGAAGAAACAAGATCTATGATCTCAGAGCTGCTATTTTTCAAACTGATGAGAATGATCCAGATTTGAAAAAAATTAAGGAAGCTATGGAGATTGAACTTGAACATACTGAGAGAAGGTTGTTGATTGATTATCTCAGAACAGCTCCAGATCTTGAGGAAGTTAGGTAGACAAAAGTCGTAAGTTTGTTAAGTAATAGCTTAAACTCTGTTTGTATATTAAACACTGTAAAACTTTGTATTTGTTTTGACATCATCATTTACTGTAAACTTGTACATTTTTGCTAATGGACAAGTTGGGGGAGATTGTTAGAAATGATTGATGAGAACAGTGTTTGGAAGCTATAGTGACAAAATAGAGTTTAGCTGGAAGCAGTCAGAGTTTAGTTAAACACTGACTGGAAGCGCAACAGAGATTGGTAAACTCTGTAGCGGTATTGTCTGAAGAGTCAACATCGTTTAAAGGTTGATGCAAGATAAGTATGGAAGCAATATCTTTGAAGATTGGAAAGCTGTCAAAGAGATTGAGTTGACTTGGAAGACTGGAGCAATCGTGATTGATATCAATTGTATAGCTTGATTATAGGAGAATCAGTTACTGATTGTACGAAGCTGTATGTTCTATAAATACAGTTAGGTTAACCCTAGAAGGGTAGTCGAACATTGAGAAATTCATTGATTGTAACCTAAGCAGCTCTCTGTGATATTTACATCACTGAGAGAGGAATTGTTAATTCCAAACAGTTTTAAATTGTTAAACAGTGTGTTCTTGTTAAGTTACTCATACAGTATTTGATTGCTTTTTGTGTATTCGACCTAACAGATGCGCTCTCCATCACCACATTCTTTTGAAGCTCTAGTGCAATCCTCTTAGATTTGATGGTTGCAGCTTCCCGAACTATGAAGTCATCAATCCACTTGATAGTATCTTGGTCAAAGGAAGCTCTTGAGGAGGGGAGGATGTGCAAGATAGGAAGTTTCAACTGGTGACTCCTTGAAGGATGGATTATTTTGAAGAAGGAGCCCCTATTGTTGAACATCCTATGGAGAAGTTCGTGATTGTAGGATGCCGGCTGTTCAGGAGAAAGCGACCCCTCACCCACATTGGTCAGGGCGCGCCCTCAGTGAAATCTAACGTGATAGAGAGGCTTCCTAGAGAAAATAGAGATTTTGCTAGCTTGAAGAAATGCTTGGTGACGACAATCTAAGGATGGTATTCCTTGAGCATCAGAAGAAAGAGAAGCACTTGGAATTGAGGACCTGTGATCCACAGCGCGTGCCCCCTGATTACAGGTCGAGGCCCCTTGACATGAACGAGCCCTTCCTTAAGATGGTGATCCATAGCGCGCGCCCCCTGATCACAGGTCGAGGCCCCTTGGATATGAACGAGCTCCTCCTCAAGATGATGCTGGAAGAAGTAGTTGAGACCATGAAGATTAGAGGATGAAGAAGTATCAATGAGAGAGGCGACTTCACAACAAAGAGGATGCGCCCTCAGGAGAAAGAGCTCCTCGTATCACTCAAATTCCTTCAAGTACTTCTAGTGAAGTGAGGGCGCGCCCTCCCTCTAAAGGAAAACATCAAGGAGGTTATCAGTGGAATCCACGACCTCAGGGGAATCCACAGATTGTAGGAAATCTACAAGCTTAAAGTCAAAAGGAACAAATTCAGATTCAAGAGGTAATTCTCACACTTCATGCCGGAGCTCCAGGAAATGCTCAGACGATAGCTAAACCTCCACCCTTGAGGGGTACTCAAACAATTGTGCCACCAAATGTTCAAAATATTCCACGTGTGAGGATTTTTAATGTCGACGACTTGAAGAGGCTTCTTTCTCACTTGGATGGAGGGATGATACCTTCTACGACACAAACTCCATCTCCATTTTCAACAGAGACCCTGTGGAATTCTTAGGATATTTTGACATTGAGATGGATGTTTACCAAGTAACTGACTTGGCTGGATGTCATCTGCTGGCAACAACTTTCAGTGAGAATGCTTAGCAATGGTTTCAAAAGCTTGGATCTGGAGTGATTACCTATTGGGAGATGATGAGGACTTTATTCTTAGCCAAGTTCTGAGCAGCAGTGAAGTATGCTCCTCCCATTACAACTCTGGCCAACATCAAGCAAAAAGAAGGCAAAAGTCTTCAATCTTACTTCAAAAGATTCAATGCAGAATTCGCTTTGGTTAGAGGAACGACCGATGAGACACTTAAGAGTTTCTTGATAACTGGTTTGCAAGTAGAGACGGATTTCTGGAAGTGTCTTCAAGAAAGGGATTCAACTATGTTGTTTGATGTTTTTGCACAAACTGAATCTTTTAAGATAGTGGAGTAATCCTTGGCGGAAAATTGAAAGATAGAAGCTCAGGGAACGCTAAGGGGATAATTACAAGTCCTGTATATCGTACCGGAATCGGTGCTAATGGAGTGAATGCAACTAGTATTGGAAGAGAGTGGGGAATTCCAGATACGTATTCTTATGATCAAAGGACAAATAATTACACTCTGTTGGCGGCTTCGATTGAACACATCTTTAAGGTAAACAAGAATAAAGGGCTTTTTAAGAAGCTGGTCCTCTATCTGCCTGGAAAAGCAAGGATAAAAAGAAGCAATGTGAGTACTATAGTCGACAAGTCACAATACTCATGAATGTCGTCAGCTGAAGGATGAAATTGAAGATCTGATCAAGGAAGGATACTTGACCGATTGGATTGTCAGAGAAGTCAAGAAGCATAAGGAGAATCCTGAGAAGAACGGAGGGCGCGCCCTCCGTGATGAGGACAAAAATATGGAGAAGAAATTTGTCAAGGAAGGAAGTGTACACATTATCTTTGGAGGACATCACTTGGGGGGTGATAGCAACAATGCTTTGGAGAGATATGCTCGAGAGGCAAGATATACCTCTCACCGATGTGAATAGCTTGGGGTTAAGACCGCCCAAATTGTTCAAGGGAGAATGTGCGGATATCACTTTCACCAAAGATAAAGCTAGATGGGTGTACCACCCACATAATAATGCCTTGGTTATGGATTGGCTCTAAGAACGTGCATCGGGTTTTTGTATACAATGGAAGTTCAGTGAATATTCTGTATTACGACACTTACAAGAAGTTGGGATTTCCAGAAAATGCATGGATTTATGGTTTTTCAGGAGAAGTTGTGAAGTGATCGATGCAATCAGGTTACCAGTAACTCTTGGAGAAGGTTCTCTCTCAGTAACTCGGATGATGGAATTCATGGTTTTGGATCAGGAGACAGCTCACAATGCCCTAGTAGGGCGCCCCCTTGTTGGAAGAAATAAAGGTTTCAGGAGAATAAAGGGATGGAGGGCGCGCCCTCATTGAAAGAAGTTCTGGAGGAATCATGAACAACATCAAGGTAGGAATTCAAGCTCATTATTTTATTCAGGAATCAGAGGATGGGGAGGCGTCCACCCAGAGGGCGCGCCCTCAGCATTAAAGGTGAAAATATCAAGGGAAGAAGAATGCTATTGGAAGGCTTGGTGAATGCCCTTGTCGAGGAAGACTTCCCTCTCAAAGAGGATGTGCCCTCCAAGGATGGTGCCATGGTTGAAGACACTCGAAATCTTGATTTTGATATTGATCCAAGATTGCCTCAACCGGTGGAAAAGACAGATTCAACAGAAGATACAATCTCAATTTTGGTGGATGTTGGAGATTCAAGTAAAATTTTGAAGATCGGTTCTTAGTTGAATTCTAAGTAGAGAAAGTTATAGCATTGAAGGAAGATCGAGGTGGATAGAATATTAAACGTTGGCTTGTTTAAATAATCCTACTACCAAAGTGATTGATCAGTTGGTAGATATATATAACAACAGGGCATGTTCTCTTGAGTTTCATGAACGCTTATTCGGGTTATAATCAGATTTCCATGTACGCGAGCACACTTCTTTCATCACAGATAGAGGATTATACTGCTACATTGGAATGCCTTTTGGCTTGATTAATGCCAAAGGAACTTGAGAAGACAATAGAAGTGTATGTGGATGACATCTGAAGGGGTCCGTACGCCATAATATCATACGGCGCGCCCTCTGTACATATATATATATATAGATGTAGGGCGAGCCCTGTGAGAGGTGATAAGTGGGTATTTTATCTACTTAGAACGTTTCCATTTAGCTTAAAACGATGGTTTGTACTCGAGTTGTGGTATTTTTGATCTCTTTTAAGGGTATTGTGCAGGGATATCAATCACAGGTGTTAGAGGAACGAAGCATAGCAATCGAAGTGCAAAACGGAGTCAAATTCAAGAAAAGGAAAAATTATGTTGCTGAACAGTAGGTACGGCGCCGCGTCGCCGTGTTTGTACTGGAGGACGGCGCCGCATCGCTGTTGAGAATGTCCTGGCGCCGCATCGCCGTAATTGTGCTTGAAGCTGGCGCCGCATCGCCGTCTCGTCTGACCCGGTTCCTGATTTGTTTTGGGTGAATTAAATAAAATAAAAAAAAAAACATTTCTTTTATGTACTAGCACCTGGAGGCCCATATAAGGGAAGAAAAGAAAACCCTAGAAGTGACAGCTTGTTTTTTTACGTACATAGTTTTCTTTTAGCACAAAGAGGGAAGGGAGAATATAGTTCCCAATTTTATTCTTGTATTCTTCCTAGTTTGTGGATGCTTAACCTTGTTGTATTCTTTAAAACCTTTGATATTTATCTCAGTCATTATTCGTTTCTTTCTATCATGTTTTCATTGGAACCCATGATGATGATTAGTTCGATCATGAACTAATTCGTTGTCATGGGGGTTTAGTGGACTTATTCATGAATTTTATGTGTTGAATCTTCTCGATGCCTATAGTGTGATTGATGTGATATCCTATCATGGTTGATTTTAATTCGTTATAGGAGAGTAGCTAACTCCTGTAATTGTGTGTTAATTCTTGTTGAAGCGAAAGTGGAAATAAGAGTTTAGAACTTGCCATGTTAGCGTAGGTTTATGCGTGATAATATCATTCGTAATTAGTGTCATAATTCTAATCGTTTTATGACGACTATGTGATCAATTGAATGCTTGCACCGCAACCATTATGTTTTATTCTTTATAGACATATGAAGACTTGGCATAATCGGGAGACTAAATGATTTCTATCTTTATTGTGGATATTGTTTAGGATGGTATTTGTGTAACGGAAGTTAGCTTATATCAGTTTTGTGTGTTCGATCAGGTGTTAATAATTCACATGAACAAGGCTAGAGATTTGGAGACTATAGATGGATTGTTTAAAGAAACTAAACTCCCATGTTTTATTTGCCTAAGTAATTCGACATAAATCTCAGTTCAAGCAGTTGATAATTAGTTATAATTCTTAGATAATTTTAGTGATAACAACAATCCACTTTATTATTTGTTTTAGCATCGGGGAATAATCATACATTGGTGAGTGAATTAGCTAGACATGACAACGAGTCCCTGTAGGAACGAACCTTATTTGCTATCTGTATTACTTGAGATCACGTGCACTTGCGTGTTGAGTTGGTCGTAACAAGTTTTTGGCGCCGCTGCCGGGGACGCGGTTTTAATTTGTTTAGTTTCAATATTTGCCATCAGTGGTCATTGAATTTCGGTGACTAGGACGTTTTCATAAAATTTCTTGTTGGTGAATTTCAGGTACTTGTTGAGAGTTTATGCGTACACGAGCTCGTGCACGTAGAGACGAACTAGCACGTACAGAAGAACTAGCTAGGAGAAGACTTGATTTCGGGTTAGAAGACAATCTTGAAGCAAAGGAAGTTATGGCAAATCAAGAACAAGCAGCGAAGGCTTTGAGTGAATTCTCTCAGCCGAAAGTGGAGGACATCCATACTAGTATTGTTCGCCCAGCTATAGGGTCTAACAATTTCGAGCTAAGGCCAAACATCATTCAGATGATTCAGAACACAGTCCAGTTTGGGGGTAGTCCTGCTGAAGATCCCAATGCTCATATTAGGGACTTCCTTGAGATCTGTGACACCTTCAAATTCAACGGAGTTACAGATGACGCAATCAGATTGAGGCTATTTCCCTTCTCTCTTAAGGATAAAGCCAAGAGTTGGTTACATTCTATGCCATCAGGCTCTATTACAACATGGGCAGACTGTGCTCAAAAGTTCTTGACCAAGTATTTCTCCATGGCGAAGACAGCAGCTTACAGGAATGCCATTTCTCAGTTTGCTCAGCATTCCCAGGAATCTTTGGGAGAAGCTTGGGAGAGGTACAAGGAGATATTGGCACGTTGTCCTCATCATGGAATGCCGGATTGGATGATAATCAGCAATTTCTATAACGGGTTGGGAGCTCAGTCCCGGCCTATGTTAGATGCAGCTTCTGGAGGTGCGCTATGGGCAAAAAGCTATGAGGATGCTTATAATCTGATTGAAATGATGTCGGCCAACGAGTTTCAGAATCCTACTCAACGCTTGCCACCTGCCAAAGTGGCCGGAGTTCTTGACTTGGATGCAGCTACTGCTATTGCTGCTCAACTCAAAGCGTTGACAATGAAGGTAGATTCCCTTTCTAATCTTGGTACTAACCAGGTTGCTATGGTGTGTGAATTGTGTGCAGGGGCATATGACACAAATATGTGTGCTATCTCAGCTGAATCCGCACAATTTGTTGGTAATTTTCAAAGATCTCAGCAACCAGTGCCACAATTTTATCATCCCAACAATCGGAATCATCCCAACTTCAGTTGGAGCAACAATCAGGGAGGTGCTCAGCAACCACATAATCAGCAGTTCAATGCAAGGCCAAGTAATCAGAACTATCAACCGCCACCTTATGCTCCAAGGCAACCATTCAATCCACCGGGGTTTCAACCATCTCAAGGAACTTCATTGAATCAGTCTGAGAAGTCGGAATTGGAAGAGCTTCGGATGATGTATAAGAGTCAGGCAGTGTCATTGAAAACTTTAGAGAATCAAATTGGTCAGCTAGCCAATGCTTTGTTGAACCGTCAACCAGGAACGCTTCCGAGTGACACAGAGGTGAATCCAGGCAAGAAAGATCAAAAGGAACAGGTTCAGGCAATAACATTACGATCAGGAAGAAGTCTACAAGGTCAGAACGAAGAAAAAGCAACCGAGGAAAAAAATGAAAATCCTGAGCAGGCCCTACGGCGCCGCGGCGCCGCCTCACAGTACAAAAACGGCGACGCGTCGCCGAGCCCTCTGGAGGAAAAATGTGAATTTTCAGTTGAGGTCGATTCTGGTTCTGATTTGCTTCCTAATGCTACTCCTTCAACTCCTATCATTCACAAGAGTGTTAATTCTCAAAAAGAAGTAGAAGATAAGGTGTTTCCACCTCCTCCATTCCCAAAACGAATTCAAAGGCAAAAGTTAGACAAGCAATTCGCTAAGTTCTTGGATGTATTCAAGAAGCTGCAGATTAACATACCATTTGCGGAGGCTCTTGAGCAAATGCCGAGCTATGCGAAGTTCATGAAGGGTATTCTCTCGAAGAAATTGAAACTTGAGGAGTTAGAGACTGTTGCCTTGACGGAGGAATGTAGTGCCATCTTGCAACAAAAGTTGCCTCCTAAGTTGAAGGATCCGGGAAGCTTCACCATTCCATGCACTATTGGAGACATCTCATTCAGCAAATGTTTGTGTGATTTGGGTGCAAGTATTAATCTCATGCCCTTATCAGTTTTCATGCAACTTGGTCTTCCAGAGCCAAAGCCCACTACCATGACTCTACAACTTGCTGACCGTTCTGTTACTTATCCGCGAGGGATAGTTGAGGATGTTTTGGTGAAGGTCGACAAGCTTATCTTTCCAGCCGACTTTGTTATTCTTGACTTCGAGGAAGACAAGAAGATCCCTATCATCTTGGGACGACCATTCTTGGCGACGGGCCGAACTCTTATCGATGTCCAAAAGGGGGAACTCACTATGAGGGTGCACGATCAAGATGTCACTTTTAATGTTTTCAATGCAATGAAGTTTCCAACTGACGATGAAGAGTGTTTCAAAATTGATATGGTCGACAAGGTGGTTAACCCTGCAACTCAACACTTGATAAAAGCTGATGTGTTGGAAAGAGTTCTTTCTAATGACTTGGAGGTTGAGACCGAAGAGGATGAAGAACAATTGCAATATCTTACTGCATCACCATGGAAGAAGTTTCAAAGTTCTTTTGAATCATTGGGGTTGTCAGAATTGAAAAAGTCTCATGTTAGACTTAAGCCATCCATCGAGGAAGCACCTACATTGGAACTTAAGCCATTGCCTGAACATTTAAGGTATGCCTATCTTGGTGATTCTTCTACCTTACCTGTTATTATATCTTCTCAGCTTTCAGGAATAGAAGAGGAAAAACTATTGCGAATCTTAAGGGAATCCAAATCAGCCATTGGGTGGACTATAGCAGACATCAAGGGTATCAGTCCGTCGTACTGCATGCACAAAATTCCTTTGGTAGAGGGAGCTAACCCTACAGTTGATAATCAAAGGAGACTGAATCCTGTCATGAAAGAAGTTGTGAAAAAGGAAATTCTTAAATGGCTTGACGCGGGCATTATCTACCCAATTTCTGATAGCTCTTGGGTGAGTCCGGTACAGTGTGTGCCTAAGAAGGGGGGCATGACAGTGGTGACTAATGAGAAGAACGAGCTCATTCCTACGCGAACAGTTACGGGTTGGAGGATTTGCATGGATTATCGGAAATTGAACAAGGCCACTCGGAAAGATCATTTCCCACTTCCATTCATTGATCAGATGCTCGACAGATTGGCTGGACATCAGTACTATTGCTTGCTTGATGGGTATTCTGGGTACAATCAGATTTGTATAGCACCCGAGGATCAGGAGAAGACTACATTCACTTGTCCATTTGGCACATTCGCATTCAGACGTGTTTCTTTCGGGTTGTGTGGTGCACCAGCTACATTTCAAAGGTGCATGATGGCCATCTTCTCTGACATGATTGGAATCAATGTGGAGGTATTCATGGACGACTTCTCAGTCTTTGGGGATTCTTTTGATGAGTGCTTGGAAAACTTGAGTTTGGTTCTAAAACGTTGTGTGGAGACGAATCTTGTTCTAAATTGGGAAAAGTGCCATTTCATGGTGCAAGAAGGTGTCATTCTGGGACACAAGGTGTCGTGTAAAGGTTTGGAAGTTGACAAAGCAAAGGTGGAGACTATTGAGAACCTTCCTGCCCCTGTCTCAGTCAATGGTATTCGCAGCTTTCTTGGTCATGCGGGATTCTACAGGCGCTTCATAAAGGATTTCTCAAAAATTTCTAAGCCGTTATGCAATCTTTTGGAGAAAGATGTGCCATTCAAGTTTGATGAGGCTTGTTCACATGCGTTCGAGATCTTGAAGAAGAAACTAATTTCTGCTCCAGTTATTACAGCTCCTGATTGGAGTCAACCATTTGCTTTGATGTGTGATGCCAGCGATTATGCACTTGGGGCCGTTCTAGGCCAAAGGAAAGAAAAAGTGTTCCACGTTATTTACTATGCAAGTAAAACACTAACTGATGCTCAGTTGAACTACACGACCACTGAGAAGGAACTACTTGCTATTGTCTACGGGTTTGAAAAGTTTCGCTCTTATCTGCTTGGTACAAAGGTGACAGTTTATACGGATCATGCTGCCATTCGCTATCTTCTTGCGAAGAAAGACTCTAAGCCAAGGTTGATTCGTTGGGTTCTTCTGTTACAAGAATTCGATGTGGAAATCAAGGATAGAAAAGGGACGGAGAATTAGGTAGCTGACCATCTCTCTAGATTGGAAGATCATGGCAAGTCACCTAAAGACAACACGGTCATTAATGAGTTCTTCCCTGATGAGCAATTATTCAAAGTGCAAGATGATGAACCATGGTTTGCAGACTTCGTGAATTATCTAGTAAGCAACATCATTCCACCTGAGCTCTCTCATGCTCAAAGGAAGAAATTTTTGCACGATGTCAAGCAATATATTTGGGATGAACCGTTTTTGTTCAAGCAAGGAGCTGATCAGATTATTAGGCGTTGTGTTCCTTACGGTGAGACCGAGGCTATTCTAAGTGATTTTCATGCTACAGCTTATGGAGGTCATTATGCGGGTGAGAAGACAGCCACACGTATTCTTCAAGCAGGGTTCTATTGGCCAACTCTATTCAAGGATGCTCATCAGTTTGTGTTGAGGTGCGATCGATGTCAGCGAGTTGGTAATATTTCTCGTAGGGACGAGATGCCTCTGAATGTCATGATGGAGGTAGAGATCTTTGACGTGTGGGGAATCGACTTCATGGGACCGTTCATTCCGTCATGTGGTAATCAATATATTCTTCTGGCCGTGGATTATGTGTCTAAGTGGGTGGAGGTAAAAGCACTTCCGACGAATGATGCTAAGGTGGTGCTTAATTTTCTCCACAAGAACATATTTACTCGATTTGGCACTCCACGAGTTATAATCAGTGATGAGGGTACGCATTTTTGCAATCGGAAGTTTACATCTCTGATGGCACGCTATAACATCAATCATCGAGTTGCTACAGCTTATCATCCTCAAACCAATGGGCAAGCCGAGGTCTCTAATCGCGAAATTAAACGGATTCTTGAGAAGGTAGTTAGTCCTTCTAGGAAGGATTGGGCATTGAAGCTGGATGAAGCAGTGTGGGCTTATCGGACAGCCTATAAAACACCGTTGGGAATGTCACCGTTTCAACTAGTGTATGGGAAAGCTTGCCATCTTCCAGCTGAGTTAGAGCACAAGGCATATTGGGCATTGAAGAAGCTGAATTTTGATCTTACAGCAGCAGGTGAGAGGCGTATGGTTCAGTTGAATGAAATGGACGAGTTCCGTTTGCAAGCTTATGAGAACAACAAACTCTACAAAGAGAAAGTAAAAAGGTGGCATGATCGTCGGTTGGTTCTTAAGACGTTTGTACCCGGACAATTGGTTTTGTTGTATAACTCTCGGCTTCGGTTATTTCCTGGGAAGTTGAAGTCACGTTGGTCAGGCCCATTCACAGTCAAAGCAGTTTTTCAACATGGGGCAGTGGAGATTTTTGATAAGTTACCGGAACAGTCGTTCAAGGTCAATGGTCAGCGGTTGAAACCATATTTTGGAGAGAAGTTGAATCGCGAAATTGAGACTGCGGTTCTAATTTGTGCAAATTAAGGAGATGGAGCTACGTCAAGCTAATGACGTAAAAAGAGCGCTTTGTGGGAGGCAACCCACTTGATAGGTATTTGTTGTATTCAGACTTAGGAGTTATAAAAAAAAAAATAATAAAATAAAAAATTTTTCAAAAGTGAGCAGGGCGCCGCGTCGCCGTTCCCCAGTGCAATTCTGGCGCCGCGTCGCCGTAGCCTCTGTCGAAAAAAAAAATAAATGTTGTAATTTTTGTTATAAGTTTATATATATACCCATATCCACCCCCAAATTTAACCCATCTCCTATACACATCCCTAACCCTAAATTTCTCCTATCTATACACTTATACACCTCCACCTATACATACACAATCCTTACAAATCTCAAACCCTATAAACACTCTTAATACATCCTTCATTCAATTCAATGGCATCCAAGCGACAAAGGGTGGTAATTGGTGGCGGTGAGGGTGCTAGTGGAAGTGCGGGTGGTGGTAGAAATCCTTCTTCTTCTTCTCCATCCGCTTTTGGGGGTGGCAATGGTGGACCGCAATTTATCTCTAATGAGGCTAGTGAGAGGTATATTGAATTGTTGGAGTGTCCTATTGCCCGTGAGAGGGGTCTTTTGCCTACTATGAATGATGGGAGGATGTTGGATAATATTCAAGAGAGAGGTTGGGAGCGCGTTTGTGAGATTCCGGAACCTGTTCCGATGTCTGTGGTTCGCGAGTTCTATGCGAATGCTAGTGTGGACAAGAATGGTATTAGCCGGGTTCGTGGAGTTCGGGTGGATTATCGGCCGAGGGCTATTCGTCGTGTTCTCGAGCTTCCGGGTATTGATAAGGCTCGAGAGGATTGGTCGGGGAAGACTCGTGATGGTGTGGATCTTCAGATGATTATTCAGCAGTTATGTGTTCCTGGTACTGAATGGAAGTTGAGTAGGGGCACTACTGAGCCCACTACGTTTGTATCGAAGGCCTTGAATCAATATGGGCGTACTTGGCACTCGTTCATCTGTGCCAACCTCATCCCTACTAGGCATTCGAGTGAGGTGACGGTTGAGCGGGCTATTCTGTTGTATGCTATATGCAGTAGAGAGTTCGTGGATGTGGCTAGTTTGATACATCAGGGTATTCTACGGTTTATGCAAGGGAGTTCTACTGCGGCGATGCCTTATGGTTCGGTCATTGCTAGGTTGGCTAGTTTTCATGGTGCTGTTTGGTCAGAGGCGGAGGCGGTGCAGCAGCCACAGGCAGTGCTAGATCATCAGAGTATAGAGCGGCTGGCTGTGTGGGATGGTGGTTATGCCGATGATTGGGGCCTTGGGTATGTAGCGCTGGAGGAGCAGCCGGAGCAGTAGCAGCACGAGGAGCCTAGAGATTTTGTTGATCAGAGGCAGTATAGGCGTTTGATGAGGCGTATTGACGCAGTGCACGATGTGCAGATGGGTTTTGCAGCAGATTTTAGTCAGTTTGCACAGGCTTTGAGCACAGCTTTCCGTGCTAGTGGAGTGGACGTGACTTTTTCGCCGTTTGGAGCAGGAGCTGGCGCTGTCTATCCGCCACCGGACACTCCCGATGGGAGTGCTTCGGACGACGAGTAGGTATGCCTTGCACTCTTTTGATTCTTACCTTCAATGTGGACATTGCAATTTTTAAGTTTGGGGGTGGGGATTAAAGGTGCATTTGTATTAGTTGTATAAAAGATGTGTTGCATGTCATGTTAGGAGCATAATTGCATGTTAGTGTAGAGCATTTTTGTTTTGTTTTTATGTATGCCATATAGGACATTCTGTTTATTGTGATATTTATGTTCATATAGTTGCATTTGCATTGCATAGCATGCATTTTTCATAATCCCTTAGAACGAGCTAATTCTGATTGGTGGATAGATGTCTAATTGGGTGTGGTAATGATGAATAGAGGGTTGATTTATAGTTCCCATGGAATTGACTTGCATGTTACGGAAACAGAATCTTTTCACTAGTCTCATTAGGTGCTTTTGGGCTAGGTTAGGGTCATGCCTGTTTGGATGTTTGAGACTTAATCACTTGATTATAATTAGAATTTTCGTTATTCCCTTGATGGTGTAGGAGCAATAAAGTCTAAGTTTGGGGGACACCAAGGATTTCATGCTAGTGTTAATTTTGGTCAATAATGGCTAGGCGTCAAACGGCTAGTAGCCGGCTCATTTTTATATGAGTAGTCTAGGGTTGGAATTGAGAATTCTCGTTCCAGATTTTTGTTTTGTTTTTATGTATGCCATATAGGACATTCTGTTTATTGTGATATTTATGTTCATATAGTTGCATTTGCATTGCATAGCATGCATTTTTCATAATCCCTTAGAACGAGCTAATTTTGATTGGTGGATAGATGTCTAATTGGGTGTGGTAATGATGAATAGAGGGTTGATTTATAGTTCCCATGGAATTGACTTGCATGTTACGGAAACAGAATCTTTTCACTAGTCTCATTAGGTGCTTTTGGGCTAGGTTAGGGTCATGCCTGTTTGGATGTTTGAGACTTAATCACTTGATTATAATTAGAATTTTCGTTATTCCCTTGATGGTGTAGGAGCAATAAAGTCTAAGTTTGGGGGACACCAAGGATTTCATGCTAGTGTTAATTTTGGTCAATAATGGCTAGGCGTCAAACGGCTAGTAGCCGGCTCATTTTTATATGAGTAGTCTAGGGTTGGAATTGAGAATTCTCGTTCCAGATTGCATACATTAAAAAAAAAAAATGAAAAAAAAAGAAAAAAAATGAAAAAATGAAAGAAAAGAAAAAAAAAAGAGTCATGTAAATAATTTAAATGCAAAATTAACCAGAGTGAGCTCTTTAATACTCGAGTTATTAAGTCTGAGGGGACTTAGTCCTAGTGACCTAAGGCTTTTATAGTCTGGGATCCTGCTGACCTAACATTCGCTACATGGGTATTATTGTATAAGCCTTTTGGGGTCTCACTCATTGCACGGTTAAATAAGCATGCGTAGTGTATATAATATTTATAGTATTTAGTGTCGTAGTAATAAAGCATGAATTCTTGGTTAACTTGAATAAGGATGGTGGTGTTCCTAGATTATGAAGTGTCTACAGTCTATTCTGTTTATAAACCTGTGATTGTCTTGGTGAAGGATAGGTATGATTTTTGACCTAGTGTTGAGAGCATTTCTGATGAGCATTGCACACACACACGTTTCTGTTCATGTATTGTTAGTATACTGGGGCTTAGTCGAGCTCTATTCGGAATTAGTTGCATTCTTTGAGGCAGCTGGTTGCTAGTTGGTTTTGGTCAGTTTAAAGGGGATTGTTGCATTTTCATATAGTTGCATTCATGTAGTTAGTTGCATTGTTAGTTGCATTATTAGATGGATTTTGTGGGTACATTCACTATAGGCCCTCACGAGACCTTACTCGTCCACTAGGGCTGCCTAGGGGTTTAAAGGGCTTGTTGCATATGCTAAATGCAACCGTGATCACCTACGGAAGTGGTACTAGGTAGTTGTAAATATTTTGTTTGTTATGCTTGAGGACAAGCATCGGTTTAAGTTTGGGGGTGTGATAAGTGGGTATTTTATCTACTTAGAACGTTTCCATTTAGCTTAAAACGATGGTTTGTACTCGAGTTGTGGTATTTTTGATCTCTTTTAAGGGTATTGTGCAGGGATATCAATCACAGGTGTTAGAGGAACGAAGCATAGCAATCGAAGTGCAAAACGGAGTCAAATTCAAGAAAAGGAAAAATTATGTTGCTGAACAGTAGGTACGGCGCCGCGTCGCCGTGTTTGTACTGGAGGACGGCGCCGCATCGCTGTTGAGAATGTCCTGGCGCCGCATCGCCGTAATTGTGCTTGAAGCTGGCGCCGCATCGCCGTCTCGTCTGACCCGGTTCCTGATTTGTTTTGGGTGAATTAAATAAAATAAAAAAAAAACATTTCTTTTATGTACTAGCACCTGGAGGCCCATATAAGGGAAGAAAAGAAAACCCTAGAAGTGACAGCTTGTTTTTTTACGTACATAGTTTTCTTTTAGCACAAAGAGGGAAGGGAGAATATAGTTCCCAATTTTATTCTTGTATTCTTCCTAGTTTGTGGATGCTTAACCTTGGTGTATTCTTTAAAACCTTTGATATTTATCTCAGTCATTATTCGTTTCTTTCTATCATGTTTTCATTGGAACCCATGATGATGATTAGTTCGATCATGAACTAATTCGTTGTCATGGGGGTTTAGTGGACTTATTCATGAATTTTATGTGTTGAATCTTCTCGATGCCTATAGTGTGATTGATGTGATATCCTATCATGGTTGATTTTAATTCGTTATAGGAGAGTAGCTAACTCCTGTAATTGTGTGTTAATTCTTGTTGAAGCGAAAGTGGAAATAAGAGTTTAGAACTTGCCATGTTAGCGTAGGTTTATGCGTGATAATATCATTCGTAATTAGTGTCATAATTCTAATCGTTTTATGACGACTATGTGATCAATTGAATGCTTGCACCGCAACCATTATGTTTTATTCTTTATAGACATATGAAGACTTGGCATAATCGGGAGACTAAATGATTTCTATCTTTATTGTGGATATTTTTTAGGATGGTATTTGTGTAACGGAAGTTAGCTTATATCAGTTTTGTGTGTTCGATCAGGTGTTAATAATTCACATGAACAAGGCTAGAGATTTGGAGACTATAGATGGATTGTTTAAAGAAACTAAACTCCCATGTTTTATTTGCCTAAGTAATTCGACATAAATCTCAGTTCAAGCAGTTGATAATTAGTTATAATTCTTAGATAATTTTAGTGATAACAACAATCCACTTTATTATTTGTTTTAGCATCGGGGAATAATCATACATTGGTGAGTGAATTAGCTAGACAAGACAACGAGTCCCTGTAGGAACGAACCTTATTTGCTATCTGTATTACTTGAGATCACGTGCACTTGCGTGTTGAGTTGGTCGTAACAAGAGGTTTACACTTGTGCATACTATCTCTTGTTTCTTACGCCGAGTAAGCTCATGTAAGCTTAGAGATATGGTGCATTTGTGTTATTCCTCTGCGAAGAAGTTAAAACTAGAGTTGTCAAGGAGATAAAATTTTGGATTGAAGTATTGAAGGACGCGCTGTAAGAACCCAGATTTTTGGGTAGAATTAAAACTTATATTATATATTGATGTAAGAGTGAACAGTGGTTACAACTACAATGTAATACTGGCTTTAAAGAATGAATAATGAAAGGATATATATTCCAAGGTTATATGGCCTGAAGGATGCTATTGGGTGATAACTTAGATTAGAATAATCTATCTCCTAGAAAGTTAAGATAAGATTCCCTAGAGAGAAATAGATACCCTCATGTCATCCAAATCAATATCTATTATAAGCCCAGCGGTTCCGTAAAAAGGTTAAGGAACACTCGAGGGTGAACCAGGTTCATTTTCCTAATTATAGGAATTAAATAAAAATAAGTGATGAATAGTGATTTTGGTGGAATTTGGAATATTATTATAATAATGTTATACCCGGTATTCGGAACGGATTTCTGAGTTCGTATTAGTGATCCAGGAGGAAAATAAGTGTATGTAAAAGCTGTCGGATTCAGAAAAAGAGCACTTTTATTTTCTCCGAGATTTCCCTAGACACTGCAAGACTTAAGGATTTATAAAAGGGAATTAAGGAATTTAAATTCGAGAAGTATTAAGAAAGATGAAGAATAGTATTAGAATTATTAAGAAGGTTTTCGGTAAAACCCTAACTAGAAACGAATGAGTTATTCCCTCGAACGATCAACGAATTAAGCAATAAACGGACAAAGAAACAAGCAGAGGGAGCAAGAGTCTTGTGCAAGCTACTAGAAAATATCTAGTAACCAAACTAGAATCAAGGAACTAGCATCTTAGAGAATGCAACTAAGTACTTAGCAAGCAACTACCTAGTAAGCTCTAAACCACCATAAACTCAACACTTGTCATGGTGTTTCCTCATCCAACACTTCACAACTTCATTAAAGTAGCTTTATACAAAGATATTATGTGTAAGTGGATGAGAGTGGATGAGAATTAAATCATAGAAAATCAAACAAACCAAACAAAAACTCTCCCCCCTCAAGAAAGCATCCATTCGGCCTTCACCATAATTCCAAAATCAAAACCCCTCTTCCCACCATCTTTTGATCTTGCAAAAATTATGGTGAGTCTTACATTTCCTAAAAGTGATCCCATAAAAATTTCAAAGCCAATCTCACTTGTTTCCATTTTCAATTAATTCATCAAAGAGGAGGATGAATAGTGGTTTTAAGAATTAATCTTGTTTTTTCTTGTTTTTCATGGTGGATTTAGCTAGCTTAGGATCATCCAAGGATAGATCAAGGCTTAGGAAGGTTATACTACTCTCTCAGGAAGGTATAAATCATTTCAAACCCTAAGCTTTACTTTGAGTTTATGCATGATTCATGGTGATTTTGGATAAAGTGATATTAGTAGTATTTTACCACCATGTTAGCATGATTTTGTGGTTAGATTAGCTTTATGATGATATTGATGAAGCATGATGTTCTTGAGCTTTTAAGAGATGATTATTAACTGTAGTAATTGATTAGATGCCCGGTGTGGCTTGGTTGTTGCGTAATGAATTTTAGAACGCTCGATTCGTAGCCGTCGTAATGCCCGATTTTCATTAACATTAAGAAACCGAAGTGGTCAGTAGCCATAACTCTCTGTTCTTGGCAAGATAATGAACCCTACTGCTAGATTTTTGAACATAGATCACTTTGGCGAAAGAATCGAAGCATTTCAATTTACGGTTTAGGAGTTATGATTAAATTCGTAAAAGTGGTTCGAAACCGTAAACGAAAGTTCGTAACTGAAATTGGATCCCTTTATTACCACGAAATCAGTGGCGAATCTTGATAATTAAAAATTAGAGATCATAAGGATAGTGTGAGAAAATACCTCGTATTAAAAAGATCGTTTTTCGATTTTATAAAAATGTTCGAATCGAGATTAAACGCGAACGAACCCCTTAAAAGTACGACTTTGGTTATAACTTAGAAAACGGGCGATAGAACTCGAGGTATAATCTTGATTCGTAAACGACCGACCTTAGAACTTGTACGACTTAAGTATATACCAAGTATAAGCATGATGACATGTCTTGATAATGAACGAATGTCGGATCGTATCGGTGATAAAAAGGGTTACACTAAAAGAGACGTAACGAGATAACTCGAAAGCACATTTCGATTTAAGTGGAGTTTATACTTAGCCTTTTAATAAGCGTTAAGTGGTTAATCTTAAATATTCTGATTGTTTATAGATTGTCGAGCTGACCCGGGACACATTACCCCTACCCGCACTCGATTCTCAGGCAAGTTTCCAATACTTGGAACTGTTGTTGTGATATTATATATGATGATTGTTTTATACATATGCCATAGCATGCATGCCTACTTTCAAGTTAATATTGAATTACTTGTTCCCTGAATTGATATCGGCTTATAGACTATATATGAAATATCAGTTATAAGCCGGATTGTTTGGTTAAGACCCTTAGCGAAGGGCGTATGATATTCATACTTCAAATATAGACCGGGAGTCGATATTTTGTAATATATAAATAGTCGTGGAAACCCGGAGGGATCCCAGCGACAAATTTATTACTTCGAGGATTTTTATTCGATTACGAATCTTTCGAGGAACGTTATTTGAGTATTACCTCAGTGAAGGAATATTTAATGAATATTATTTTAATATTCATTTAGAATGTCATTTATTTAATGAATATTATTTTGATCATTCATTGGAGTTATTTAGTTAATGAATATTATTTTGAATATTCATTAGAGTTATTTGGTTGACGAATATCATTCCCAAATATTCATTTGGCTTACTTATTATTATTTGGAATATTCATTTGATCTTTATTTATTTAATGAATATTACTTTCGAATATTCATTTAAGGTTTGATTTACTTAATGAATATTATTTTAAAATATTCATTGGAAGTTCTATTTACTCAAGGAATATTACTTCGAATATTCCTTTAAAGTTTTGATTACTAAATGAATATTATTCGGATATTCATTTAGAATATTATTTGTTAAATGAATATTATTTCGGATATTCATTTAGAATATTATTTGTTAAATGAATATTATTTCGGATATTCATTTAGAATATTATTTGTTAAATGAATATTATTTCGGATATTCATTTAGAATATTATTTGTTAAATGAATGTTATTTTGGGATATTCATTTAGAATATTATTTGTTTAATGAATATTACTTGGATATTCATTTGGAATGTTAATTGTTAAATGAATATTATTTTCAAATATTCATTTAAGGTTTGATTTATTCAGTAAATATTATTTTAAATATTTATTTAAGTTTATTTGTTCAATGAATATTATTTTAAATATTCATTTAAGAAGAGATTTATTTAATAAATAATTCTATATATTTATTTGAGGATTACTTACGAGAAATATTATGATTTAATCATATCCCTTAATTGTTATTGATAAAATAAATATTCTTGGAATATTTATTTAAATTCTTTTAAGTTCTTTCTATAATAATTCATATTACTCAAAGATTATCTTTCACCTTCAGATATTATGTAAAATATTTCGGAGTCTTTTATGACTATTTTATCAAGGGGAGGTTCCCAAAACTTTATTTTCATTTAAATCTATCTTATAAGAAGATTTAAATACTCGCTCAACTTCCAAAAATTATATAAGGGGACCTCACTTGGGAGATGTTATTTATTGGACTGCCCGGTCCTATACTTGCTAAAACTATCTTGTCACTCACATCTTGATTCTTTCAAGCATCGATATGAGTCTTTTGGTTACCTCCTCAACGCTCGAGGGGTATGATTGATGTAACAAGTTTATATCCATTAACAAGCATCAACTTGGGAAATATTGGTGAATTTTCCTTTCCAATTAGATACGACTACTTTGTGGAGTCCTATCAACAAGTGTTACACTTGGGGAAAAGGGGAACGAACTTTACGTTTCAGAGTCATGGATGATATTCGAACTAGGAGACGCGTAAGTGGCCGAGTGGCGCCGGTCCAGCAATAGCCCAACCGTTGGCTGAGGAGTTCCAGAGGGCGGTAGATAAGTAATTCCGTCGGAGCTACCTTCTACATGTAGAGAACGACTGATGAGATGCATGACATACGACTGATCATCGTAAACGTCAGGGCATCTGGCGCGGCAATGCTCCCGTATTAGTTCATCTTCTAAAAGTGAGAAATTTCTGCAACACTGTTGGTGTTGGCAAGGTGAAAAAGTGTTGAAACCGGAATTGCAATATTTTTCCTGCAAGTTCCTCTTTTATGATAATTGAGAATATCTTGCTTATCTTTTGCATAGCAGATATTTATTCAAAACAAATATATTTTTGAGTTACCTTGTAACTTCATCTCATACCTTATATTGGTACTACATCGTTAATGCATGGCATATGGTTTCAAAGATATTTTGGACTGTTATATATTATCACTGTTCAATTATATTTCTGGTGGGCTATTGCTCACCCTTGCTTTATTTATTTATATCACAACAACAGCTAGATCAGATGGCCGCGCAAGGCGCACACAGCGTAAGCAGGTGTCAACCGTCAGAGGTTTACCGCTAAGGTCTTGGCTACCTTTGTTGAGGATGCAACTACTGGTAGGCTAGTTGTTAGCAATTGAGCCTCAAATGTATTTATATTATGGTACCTATTAATGGATGGCAAAGAGTATGTAATTGTACAATTGTAATTCTTTGGGTTGTAAGAACTCAAACTTGTGATTAATAATATTGTTGGTTACTCTGATTTCATCTCTGGGACTATAACGGGTGTGTTTTATGTTGTTGTTTTGGGTCACAAGGTTGTAATTTAAATTATGTTGGTTTTGTGGTTGGATATTGAGATCGTAACGACCAGATCCCTGACCCTGGATCTGGGGGTGTTACAGAAATGGTATCAGAGCGAGCGTTATATATCCCAGAGATGATGCGACGTTAAAACAATAAATTCATTAAGATAATAAGAACTCTTGCCAAGTTCATAGTCGGACTACTTAATGTAGTATTGACATATAAAACCCTTATGGGAACTACTAAGTATCATGATAGTAACTTAAGCTCGTTCTCGTACCGACTAGTAAGGCAACAAGCCTTGGAGATTACGAGCAGTAACATAATGATGCATGTTTTGATGCTGAAGATCGGATGGTGGATTCGATAGAATACCCTACTGAGGACCCGGAAGAGGTTCCAGCAGAGGAGGAGAATATTGATAAGTATAAGGAGTTTACACTTAAGGAATGAGGGCTACAGCCAGAGAGACTGTAAGAGTTAAGATATAGTGCTCAGAAAAGTGATCGTAAAGAGCTGAGATATTATTAAGAGAATTAGAGATGCGTATTGGATTCATAGCGGGACTGCTAGATGAAGTACCAGCAGGTAAGATGGATTTGAGGAATTACTTGAGATCTTATATGGGGATAGATAAAAACCAAAATCCTTAGAGACCTTTATATTAATGAGGAAAGAGCTATAGTGGTACATGATTATCAAAGACAACAATAGAGGACAAGGAGCAGAGTCTCCAGGAGCAGTTAAGATAGAGGCAACAAATGCCATATCATGTGATAAATGAATTAGTGTGAATGTTGTTAAGGATAATTCGCCATGAGAAGACAGATTTCATAAGTGATAATTTGTAAAGTCAAACTTAGATTGATGAGGGGTTGGGTTCAAGGAAATGTCCATTTTATGAATGGATCAACTTAGAAAATAAAGACGTTGAAAGGTGAGGGCATGATTGAATAAAGTATATAAGGAAATAGTAAGCAAGACAATGATCTCAGAACCTACAAGACTAAAAGACCAGTGAGTCTATGATAAACTAGTAATGAGGCTATCGTCAAGAAACCAAGTATAAGTTCAGTTCAATTCAGTGAAATGATGAACCAGCAACATTAGTTGCATGTGATTCAGAAGAATATTAAATTCTTTCTTTTCCTTGAATGGATTATGGTAGTTACCTTAAGTTTATTCTGACACTGAATCATAAATGGATTAGGCAAGGCGAGCAGTGGTCGAGATGTAATTGAGAATGCTTTTAGGTGCAACCTGATAGAACAGGTGTAGGACATGTTCTCGAAATAAGAGTTTTGGCAAAATGAAGTCCAGCAATAGGACACATGATCAATAAGAGTAGTGTTGGTCGGCCCTACCAAGTTAAAGACAGTTTCAAAAAAAGATTGGCCAACCACACTGGCAAAGGTGAGAAATTTCATAAAATTCACAAGGTATTACCAAAGATTTGCTCAGGACTTTACAGAAAGTGTAGTCCCGTAACCCGACTTATTATAAGAATAAAAGTTTGAATGGACAAGATAAACGTGAGAAGATCTTCCTGGAGCTAAAGGTAAAGTTGGTGATGACCAGGGTTGGCATTGCCTAATGGAAGAAGGAAACTTTGGGAGATATTATGATGCAACTCATACAGGTATAGGTCTGCGCTTATGCAGCACGACAGCGTAATTTCGAATACATTTAGACAGCGCAGTTCATCGGATTCGGATGGCCTTGGTAGTGCCAAGGTTGAGGAACGACTAACCCCGACGGTAGTGTTCCTTCTGAGACTAGTTGTTAAGAAGACTGGTATTTGGTAGTATCGACTAATAGGACGGATATGTATCGGGAAGATGTGGCATGTTACTAGTGGGTGAATAGATTAACTGAATTTTTTCCCAAATTCTGGAAAGGAATTCAACGAATTTTGGCAAACCTTGTCTTTCTGATTATCAAAAGACGTCATTGAAGAGAGTGGAAACTGGAGCGAACCCTGTGGATTGGGTAAAGTAGCCGCTATACAGGTGGGTAGACATACCCCGATTATTACAGTTGAATGTAGGGATAAAATTATGAAGTTGAATGTAATTAAGAAACAAGCCGGACTGAGAAATTCTGGGATTGACTTAAATGAAAAGGTTGTTATGCCAGAAGTGTTAAGCTTTTGTGGTACGTGGAATTGATAAGATTAAATATAAAGGAAAGGTGACCGGAGACGGTACCGAGAAGTCGATTGAGACTTATATGGAGAAGTGTTTTGAAAAGATCAAAAGGTATCAAAGTAGAAGGCACTATGCCAGCAATTGCTAGAAAAGTAATGCTATTAGCCGACCCCTAACTCACATGTTTTAGTATGGCAAGTTAAGGCCAAGTCACAAAGGATTAACAATTAACTAGACCAGCAATGAAAGGATATATAGGGGTTGCTTCTAATCAAGCGCCAACCGCAAGGACTTTTGATATAAAATGAATTGAGATACATGATAATGGATTTTATAAATACCATGGATGTGTTAGGAATGAGGACGGTGACCAGTAAAGGTTATGAGGATTGTCAGAGATGGTGTAGTATGATGCAAAAATGTTATCTGAAACTTAGTGTCCTCAAGAGGAGCATTAGGCATTAAGAGATTCACGTTGAACACGACCAATATCTTCCAGAACATCCTTGCTACCATTACCAAGTTCTGTAAGAAAGAGCAGATGGACATGTGTTGTCTTTTGGAAGGTCATATAGACTAGCATTCGTTTGAAAGAAGAGGTTAGCATTAGTCTACCTATAGACAATCAAGATGAGAATGACTAAAAGAGACCCTTATTAAGGATATATGATTGAATTACCAAGTACAGGATATAAGTATTCCTTGAAACTAGAATTGAGCATAGAATGTCCATATATTAAGACGAACCCTGGGGGATGCACAAAGGATAGCATCACCCCTAACAATAGGCACTATGAAATCAGACGATATAAGTTGAATCGACCAAGGTATCAATAACCTATAAGGATTTGTGGAAAGGAGTCTCGAAAAGTACATAGACAGAATCGTTATAGAATTGGTTAATGATGTTTGATATACCCTGTACCCAGAAGATATAGGATGAATGATGAGGATGACCTAAGGAACCCTATAAGGGAAGAGGTAATGTTCTGAACTTCAGAAAGGGAAGTTTGGTAAGGAATGTATGACATAGTAACAATAAGGCCAGAGGAAGTATGTGTGAAACCATGGGAAAGTATGGATTGAACCAATAAGGTTGAGATTATCCTAAAACAAGAAGGGATTTAAGTAAGGAAATATCCTAGGTATGATTGGGAGTACTGGTAGTAAAGTTCACACTAGAAAGGTGGAAGCAATGACTTTTGGAAAAAGACTGATAGATGTTTTCTCTCATTCAGCAGAATTTAAGGGAGAATGCTTCCACCCTGAGTTGGAATAGATCCAGAAAACATGGATCTGAAGAAATTATTATAATCAGGAAAGGCCAACGAGGTGGCCGACACTTTAAGTATAGGGGAGTAAGTATAAATGCTCATACCAAAGAAATAGAATGATAATGTAAGGACCTCGATGGTCATAATGTGGTAAAGGAAGTTACATCCCGTCCAATGATTGTGTCAGGATCAACTATAAGAATAGTTTAAGTAAAGATTCGATTCCTGATGTTGCCAGTAGCACATTACTGACATTAGGAGACTCTACGACAGACCAGACCAAATTCCCCAAGAAACTCGCCTTTTCTTTGGAAAGAGAGAGGGGAGGTTAAGTAACAATGAATTGGTAGTAAATGACCAGAAATAGAGAGGGTACAAATACTGATAAGCCAAATGGCACGATGATGAATGACAAGCAAGTTTATGTTGGTGTATTTCTGTGCAAACAAGATAGAGAATTATGAGGTTGGCAAGCGATTAAGCAAACCGCTAAGCTTTTAGTCTTCTACCGGAGATATATGATTAATAATCTCATCAGCCTGTTCCAGCTGCAATGCTGGAAGCTTTCCTGCAATTTTATCCGCTTCATGTAATATCTACGTCAAGTTCAGGAAGCGTTCCTTATGGATAGGAAATAGTGATTATTTTGTTTTCCTAGAGGATCTTGAATTGACAATTATGATGCTTAGTTATTAAAGCACTGCGTAAACGATAAACGATGGTGATCCTTCTGAGAAATTAGGTGGTAACGACTGTGGAAATGTCAAATTGAATCTAAGTTAGAGAAATCATCCAGGTTTATTTCGGATGGTGTAATTTCTGGAACGACGGGATATTGGAAATGAAGAATTAGGTTATGATGGTTCATAAAATGATTATAGTAGAAATAAAGACAAGAGACTGATAGAGATGGAAATAGAATTGGGAATTAATAAGAGAGACAGATAGGCAGACTCATGAGAAGCTCCGGTAATGAAGCGAGAAGAGTATGGAATTGGCAAGGTAAGGGTATTGGCCAAAACGGAAAGTTGGAATTAGGAGCATGAATGACATACAAATTGACTCCTTTTAAGTTGGAAAATCCGAGGAAATATGGAATAGTTTGATTGAGTAATAAAAGAGACTCATGGAATGAAAAAGTGAAATCTAGATGGTTGAACAAAGGAAAGTTTGACCACAAACGTGCCACGTATATTGAATAAAGGTAACACGCGTTCCCCTAATAAGGTGACGGTGGAGTTCAATAGCAGAAGTGAATGAGAACTAGATGATAAGATGGATGTGATTGATAAAGAAAAGAATGGGTTTTTCCTAACGAGCACTCGGAATGACAACCTGATAGTGTTAAAATTATGAGTATGAAAGAACCAGTGTCGGGGCATGAAATGTGAGTAATAATAATGTCAAGCGGGAAATCCAAGATTTAACCTGAGAGGTTGAAGGATTTTCCAAAAAGTAAGTGGTGCTAATATCAAGCAAGAGTATAGGTCCATAGAATGATGGACAGAATAGCAGGGACATGTGATATGTGAGATTACGAAAAAGTGGAATTTGATACGAATATGATTATTTCTCTTCTCTAATAAACCTCTATAGTTCAGAGGTAAATTCTAAGTATGATGTTTTGACAATCATGAAAACTTTCATATATGATTCTTTGAAATTCGTTCTTTTCTTCTCCCTTATTTATCTTCTTCTAAATTGAGAAGAACAACCCTTTAAGGAGGGGAGGTAATACTACGTGACTCTCTGTCTGTGTGATAGGAGTCTAAGTGGAATGCCATTAATTGTTTAATTGCTTGTCAAGTACTAAAGGCTGGCCCCCTTCTGTACTAGCTATGCAATATAACAAATGTTCATTGATCACAGTGATCTCTCGATAAATTCTTTTTCACCTAAATATATATACATCGAGATTGCGAAGATTAGGAATTGCAAAATTACGAGTAAGGTTATCTCCGAATTCGTAGCGCGATAGTGATACCGAAGTCACTGCAGGTACCAATAAGGTTAATAGTATAAAGACCGGACAAGAGCGTATACCGGATAACGTGTCATGCGAAAGTATCAAAGAATTGGTAGAACGGATAAAGGGTGTGTTGTAATACCAGTATGATGTGCTTTAGAAAGATTGGAATGTGTAAGAATCGACCAGAGAATTGGAAAGCGAAATAACCAACAAGTACCCAATTGTCTTCTACCTGATTCCGGGACGGAATCCTTTTAAGGAGGGGAGACTGTAAGAACCCAGATTTTTGGGTAGAATTAAAACTTTTATTATATATTGATGTAAGAGTGAACAGTGGTTACAACTACAATGTAATACTGGCTTTAAAGAATGAATAATGAAAGGATATATATTCCAAGGTTATATGGCCTGAAGGATGCTATTGGGTGATAACTTAGATTAGAATAATCTATCTCCTAGAAAGTTAAGATAAGATTCCCTAGAGAGAAATAGATACCCTCATGTCATCCAAATCAATATCTATTATAAGCCCAGCGGTTCCGTAAAAAGGTTAAGGAACACTCGAGGGTGAACCAGGTTCATTTTCCTAATTATAGGAATTAAATAAAAATAAGTGATGAATAGTGATTTTGGTGGAATTTGGAATATTATTATAATAATGTTATACCCGGTATTCGGAACGGATTTCTGAGTTCGTATTAGTGATCCAGGAGGAAAATAAGTGTATGTAAAAGCTGTCGGATTCAGAAAAAGAGCACTTTTATTTTCTCCGAGATTTCCCTAGACACTGCAAGACTTAAGGATTTATAAAAGGGAATTAAGGAATTTAAATTCGAGAAGTATTAAGAAAGATGAAGAATAGTATTAGAATTATTAAGAAGGTTTTCGGTAAAACCCTAACTAGAAACGAATGAGTTATTCCCTCGAACGATCAACGAATTAAGCAATAAACGGACAAAGAAACAAGCAGAGGGAGCAAGAGTCTTGTGCAAGCTACTAGAAAATATCTAGTAACCAAACTAGAATCAAGGAACTAGCATCTTAGAGAATGCAACTAAGTACTTAGCAAGCAACTACCTAGTAAGCTCTAAACCACCATAAACTCAACACTTGTCATGGTGTTTCCTCATCCAACACTTCACAACTTCATTAAAGTAGCTTTATACAAAGATATTATGTGTAAGTGGATGAGAGTGGATGAGAATTAAATCATAGAAAATCAAACAAACCAAACAAAAACTCTCCCCCCTCAAGAAAGCATCCATTCGGCCTTCACCATAATTCCAAAATCAAAACCCCTCTTCCCACCATCTTTTGATCTTGCAAAAATTATGGTGAGTCTTACATTTCCTAAAAGTGATCCCATAAAAATTTCAAAGCCAATCTCACTTGTTTCCATTTTCAATTAATTCATCAAAGAGGAGGATGAATAGTGGTTTTAAGAATTAATCTTGTTTTTTCTTGTTTTTCATGGTGGATTTAGCTAGCTTAGGATCATCCAAGGATAGATCAAGGCTTAGGAAGGTTATACTACTCTCTCAGGAAGGTATAAATCATTTCAAACCCTAAGCTTTACTTTGAGTTTATGCATGATTCATGGTGATTTTGGATAAAGTGATATTAGTAGTATTTTACCACCATGTTAGCATGATTTTGTGGTTAGATTAGCTTTATGATGATATTGATGAAGCATGATGTTCTTGAGCTTTTAAGAGATGATTATTAACTGTAGTAATTGATTAGATGCCCGGTGTGGCTTGGTTGTTGCGTAATGAATTTTAGAACGCTCGATTCGTAGCCGTCGTAATGCCCGATTTTCATTAACATTAAGAAACCGAAGTGGTCAGTAGCCATAACTCTCTGTTCTTGGCAAGATAATGAACCCTACTGCTAGATTTTTTAACATAGATCACTTTGGCGAAAGAATCGAAGCATTTCAATTTACGGTTTAGGAGTTATGATTAAATTCGTAAAAGTGGTTCGAAACCGTAAACGAAAGTTCGTAACTGAAATTGGATCCCTTTATTACCACGAAATCAGTGGCGAATCTTGATAATTAAAAATTAGAGATCATAAGGATAGTGTGAGAAAATACCTCGTATTAAAAAGATCGTTTTTCGATTTTATAAAAATGTTCGAATCGAGATTAAACGCGAACGAACCCCTTAAAAGTACGACTTTGGTTATAACTTAGAAAACGGGCGATAGAACTCGAGGTATAATCTTGATTCGTAAACGACCGACCTTAGAACTTGTACGACTTAAGTATATACCAAGTATAAGCATGATGACATGTCTTGATAATGAACGAATGTCGGATCGTATCGGTGATAAAAAGGGTTACACTAAAAGAGACGTAACGAGATAACTCGAAAGCACATTTCGATTTAAGTGGAGTTTATACTTAGCCTTTTAATAAGCGTTGAGTGGTTAATCTTAAATATTCTGATTGTTTATAGATTGTCGAGCTGACCCGGGACACATTACCCCTACCCGCACTCGATTCTCAGGCAAGTTTCCAATACTTGGAACTGTTGTTGTGATATTATATATGATGATTGTTTTATACATATGCCATAGCATGCATGCCTACTTTCAAGTTAATATTGAATTACTTGTTCCCTGAATTGATATCGGCTTATAGACTATATATGAAATATCAATTATAAGCCGGATTGTTTGGTTAAGACCCTTAGCGAAGGGCGTATGATATTCATACTTCAAATATAGACCGGGAGTCGATATTTTGTAATATATAAATAGTCGTGGAAACCCGGAGGGATCCCAGCGACAAATTTATTACTTCGAGGATTTTTATTCGATTACGAATCTTTCGAGGAACATTATTTGAGTATTACCTCAGTGAAGGAATATTTAATGAATATTATTTTAATATTCATTTAGAATGTCATTTATTTAATGAATATTATTTTGATCATTCATTGGAGTTATTTAGTTAATGAATATTATTTTGAATAGTCATTAGAGTTATTTGGTTGACGAATATCATTCCCAAATATTCATTTGGCTTACTTATTATTATTTGGAATATTCATTTGATCTTTATTTATTTAATGAATATTACTTTCGAATATTCATTTAAGGTTTGATTTACTTAATGAATATTATTTTAAAATATTCATTGGAAGTTCTATTTACTCAAGGAATATTACTTCGAATATTCCTTTAAAGTTTTGATTACTAAATGAATATTATTCGGATATTCATTTAGAATATTATTTGTTAAATGAATATTATTTCGGATATTCATTTAGAATATTATTTGTTAAATGAATATTATTTCGGATATTCATTTAGAATATTATTTGTTAAATGAATATTATTTCGGATATTCATTTAGAATATTATTTGTTAAATGAATGTTATTTTGGGATATTCATTTAGAATATTATTTGTTTAATGAATATTACTTGGATATTCATTTGGAATGTTAATTGTTAAATGAATATTATTTTCAAATATTCATTTAAGGTTTGATTTATTCAGTAAATATTATTTTAAATATTTATTTAAGTTTATTTGTTCAATGAATATTATTTTAAATATTCATTTAAGAAGAGATTTATTTAATAAATAATTCTATATATTTATTTGAGGATTACTTACGAGAAATATTATGATTTAATCATATCCCTTAATTGTTATTGATAAAATAAATATTCTTGGAATATTTATTTAAATTCTTTTAAGTTCTTTCTATAATAATTCATATTACTCAAAGATTATCTTTCACCTTCAGATATTATGTAAAATATTTCGGAGTCTTTTATGACTATTTTATCAAGGGGAGGTTCCCAAAACTTTATTTTCATTTAAATCTATCTTATAAGAAGATTTAAATACTCGCTCAACTTCCAAAAATTATATAAGGGGACCTCACTTGGGAGATGTTATTTATTGGACTGCCCGGTCCTATACTTGCTAAAACTATCTTGTCACTCACATCTTGATTCTTTCAAGCATCGATATGAGTCTTTTGGTTACCTCCTCAACGCTCGAGGGGTATGATTGATGTAACAAGTTTATATCCATTAACAAGCATCAACTTGGGAAATATTGGTGAATTTTCCTTTCCAATTAGATACGACTACTTTGTGGAGTCCTATCAACAAGTGTTACACTTGGGGAAAAGGGGAACGAACTTTACGTTTCAGAGTCATGGATGATATTCGAACTAGGAGACGCGTAAGTGGCCGAGTGGCGCCGGTCCAGCAATAGCCCAACCGTTGGCTGAGGAGTTCCAGAGGGCGGTAGATAAGTAATTCCGTCGGAGCTACCTTCTACATGTAGAGAACGACTGATGAGATGCATGACATACGACTGATCATCGTAAACGTCAGGGCATCTGGCGCGGCAATGCTTCCGTATTAGTTCATCTTCTAAAAGTGAGAAATTTCTGCAACACTGTTGGTGTTGGCAAGGTGAAAAAGTGTTGAAACCGGAATTGCAATATTTTTCCTGCAAGTTCCTCTTTTATGATAATTGAGAATATCTTGCTTATCTTTTGCATAGCAGATATTTATTCAAAACAAATATATTTTTGAGTTACCTTGTAACTTCATCTCATACCTTATATTGGTACTACATCGTTAATGCATGGCATATGGTTTCAAAGATATTTTGGACTGTTATATATTATCACTGTTCAATTATATTTCTGGTGGGCTATTGCTCACCCTTGCTTTATTTATTTATATCACAACAACAGCTAGATCAGATGGCCGCGCAAGGCGCACACAGCGTAAGCAGGTGTCAACCGTCAGAGGTTTACCGCTAAGGTCTTGGCTACCTTTGTTGAGGATGCAACTACTGGTAGGCTAGTTGTTAGCAATTGAGCCTCAAATGTATTTATATTATGGTACCTATTAATGGATGGCAAAGAGTATGTAATTGTACAATTGTAATTCTTTGGGTTGTAAGAACTCAAACTTGTGATTAATAATATTGTTGGTTACTCTGATTTCATCTCTGGGACTATAACGGGTGTGTTTTATGTTGTTGTTTTGGGTCACAAGGTTGTAATTTAAATTATGTTGGTTTTGTGGTTGGATATTGAGATCGTAACGACCAGATCCCTGACCCTGGATCTGGGGGTGTTACACGCGCCCTCCACATAGAATCTTGAAGATAAGAGGAATGAGGACGCGCCTTGGAGAAGAAAAGCTACAAAAATTTTGGTGTCGTTTAGATTGAAATTCCATGCTTCATATTTGATTTTACATGGAATTGGGGGGTAGTTGTTATGCCCAAAATTCGGTTCGGGTATTCTAAAATGGATCCGGGTCAGATACGGGTTCAATTTGGGGATTTTCATGATAAATTAGGGTTTTGGCACAGATTGAAGAAACTAGGCCGCGCCCTCACTTTCCTTATAGGGAGGGCGCGCCCTAATTGATACTTCCATATCAGAGATTTCTACTCAAGCTGGAATTCTACTCAAGATGGAATTCTACTCAAGTTTTTATAGTTTTTAATGAAGGATTCTACTTAAGCTTGGATTCCACTCAAGCTTGGATTCCACTCAGGCTTGGATTCCAGGAGATATTGAAGAATTCCCTCCTGTCGTATCTCAGGAGGGGGATGTCCGTCGCAGAAGGCCTCCAGGGGTTTGCCTGGATATAAGGACCCTTCTTAGACACTAAGGGCGCGCCCTAAGGTGGAAAGATGGGGACTTTCTGGTGTGTGCTTTGGGAGCTCTGTTCCTGTAGCCAATGGGCGCGCTCTCATTGGGGAACTTTGGAGTAATCCTGCACTTTGCACCCAAAAGCTCTGGATCACCTGTCCTGCTATCTGGTGGGTGCTTCTCATTCGGGGGACAGGGATGCGTTCTGCACTTGAGGTAAACCACGGCTATACCTGCATCCTTGAAATCAAGAAATAGCTGGTAGCGGATAGGACTAGTCCTCGACGGGGGAAGTTTCCTTATCCGTGAAGTCTTGAGATCCTGGATGAGCCTTGGGCCTTTGTGGTTAGGCCTCATAGTAGAACATTCCGGAAGCTAGTTCGTCAATCCAAGCCCATTTGGGTTTCTTGCTCTCCAAGAACTACGTGGGCCTGATCCTCTATAAATATAGAGGTACGTAGGCAAATTGAGGGGGATGGAAGCGAAGAGCTCTACGAGCCACCACCAAGAACCCTCTCAATCTCAGCCCCCAATTCATCACAACCATCACACTCCGGCGACTTTTCCGGCGAAGAGCCACCATCATAGATCTTGATTCCGGTGACGTACCTCAAATTTTGTTGTTACCAAATTCCTCCGTCAACATGTAGCTAGCTGACTATTGACTTGTTAGCTAGCCGACTATTGACATTAACAAGATTGTGTTTACATTTACATTTCAACACCCCCCTCAAACTTAAGATGGTTGAAAAACCAACTTGAGTTTGCAATCACGAAATGAACCAGGAGGAAGAGAACATCAAAAAATTCTCTTAGATCAAGAGAAATGCAAGAGAAATATAAGCATGTGCATGTAAATTGCATATATTTAATTGACAGCCAGGAGATCAAGAGAAATGCAATCCCAGACGGCAATTTAACTTATCTTTTATAGGTTTATCTCGATCAATTAAAAATATGAATTTGAGAAGCTAATAAACCAAATACTATTCCATGAATTACTTCACCTGTTAGGATATACATTCTGAGTACAATTTTTTTTAAAAAAGTGGTGTATATCTAACATTTAGGATTTACCTCCAATGATCATGATATCCAATTTCTTTTTTAACTGCATCCTGCAACAAAAAGGACAAAATGAGGGTAAATAATCGAAGCCAAACTTAAAAAGAGGAGAATTGAAAAGTTGTCCACCCAAGAGCAGAGGCAGAGCTGATAAGCTTACCCATTTACAAATTGAAAAAGGAACTAATACAATTATTTCTTTAATTCCAACATATTTACCATCCTTAAAAGGACTTTTCATGTAGAGATTCTCTACACCAAACAATCAGTGAATTTTGTAGATATTAACTTTCTTCTGTAAAAGTAGGTAACGGTTTCATTTGTTGGTGTTAAGATTGCTCTCTCGCTTAAGTACTCTGGATTCTTATAATTTTCTACGAAATCAGGATTAGTACTTTCAATCATCTTTTCAACTGAGTTAGTTCCAGTAAGATTGCAGAATTCTTTAGGAATAGGACATGATCTTTGAAAATTAACCCACTCATCTATAATCTACCTACAGATTACATAAACAATAAGAACATCATCTCAACTTGCTCAACTATAGATTTTGTAAGAAATAATAACCAACATGGTGCCATAGAACATAGTTATCAATCATTAAAGTAAGAACATGTAAAAATAAAACATGAACTATCCTTTTATTTCACTCAAAACCAATCAAAATCTTAAATTAGTTAAGTATGTGCCACAATTATTTAGATACTCAACTTGAATTTACTGGAACTACTATAATTTTATATGTGCATAATATTATTGACAATATAAAATGTATTTCTTTTAATTTAACCTGAAATTTAAAGAGCTTGTATTAATAGAATCATCCATGTGTCCGTTTGAAGTAGGAGACACCTGCAAAAGAGCAACACTATTAAACTATAGATACAAAAGTCCATTAATTTTAGATCGCAACATACCAAATCAAAGAGTGAATCCAAATTCGTCAAACATAAAGACAATCAGAGACAAAATTGTTCAAACAAAATTAGTTCTTTTATCAAACTCTATGAGTGGATTCATGAGTGAAGAACAAACCATAATAAGTTTAATAAGTTAAACAGTGTTAGAACAACTGTTAGGCATTAACATCACAATCTTTACAATATATAGAAACCAAAACTTATCCATTCGATTCCTTTAACAGGTACAAAAACAATTTCTCCATATAGTTACGGAAAAACTAAAAGCTTATAGTTCCCATATAGTAAGCTTATATATACCTGGATTAACGATTTTTGTAAACACCGGTCTAAGATTCATCATCGCATCATCATCTTCTGCATAAACCAAATAAATATAAGTAAAGCTTCTTTAGACGGATAACATACATAAGTACTGTACAATCCATAAATCAAAATTGGATATTGTCAAATGACGATCTGAATTGGATGTATGTTCGTACACTCAATTGAGATTGAACAATTCAAGTGAAAACTGAAAATTTTAAATTATACAAAATAGCACATAACTCATATATACAAAATCAACATAAACATAACATTTAACTTCTCAAAATTTCGAACAAAAAAGATTAAAAATTCTCTTAGAACTTCAATCAAACACTTGGGCTGCAAAAAAAAAAACATATAACATTGATATACATAACATAACAGGTGTGAGACATAGATAACATAAAAGATTCTATATCAAATAGAAATGGGAGAGAAGCGGAGATAAATAACATTTAACATCAAATACCAAATATATAGAACATAAATTAAACAGAAATGGGAAAGAATTAGAGATAACATCTAACATCAAATCCCAAAGTAATACTGAACATAAAATTTGTACCAGATTTAAGCAGGAAGAGAATATCAAAAAATTCTCTTAGATCTCTAGTCAAACACTTGGACCGCACAAATTTAAACTAATAAGATTTCAAAATCGAAGAGAAATTATCAATGCTCTTAATATAATCAAGAAACAATAACAATAATTCAAATTAAACACCACCTAAATCAGCTCATTGTCCACCTGAAAAAAATATAAAAATACCATTAGTGAGCATAATATGTCGAATAAATCAAGATATGAAATTGTCGACTAAGCAAAGATATTAGTAGATGCAAAAAAGATTTCAAGAGAGACACAGAGAGAGGGTTTAAAATCTGAAAGAAGAATAAATTGAAATTGAAAGATGAGCAATATACCTTGAAATTCCTGCAAAAACAAAAACAACAAAAACAAAAAGGTAGCGTTAATATTAGGTCAAAATCTGACATTTAGATCATACATGTTTCAACAAATATTATCCAGCCCAGAAGAAGAAGGATATAGATATAGATATAGATATAGATAGATAAATCCAATATTCCCCTTTGTACAAGATGATATTGTGTGTTTAAGAACCACATGGCAAACTAACTCTCCACCATTTTTTCCCTGTTTATAATCTATCTGTATACTCTAGGTAAGCAACTTATCTCATTAAAACATGTGTTAGGAACAGAAGCAATAGAAGGTATCATCTCTCGCAAAGTACGCGACATGAACAAAGTGTGGTACGTTGAAGTTGAGGAAAAATCATTCGCTATGGAAACATTCAAAACGATGACTAGATTAAGATTTCTTTGCCTCGATAAAGTGAATCTTACTGGAAGCTTTGAAAATGCATTTGAAGATTTGAGGTGGCTCTTTTGGGACGCTGTTCGTTGAAATGTTTACCTTCTGATTTTCACCCTCCAAAACTTGTTATTCTTGAGTTACCTAACAGTAATATGAGAACAGTGTGGGAGCTAAACATGGTGGGTGGCTTAATTATGTTTCTTGCATATATTACAGTGTATATAAATGATGTCCAACTTAACTTCTCCTAATTGAACTCATCTTTACAGGTTTCACATGTTTTTGAAAAGTTAAAGACTCTTTACATGCCTTTTTCTAAGAATCTAACTTCAACCTCGGACTTCACCAAATTACCATGTCTTGAAACTATAAATCTCGAGGGCTGTGAAAGCTTGGATGAGGTTCATATATCAATTGGAACTTTGGCGAGGCTTGTTTCCTTGAATTTGGGTGGTTGTATCAAGCTGAAAAGTCTTCCGCATGTTACATATAAGAAGTATATTAGTTCTGTATATGAGACTTGTATAAGCAAAAACTCCACGAGATATTTTATTCAATCAACCAGTACGAGAATAAATACAACTGAAAGACTCAATCAACTCCAAAACTCTATCTCCTAGAAACACTCCAACTCAAACCAATCATCTAAACAGACTCCACTAAACTTGCATAACTTATTCTACTGATCTTGCAAGACCAAATTGAAAGTGTTTGTCCTAAATCCAATCATGTATGATGAGTTAGGAAGAACTTTCATATATTCTTATTTGATTTCATTAATACTAATAAAAGACTTATTTGTTTTTTATTACGGGCTTTATCTATTTAAAGTGTTTTAAATAAGATATTCCATGGTTTAAAGTAAAGCTTCTAGAATTATAATGAGATTATAATAGTGAGATCTAGAAGATGATAACTCTAGACTTAAACAGTTCCCGATCATAGGATAACTAATCGGAAGTTAGTAAATCCGCAAAGATTGGTACATACTATGCTTGCTCCTTTAAGGAGGATGTCTGTTCTCATAGGCATTTGTGTGGCGACACTATAGCTAGTATGTAGGTGCTTATTAGGGAATAAGTTCACTGAACATGACTCGATAAGTTGAACAACTAATGGAGTTTACTCACGTGTCGATAGTTGTTCACTGAGTGATAGTTGTACAAGTGTCCTTAGACTTGAGATCGTTAGAGTAATCTTGTATATAATGAACTGTGCTTTGGTTTAGTCCTTAGTCTCAAGGACATCCATTAGGTCTATTCTGGGCATAGGGATTTGTGTATGGAGATAGTTAACGGTCAATAAAGGATCTACCCCTTCCAGTAAGGAAGTGAATATCCTATGTTATTCTTAGTATGCTAGTTCCGGAATCTCTGGCCAGAGTGTATGAAATTAGAAAGAAGTTTCTAATTTGCATTAATATGAACTTTGCATTATGAATAAGAAATCATATGATTAAATTTGATAGGCTTGACACGAGATCCATGCCTTGTATTTAATCGGGATATTGTAGGGTAAAAGGAATTGATTGTACGGTAACTAGCACTGACAGGTTCTTGGTATTCTAAGCAGTGAATTCATATTATCCGGATAGTCGCGATATGTTGAGAAGCATCACTCACGATGTAGAATAAATATAATTAATCAGTTAATTATATTTAATGAATTTTAGAATTCATATAAATAATAAATAAAAAGTTTATTATTATTTATTTCTACTACCGGCTTAATTTGAACCTACAGGGTCACACCATAAAAAGATTAATTTATTGATGAAAGTATTTTGAGAGAGCAAGTTGTTTTAATAATGATTAAAATTGTTTTAATTATTATTTAACATTTTATAAGATAAAGTGTAGGATTTATATATTAATATATAATGATATATTAATTATGAAAACCCTACATGAGCCCTATAAATAGAATGAGATGAGAATGAGTTTATACACTTTTTTGGTTTTTGTGAAAAACCTAGTTGCCTCCCTCATCTTCTTCATCTCCCTCTCTCTCTCTCAAACCTCCATTTTTATAAAAGCTTAGTTTTATAAAAAGCTTCGTCGAAGAATTAATCTTGGTGGATACCGGTAGAGTGCTTCACACTCTGAGGAGCAACTGCTAAAACACCATTTTGTAAAGCTTCGATTTTTCAAGGTAAGGTTTCGATTCCTCCGCTCTCTAATTTTTATATGCTTTTCTATATGCACGATACATGGTTTTTACGGAATAATTGTTATACTGCGCTTCCGCTCGTCCGTAAATTCCTTCAATGGCATCAGAGCCAGGTTCTGCATATAGAGATTCATATAAAAATTTTCAGATTTTTTTATGGATGTATGGATTTATTATGATTTTTGCAAGTTTATTTGGATTTAATTATGAATTAATTCAAAATAAGATTTGCATGAAGTTTTGACCATTGATGTGGGTTCTATAAGTGTTGTAGATCATCTGGGTATTTTTTCATAATTTTGTGATGTGTAGATTATTTGTTATGAATTTTTTAAAATTGTTTTAATTAAAATTCATAAAATAATCATGCATGTGAATAATATGAAATTAAAATTGCACAAGGACCCCTGGCTGATCTGATAATTTTACTGCTGCTGATTTTCAGAAATCATGTGCTGATGATTTTTTATTAATTTATTAATTAATTGTTAATTAATTTATTAATATTAAAATTATAAAGATAATAATAAAAGTTATTATTGGTAGTAAAGAGGAGTAAGTAACAGTTACTGTACAAGATATAAAGCAACAGCACAGTTACATTATAAAAAGCAACGGGTAGTCTGACAGAAGAAAGAAAAAAAAAAAACAAACAAACAAAACTGTTCAACTGCTTTCTCGCGCGTGGCGCGCAACCCGGGGAAAGGGAGTCACGCATGTTAGGAATGCGTGACAGTCCCGAGGCGCATTACCGTCATGCGTTACATCTTTAAATGGCTTTAAAGTTTTGTAACGCATTTCTGTAATGCGTTACACCCTTCTGTCCACATTAAATTTGATTTTTTGGGAGTTTCGTAACTCCGTTTTGGGCGTGCAATATATCGTTGGATTCATATTTCCGAGACGGATCTAATGGAGTGGTCAAATATTTTTTATATAATATTTTTGAAATAGTTATATTCCCGGAAGTGTTTTAAAGCTTGTTTTAATTGTTTTAAATTGCTTTTAAATGCTATAATAAATCCATACATCATTATATCAATGTGTGACATGATATTGCTTGCATACTTACTTATTTATTTATGTTTATATATAAGATATATGCCTATGTTTACCATGAGATGATAGATTTAGGTGAACTTAAATCAACATAAGGCGTGCGCTAGAAAATCTAGAAATAGGAATCGTTTCTTGCCTTAATAATAATATTATGAATACAATCATGAGATTTTTGTGTTTTTGAAACACGTAATTAAATATGAATTTTCAATATTGAGAGAAAGGATGATTCTGTCAAAAACAGATTTTGATCTGTAAGAAAAGGGTATTAAGTGACGCCTCTTGACAATGCTCCCCCCGATCTGGGAATCATCCGATTATCGATTATTGATTTGAAATATTTAATTGAAGAAAAGAATCTCTTTATAATATGATTATGATTGTTAAATAATATTAGTTAATTAATAATGGCTGATAATTATTTATTTATGAAATAATAATTAGTTAGCAATTTTATTAATTGATTAAATGAGATTTAATTTATTATAAAATAATTAAGATGTGATCTTAATATTATTAATTATTTATTTAATTTATGAAATTATATTAAGGGAGAGATTAATTTTCTAAAGAGTTTAGAAATAGAATTAATAATTAAAAGAGTTTTAATTATTGGTTAATAACAAAGAAGATGAGATCTATGTATTATATATGTCAAGTTGTAATCGGCCATAGGCACAAAAAGTTTTGTGTCGGTTATGGTCTTCCAACATGACAGAAAGTATTTCTTGTTTTCGGTGCATTGTCGTTTCGTGCTACAGCCGAGGGCTTTGATTTCGAAATTAGAAATACTTGTCTATTACATAGAGATGTGTACAATGAATTAGAATCTAATGGTCGTTACGTGCTACAGCCGTGGGCTGTTGGAGACTGATTCAATTGTACGAAATGTTGGGTTAGACTTGACTTAGAATATTGAGTTTGTCGTGCTACAGCCGTGACTCAATTATTCAAGAGGCTAAAGTTTTATTAGGGAATAACATAAGATGTAATTGACAAGAGTTGTCTGCCTATTGAACATCACATGGCGTTTCGTGCTACAGCCGAGGTTGTGTGATGGAATGTAGGATCCCTATTCCCACTAGCATTTCGAATGCTTATTTATTCACTTAGGGGGTTGTATAAATTAGATAAACTAGTGGGAGCCACTTATGAATAAAGACCCGATTCATATAGTGTTTTGATAATGAAATTGAATATTTGCTAAGTGTTGTTATGTGTATATCATTTGCAGACTTAATATATATAGATATATACACTAGGTCTTCTGCACAATCACTCCGTAGCATACTAGATGCTCACATATTGACTGATCCCAACTATGCTAACTAGCTTCGAAGCTTGAGAAAAGTTCTCAAGGGCTAAGAAGCTGGGATATGATGTTTGTTTTCACTGTAACAAGGTGAGGCACTGGAAGAGGAACTGTAAGGTTTACCTTGCAGAACTGAACATGAAGAAGGCTAGTAAGACTACCGTTTCTGATTCAGATATGTTTATGATTGAAGTAAACATGTCACTAAATCAAACTTCTACTTAGGTATTAGATACTACTTATGGTTCTCACATTTGCAATTCGTTGCGAGGACTAAGGAAAGTAGAGCTCTTGGGGAAGAGAAGGCGATTCTATGGATGGGCAATGGAGCAAGAGTTGCTGCCATAACTGTAGGGTCGTTTGATTTACATATGCCTACGGGCAAGACTATTATTTTAAATAACTGTTATTTTGGTTCCCTCGATTGTGAGGAATATTATTTCTATTCCAATGTTAGACTTGGATGGATTTTCATTTATTATTCAGAATATTAAACATCAAATCCTCAGAGATAATGTTCTTTATGGTAGTGGAACTTTAAATAATGGTCTGTATGTATGTGACATAGAATATGTTTTACTTCATATTAAACAAAGAAAAAAAAAAGAAAAAAAGGATGATGAAAATCCTACCTACTTATGGCACTACAGACTTGGTCATATTAGTGAAAATAGACTTCGAACATTCCATAAGGGAAGGTTACTGGAACCCTTTGATTTTGAATCATATCCTACATGCATGTCTTGTCTATTGGGTAAAATGACCAAATCTCCATTTAGTGGACATGGAGAGAGCGCTAGAGAGTTGCTGGTATTGGTACACATAGATGTATGTGGACAAATGTCTACGCAAACCATGGCAGGATTTTAATACTTTGTGACTTTCATAGATAATTGGTCTAGATTCAGATATATGTATTTGATGAAATACAAATCTGAAGCCTTTGAAAAGTTCAAAGAATACAGTTATGAAGTAGAGAAATAAACCAAACATAGTATTAGAGCTCTTCGATCAGATCGAGGAGATGAATACTTGAGTGGTGTGTTTCTATATTATCTCAAAGAAAATAGTATAGTCTCCCAGTGGACTCATCCGGACACTCCATAGTTGAGTGGAGTATATATCTGAAAGGAGAAATTGAACTTTGTTAGACATGGTTCGATCCACGATGAGCTATGCAGATCTTCCAGTATCACTTCGGGGTTATGCATTGGAAACCTCAGCATATTTACCGAATAAGGTGCTTTCCAAATCTGTTCCTTAAACTCCATATGAGATATGGAAAGAAAGGAAACTGAGTCTTAAACACGTTAAGATTTGGGGATGTCCAGCTTATGTCAAGAAAGTTGACCCGGATAAGCTGGAATCTCGATCCGTAAAATGTAGTTTTGTGGGATATCCTAAAGAGATTTAGGTTATCACTTTTACACCGATCATAGAGTGTTTGTCTCCAGACATGCTACCTTCTTAGAAAAATAGTTTATCCTTGAAGGGAACAGTGGGAGCAAAATAGAACTTAATGAAGTTCATGAAACACAAACTACTACGGTTCAAGAGGAAACACTTGTTCAAACTAAACAACCTTATGTGGCATAGTATTGACTCAGAGAAATGGCAGAGTGCCATGAAATCCGAAATGGATTCTATGTATGCCAACCAAGTATGGACCTTGGTTGAAGCACCTGAGGATGTTAGACTTATTGGGTGCTAAAGGGTATACAAGAGAAAGATTGGAGTAGATGGCTAGGTGGAGACCTACAAGGCTAGGCTCATGGCAAAATGATTCAGACAAAGGCAAAGGATTGACTTTGATGAAACTTTTTGCATGTAGCCCTACTCAAATCAATTCGGATTTTGCTTGCGATCCATATATGGATTGAAGCAAGCTTCTCGTAGATGGAACATCCATTTTAATGAGACAATCAAAGAATTTGATTTTATCAAAAACATAGATGAAACATGTGTTTACAAGAAGGTTAGTGGGAGCGCGGTAACATTTCTTGTGTTGTATGTGGATGACATACTTCTTATAGGAAATGATATACCGATGCTACAATCAGTCAAAGTGTGGCTATCGAAGAGCTTCACCATGAAGGACTTGGGAAAGACATTCTAGATTCTCGGTATGAAGATCTATAGAGATAGATCGAGAAGAATTATAGGTCTTACCCAAGGTACATACATCGAGAAAGTGCTTAAAAGGTTTAGCATGAAAACTCCACGATAGGTCTCATACCGATGAGCCATGGAGTATCCCTTTCCGAGAAGATGTCTCCTAAGACACCTGAGGAAAGAGAGCGTATGAGTAAGATTCCTTATGCTTCAGCAATAGTATCTATCATGTACGCGATGTTATGCACTAGGCATGATATTGCTCATTCAATTAATTTGACAAGCAGATATCAGTCGGATCCAGGTGAAGACCACTGGAAAGCAGTGAAGAACATCCTTAAGTACTTGCGAAGGACTAAGGATATTTTTTCTTGTTTTTGGTGGATCTGAGTTGAAAATAGAGGGTTATACTGACTCTAGTTTTCAGTCAGAAAGTGATGATAGCAAATCCATGTTAGGGTACGTGTTTACTCTGAAGGGTGGAGCGTTTGGTTGGAAGAGTTCCAAACAGCCTACAACGGCTGACTCAACAGCGGAAGCAGAGTTTATAGATGTAAGTGACGCTACAAAACTGTTTTGTGGCGCTTTCTTTTGATTAGGGAGATCATTGAAAGTAGAGATGTCAACATTGAGAAAGTTGACACACATAACAACATAGCAGACCCACTCACTAAGCCGCAATCTAAGATTCACTTCGATCGTCATAATGAGTGAATGAGTATTAGATACTAGAATGATTGGCTTTAGTACAAGTGGGAGATTGAAAGTGTTTGTCCTAAATCCAATCATGTATGATGAGTTAGGAAGAACTTTCATATATTCTTATTTGATTTCATTAATACTAATAAAAGACTTATTTGTTTTTTATTACGGGCTTTATCTATTTAAAGTGTTTTAAATAAGATATTCCATGGTTTAAAGTAAAGCTTCTAGAATTATAATGAGATTATAATAGTGAGATCTAGAAGATGATAACTCTAGACTTAAACAGTTCCCGATCATAGGATAACTAATCGGAAGTTAGTAAATCCGCAAAGATTGGTACATACTATGCTTGCTCCTTTAAGGAGGATGTCTGTTCTCATAGGCATTTGTGTGGCGACACTATAGCTAGTATGTAGGTGCTTATTAGGGAATAAGTTCACTGAACATGACTCGATAAGTTGAACAACTAATGGAGTTTACTCACGTGTCGATAGTTGTTCACTGAGTGATAGTTGTACAAGTGTCCTTAGACTTGAGATCGTTAGAGTAATCTTGTATATAATGAACTGTGCTTTGGTTTAGTCCTTAGTCTCAAGGACATCCATTAGGTCTATTCTGGGCATAGGGATTTGTGTATGGAGATAGTTAACGGTCAATAAAGGATCTACCCCTTCCAGTAAGGAAGTGAATATCCTATGTTATTCTTAGTATGCTAGTTCCGGAATCTCTGGCCAGAGTGTATGAAATTAGAAAGAAGTTTCTAATTTGCATTAATATGAACTTTGCATTATGAATAAGAAATCATATTATTAAATTTGATAGGCTTGACACGAGATCCATGCCTTGTATTTAATCGGGATATTGTAGGGTAAAAGGAATTGATTGTACGGTAACTAGCACTGACAGGTTCTTGGTATTCTAAGCAGTGAATTCATATTATCCGGATAGTCGCGATATGTTGAGAAGCATCACTCACGATGTAGAATAAATATAATTAATCAGTTAATTATATTTAATGAATTTTAGAATTCATATAAATAATAAATAAAAAGTTTATTATTATTTATTTCTACTACCGGCTTAATTTGAACCTACAGGGTCACACCATAAAAAGATTAATTTATTGATGAAAGTATTTTGAGAGAGCAAGTTGTTTTAATAATGATTAAAATTGTTTTAATTATTATTTAACATTTTATAAGATAAAGTGTAGGATTTATATATTAATATATAATGATATATTAATTATGAAAACCCTACATGAGCCCTATAAATAGAATGAGATGAGAATGAGTTTATACACTTTTTTGGTTTTTGTGAAAAACCTAGTTGCCTCCCTCATCTTCTTCATCTCCCTCTCTCTCTCTCAAACCTCCATTTTTATAAAAGCTTAGTTTTATAAAAAGCTTCGTCGAAGAATTAATCTTGGTGGATACCGGTAGAGTGCTTCACACTCTGAGGAGCAACTGCTAAAACACCATTTTGTAAAGCTTCGATTTTTCAAGGTAAGGTTTCGATTCCTCCGCTCTCTAATTTTTATATGCTTTTCTATATGCACGATACATGGTTTTTACGGAATAATTGTTATACCGCGCTTCCGCTCGTCCGTAAATTCCTTCACAAATCATACAGATACTACTAAATAAAACAAATGCAAACTTATTTATTTAGGAAATACATATTTTAATATTAAAACCAACATTTCCCCCCTTAATCTCAAACATGTTTCATCAGTTCCTTGACTCCCAACAGATTCCGCATTCTTTCAAACTTTATGGTCGCCAGAGCTTTTGTCAATCCATCTGCGCGTTGCTTGTCACCACTGATATGTTTCACAATAATTTCCCCCCGTTCCACACACTCTCGAATGAAGTGAAAATGAATATCAATGTGTTTGCTTCTTCCATGAAATACAGGGTTTTTTGCTAAATTAATCACTGACTTATTATCGATGAACAGAGTTACTGGACCGATGTATTTACCTGTGATTTGACTAAGCACATTCCGTATCCAAATACCTTGACAGGCAGCAGCTGTAGCAGCCATAAATTCGGCTTCACACGATGAAAGTGCTACCACCCTTTGCTTCTGTGACACCCATGTTATCAAGCTTTCGTTCAAGTAATAAGCCATACCAGCTGTGCTCCTCCTGTTATCCAAAGTTCCTCCCAAATCACTGTCAGAGAAGCCCGTAACCTCATTGTTCCCGCTATTTTGTGTGTAGATTAAACCATACTGCAATGTCCCCTTGATATAGCGTAAAATCTTTTTTACTGCACTCATATGAAGTTCCATTGGGCGTTCCATGTATCGACTCACAATCCCAACTGAATAAGCAATGTCAGGACGTGTATTAACCAAATACCTCAAGCCTCCAACCATACTCTTGTACCTCGTAGCATCAACAGTTCTACCCTTCTCGTCCTTAGATATTTGTTCCTTAGGATTCATTGGATACTTTGTAGGGTTGCACTCCTCCATTCCTGCCCTTTCGAGTAACTTAGCAGCATATCCAGATTGTTTTAGCTCTATATAGCCATCTTCCTGCTTCACCTCAATCCCAAGATAATAACTCAGCTTACCAAGGTCTGTCATTTCAAACTTCGTTCCCATCTGTTGCTTGAATAGTTCAATCTGCTGCACATCTGCCCCAGTAATCAGAATGTCGTCTACGTACACTGCAATAATTAGACAATTACTTCCAGTTCCCCTCGTGTAGACAGCATTTTCATAGGGACATCGTTTAAAACCCAAGTTCTCCAAGGTTTGATTGAGCTTGGCATACCAAGCACGTGGGGCTTGGCATAAGCCATACAGGGCCTTCACTAACTTGTAGACCAAATGCTCCTTTCCTGGTTTTTCAAAGCCTTCCGGTTGAGAAACATAAACATCTTCTGCTATCTCCCCATTCAAAAAAGCTGTTTTTACTTCCAAATGATGGACTTGCCAAGAGTTCTTTGCTGAGAGTGCTAGTAACATTCGAACAGTCTCTAAGCGTGTGACGGGTGCGAATACCTCCTCGTAATCAATTCCATGTTCCTGTGCATAACCTTTCGCTACAAGACGGGCCTTGTGTTTTATTATATTTCCAGCTGCATCCTTCTTTAACTTAAACACCCATTTTAGCCCAATTACCTTATGATTGTCTGGTAATTCTGTAAGTCTCCAAGTGTCATTCCTTTCGATTGAGTCTATCTCAGCCTCCATAGCCTTTTTCCAGTTTTTCTCCTTCGAAGCTTCACCAAAATTTGCTGGTTCTTCAATTCCCATAAAATATAATTCTTCATCTAACACTACGTGCTTTGTATCCCTGTACACATCACTGAGTCTTCGAAATTTCTTTGGCTCAGTACTCCCATCATACTCCTCTGTATTTAAACTTGAAGTGGCTGAAGTTTGTGATGTTGGTGTGATTGGATCGTTTTCTTCGATTTCATCTGTGCGTTGTTGTCCTCCAGTACTTGCATCAGACACTTCACTTTCTTCACGCTCCATTTCTTCTTCTGACTCAATAACAATAGGAAACATCACTTGTGTCTGCACATCTACATCATCCTTTTCCCATGGCCAAGATTTTTCTTCCTCAAATACCACGTCTTTGCTTACATAGATTCGATTCTGTTCTGGACTATACAACCTATATCCTTTTGTGCCGAGTTCCCTTCCCAGATTCACAACAGGCATACTACGATCATCTAGTTTTTGTGTGCCTGGGCTTGAAATTCTCATATGTCCAATACAGCCAAAGACTCGAATTTGTCCTACATCTGGTTTTTCATCCGACCATGCTTCATACGGAGTAATTCCTGTCAAAGCCCGAGTTGAAAGCCAATTAAGCACATAAACAGACTGTCTAACAGCTTCACCCCAAAACGTGGCTGGCATATTCCACCCTTTTAGAAAACTTCTTGCCATCTCCATTACTGTCCTGTTCCTTCGTTCAACAACACCGTTTTGCTGCGGTGTGTACGGAGTAGTGTAATGTCTAATTATTCCTGCTTCTTCACAATAATTTTTGAAATCATTAGACATGAACTCACCTCCTCTGTCTGTTCTTAGGACTTTTATCTTTCGTTCAGCTCCATTTTCAACCAATGCTTTGAATCTTTTAAAAACTCCAAATGCCTCATTCTTGCTCTTGAGTAGATAAACCCACATAACCCGACTAAAGTCGTCTACCAACAGAAAGAAATACTTATTTCTGGATGCCGTTTCTGGTGATATTGGACCACACAAATCTGCATGAACGAGCTCCAATGCCTTTTTTGCAATAAAAATTGACACTTTTGGTACGCTTTTCTTTGCCTGCTTTGCCATAAGACAACCCGTGCACATCTCCTTTGGCTGCACCACCTTGGGCAATCCTTTCACCATCCCTTCTTTGAACATCAAAGTCAAGGCTTGATAGTTTACGTGACCCATACGTGCATGCCACAACTTCGATACATCCTCCAACCTTGACAGTAAACATTCTGTATTTGCAGACTCAATTATTATTTTGTACAAGCGATTTTGAGACCTTTTAACTTTCATCATCAACTTTTCTTCCTTGTCATACACCCACATATATTCTCCTCTAAGCATAACTTTATTTCCTTCTTCTGTCAACTGTCAAATACTAATGATGTTACTTCTAAGATTAGGAATATAGTATACCTCATTAAGTGCCCGTTCTTGTCCATCCTTGCACTTCATGATAATCGAGCCTCTTCCTTTGATTTCAACAGTTGAGCCATCTCCAAACTTTACTTGTCCAGTAATACGTTCATCAAGCACACTAAACTTGGATTTTTGCCCAGTCATATGATTACTGGCGCCATTGTCTAGATACCACAAATTTGATTCTGACACCCTACTCTCGCTACCTGAAACCAAGTGTGGCCTCACATTTTTCTCATCCAACATCAACAGTATTGACTCGTTTTTCTTGAACTTAGCCAAGAGTAGTGCAGGTTCATCGTCTTCTATTTGAGCTAGATTTGACTCCTGTTTGAAGTCACTCTTTCTCCTTGGTCTGCGACACTTAGAGGCAAAGTGCCCCTACGTACTGCAATTAAAGCACCTGACTCGACTCTTGTCTTGTCTTCTTGAAAACGAAGGTTGCCCATCACCTTTCTTGTTACTACGTTTCATCCATTCTTCTCGTGTGAGAAGCAGCTTGTCTTCTTTGGTCTCTCTCTTCCGCCATTCCTCTTCTGTAAGCATCAACCTATCTTCATTCGATTCACTCTTTCCTTTGACTCTTTCATCATGAGCCTTCAAAGAGCCCATTGCTTCCTCCACTGTCATCGTGTCAAGATTGCCAAACTGTTCTATTGTGGATGTGATTTTCAAAAATCTCGCAGTTATAACGCCCTAGAAAATTTCGAATTTCGAATAATTTATTTTATATAAATTATGAATATTATTATGTGAGTATTGTTGGAAAGTGGAATATGTGTGAAGTTATGTTTGTGTGATTATATGATGATTAGTATGAGCCGTGAAGGTCAGTATATTTTTATTTGTAATTTTGAGGACTTAAGTATATTTAAATCATGTATTTTTGATCTTCTGTAAATTTTATAAAAATTATCGGAGGACTTAAAAATCATGAAATCTTTTGTAATATTACCTTTATATATTTATTTAGTTTTTAAAATGATTGGATGAATTAATTTGGGTATTGTGGTATTTTAAAATGATTTTAAGGATTTTATTGTATTTAAAGGATCAAAATTTTGAAAATTCATATTTAATTCATTTTTAATCCGAAAAATATTTAAAAAAATGTGGGTGTTCGTAATTTTATATTCTTTATTTTAAAAATGAAAAGTTGAATTTTCTGAATTTTTTTATTAATTTCGATTTTCGAAGATTTTACAATTGGTTTTTAAAACATTTTCAGCATTTTATTTTATAAATAATAAGATACCCTGTTTTCCCCTTTCATCAAAACCCAGCCTCTAGCTTCTTCTCGATACTTCTTAGCAGGGGGTATGTCTCTAATCTCTCAATCTCTCTTGAAATCCTCACATTTCTCCTTTTATCTCTCCCTCAAGCTCGCGAGTTCTTCCCTCCCGCCCCTCTCTTCACTGCACGCTGTGGTGGCGTACATATCTACGTTGCCGTATGTATGAGGGTTGAAGCTGGTGGGTTCTCCTCTCCTTACCTTGTTCGTCTCAAACCCACCCCCTATTGTATGCGTGTGTATTGATTGTTGTCTGGGTGTGGTAGCAGCTGGGTTCCTTTTCTTGCCAGCAGTGCTGTTGTGTATAAATGGTGTGTATTGCTGCGTGTGTGCGTGTTTATGTACCAGATGGGTGTGTGTGTATAAACGAGTTGTGTGTGTGTTCTGGACGAGCTGGGTTTGTATGGCTGCGGGACTATCTGTGTGTCTTGCAATTACAGTACGTGTGTGGGATATTGTTGTGTTAATGCTTGGACTGGTAGGTGTTGTGACCGCAAGTTCTTGTGTTCAAATTTTGGGATTCTGGGCAGTAGTGAATAAGGGAGAACAGAGAAAAAAGGTTGAAGAGGCTGTACATGTGTGAGTCTATGTGGTATCTCGGAGGGGTGTGTGCAGTGAGATTGTGGTTGTGGTGTTTGTTTTAGGTAGTAATAATCGAAGGTGAAGATGGGGTAGAGGGAAGATGAGGTAGTGCAGGTGTGGTGTTGTGGGTGTATCGAAGTAGGGGTGTGTAGTGTCTGGGTTGCTGCAACTTTGCCTATGTATATGCCGTGTGTGTGACTTTGTATCGGTATGAGTGGTGTAATGTTGAGGCTGAATAGAGTTGATTATGGGTATGCTATGCTGGAGGTGAAATATGTGATGGGTGTAAAGTAGAAAGTAAGCAGGGGAGAGATGAGGGAGTGCAGCGGGTGTATGCAGGTTATGGTCTTGGTGTTAGAACATGAAAGAGATTGGGACAGAGATGGAGAGGGAGTAGAGAGACGAGAGTTTGGGAGAAAAGAAGTAGGGGACATGTGTGTGTAGTGGCAATTGTAGTGTATGTGTTGTATGTTGGAGTGGGCAGGTACAGAGCAAAGAAATCGTGGGGGAAAGAGTGTGCAAGGTTGGTACATTCTTATGGGCGTTTTGAGTTCAAGTGTTTGGGTCGGTGCTTGTGGACGTGTGTTGGTGTGTGCCTGCCTTATGGAGTCTGCAAGTCCAGTGTGGGCGTGATTTTGTTAGTGAATAAACGTTTGTGGTTGTAGTGTTAGAGCTGGGGAAAGGCTGAGAAATGGAGACAGAAAATGAGAGATAGGATTGAGGTGTGTACTTATGTGGTGGGATGTAGGGATTTTGAGTTTCTCTTGCCTGGTTACGACTACATTGTGTATGAATTGTGGGTTAAATTGATGGAAATTCGAATGGTATAATTCGTTAATTGATAACTTATACTTTTCGAAAGTTGTTAATTGAATATTAGTAGAGTAATAACCTGCATATAGTACTTAGAGTGATAAGTATAATTGTTGCATTTTTGATTTTGAATATTAGACTGGTTTTGAGGAATAAATGAAGTTGGTGCGTATTTTAGTTGGATTATTTAGAGTATAAGCACATATGTTAAGTGTTGGCTTCACTGGTTGTCAGAAGTTGTAAAGAGTGTATGTTTATATGATTGTGATGACTATGAGATTGTATGGAGTAAATTGTAGATCAAATTATGCAGGATATTTTTGACTGGTTCGATTTTATTTCTTAAAGGTTAGTTTATATTTTAAAGGAGGTGTTGTCAAAATTTTAGGAGAATTATTTTGTAATTCTTATAGTAATTTGATAAGAATTAGTTGGATATTGATGTGCTATATGTGTTAAGTTGTACATCGTTTTAGGATGCGTATGGGTAGATTAGATTGGCGGTAAAGTTTTGGTTGAGTTGTACTGAAGTAGTACTTCACCTTGATATAGGTACGAGTAGGAGGCCCGGCCAGGAACAATGCACGTATAGATGGAATTTCGAGAAGAAGACAATTGTCAGAATTGACGAGTGAACTCGTGTGAAGAAGTAGATATTGGCGTGAAGTGAGTAACGAATTGAGATGTTGGAAGTGGAAACTTCATATATTAAGGCAAGTGTTTTGCTCTTCACTTATCTTTCAAGTGATGCAGTTCAATTTCTTGTTGTAGTATATGATGAGAATAATGTATATTTAGAAAATGTAATGTTTCTTCGATTAGCGGGAAAATGTTTATTTCCGCACCCTCAGTTCAACTATGGAATTTTAATAAACCTCACCAATAACTTTTCTACACAATGCCATTTCTTTATTTCTCTCGATTATGTTAAGAAATTTGTTGAATAAAGAAGAATCCAGATTTCAAAACCCTTATAAATATCTGTTAACAAAATTCCCGATTTTAGTATATTTAACCCAAGTGACCTTAACTTATTTCTTCAATTATATCGAACATTGTTTCATTAGTACTTGATCATTTAACCATACCTCTGTCGATACATCATGTTGTGTTGATTTACTTTCCCTTTTGATATCAAGTCAATTCATTAATGCTGAATCATATTCCTTTGGTCGTATTCACTTGATTCTATGTATGTTGAACCTGAATTATTACTTCTCGTTTGAAAATGGAATTTCTCCTTGCCTAATCTGCTGTAGTGATAATTTGAAGTATTCGTATCGATTTTGTTGATACCTTTTTGAGTTAACGTTCTTTATAATTTCCCCTATGTGGTATCGAACTTGTCGATACCAGACGATGATGTCGTTTCTTATTAATTCCCAAGCATAAGTTGTTATTCTGGACGTGAGTTCCAGTTGTTGGAAATCAAGGGTGGTCGATTGTTCCGACACCTGACCTGAGTATTAAAGATAGAATTGGAAGTTTTTATTAAATAAAAATGTTTTCATGACTGAGGACGCCAGTCAAAGTATGAGTATGATATTTTAGGCCAAAAGAGGCCTTGGATCCAGTTGAGTATTTGGATATACCAAGAGAGTATATCTGGAGTTTTAGTGTGACTGATCATCCACTTTAACTCGTTGCGTCGAAGTGAAAAATCCAATTCTAATCTATAAATTGAGTATCCAGTTGGACTTTGATTCTTATTGCTTGACCAGGAATTTCCCAAGTATTCTTATCGAATGGATATCATTTGATCTTGAGTTTTCGAGTATCAGTATTGAATTGTTAAAGCCTGGTTTCTTTGAAGTTTACAATGTTTATTCTGATTGAACAAAACTCTTATCCGTTCTAGTTCCTGTTGCACCTCAGTAATGGTGAAGTATTGGCCTCGTGGCAATTTAAAAGTAATATCACAGATTCTTTCACAGTATGAGTTGAAATTCTCTTGTTATTAGATTATTTCGATATTGAAATTGTTATCACTTTATGCACTTGCTGAGCATTGTTGGCTCACTCTTGCTTTTGTTTGTTTTCTCCAGTTAATAGTGGAGTTTAGTAGACCTAGTAGTGGACAGTGGGTAGTAACCACCGGGCAGCGAGAAGAGACATTCAAGTTATGGATCTCGCCAGATAGTGGATTGAGAATTGTCGAGGTTGGAGATAGAGTTAGATAGTAATTTCATTTATTCACAGAAATGTATAATATTTTTATTATTCTGAGATTGAGTTGTAATAATGTAATTCGATAGTTTGTTTCATACCATAACCTGTATGCGATCTTGGTTAAGGGGTTTTAATGTTTTATCGGCTTATTTAATGTTTATATCCAAGTTAGTAGTATGATGATTGTGGTTGGTAGCCCAAATCTGTACCCCGGATTTTGGGACCGTTACAGCAGGCATGGCCCGTAGAAGTTTATTCACAACATATGATTCCTGCATCTCATCTCCTAGAGCTCGTATGTTTGTTACGAGTCCATTTAATTTCATGTAAAAGTCATCAAGCTGATTTGATTCTTTCATACACAACGCTTCGAACTCACTCTTCAAAGTTTGAACTCGAGCCTGTTTCACCTTCTCTGCTCCTTGACAAAGAGTTTTTATTGCATCCCAAGCCCCCTTTGCCGTCTTCTTCTCAGCAATTGAAAGTAAAACATCCTCAGGAATACCCTGATATACCATTGCCAACGTAATCTTGTCTATTTTCTCATCGACTGGCGTTTTCGGATCGCTCGGTTCCACAGCGCCCCATACTCCTTGGGCTTGCATGTATACCTTCATTTTGAGGGACCAAGCAGTGTAATTGCTTCTGGCCAATAGTGGGTAGCTCAACCCAAATGACCCTCCCTTCCCCTTGCTTAAATCCACAGTCGACATGACTAGTAATCCCCCCCGTGCCCTGGTTTTGCTCTGATACCAATGTTACATATAAGAAGTATATTAGTTCTGTATATGAGACTTGTATAAGCAAAAACTCCACGAGATATTTTATTCAATCAACCAGTACGAGAATAAATACAACTGAAAGACTCAATCAACTCCAAAACTCTATCTCCTAGAAACACTCCAACTCAAACCAATCACCTAAACAGACTCCACTAAACTTGCATAACTTATTCCACTGATCTTGCAAGACCAAATCATACAGATACTACTAAATAAAACAAATGCAAACTTATTTATTTAGGAAATACATATTTTGAGATTAAAACCAACACCGCACACCATTTGCAATCTAAAAGCATTGGAAGTTCTAATTGTTGATCATTGCATTAGTCTGGAAAGTTTGCCTACAGAACTGGGGAACACTCAATCCCTAAAAAGGCTCAATGCATCTGGAATGAATGTTTCGGAACTATCGAATTCAATTAGGCATCTTAGTAAGCTTGTTGAGCTTAACCTAAGCAGTAGCAAGTACCTTAAAACTCTTCCACAAACTATTTGCAACTTGATAGCAATGAAAGTTTTAGATATACTTGGTTGTAGTAGTCTGGAAGCATTGCCTGTGGCACTGGGGAACATCAAATCACTAAGAGAACTCTACGTGGAGAAACTAACAGTTTCTAAATTACTGGATTCGATCGGATATCTTAGTGTGCTTGTTGAGATGAGTTTAAGTGGTAACAAGAACCTTGAAACTTTTCCAGACACTATTTGCAACTTGAGATCATTGAAACTTCTTGATATTTCTAGATGTGAGAAACTAGAATATTACCAAATCTTTCCAATTTGGAACAGTTGGAGAAATTGCTCCTTATCGATTGTAGTGGTTTGACAGTAATTCTAGGATTGGAGGAACTCACTGTTATAAAAGTACTGCACTTGACAGGCTGCAACTCAACCCTTCTGGCAAACATTTTCATAGAGTGTTTCTTTCAGGTTTGATTGATATCAAAGTCTTATTTTTGTGAATTAGTGTACTAAAATTTCTTCCTTTGTAAGGACAGTTGGATGGTCATAAAAATATTTTTCATGTTTTTTCTAGTTTTTTCAGAGAGATATTTTAAATTACAACTCAGAGTTCCCCATTTTCGCAAGTATTATTGACTAGTTTAGTATAATCACTCACATATTATTATTTGATGTACTAAATAAAAAGAGGAAATTTAGAAACTATGTATTAGTAGGTAATTATAATATCAAACAAAGTATACGTTGTTCAATTTAAATTTTTACATGATAGTTCAATCAATTGTTCTTAATTTTAGTCAAATTTATGATAACAGATAGTTCCATTTGGTTGGAATGCTTGATTCTTATATTCACTTTAACAATATCTTAATGGCTAACTTCTATCTTTTTTTGTTATATTTTTCCATAAATATTGTTATGCCCAAATCTGGCATAATAATTATCATGATTTAATTAGCTGAATTAATGGTTCATTATCCACAATGGGCCTCGAAGATGGCAATTGGGTCACTAAAAGCCCATTATTGGAATCAGCCCAGCCTAGCTATAGGGATCACCTCGTATGACTCCCGTCAAGGGATCGCCTCGCACTATCGTTGTATTTGCAGACTAAACGAGATTGCTATCTCACTCTCTACTAGAAGGCTCATAGCTAGGCCCCTCGAGGTCATATGGATATTTGCACGTTTGGGTTCGCTTCGCATGACTCGACCCCTCGAGGTCGCATGCCGCGTTCGTGCTGCATCTCTACTAGCCTCGCTTGTGAGGTCATATTCTTGTTCATGTGAGACCATCGGTTTCCTTCTATAAACCATGGATCATGGATAAGATTAACAACTCATTGCCACGTCAGCCCTAATCTAATGGGCTTGGGCCATGACTTATCTTCTAAACCCCTAGTCCGTCTAGGTAACTTGCTGCCCAAGAACTACGTACGTCTTGATCCCTATAAATAGGGTACGTAGGCACCTTGATAGGGATGAGAAACAGTTCACCCCTGAAATCACCTATCAAGTTCAGCCACACCTATACACACAAACCCTAAACCCTTATTCTTCTTTTATAAGCTTTATATCAGTATTTAGCTCCGTAAATCCAGCAACCTCCATAAATATTGTTATACAATATTCTCCCTATAACATTTGGCGCTAGAAGGAGGGGCTAGTCATTGATTGGGAGAACGATGACTAAATCACACAAGAAGAGAAATGGGGAAGGGGAGACTCCTGGATCGCATAGGAGGAATAAGGATGATCCCCAGAAGAAGAACCCACCAGAGAGCGAGGCGCATAAAGAGGGGGTCGAGGAGGAGTTCGAGAAGGAGCAAACACCTCCTGTCCAACAGGTGGCATTGACTGGCGAAGTCATGTCATTCTTGAAGGGCCTCGGTGATCAAATGATCGAGGGAAAGGAGAAGATGGCTAAGATGGAGAAGCGACATAGTTCTAGAGGCTCCAAGAGAAATATAAGGATAGGGGATCGAATTCATCAAGCAGAAGGTAGAAAAGGCCCCACCAAGCAATTAATAGGGGACTTTGATAATGTGGTGACAGACCAAACGAACCCCGACTGGCATGAGGAGGAAGCCACCATAGATAAGGAGAGATCGAAGGAGAAGCCCACTTCGTCTGAGGGAATGTCTGTAAGTGTCTTTGACCTGGTTGGAAAGAAACTCAGTGAGCACGATCTCCGTCTCAAATTGGAGAAGCTCAAGGCTAATAAGGACGGAGGATCTAAAAATAAGAGTAAGGGCTCTCATCGACCCTTATCTCCTCGAAAAGATCGTGAGCGGTCACATCATCGCAATGACGGACCCCCCCTCTCCTCGCAGAGAGCGTGAGCGGTCCTATCATCGCGAGGACAGACCCCCTTTCAATCGAGAACGTGAACGATCCCCACATCGCGAGGAAGACCCTAAAAATAAGGATCGCAGAAATGATCAAGAAGAGTCTAGTGCCCCAAAAAAAACTCAATCTCATCATGCAAGCACTGGAGGAAAGAAGGATGAAGACAAAGAGGGCAGGATCGGTGATTATAAGCTGGAGGAGTTGAAAAAGGCATTAGATTCGATGAATAATGAGAAAGGGATTTTCAGTAATATGGGCTCCTCCTCGCCCTTCACTCATGAAATTCGCACTGCTCCACTACTTGCAGTATTTCGAGGTCATCATTCTGACATGACCTATAATGGAGACACTGATCCAGCCGAGTTCGTTATTCGATTCAACAATGAGATGGAAGTATATCAAGTGTCATAGTTGGCGAGGTGTAGGCTGTTTGCAGCTTCGCTAAGGGGAAGTGCTCAGCAATGCTTTTCGAAGCTGGGATCTCTAGTTGTCATGTGAACTGAACTCGAGTTCGTTCTATTCGTTATAACAGAATGCTAACCCTTGGTGATTGGCCAATTCCAAGGTCTTTCTCAATAGAGCTCTACTAATGAAATAGGGGTGGCGAAACCAAGTCTTTCAGTCCCGGAAAGAAAATCGGGGTAGACCAGCACATCTTCATTAAACAATTTCAATCTTCAATGCTCTATGCACCTCTTGTGTCCACATTGGCAAATATAAAGCAGAAGGAAGGAGAGACTTTGCACGACTACTTCAAGAGATTTAATGCTGAAGTACCTCGCGTGCGAGGTGCAAATGACGAGGCTGTGAAGAATTTCCTTATCGCTGGGGTAAGGGAAGGAACTAAATTTTGGGAAAAACTACAAGAGCAAACCCCTGGTACACTTTCAGAGTTGCATAGGGTCGCTGAGCCCTTTAAGCATGTCGAGAAGTCACTAGCGGATCTCAAAAAGAATGATGAAAAAATCAGCAGTGGAAGCAAGGGTAGAGGAATGAAAAGAAGGGATTCTCGTAGTCCAAGGCGAAGACGAGATCGAAGCCCTAGCCCGAAGAGGAGGGAACGCGAGTACTTAAGGCGATCCCCTCCTCGAGATCGCTTCGTAAGAAATGAAGACAAGTTTGTCCCTTTGGTTGCCCCGATTGATCACATCTATGCTGTCAACGCGGATAAAGGAATGTTCAAGCGACCCCCACCCATGGGTTCAAGAGGAACTTCAGACACGAGCAAGTATTGTGCCTTCCATGAACAGGCGGGGCATGCTACTAACAATTGTTGGCAACTTAAGCAGCAAATTGATCAGTTGATTCGAGATGGAAAATTAACTGAGTGGGTGGTTCATGAGGCAAAAAAGCACCAAGGGAATTCTGGTAAACCAGGATTGGGGTATCATGATGTGCCCCATGAGAAACAAGATGAGCCTCGCAAAGACAGGGAAGAGCGAGCTGGAAGTATACATGTAATCATTGGAGGTCCCCACATTGGGGGGGAGAGCAACAAAGCTAGAGAGAGATATGCACGCGATGCCAGGGAGCGACCTCTCACTAATGTGCATCATCTACAAGAACGACCTCCAAAGTTGTTTAAAGGCGAAGACACAAACATTATGTTCACGGAGGAAGATGCGAAGTGGGTTCATCACCCCCACTCTGATACACTTGTGGTTCGGGTTCGCATTGGGTCCCAAAATGTCTATAGGGTCCTTGTTGATAATGGAAGTGCTGTGAACATTCTTACATACGAAGTCTACAAAAGGATGGGAAATGTTGATAAAGATCTCATACCCACGGTGGGGCATCTTTATGGGTTCACTGGAGCATCTGTTAGTGTTAAAGGCCTCGTTCGGCTCCCCATCACTCTAGGGGACGAGCCCTGCATCACCACACAGATCGTTGACTTCATGGTAGTAGATCAACCATCCGCTTACAATGCCATAGTGGGAAGGCCCATCCTGAAAGAAATGAGGGTGGTGACATCTATCTATCACCTCTCTATGAAGTTTCCTACCCCACATGGTGTTGGTTGTGTGAAAGGAATTCAACATGAATCTCGTGAATGTTATAACAATGCTCTGAAGGCCGCAGAAAAGGGAGGTGGCTCTGTGGCAGGAAATATGGAATGTAATAAAATATCAATTGAAGAGCTCCCAGATGATTACTGTGAAGGCTTGGGTATTCAGGTGGAACCGATCCCAGGGGCCCTCATGTTAGAGGCCTCGCAGCCTGTGCTAGTTCTCCAAGAGGGGATCGTTAAAGAGGCTAGTGACGATGAGGAGAGCCCAGAACAAGCTGCAGTGCGAGCCCGAAAGGGGAAATGGGTTCGCAAGGAAACATCAACTTTGGTAGATTTGCCTAATGGGATAACCCAGGAAACTACAATCATAGATGAATACGGTCATGTGGGAGCGACCCCTGTTACAGAAACAATGTTAGCTTCACTACAAAATGAAGTCACCAGAAGGAATGAAGCAGAGTCTAGCATGGCTCGCGAATTCGAGCTTGATTTGGATCCTCGCATCCCAGAATATGTTGAACGAGCCGGGGCCGCAGAAGATACCATCTCTATCTTGGTTGATGCCAAAGATCCATCCAAGGTACTGAAGATCGGGTCGCAGCTTAATCCAGGGCTTCGCGGGAGGCTTGTCAATTTTCTGAAAGCCAATCTGGACGTGTTTTCCTGGTCCCATAAAGATATGATTGGAATTGATCCTAAGGTTATGTGCCACAAGCTTAACTTGGAACCAAACAAAAAAGGAATAAGGCAAAAGAGGCGACCCATAAGTGGCGAGCGAGCCGAGGCACTCAAAGAAGAAGTTGACAGACTCCTCGAGGTCGGCCTTGTTCGGGAATCTTTTTACCCTGACTGGCTCGCGAACCCCGTTCTTGTGAAAAAGCCCAATGGAAAGTGGAGAACATGTGTAGATTTTACCGACCTCAACAAACATTGTCCCAAGGACAGTTTCCCACTACCAAGGATCGATCAGTTGGTGGACTCAACAGCTGGGCATGAACTTCTTAGTTTCATGGATGCCTATTCGGGGTACAATCAGATACAGATGTATGGCCCTGACCAGGAACACACCTCGTTCATCACTGATAGGGGTCTCTATTGTTACATAGGGATGCCCTTTGGTCTTCTCAATGCTGGGGCCACTTATCAACGGCTCGTTAATATGATGTTCGAGAAACAAATTGGGAAAACAATGAAAGTGTACGTAGATGACATGCTGGTAAAATCTAAAGAAGCTGGGGATCACATCACTCACCTTGCAAAGATGTTTGACATACTGAGAAAGTACAGGATGAAGCTTAACCCCCAAAAGTGTGTGTTTGGGGTCGAATCTGGGAAATTTCAAGGGTTCATTGTCAACCACAGGGGCATCGAGGCTAACCCAGCAAAAATAAAAGCCTTAATGGAGATGAGATCGCCCAGAAATGTGAAGGAGGTACAAAGTCTCACAGGGAGGATAGCTGCCCTCAATAGATTTGTTTCAAAATCATCAGACAAGTGCCAAGAGTTCTTTAAGGCAATCAAGAAGGTTGGGAAGGATTTTGAATGGACCCCGTAATGCGAGGAGGCATTCCAAAAAATCAAGGAGCATTTGGGGTCGCCTCCTTTGCTCTCCAAGCCTCATGAGGGAGAGATACTCATTGTATACCTCGCAGTGTCAGAGCACGCGATCAGTGCTGTTCTGGTCCGTGAAGAGGAAAAAGTTCAGTATCCTATCTACTATGTCAGTCGAAGAATGTTAGATGCATAGACTCGCTACACTAATATGGAGAAACTTGCTTATGCCTTGGTATTGGCCTCGCGAAAATTAAGGCCATACTTTCAGGCTCACAAAATCGAGGTTCGCACATCTTACCTTCTAAGGCAAGTGATGCATAAGCCAGAAACATCGGGAAGACTTTTGAAGTGGACTGTAGAGTTGAGTCAATTTGACATTGAATATAGGCCACGAGGACCTCTAAAGGGTCAGGCCCTAGCAGATTTCATACTTGAATTCCCTCCCTACATTGAACAAGGCTCTTGGGCTCTTGTAACGATCCCTGAAAAGGACAATAGCGAGGTCAAAACTGAGAATTCGGCCTCGTGGTGGGAGCTTTATGTGGATGGTGCCTCTAATAAGGAAGGAGCTGCAGCAGGGATCGAACTTGTTACCCCCGAGGGTCGCAAGATACGTAGCGCAGTTCATTTCACGTTTGGAGCATCCAATAATGCAGCTGAATACGAGGCCCTGATCATTGGCCTCAAACTTGCAATTGAAATGAAAATTGAAAATCTGAATGCATACAGTGATTCTATGCTGGTCACAGGCCATATTGGATGCGGTTGGCAAGCCAGAGGGCCTCAAATCGAACTCTATCTGCGATGTGTACAGAGATTGATGAAATCATTCAAACAAGTCAAGGTGGAATTTATCAGGAGGGCAAAAAATCAAGGTGCTGATGCCCTAGCAAAATTGGGCTCGCGACGCGAAGCCACTTTACTTGGGGTCATACCATTGGAAATTCAAACGAAGCCTAGTGTCCCTGAAGAGTTTATTATGGAAGTACCAGAACCAACATGGATGACCCCTATATGGGAGTATGTGAAGAATGGGGCACTACCTCAAGATAAAAAGGAAGCAAGAAAGGTCAAATATCAGGCTGCTCGCTATGTTATTTATGACGAGGTTCTGTATCGAAGAGGGTTCAACACTCCACTCTTGAGGTGTGTAGATGGCGATGAATGTAACTATATTCTGAGAGAGGTCCATGAAGATATATGTGGGAATCACTCGGGGGGTAGTTTGCTAGCTCAGAAGATTCTTCGTCAAGGGTATTTTTGGCCCACATTGAAAAGGGATGCATTTGAATTTTCCAGGAAATGCGATGCCTATCAAAGGATCTCAAACTTCAGCAACGCACCGGTCTCTCAACTCACTTCACTCACGAGCCCCTAGCCATTTGCTATGTGGGGTATTGATTTAATTGGGGAATTACCTAAGGCTAAAGGAGGAGTTAAGTACGCGGTGGTAGCAGTGGATTATTTTACTAAGTGGGCCGAGGCTGAGCCACTTGCAACAATCACTGCCAAGAAACTAAAGGACTTCGTATATAGAGCAATTGTGTTTCGCTATGGGATCCCTTATCAACTCATATCAGATAATGGGAAACAATTTGACAGCAAGGAGATGAAGGAATTCTGTGAAAATTTGGGGATCAAGAAAAGTTTTTCAGCTGTTAGCCATCCTCAGACAAATGGCCAAACTGAGGCCATCAATAAAATAATCAAACATACTTTAAGGGCGAAGCTAGAAGAAAGCAAGGGTAATTGGCCTGAAGAATTACCAAGGGTTCTGTGGTCATACAACACGACCCCAAGGAGCACTACAGGAGAGACCCCATTCTCTCTTACTTATGGGTGCGAGGCCATGGTTCCAGTGGAGGTAGGATCGGGATCGTTCAGAAGGGAACACTATGACCCTGAGTCTAATGAAGTCAATCATAGGCTCTATCTGGACATGATTGAAGAAAAAAGAAGCGAGGCTCAGCTACGCCTCGCAGCTTACCAACAACGAACTGCAAGGTACTACAATGGAAAGGTCAAGGTGTGATCCCTACGTATAGGCGACCTAGTACTTAGAAGGGTCATGCCTAACACTAAGGTCCCGGGACACGGAGTTTTTGGTGCCAATTGAGAGGGGCCCTACAAGATCTATGCAACTCTGTCAGAGGGAACCTACTATCTCACTGATATGGAGGACAAAGTCATTCCGCGAGCCTGGAACGCGGAACACTTGAGAAAATACTATCAGTAAAGGCTTCGTTACTGGTAGTCTCTATCTATTTCTACTACTTAGCATGAATAAATTCATACAAAGTATTGGGGGTAGTGCTCATATAGACACCTCCCCTTTATGATGTAATGACTCTAGGGCCTCGCCCCTACTTATCAGCATTAGGGCCTCGACCCTACTTATGTATTGTGTGAAGACATTTCTACTTATCAACTTTAGGGCCACGTCCCTACTATGGCAATAAATGAGTTCGTTATTGTTTATTTAAATTATTGCATTCAAATTTCACTTGTTCGTTTGTTAGAATTTCATATCTTAAAGGACTAGCTCAGCACAACGATGCGAGGCTACTTCAGACAATCATCTATGAAAAGCAAAATTACTTACAACAATGCGACCCCAACGGTTCGCACCTAGCAATCTCACGAATAGCTCTCACTTACAACAATCAAAGGAATCTGAACTAATGAAGGTAATCTACATGAAGAATTACATAAATGAAAAATATTGACATTACTATGTAGACAAATAATATGGAAGCACAGGCAAATATGTCGGAAACATAGAAGAAATCAAAGTTAATATGGATCGCCATGCGATCCCAAACGACTTGTTACCAGAGTTACGCAAAAATACGAATACAACTTGCGAGGCATTAAAAGGGAGCCCGCATCCCAAGTTCAAACAATTTTATAGATTGCATAAAATTATGAAGCATTCTTGTCTTATTGGCTTTTGTAGCCTCCTCCGCCAGCCTTGCTTCTTCAGCGATCCTAGCTTCCTCTTCCAATCTTGCCACCTCCGCCAGCCTCGCTTCTTCAGCGGCATCCTCCTCTACAATCTCTTTCTTCAAAGTTTCAGCAAAGTCAGCATTGCCCGGGCCAAGTTGATCCCAATCAAACTCAGGGAGCGTCCTGATGAATCCTTTCATAAAGCTAACTTGCCCTTTGATCAGAAACGTATCTTCGGCGTTTGACAGAGTAGTTTTGGCAGCCTTTAGCTCATTGGTTAGCTTCGCAATCTCCTCATCCTTCTTCTTGATGGTCTCTTCGCTGGACTTCTGAAGCTCCTTGAAAGATTTCTCAAATTCATTCTTTTCTCGGCGGGCTGCCTTCAGATCTGTTCTGATTTGAGCGGTGTCTTGGGAAAGCTTCCTCTTGAAGGTCTCTTCTAGGGATCATTTATCCTCTGCCTTCTAAAACTCAAGAACTTTTTTTTCTTATCGAGCTGAGCAAAATGCTTTGTATGAGCAGCCTGACGGATGAAGGCTTCAGCTAAGCATCTGGTTAAAGCATTGGCATTCTCTTCTAGCGATGCCTTCCACCAGCCCGAGGTCTCAGCCTCGTCAGAGTACTGAGTTCCTAGTGCAGCAAAGAGATGCTGGGAATCTGTTGCTGTAACGACCCCAGAAGGTGGTCGGGAGGAACCGTCTTTTAGCAGCCCCTCTGTTCTGGGTCGCTTGGAAGGAGTCTGTTCAGGGGAAGTCAGAACTTGTTCCCCAACTATATTTGATTTGGTTGGGGGGTCGTTAGCGACCTTCTTGGGAGGAACAATTGGTTTTGTAGGAGCCTTTAGGGCAGATTGTGACTTAGAAGCCGCGCCCTTCTTAGCACTGAGGAAAGGGGGAGCCATACCATCCGACATGCCTACAAAAAGAAATCAACAAGTTAAAGGACTCTTCAATAACATATATGCAAGGACAAGTATGATGCAGATGTATAAATATTAAAATGATGCGGTCCGTAAGTTCTGTTGCTATTAGGGTATACCCTCTTCTGTTATCTCTACACGGGAAGACGAGGCCTCCTCGGGTAATTTTCTCTTTCGTGAAGACCGCTTCGCAGTGGATGGCCCCGCTTCAAGGGTGGACCCTACTCCCTCCTTGAGGAATCCACATTCAATAAGGTTTTCTAAAGAGAGAAGGGTCCTGATATTCCTTTCTTCCTTGGTGGATTTAGTCAGCACCTCATCAGCTCGTTTCTTTTCTTCACCTTTCAAAACGGTGCGAACTGGACCAACTGTGATGCCAAAAGGGTTGTTACTTTTGAATAATTTAAAGAAATTAAAAAGGTGTCATTAGGATAAGTAACTCACTGGGGAGGTAGTTGAAGCTGGTCTTGACTCTGGGGACCTCGTGTACATACATGAATGGCTCCTTCCACGAGCCGGCGTTACTTATCCCCCAGGAAGAAGGTCTTTCTTGTTGAATTCAGGCCATATGGAAAAATAAACATAGCCAAAATCTTTGGCCCCGCATCGCTTTAATTGTAGGAAATAGCCCATTGTCCTCGCGTCCAGGGGAGGATACCCAAACTTGTGATAAAGGATATAGAGAGCAATCATAGACCTGTATCCGTTTATACTTATTTGGAATTTTGGATGGGGGCCAGAAAGTAGGTCTCACAAACATCTCTAATAAATGGATGGAGGGGCGAGGAGACACCAATCTTCATTAAAGGCACTGTAAGCACCATTCTTGGAACCCTGCCACCATTTTCTTCATTGTTGAAACGATAGCATCGCATTTTCTTCTTGGGGAGGATGATTTTTCCCTCAGGTCGAAATCTTTCGACCCCTTCTCTAATTGTCTTCTCTGTCAAAGTTGTAGACATATCACGGCACGCAAGGATGCGAGGCTTGCCTGGTTTAACTTTTGAGCCAGGCTCGATATCTTCAGGACGAGGCCCATCAACATATATGACCCCCTCTAGTTCGGGTTGAGGGTTGGGCACATAAGGCTCTGGCGATGCTTCAGGAATATAGTCATAATCTTTGAAATTTACAACTCGGGCCACCTCGTCAAGGCCCCCGTCATCTGAGGAAGGCTCCTCGTAGTCATCATCATCGGAGTTGGCTTCGTTGTCTGCCCCTCCCTCAACATCATAGTAGGCATCGCCTAAAGAGTCTATTGGAGAATCACTTAAGACAATGGGAGAAGTAACTTGTGTAGGAGGTATTCTGGCAATAATTTGAGCTGCTTGCGAGCTGAACTTCTCTCCTTTTTTCTTCAATGCTTCTATCTCTCGCTCGGTGTCTGTCATCTCGATCTCGGGTTCACGTTGGGCTGGGAGAACATCTAAGGATCGATCCCGCGAGCTTGAATCTTGTTTTGTTCGCCATGAGACTAAAGGCACCTCTCTAATATAATCCTCATTCGACCACAAGGGATCGAAGTACAATTTAAACGAGTTCTCACTTGTGCTTGTTGCCCTCGCAATGTTAGCAGCCGCTGCTTTGCTAATATGTATACTGGGAATTGGTGAAGGCGTCCTTGAACTGTCATTGTTCGACATCTGAAAAGAATGTGAAGAATTAAGTGTGTGCCCTTACAGAAATCAAAAGGGAATAAAGGAAGAAAAGAATAATAAGACAGAAAGGTTCTACGTGTTCTCACATCGCTCACGCGACCTAAAATGGTGTTGCTTTTCTAAAAAAGGAACGTGCTATATTCTACTGACAAAGGATCGATATTCTATCTAAGCAAGGCTAGGATCGCAAACATAAATTAGTTATGTGGGATCGCAGTCAAAGGGGATCGCATCGCGTATGATCAAGGTTATCTAAACATGCAATTATGATGAATATGAACAATATTAAATCATCTTCTATATATAATAGGAGAACAAGGGGTTTTTTTGAGCCAATAAACCCCTGTGAATTTACTATTTTACCCTTGTATTTTACAAAATTACATTAATTGCCACTCCCTTATTTTGAAGATAAAAATTAAGTTATTTTTGTGTTTGTGGGGAATTGAACCAACAACCTCCTCTATATAAATATTCCTCCAAACCATTGTGCTACTTATGTTTTTTAGTAAGTGAATTTACTATTTTACCCTTGTATTTTACAAAATTACATTAATTGCCACTCCCTTATTTTGAAGATAAAAATTAAGTTATTTTTGTGTTTGTGGGGAATTGAACCAACAACCTCCTCTATATAAATATTCCTCCAAACCATTGTGCTACTTATGTTTTTTAGTAAGAAGTGAAAACTTTTTTTACATAACTTCGACCTCTTTATCAATTTCTGGAAAATCTCTCTATCAATTTCTGGAAAATGACCCGTGCCTCGCACGGGTTATTATGCTAGTATCAAGAAAGAACGAAGACTTACTTTTTTGAAGAAAGGATAAAGAAATCTGAAGAACTTGGAGATCGCTGTGGTTGAACTCGAAAATTTCTTGCTTTTGATCTTGGAGCAAACTGACAGCACTTCGACAATGTGTTTGTGAGAATGAAAAAGGAAATGATTATGACAGGGGTATATATAGTCATCAGGAGAGAGAAGGTTATGAGACACGTGTCAAGATCTCAGCCGTCCAACACATATCTCGAGACATGACAACTATCAAACCCCTTCAAATTCTTTAGGGGGGGTCGCGACCTCTTCAACGGTCGTATCTATAATAAAGTCCTCGCTTCGCTTCGCGGTTTCGTACATTACAACTTTTGAGTCCACATCACATTTTCAATGACAACATGGACTCGGGGGGTAGTTGTTATGCCCAAATCTGGCATAATAATTATCATGATTTAATTAGCTGAATTAATGGTTCATTATCCACAATGGGCCTCGAAGATGGCAATTGGGTCACTAAAAGCCCATTATTGGAATGAGCCCAGCCTAGCTACAGGGATCACCTCGCGTGACTCCCGTCAAGGGATCGCCTCGCGTGACTCCCGTCAAGGGATCGCTTCGCACTATCGTTGTATTTGTAGACTAAACGAGATTGCTATCTCACTCTCTACTAGAAGGCTCATAGCTAGGCCCCTCGAGGTCATATGGATATTTGCACGTTTGGGTTCGCTTCGCATGACTCGACCCCTCGAGGTCGCATGCCGCGTTCGTGCTGCATCTCTACTCGCTTGTGAGGTCATATTCTTGTTCATGCGAGACCATCGGTTTCCTTCTATAAACCATGGATCATGGATAAGATTAACAACTCATTGCCATGTCAGCCCTAATCTAATGGGCTTGGGCCATGACTTATCTTCTAAACCCCTAGTCCGTCTAGGTAACTTGCTGCCCAAGAACTACGTACGGCTTGATCCCTATTTATAGGGTATGTAGGCACCTTGATAGGGATGAGAAACAGTTCACCCCTGAAATCACCTATCAAGTTCAGCCACACCTATACACACAAACCCTAAACCCTTATTCTTCTTTTATAAGCTTTATATCAGTATCTAGCTCCGTAAATCCAACAACCTCCATAAATATTGTTATACAATATTCTCCCTATAACATATACGTTGTTCAATTTAAATTTTTACATGATAGTTCAATCAATTGTTCTTAATTTTAGTCAAATTTATGATAACAGATGGTTCCATTTGGTTGGAATGCTTGATTCTTATATTCACTTTAACAATATCTTGTTAGTTACAGAGGCATGCCTGTACACATCTAATAACAAGCCTAATTGTTTGTAATGCTTTGCATTACTTACATGACCTCTTAACTGAGGGAACCTCTAGTTGTAGAGTTTCTGTTTGTATTGTACTTGTAGAAGGCATCAAATCCTAGTTGTGTAATTGTACAAATAGAGTCTAGAATAATGCTTGAAAGAAGTTCCAAGGTTCATGCCTCAAGCAAGGAGTTAAAGACTGTCAAATAATCACAGTTGGGATTTGAAGAAATGAAGAATTTGCCTAAGTACCAATTCGAGAAGTATATTTGTCTATTTGAGAAGTCCAGCATTCGAGAAGTCAGGGATTCGATATCTCAAGACACTATTCGATATCTCTGAATACACTGTTCGATATCTCATTCGATATCTCAGGGATTCGATATGTCTACTACTCTATTCGAGAACTCAAGAAGTCAACAAGTCAAGATGGTATTCGAGTTCTCAAAGAGTCAACAAGTCAAAGTTCCATTCGATATCTCAAGGACTCAGAAAGCTATTCGACAACTCGAGGATTCGATAAGTCAAATGTTCTATTCGACAACTCAAGGAATCCTGATGGAAAAGAGCTATTCGAGAAGTGGTTCGATATGTCATTATAACAGTATTCGAGAACTCAGAGTTATCGATCAAGTCAATTCTAGTTCTCGAATCACTTACTTAGTCACTTCTCGAATACATTCTTGGAGACAAAATACTGAAGAAATTGTACAAGTCAGAAACCTGCAACAAGCCAATGCACTTTATGGACCACAATCTGTAACGTGCTCTGGAAAGCCTACAAGGAAGCTTGGAGAGATATAGAAGAGACAAGGAGCTAAAGAAGTGGATCTAAACAGGCTTTGTAAAGTCAAATCTGTAACCGTTTGGACGCTTACTCAAAGAAGGATAGACAGACTAGAAAGTAATTTGTTTAGCTACCTTATTTGCAGTAAGTGGGCTGTATCCATGTTCTATAAAGACACAGCCTCACTTCATAACTTAGTAACTTTTGTGAGTCTAGTTTTTCATACACTGTAAGCCATATCTCTCTGAGAAAAATGAAGCTGAGAATACTACCATTTGTATTCACAGATTGTAGCAACCTTTATCTAATAATACATTAGATTAAAGTGATATTGTGTCTTGTGTTGTTTATTTATCCGCACCTTCACTTCTACACACACAGGCACTTATCTGCTACATAGACTCAATCAAGAAAAGTTCAAGAATCCATTCACCCCCCCTCTGTATTCTTTTACCGTATTCAATACTCAACAAGTGGTATCAGAGCGGGCTGTTTATTCAAAAACAGAGAAACGATCATGAGTTCGAATACACCAAAGACTACAGGAACGGTGAAGGTCCCTAAGTTTGATAAAGAAAACTTCAACCTCTGGAAGATAAAGATGATGTTGTTCATTAAAGCCTCTCATCCCTTGTATCCTGAGATTCTCAAGAATGGTCCTTTTGTTCCACAACAAGAGATACCAGAGAAGACTGTTGGAACCATAACTATCCCAAGAACTTATGAGGCCAAGGATCCATCAAAGTGGACAGAGTCAGAAAGGGAGAAGGTTGCTCTTGACAGCCACCTCATGTTGCTCATCATTGATTCCATGGACATGTCAATGTTTGCAAACATTGCATCATGCACGTCTGCTAAAGAGATATGGGATCACATTGAGGTGTTGTGTGAAGGGACTGATGAGGTTAAGGAAAACAGGAAACAGATACTGGTCACACAGTATGAAGCTTTCATGGCACAGCCCAAGGAAAGCATCACTGAAATGTTTGAAAGGTTTCACAAGCTAGTTACTGAGTTGCAGATGAATGGAAAGGTTTACAGCACCAAGGAGTTAAATATGAAATTTCTGTTGTCTTCACCAAATCATCTGGAGCAAAGAGTCATTTCTCTAAGAGAGAGAGATTTGAACAAAGTCACCTATGATGTGCTCTATGGAGTACTAAAGACTCATGAACTTGAGTTGCTTCAGAAAAGGGCTATCCAAGCCAACCAAGGTAGGATGATAAACACATCATGTGCCTTGATTGTCAACAAATCCATTCTGGACCTAGAAGCATCTACAAGCCAACTAAGGATAGAGGAGGTGGCAGATGATGAAGAAAGTGAAGCTGGGGTGAGTGAACCTGTTGAGGAAAAGGAGGGAGAAGAAGAAGAGTTTTACACTCTGGAAGAACTTGATGGGATGGAAAATACCTCATATGCCTTCATGGCCAGAAAATTTCCAAACATCAGATTCAAAAGAAATCAACCCTTCAAACCCAAAACTCAAAACCATTCAACCAACAAGAACAAAGCACCTGTGAAGCCAAACAGAAATAAGTTCAAAACCGGTTATGTGGATAGGTCATCTGTAAGGTGTTATAGATGCAATGACCTAGGGCATTTTGCCAGTGAATGCAAGAAGCCTAAAAAGAAGGATAGAGATTATCTTGAGCTAGAAGCTAAGTATGAGGCCCTTCTGAAAAAGCAGACACATGGTAAGGCCTACATAGCTGAAGGGAAGTGTTGGGATGATTCTGAGAGTGATGAAGAGGAACAAGAATTCTGCAACTATGCCTTGATGGCCAACTCCAAGGATGACTCATCTTCATCTGATTCTCAGGTACCATCCTTCACTACTATAGACATGTCTGTTTCTGAATACAAATGCATGATTGAACAATTATCTGTTGAAATGTTTAATATTCATACTAGTATGACTGCTGCTAATGAGGAGATTGCTAAACTGTCTACTAGAAATGAAATATTAACCAAAAAGAATGAGGAACTTGAGCTAACTACTATGCAAGTAGAAAACCTTAAGAAAGAAGTTGAATATTTGAAGAACAAGGTTTTATGTGCTAGTCAAGTAGAGAAGGCTCTTAGGAATGAATTAGCTGAGAATGAATTCAAACTTAAAACTTTCAAGAAATCATCTGGTTTAGTGCAATCCTACTGTGAGAAAATTGAAGCTAAACCCAAAGCAGCTATTGGACTTGACTATGACTCTCTCAAACAAAGGAAAGGCTATGCTGTCATTGAAGAGGACACAGCTGTTCATGAGAAAGTGCCTCACATTTTGAGAAAAACTGAAAATCCAATTTTTAAGGAATCAACATTTGAAATTGATGAGGATGCCTTACTCATCAAGCAAATGTTGAATGATGAGGATGAGGCACAATCTAGTGAACAACAAGCATCCTCTAAGGGTGAGAGTGTCAAGTCAAAGACCAAGAAGCCAGTAGTTGATAGGCCAAGACCTAAGAAGTTTGTTAAGTTTGTCTCAGCTGGGAAGAGTGAATCAGAAAAGGAAGTGACTAAAAGGAAACAGAACAGAAATGGCAAGTTAGGGATTAACAAGGATAACAACTATGCTTATATGCCTAATGCCCCTAGGAAAACTTGTCAGAACTGTTTCAGTACCAATCATCTAACTCATGCATGCAAGAAACCTGTTGGTAGTGTGTCTAAACCTTTCTATGATTGTTCTGTGCCTCTAAGTCATAGAGATGCACCTTTCTGTGATAAATTTGACTGTATGCCATGCAATATGAATGTTATGACTAGTTGTTTTAATTTAAGAAGGCAGTTCATTGATGGTTGTATCAGTCACAATTCTCACACACACTACACAAGGTCAAAGTCTTCAAGTCCTCCTAAAGCTAGGAAGGTACCTTTGTCACCTAAGTCTGAAACCTCAGGTTCTAAGACTTCCAAGAGTGACAAGAAGACTAACACTAAGAAAGTTGACAAGCATGTTGTTTATGATAAAACTGTCTCTAAGTCACATGGACCCAAACTTGTTTGGGTACCAAAGGAAAAGTAATACCTTTGTGTTTGTAGGGCAAAGAAAGTGAAAAGAAGGTCATGTGGATTTTGGACAGTGGATGCTCAAACCATATGACTGGTGATATGGCCCTGCTATCACAGTATGAGGAAAAGGCTGACCCAATGGTTGCTTTTGGAGATGACAGCATGGGTAACACATTGGGATATGGCAAGCTGAAAGTTGGAAATGTCATCATTGAAGATGTAGCACTAGTCAAGGGGCTCAAGCATAATCTGTTAAGTGTTGGTCAGTTTAATGATAGAGGATTCAAAGTGAATTTTGACAAAGATGAATGTTTGATCACCCACAAGAAGACTGGTGATTTTGCTCTATCTGGAGTAAGGAAGGGAAGCCTGTTTGTAGCCAATATGGACTCTGCAAACAAGGACAAAATTTGTTGCTTTTACTCAAAAGCATCAAATGAAGATTGTTGGCTGTGGCACAAGAAACTATCACACCTGAACTTCAAGGCCATTAATTCTCTAGTCAAAAGAGAGTTAGTGAGAGGCATGCCCACACTTGAATTCTGCCAAGAAGGAGTGTGTGAGGCTTGTCAAAAAGGAAAAATGAAGAGATCAAGCCACAAGTCAAAGACAGTGACATCTGTAACCAAGCCACTATAACTTATCCATATGGATTTGTTTGGGCCTGTCAACATAATGTCACTTGGAAGAAAGAAGTATGCCCTGGTAATGGTTGATGATTTTTCAAGGTATACATGGGTGGAATTTCTGGCATCAAAAGATGAGGCTCCACAAGTAATTATTGAGCATATAAAGAAAGTTGACAAGGAAGCAAAGGCAAACGATGCAAGTGTGATTGCACTGAGGAGTGATAATGGAACAGAGTTCAGAAATGCCACACTTGAAGCATTCTGCAAAGAGAATGGCATTTCTCAGTAATTCTCAGCTCCAAGGACTCCACAACAAAATGGAGTTGTTGAGAGAAATAATAGAACTCTAATTGAGGCTGCTAGAACAATGTTACTTGATGCAAAAATGCCTACATGTTTTTGGGCTGAGGCTGTGAGCACTGCATGCTATATTCAGAACAGGACCCTCATCAACAAAAACACTGGAAAGACACCTTACAACTTGATGACTGGAAAGAAGCCTACACTAAAGTATGTTCATACTTTTGGAAGCAAATGCTTTGTACTCAAGGATAATTCTGAATATGTTGGAAAGTTTGATGCAAAAGCCTTTGAAGGAATTTTTCTTGGCTATTCTATGGAAAGAATTGCATACAAGGTTTATGTCATCAGTCAAAAGAAAGTTATGGAAAGCACAGATGTAACATTTGATGACAGCAAACTACCTGGACTAGAAGAAGCCAATGATGAAGACAAAGATCCATTGAAGTTTGATAATCTAGATGATTCTGATGAAGAGACTGAAACTGGAGTTGAAACTCAAGTTCAACATTCTCAAGTGAATAATGATACAAGAGAAGAATTTGTGCCAACCAATAGTGGAGAAACAAGCATCCAAGACATACCTGTGAGTAATGGCAACTTCACAGGGGGAGGAAATGAGGATGACCATGATGTGGATGATGAAGCAACATCAAGAATGAGAAATCAGGCTGAACACTCGAGGAAATGGGATAGATCACACACTGCAGAGCAAATCATTGGAGATCCTAATGCAGGAGTAAGGACTAGGAGAGCAACTCAAAATGAGTGCCTCTATGGATGTTTTCTATCACAAGTTGAGCCTAAGAAACTTGATGATGCATTGTTGGATCCAGATTGGATTATTGCCATGCAAGAGGAGCTGAATCAATTTGAAAGGAACAAAGTATGGGAACTTGTGCCTGCACCAAAGAACAGAACCATTGTTGGAACAAAATGGGTTCTGAAGAATAAGATGGATGAAGATGGTGTAATAATAAGAAACAAAGCAAGGCTGGTTGCAAAAGGATACTCTCAACAGGAAGGCATTGATTATGATGAGACATTTGCCCCTGTTGCTAGATTGGAAGCCATTAGAATATTCTTGGCATTTGCTGCTCATTCAAACTTTAAAGTTTATCAAATGGATGTCAAGAGTGCATTTCTAAATGGAGAGTTGGAAGAAGAGGTTTATGTGCAACAACCACCTGGCTTTGAGGATCCACATTTCCCAGAATTTGTCTACAGATTGCTTAAGGCATTGTATGGACTTAAGCAAGCTCCAAGAGCGTGGTATGATACTTTATCACAATTCCTTCTTGAAAATCAATTCACTCGAGGCACATTGGACAAGACACTGTTTTACAAGAAGCATGGTGATGATATGATCCTAGTTCAAATCTATGTGGATGATATCATTTTTGGTTCTACAAATGAGAAACTGTGTGAGAAATTCTCTAAACTCATGCAGAGCAGATATGAGATGAGTATGATGGGAGAGTTGACATTCTTTCTAGGGTTGCAAGTCAGTCAAAGGAAGGATGGTATCTTTATCAGTCAAACCAAGTACATCAAGGATTTATTGAAGAAGTTTGACTTGGAAGATTGTTCACCTGCCAAGACACCCATGGCCACTGCCACTAAATTGGATGAAGATGCTAAAGGCAAGAGAGTAGATATCTCAGTCTACAGAGGCATGGTTGGTTCTCTACTCTACCTCACTGCAAGTAGGCCAGACATCATGTTTGCTACATGCTTGTGTGCAAGGTTTCAATCAAATCCAAAGGAATCACATTTGATTGCAATAAAAAGGATCTTTAGATATCTGAAGGGCACTCCTAACTTGGGATTATGGTATCCTAAGGACACAGGGTTCAATCTAGTTGGTTATTCTGATGCTGATTATGCTGGATGCAGAGTGGATAGGAAAAGCACCTCAAGAAGCTGCCAGTTTCTTGGACAAAGGTTAGTTTCTTGGTATAGCAAGAAGCAACAATCTGTGTCAACTTCTACAGCTGAGGCTGAATACATAGCTGCTGGAAGTTGCTGTGCTTAAGTGCTTTGGATTAGAAATCAACTTAGAGATTATGGACTTGTGTTGGAAAGAATTCCAATCATGTGTGACAACACAAGTGCAATCTCTATAGTTGCCAATCCTGTCAATCATTCTAGAACAAAGCACATTGACATCAGATATCATTTCATAAGAGAACATGCAACTAATGGAACCATTGAGTTGCATTATGTCTCTACAGATAAACAACTAGCTGATATATTCACTAAGCCATTAGATGAAGCCACCTTCACAAGGTTGGTAAGTGAGATTGGAATGCTGAATTCTTCAGATTCTGGCTAAGTGAATACATCATCTAGATTGTTGCAGCAGTAAACACTTACTTTATCTAAATTCTCAATATTTTTGGAGTAAGTGTTGGCTGAAATATGATTTATAAATATTTCAAATCTGTTGCATATGTTGAAAATCATATTTTTATTAACTTAAAATTTCTATGAAATTTTGAGAAAATCACTATTTGATTTGCTAGGATATTTTTCAATGAATATGTCTGGTAAATTTTAAAAAGATAGTGAAAATCAAATTTTTATGAGTGATGGGTATAGTTCGATAAGTCAGACTTCTCGAATGATTCACTATTCGACATCTCTAATAAGTCTCATTAGAGTACTCTTGAGTTCTCGAATAGAGTCTTTCTGAGATATCGAATAGAGGAATTCTTGACTTCTCGAATATAGCAACTGAGTTCTCGAATGACTGAGTTCTCGAACACTATATTTGAGTTCTCGAATCATTTGAAAAGGCTGAATTCTCGCTGAATTTTAACCGATTTTGGACTTTTTGTCTAAAAGTTTAATTCACTCATAAAAACACATATTATTTAATTTAGAATTATTTCTAAGTTAGATAACTGCCAGCTGTGAGTTTCTATCTGCTTGAGTTATCGATTAAGCCATTCTTGACTTCTCGAATAGTTGTTTTTTACTTCTCGAATGCCTGACTTGTCGATACAAAACTCTCTGCTAATCGACAATTCAAGTACTTCATACTTATACAATTTCACATCTATTCGATTCATTTCATTCGATTTCTCAAGCATCTACACTCTCTAAACCCCTGAAACCCTAGCTACGAAAAGCCAAATTTCTTCTTCAACCTTCAATTTCTTTCCTCTCTTCTACACAAATGGCAACAGTAAAGTTTAACACCAACTTCATCGCACTCACTAGTGATGTTGAAGCACCCAATGCCAATTTCAAGTGCTTTGTGAAATGGATGGCTGAGTCGTATATCAAGGATGCACTCTCTGCCAACCCAACTCTATATCTAGATATTCTGGAACAATTCTGGAGTACTGCTATTGTGGAGGTTGTAGCCCTGGAAAACGCAATTACTTCATATGTCATCTACTGCAAGGTTCAGGATACGGAAATCACTATCACTACTGCAGACATGAACCAAGCACTAGGCCTTCAACAAGAGTCATTTGACAGACTGGCCACTAATGCAGAGTTAGAGGAATTCTTTGAGTTCATAAACTACTCAGATGGGATTAACCTTGGAAAGCTAAACAGAAAGAATCTGAGAAAGGAGTGGAGTTATGTGTTTGCAACTCTTCTCCAAGTCTTCACTGCCAGGAAATCAAGCTTTGACCAAATCAGTGCACCTGTGCAGCAAATTGGATATGCTTTGGCCAATGGAAAGAAAATTGATGTTGGCCAAATCATACTTCAAGAATTATATGGGAGACTTGGTAAGAACACAACCAAGAGAGGTACTGATATTTTCTTCCCTCGCTTTATTCAATCTGTACTTAATTATAAAAATGCTTCATTGATTGAATTGCCTGGGATTGATAAAAATAAAATAGGCTATCCTAAGTCCATGACCAAACTCATTTTTGGTAATCTGGAGACTAGGAATGATGTGAATGTAAAACTGAACATAACTCCCCACATGGAGAGTTTGTTTAGGACTTATCCCCACAACATGCCAACATTTGATGCAAAATCCAAGTTAGCACAGCCCAAGCAAGTAGAACAAAATGCTAACCCAGGGCCTGCTAACCAACCCTCTCAACCAAACACTCTACCACATACTGAGCCAACTGCATCATCCTCTCAAAAGGGTGATGTTAGTAAAAAGAAGAGAAAGGAAGTAATGTCTGCACCATTGAATATCTTGTCTGAAGCAGCATTAGCTGTTGAATTAGGTCTAGGAAGTGAGGAACCTGAGTTACCCTTACACAGGACAAAGAAGAAGAAAACTAAGACCACCTCTTCAGTCACACAAATGGCTGAAGTTGTAAAATCAGGGGCACACAGCTCACTAGGTGTATCCTCTCAACAGGGTGCACCTATAGAATCAAGCATCCTCCCCAATGCACCTTCTTGTATAGAGTCATCACATGGGAGTGATAAGGCTGGCACAACACTGAGTGGAGAGCACATCACATTTGAAACTCCCTCTATCTCTCAGGAGGAGTTGCCAAAATCTACTCTTAATCACACTTCTCTTCCAGAATCTAACTCTGAAATTTCTTTGGAACCTGCAACTCAGGCAACTGAGATGCAAGGTATTGATCATCAAGAATTCTTTTCTCTTGATGAGCCAATAATTTCAAGTGACTTAGTGCATGACACTTTGTTCACCACTCAGAACCCACATTTAGATGGTGAGGGAATGCATGCTGAGGCATCTCCTAATGACACCATCACAAACACAGAGGCTTCACTAGTTTTTACTAGAGACTCTGTGCCTGTGTCAACTGCTGGTGTAATTCATCCCACTTCTGTGGTGACACCAGTAGTAGAGTCAATCCATCCGGTTACAGAAGTTGCATCTGTAACTGAGGAGTCTAGCTTGCCTAGCTCTAGCTCTGACTTCATGTCAAAATGGCTGAAGCCTGTGCAACATGACAGTGCTTCAGGATCAGGGTCTGTTCCACAACAATTGACGGTTGAAGCACTTCAAAGCTTAATTGTGGATCAGATTCCTGAGTTCACAAAGATTGCTCAGAACCTTCTCACTGCAGACATGCCTAATCCAGAATATGAGGCTATTCTGTTATGCCATAGGGATGATGTGGAAGTGCAGAAGTCAAAGATCATTGATGATGCTGAGAGAGATGGCAACATAGATGCCTGGTTGTAAGGAAAATATGATATTACTCTCGATGAAGCACTTCAGTATCTCAGGGAGGAATACATCACTTCACTGGGCTCCAATGCAAAATCCCTGTCACCTGGTGAAGTGTATGAAGCTGTAAATGATTCCTACAAGGGTTTCCTCAAGGCTGCACACTATCTTGGCAAGGGAGTCAAAACTGAAGTCAACAGGGTGTGTGACAAGACAGCCACTTCAGTAGCAGAAGTCAAGAGGGCCTTTGATGCTAAATTTCCTCAATTGGACAGTGTGTTCAAGGACATCAAACACTGCAACTCTACCTGCACTCAGATGGATAATGGGCTAGCTCTGCTAAAGGATACTGTCACAGGTCTGGGGCATCAATTTCAAAATCTATCTAACCAGACTATAGATGCCAATGCCATGCTGAGGATAATGTTCAAGAATCTTTATGGAGATAGGCTAGTGACTGATGTCCCTGTGCATGAACTGTCTAAATATGAAGTGAAGAGGCTGCAGGATCAATCTTTATCTGGTTTCAAGGCCAATGAGTTATTCACTAAGGTGGATGTTAGTGGACTTTATGTCCACTAAATACGCCCCATTTCGGCTTAAATTGACCGCTTGTACCCAAGTGTTAAGTGTCTTTTGATGTGTTTTCATCTAATTTGTGTAGGTTGTATGGTTGATAGCATCTTGGAGTTCAATCGAATAAATGGTGGTGTATATTTGTTGTTTGAATACGACAAGGTGTTGAAGGAATTTAGAGCAAGAAAGAGTAGCTAAGCAAAAGATGCTGTGGAGAGCAAATTCCAGGAGCTAGGAAGCGCAGCTGCGCTTGAGCAAGAGCAACGGCGCTTGAGAGAGAAAATTTTCCAGGAGGCGCAAGGCGCAGCGGCGCTAGGCAAGGCGCAGCGGCGCTAGGCAAGGCGCAGCAGCGCCCGTGCGCGTCAGAATATTTTCAGCATTGTTCCAGAAATTGTTTCGGTCATAACTTGAGTTCTAGACATCGGAATTGGGCGATTCAAAAGCCCACGCGAAGAGGAGAGAAAGCTCTACAATTCTAGATAAGGAGTTGGAGGCACTCTTGCACGTTTTCAGGCGCTCTAGCGCTTGTTGGGGCGTTGTTGCCCGTGTGGTGCATGCCTGTTGGGTCGTTTTCTACCGGGTCAAAACTTGTTGGGCCTATTTATTTTTGGGCAGCTATATATATGTTGAAAACCCTAAAAACACATCTATCCAGCGAGTAGCAATCTCTAGTTTATTTTATCATCAACATTGTAGCCAAGAACAATTTCAAGATACATCTCCAAGCTAGTGACAAGCAAGGAGTAATCTTTGGAACTTTTGTATTCTTCTACTTTGGGGAGTTATTTCTGAACCTTATTTTCTCTCTTCTTTTAATTATTTGTTGTTCTAGAATTATGTTATCAATTGAACCCATGATGGCAATTAGGTCAATTATGGGCTAATTCGTTATCATGGGGTTTTAATGAATTTTTCTATGGATTCTAGAAATTGAGTGTTATTTATGCCTTGGTGTGTGATTGAATGAATTGATTGCCTAGTATGTTTATGCTTATTCGTTATAAGTGAGTCGCGAACACTTGTAATTGTTTGTTTAATCCTAGTGAATGCGAAAGTGGATCTAGGGTTTAGAACAATTCATGCTAGCATAGGTTTATGCATGTGAAGAACATGTATTAATTTGTGATGTAATTCTAACCGTCTTGCATCGACTATGTGGTTTAATGGGTGCTTGATTTTCAACCGGTATGTGTTCAATTGCTATAGACATATAGGAACTACACATATTTGGTGATTACTTGGCTTCTATCAATTGTGGATGATCAGTAGGATGGTATATGCACAACGAAAGTTGGTGTGTATCAGTTTAGTGCATCTAATCAGTAATCAACTCTGTCACATGCTAGGCTAAAGGGCATAAGATTCTAGATGAAGTAGTTAATGAAATTGAAATCCCATGTTTGTTTCTTATAAATTAATCCTTAAGTTATTTTCTCGTAATTGGCTTAGTTGGTAATTAATCATTAGTTAAATCAAAACCAATATTGTGATTGTCTTAGCAGTGAGTGTAAATCATAAGCTGGTGCATAAGTGAACATAACGAACAATTTGAGTCTCTGTGGGAACGAATCCTATTTACTCTATATTACTTGTTGACCACGTTCTCTTGCGTGAATAAGTGCGAACAAGTTTTTGGCGCCGCTGCCGGGGACTCGGTTCATTGTTTGTTTAGTTTATGATCTTGTCATCAATTTGGATTAAATTCACTGACTCAGACGTTTTTCTCACTCATTTACTTTTGGGTTTCTCAGGTACTATCTTGAGCGTGTATGCTTACTCGATCTCAAGCTCGAAAAGAAAATCTGGAAGAAGAGAAGAACGAAGAGAAATTAGTGGAAGAAAGTGAAGAAGAGTTAGTAGTTACCGGAGAAATGGCAGCTAACAAGGCGCTGAAGGAATATTCTCAGCCCAAGATTGATGATATTCAGTCGAGTATTGTGCGGCCGGCTATTGCTGCAAATAATTTTGAGATCAAGCCGGGCACGATCCAAATGGTCCAGAACTCAGTCCAGTTTAGGGGTTCACCTGTTGAGGATCCCAACATGCATATCAGGGATTTCATTGAGATCTGTGACACCTTCAAAACCAACAGAGTTTCTGAAGACGCTGTCAAGCTAAGGTTGTTTCCATTCTCTTTGAGAGACAAAGCAAAAAGCTGGTTGCATTCACTTCCAGCAGGTTCCATCAATACATGGGAAGATCTAGCACAAAAATTCTTGACTAAATTTTTTCCTATGGCAAAGACTGCTGCCATGAGGAATGCTCTTACACAATTTAGTCAGCATTCTGGTGAATCACTGTGTGAGGCTTGGGAAAGGTACAAGGAGATGCTCAGGAAATGTCCTCATCATGGGATGCCCAATTGGATGGTCATCAATAGTTTTTACAATGGGTTAAGTCATTCTCGAGCAATGCTCGATGCAGCATCTGGAGGAGCTCTGTGGGCCAAAAGCTATGAAGAGGCCTATGACTTGATTGAAATGATGGCTGCAAACGAGTATCAGAATCCGACACAGCGTATTCCACAAGGTAAGGTTGCAGGTGTACTTGAAATGGATGCCACAACAGCTATAGCAGCTCAGCTACAAGCTCTAACCATGAAAGTGGATTCATTGGCTAAGGTGGGGGTTCATCAAGTCGCCATGGTTTGTGAATTGTGTGCGGGGGCTCATGACACTAATCAATGTGCAATTTCTAGTGAGTCGGCACATTTTGTCAGCAATTATCAGAGGCCTTCACAACCTGCTCCTAACACATATCATCCCAACAATAGGAATCATCCTAATTTCAGTTGGAGCAACAATCAGAATACCATGCAACAACCATCTCAAGGCCAGCAGTATGGTTCGAGGCAGTTCAACAATTCGGGTTATCAACAACCCTATGCTCAAAGGCCACCATACAATCCACCGGGATTTCATCAACAACAATCAGGAAGTCATGTGCAATCGAATGAAAAGTCAGAAATGGAAGAATTGCGAATGATGTGCATGAGTCAAGCAGTATCTCTGAAAACTCTTGAAAATCAAATTGGCCAACTGGCCAATGCTCTTTTGAACAGACCTCAAGGGCAATTACCTAGTGACACGGAAGCAAATCCGGGGGTAAAAAGGAGGTCAAGGAACAGATTCATGCTGTTACGTTGCGTTCTGGAAAGGTTACAGACGATCTGGGGGTCAAAAAGCAGCTTAACGAAGAACTTGAAAATGTTGTGAACAGTGATTTGGGTGCGGGCGCGCCTGAGGGGTCTATCCGGTCTTCAAATTCTGCTCTTCCGGTCATTCAGAAGGCATCAGGTGAGGAAGAAAAGGAGAAGTCAGATGGGAAAACAGGTTCAAAAATTACGGAAGCTAGCAAAGAAGTTTATCCGCCTCCGCCATTCCCTAAAAGGCTTCAGAAGCAGAAGTTTGATAAGCAATTTGCAAAGTTCTTGGAAGTGTTCAAAAAGTTACACATAAATCTACCATTTGCTGAAGCCTTGGAACAAATGCCAAGTTATGCCAAGTTCATGAAGGGCATACTTTCGAGGAAATTGAAACTCGAGGATTTAGAGACCGTCGCTTTGACGGAGGAGTGTAGTGCTGTCTTGCAACAAAAGTTGCCACCTAAGCTGAAGGATCCGGGGAGCTTCACCATACCTTGAACTATTGGCAAACAACTTTTCAGCAAGTGCTTATGTGATTTGGGAGCTAGCATTAATCTGATGCCGATGTCTGTTTTTAAGCAACTTGGGTTACCTGATCCGAAACCTGTTAATATGACCTTGCAGTTGGCAGATAGGTCGATCACATATCCTAGGGGTATAGTGGAGGATGTATTGGTGAAGGTGGATAAGCTGATTTTTCTGGTTGATTTTGTTATACTGGACTTTGAGGAGGATAAGAGGATTCCTATCATCTTGGGAAGGCCATTTCTAGCTACGGGCCGAACTCTGATTGATGTGGAAAAAGGAGAGCTTACCATGAGAGTGCATGATCAGAAAGTCACTTTCAATGTGTTCAAGGCGACAAAATATCCGTCAGATTCAGAGGAGTGTTTCAAAGTGGACGTTGTTGATAAGAATGTGAAGAAGGAGATTGAGCAGCTAAAAAAATCAGATCTAATGGAAAAAGTTTCAAGTGGGATTTCTGGCATTGAGAACAAAGGAAGAAAGGGGCTATTTCAGTTGTTGGATGCAACTCCACGGGAAAGAAGAGTTGACATTCTACATAAGTCTCGTGGGCTAGCTGATTCTAATAATTTTCAGGTGCTTCGTAAGTTGTCAAGTGAGGAAGTTTTTGCACTCGGGCTCAAGCCATTACCACCCGAGGAGGGTGACCCTGCTGATGATTGAGGTATTCCTGTGCACTTTCTTTGTTTCTCGCCTTCAATGGGGACATTGAAGAATTTAAGTTTGGGGGTGGGAAGTGAAGATTGTGATTAGTAGTTAGATGCATATAGGACATGTAGTGTAGTATTATCATGCATATTGTTTAAATTGTTCATCATGTATCATGCATATTGTTATATGTGAGTCATGTAGTGGCATTCTAGAGTGCATAACATAATTCATGCATTCATGCATTTTCCATGATCCCTTTGAACGAACTAACTCTGACTGGTAGGTAGGTGTCTGATTGAGTGCACTAATGATGAGTAGAGGGTTGCTTTATAGTTCTTATGAAACTGATTTGCTTGTTCAGAAACAAAATTTTTACACAATCACAGTCTCATTGAGTGCTTTTGAATTGGACCCGGCCATGTCTGTTTGATTGCTAGAATTTAACACCTAGTTTAAAACTAGAATGTTTGATAGATTCTTGAAAGCGAAGGAGCACTTAAGTATAAGTTTGGGGGAAACAAAGAAATTCATGCTAATTGTGAATAGTTGTTAATAATGGCTAGGCGTCAAATGGCTAGTAGCCGGCTCATATTTATATGAGTAGTCTAGGATTGGAAATGAGAAAGGCTCAATCCAGATTGCATATAAAAAAAAAAGAAAAAGAAAAAGAAAGAAAAAGAGAAAAAAAAAGAGTCATGTAAATAAGTAAATGCAAAGTTAACCAGGGTGAGCTCTTTAATACTCGAGCAATTAAGTACGAGGGGACTTTGTGCCTAGTGACCTAAGGTTTTTATAGTCTGGGATCCACTGACCTAACGCTCGTTACATGGGTATTATTGTATAAGCCTTTAGGGGTCTCATCCATTGCACGGTTAAATAAGCATGTATTGTATATATATTGTTATGTGTCATATGTGTTATTAATTAAGCATGATTTCTTGTCAACCCAAGTGGACTATGGCGGTGTATCTTGAGGGATCTTGTGTCTATCGTTCATTCTGTTTTTAAACCTGGTGGTTGTTTGGTTAAGGATAGGTATGGTCTTGGTTTGGTTTGGGGTATCTCTAATGAGCACAGCACGCATGCACGTTTCTGTCCATGTACTGTTAGTATACGGGGATTTAGGCGAGCTCTACTTGGATTTAGTTGCATTTCTTTGAGTATTTGCTTGCTTGTTGGTTTTGGTTGGTTTGAAGGGGATCACTTGCATTTTCATTTTAGTTGCATTCATGCATTGTATCGGATTTTGTGGGTACATTCACTATAGGCCCTCACGAGACCTTACTCGTCCACTAGGGCTGCCTAGGGGTTTAAAGGGCTTGTTGCATATGCTAAATGTAACCGTGATCACCTACGGAAGTGGTACTAGTTAGTTGTAAATATATGTGTTAGTATGTTTATGCTTGGGGACAAGCATCGGTTTAAGTTTGGGGGTGTGTTAGTGGACTTTATGTCCACTAAATACGCCCCATTTCGGCTTAAATTGACCGCTTGTACCCAAGTGTTAAGTGTCTTTTGATGTGTTTTCATCTAATTTGTGTAGGTTGTATGGTTGATAGCATCTTGGAGTTCAATCGAATAAATGGTGGTGTATATTTGTTGTTTGAATACGACAAGGTGTTGAAGGAATTTAGAGCAAGAAAGAGTAGCTAAGCAAAAGATGCTGTGGAGAGCAAATTCCAGGAGCTAGGAAGCGCAGCTGCGCTTGAGCAAGAGCAACGGCGCTTGAGAGAGAAAATTTTCCAGGAGGCGCAAGGCGCAGCGGCGCTAGGCAAGGCGCAGCGGCGCTAGGCAAGGCGCAGCGGCGCTAGGCAAGGCGCAGCAGCGCCCGTGCGCGTCAGAATATTTTCAGCATTGTTCCAGAAATTGTTTCGGTCATAACTTGAGTTCTAGACATCGGAATTGGGCGATTCAAAAGCCCACGCGAAGAGGACAGAAAGCTCTACAATTCTAGATAAGGAGTTGGAGGCGCTCTTGCACGTTTTCAGGCGCTCTAGCGCTTGTTGGGGCGTTGTTGCCCGTGTGGTGCATGCCTGTTGGGTCGTTTTCTACCGGGTCAAAACTTGTTGGGCCTATTTATTTTTGGGCAGCTATATATATGTTGAAAACCCTAAAAACACATCTATCCAGCGAGTAGCAATCTCTAGTTTATTTTATCATCAACATTGTAGCCAAGAACAATTTCAAGATACATCTCCAAGCTAGTGACAAGCAAGGAGTAATCTTTGGAACTTTTGTATTCTTCTACTTTGGGGAGTTATTTCTGAACCTTATTTTCTCTCTTCTTTTAATTATTTGTTGTTCTAGAATTATGTTATCAATTGAACCCATGATGGCAATTAGGTCAATTATGGGCTAATTCGTTATCATGGGGTTTTAATGGATTTTTCTATGGATTCTAGAAATTGAGTGTTATTTATGCCTTGGTGTGTGATTGAATGAATTGATTGCCTAGTATGTTTATGCTTATTCGTTATAAGTGAGTCGCGAACACTTGTAATTGTTTGTTTAATCCTAGTGAATGCGAAAGTGGATCTAGGGTTTAGAACAATTCATGCTAGCATAGGTTTATGCATGTGAAGAACATGTATTAATTTGTGATGTAATTCTAACCGTCTTGCATCGACTATGTGGTTTAATGGGTGCTTGATTTTCAACCGGTATGTGTTCAATTGCTATAGACATATAGGAACTACACATATTTGGTGACTACTTGGCTTCTATCAATTGTGGATGATCAGTAGGATGGTATATGCACAACGAAAGTTGGTGTGTATCAGTTTAGTGCATCTAATCAGTAATCAACTCTGTCACATGCTAGGCTAAAGGGCATAAGATTCTAGATGAAGTAGTTAATGAAATTGAAATCCCATGTTTGTTTCTTATAAATTAATCCTTAAGTTATTTTCTCGTAATTGGCTTAGTTGGTAATTAATCATTAGTTAAATCAAAACCAATATTGTGATTGTCTTAGCAGTGAGTGTAAATCATAAGCTGGTGCATAAGTGAACATAATGAACAATTTGAGTCTCTGTGGGAATGAATCCTATTTACTCTATATTACTTGTTGACCACGTTCTCTTGCGTGAATAAGTGCGAACAAGTTTTTGGCGCCGCTGCCGGGGACTCGGTTCATTGTTTGTTTAGTTTATGATCTTGTCATCAATTTGGATTAAATTCACTGACTCAGACGTTTTTCTCACTCATTTACTTTTGGGTTTCTCAGGTACTATCTTGAGCGTGTATGCTTACTCGATCTCAAGCTCGAAAAGAAAATCTGGAAGAAGAGAAGAACGAAGAGGAATTAGTGGAAGAAAGTGAAGAAGAGTTGGTAGTTACCGGAGAAATGGCAGCTAACAAGGCGCTGAAGGAATATTCTCAGCCCAAGATTGATGATATTCAGTCGAGTATTGTGCTGCCGGCTATTGCTGCAAATAATTTTGAGATCAAGCCGGGCACGATCCAAATGGTCCAGAACTCAGTCCAGTTTGGGGGTTCACCTGTTGAGGATCCCAACATGCATATCAGGGATTTCATTGAGATCTGTGACACCTTCAAAACCAACGGAGTTTCTGAAGACGCTGTCAAGCTAAGGTTGTTTCCATTCTCTTTGAGAGACAAAGCAAAAAGCTGGTTGCATTCACTTCCAGCAGGTTCCATCAATACATGGGAAGATCTGGCACAAAAATTCTTGACTAAATTTTTTCCTATGGCAAAGACTGCTGCCATGAGGAATGCTCTTACACAATTTAGTCAGCATTCTGGTGAATCACTGTGTGAGGCTTGGGAAAGGTACAAGGAGATGCTCAGGAAATGTCCTCATCATGGGATGCCCAATTGGATGGTCATCAATAGTTTTTACAATGGGTTAAGTCATTCTCGAGCAATGCTCGATGCAGCATCTGGAGGAGCTCTGTGGGCCAAAAGCTATGAAGAGGCCTATGACTTGATTGAAATGATGGCTGCAAACGAGTATCAGAATCCGACACAGCGTATTCCACAAGGTAAGGTTGCAGGTGTACTTGAAATGGATGCCACAACAGCTATAGCAGCTCAGCTACAAGCTCTAACCATGAAAGTGGATTCATTGGCTAAGGTGGGGGTTCATCAAGTCGCCATGGTTTGTGAATTGTGTGCGGGGGCTCATGACACTAATCAATGTGCAATTTCTAGTGAGTCGGCACATTTTGTCAGCAATTATCAGAGGCCTTCACAACCTGCTCCTAACACATATCATCCCAACAATAGGAATCATCCTAATTTCAGTTGGAGCAACAATCAGAATACCATGCAACAACCATCTCAAGGCCAGCAGTATGGTTCGAGGCAGTTCAACAATTCGGGTTATCAACAACCCTATGCTCAAAGGCCACCATACAATCCACCGGGATTTCATCAACAACAATCAGGAAGTCATGTGCAATCGAATGAAAAGTCAGAAATGGAAGAATTGCGAATGATGTGCATGAGTCAAGCAGTATCTCTGAAAACTCTTGAAAATCAAATTGGCCAACTGGCCAATGCTCTTTTGAACAGACCTCAAGGGCAATTACCTAGTGACACGGAAGCAAATCCGGGTAAAAAGGAGGTCAAGGAACAGATTCATGCTGTTACGTTGCGTTCTGGAAAGGTTACAGACGATCTGGGGGTCAAAAAGCAGCTTAACGAAGAACTTGAAAATGTTGTGAACAGTGATTTGGGTGCGGGCGCGCCTGAGGGGTCTATCCGGTCTTCAAATTCTGCTCTTCCGGTCATTCAGAAGGCATCAGGTGAGGAAGAAAAGGAGAAGTCAGATGGGAAAACAGGTTCAAAAATTACGGAAGCTAGCAAAGAAGTTTATCCGCCTCCGCCATTCCCTAAAAGGCTTCAGAAGCAGAAGTTTGATAAGCAATTTGCAAAGTTCTTGGAAGTGTTCAAAAAGTTACACATAAATCTACCATTTGCTGAAGCCTTGGAACAAATGCCAAGTTATGCCAAGTTCATGAAGGGCATACTTTCGAGGAAATTGAAACTCGAGGATTTAGAGACCGTCGCTTTGACGGAGGAGTGTAGTGCTGTCTTGCAACAAAAGTTGCCACCTAAGCTGAAGGATCCGGGGAGCTTCACCATACCTTGCACTATTGGCAAACAACTTTTCAGCAAGTGCTTATGTGATTTGGGAGCTAGCATTAATCTGATGCCGATGTCTGTTTTTAAGCAACTTGGGTTACCTGATCCGAAACCTGTTAATATGACCTTGCAGTTGGCAGATAGGTCGATCACATATCCTAGGGGTATAGTGGAGGATGTATTGGTGAAGGTGGATAAGCTGATTTTTCCGGTTGATTTTGTTATACTGGACTTTGAGGAGGATAAGAGGATTCCTATCATCTTGGGAAGGCCATTTCTAGCTACGGGCCGAACTCTGATTGATGTGGAAAAAGGAGAGCTTACCATGAGAGTGCATGATCAGAAAGTCACTTTCAATGTGTTCAAGGCGACAAAATATCCGTCAGATTCAGAGGAGTGTTTCAAAGTGGACGTTGTTGATAAGAATGTGCAGAAGGAGATTGAGCAGCTAAAAAAATCAGATCCAATGGAAAAAGTTTCAAGTGGGATTTCTGGCATTGAGAACAAAGGAAGAAAGGGGCTATTTCAGTTGTTGGATGCAACTCCATGGGAAAGAAGAGTTGACATTCTACATAAGTCTCGTGGGCTAGCTGATTCTAATAATTTTCAGGTGCTTCGTAAGTTGTCAAGTGAGGAAGTTTTTGCACTCGGGCTCAAGCCATTCCCACCCGAGGAGGGTGACCCTGCTGATGATTGAGGTATTCCTGTGCACTTTCTTTGTTTCTCACCTTCAATGGGGACATTGAAGAATTTAAGTTTGGGGGTGGGAAGTGAAGATTGTGATTAGTAGTTAGATGCATATAGGACATGTAGTGTAGTATTATCATGCATATTGTTTAAATTGTTCATCATGTATCATGCATATTGTTATATGTGAGTCATGTAGTGGCATTCTAGAGTGCATAACATAATTCATGCATTCATGCATTTTCCATGATCCCTTTGAACGAACTAACTCTGACTGGTAGGTAGGTGTCTGATTGAGTGCACTAATGATGAGTAGAGGGTTGCTTTATAGTTCTTATGAAACTGATTTGCTTGTTCAGAAACAAAATTTTTACACAATCACAGTCTCATTGAGTGCTTTTGAATTGGACCCGGCCATGTCTGTTTGATTGCTAGAATTTAACACCTAGTTTAAAACTAGAATGTTTGATAGATTCTTGAAAGCGAAGGAGCACTTAAGTATAAGTTTGGGGGAAACAAAGAAATTCATGCTAATTGTGAATAGTTGTTAATAATGGCTAGGCGTCAAATGGCTAGTAGCCGGCTCATATTTATATGAGTAGTCTAGGATTGGAAATGAGAAAGGCTCATTCCAGATTGCATATAAAAAAAAAGAAAAAGAAAAAGAAAGAAAAAGAGAAAAAAAAAAGAGTCATGTAAATAAGTAAATGCAAAGTTAACCAGGGTGAGCTCTTTAATACTCGAGCAATTAAGTACGAGGGGACTTTGTGCCTAGTGACCTAAGGTTTTTATAGTCTGGGATCCACTGACCTAACGCTCGTTACATGGGTATTATTGTATAAGCCTTTAGGGGTCTCATCCATTGCACGGTTAAATAAGCATGTATTGTATATATATTGTTATGTGTCATATGTGTTAGTAATTAAGCATGATTTCTTGTCAACCCAAGTGGACTATGGCGGTGTATCTTGAGGGATCTTGTGTCTATCGTTCATTCTGTTTTTAAACCTGGTGGTTGTTTGGTTAAGGATAGGTATGGTCTTGGTTTGGTTTGGGGTATCTCTAATGAGCACAGCACGCATGCACGTTTCTGTCCATGTACTGTTAGTATACGGGGATTTAGGCGAGCTCTACTTGGATTTAGTTGCATTTCTTTGAGTATTTGCTTGCTTGTTGGTTTTGGTTGGTTTGAAGGGGATCACTTGCATTTTCATTTTAGTTGCATTCATGCATTGTATCGGATTTTGTGGGTACATTCACTATAGGCCCTCACGAGACCTTACTCGTCCACTAGGGCTGCCTAGGGGTTTAAAGGGCTTGTTGCATATGCTAAATGTAACCGTGATCACCTACGGAAGTGGTACTAGTTAGTTGTAAATATATGTGTTAGTATGTTTATGCTTGGGGACAAGCATCGGTTTAAGTTTGGGGGTGTGTTAGTGGACTTTATGTCCACTAAATACGCCCCATTTCGGCTTAAATTGACCGCTTGTACCCAAGTGTTAAGTGTCTTTTGATGTGTTTTCATCTAATTTGTGTAGGTTGTATGGTTGATAGCATCTTGGAGTTCAATCGAATAAATGGTGGTGTATATTTGTTGTTTGAATACGACAAGGTGTTGAAGGAATTTAGAGCAAGAAAGAGTAGCTAAGCAAAAGATGCTGTGGAGAGCAAATTCCAGGAGCTAGGAAGCGCAGCTGCGCTTGAGCAAGAGCAACGGCGCTTGAGAGAGAAAATTTTCCAGGAGGCGCAGCGGCGCTAGGCAAGGCGCAGCGGCGCTAGGCAAGGCGCAGCGGCGCTAGGCAAGGCGCAGCGGCGCTAGGCAAGGCGCAGCGGCGCTAGGCAAGGCGCAGCAGCGCCCGTGCGCGTCAGAATATTTTCAGCATTGTTCCAGAAATTGTTTCGGTCATAACTTGAGTTCTAGACATCGGAATTGGGCGATTCAAAAGCCCACGCGAAGAGGAGAGAAAGCTCTACAATTCTAGATAAGGAGTTGGAGGCGCTCTTGCACGTTTTCAGGCGCTCTAGCGCTTGTTGGGGCGTTGTTGCCCGTGTGGTGCATGCCTGTTAGGTCGTTTTCTACCGGGTCAAAACTTGTTGGGCCTATTTATTTTTGGGCAGCTATATATATGTTGAAAACCCTAAAAACACATCTATCCAGCGAGTAGCAATCTCTAGTTTATTTTATCATCAACATTGTAGCCAAGAACAATTTCAAGATACATCTCCAAGCTAGTGACAAGCAAGGAGTAATCTTTGGAACTTTTGTATTCTTCTACTTTGGGGAGTTATTTCTGAACCTTATTTTCTCTCTTCTTTTAATTATTTGTTGTTCTAGAATTATGTTATCAATTGAACCCATGATGGCAATTAGGTCAATTATGGGCTAATTCGTTATCATGGGGTTTTAATGGATTTTTCTATGGATTCTAGAAATTGAGTGTTATTTATGCCTTGGTGTGTGATTGAATGAATTGATTGCCTAGTATGTTTATGCTTATTTGTTATAAGTGAGTCGCGAATACTTGTAATTGTTTGTTTAATCCTAGTGAATGCGAAAGTGGATCTAGGGTTTAGAACAATTCATGCTAGCATAGGTTTATGCATGTGAAGAACATGTATTAATTTGTGATGTAATTCTAACCGTCTTGCATCGACTATGTGGTTTAATGGGTGCTTGATTTTCAACCGGTATGTGTTCAATTGCTATAGACATATAGGAACTACACATATTTGGTGACTACTTGGCTTCTATCAATTGTGGATGATCAGTAGGATGGTATATGCACAACGAAAGTTGGTGTGTATCAGTTTAGTGCATCTAATCAGTAATCAACTCTGTCACATGCTAGGCTAAAGGGCATAAGATTCTAGATGAAGTAGTTAATGAAATTGAAATCCCATGTTTGTTTCTTATAAATTAATCCTTAAGTTATTTTCTCGTAATTGGCTTAGTTGGTAATTAATCATTAGTTAAATCAAAACCAATATTGTGATTGTCTTAGCAGTGAGTGTAAATCATAAGCTGGTGCATAAGTGAACATAACGAACAATTTGAGTCTCTGTGGGAACGAATCCTATTTACTCTATATTACTTGTTGACCACGTTCTCTTGCGTGAATAAGTGCGAACAAGTTTTTGGCGCCGCTGCCGGGGACTCGGTTCATTGTTTGTTTAGTTTATGATCTTGTCATCAATTTGGATTAAATTCACTGACTCAGACGTTTTTCTCACTCATTTACTTTTGGGTTTCTCAGGTACTATCTTGAGCGTGTATGCTTACTCGATCTCAAGCTCGAAAAGAAAATCTGGAAGAAGAGAAGAACGAAGAGGAATTAGTGGAAGAAAGTGAAGAAGAGTTGGTAGTTACCGGAGAAATGGCAGCTAACAAGGCGCTGAAGGAATATTCTCAGCCTAAGATTGATGATATTCAGTCGAGTATTGTGCGGCCGGCTATTGTTGCAAATAATTTTGAGATCAAGCCGGGCACGATCCAAATGGTCCAGAACTCAGTCCAGTTTGGGGGTTCACCTGTTGAGGATCCCAACATGCATATCAGGGATTTCATTGAGATCTGTGACACCTTCAAAACCAACGGAGTTTCTGAAGACGCTGTCAAGCTAAGGTTGTTTCCATTCTCTTTGAGAGACAAAGCAAAAAGCTGGTTGCATTCACTTGCAGCAGGTTCCATCAATACATGGGAAGATCTGGCATAAAAATTCTTGACTAAATTTTTTCCTATGGCAAAGACTGCTGCCATGAGGAATGCTCTTACACAATTTAGTCAGCATTCTGGTGAATCACTGTGTGAGGCTTGGGAAAGGTACAAGGAGATGCTCAGGAAATGTCCTCATCATGGGATGCCCAATTGGATGGTCATCAATAGTTTTTACAATGGGTTAAGTCATTCTCGAGCAATGCTCGATGCAGCATCTGGAGGAGCTCTGTGGGCCAAAAGCTATGAAGAGGCCTATGACTTGATTGAAATGATGGCTGCAAACGAGTATCAGAATCCGACACAGCGTATTCCACAAGGTAAGGTTGCAGGTGTACTTGAAATGGATGCCACAATAGCTATAGCAGCTCAGCTACAAGCTCTAACCATGAAAGTGGATTCATTGGCTAAGGTGGGGGTTCATCAAGTCGCCATGGTTTGTGAATTGTGTGCGGGGGCTCATGACACTAATCAATGTGCAATTTCTAGTGAGTCGGCACATTTTGTCAGCAATTATCAGAGGCCTTCACAACCTGCTCCTAACACATATCATCCCAACAATAGGAATCATCCTAATTTCAGTTGGAGCAACAATCAGAATACCATGCAACAACCATCTCAAGGCCAGCAGTATGGTTCGAGGCAGTTCAACAATTCGGGTTATCAACAACCCTATGCTCAAAGGCCACCATACAATCCACCGGGATTTCATCAACAACAATCAGGAAGTCATGTGCAATCGAATGAAAAGTCAGAAATGGAAGAATTGCGAATGATGTGCATGAGTCAAGCAGTATCTCTGAAAACTCTTGAAAATCAAATTGGCCAACTGGCCAATGCTCTTTTGAACAGACCTCAAGGGCAATTACCTAGTGACACGGAAGCAAATCCGGGTAAAAAGGAGGTCAAGGAACAGATTCATGCTGTTACGTTGCGTTCTGGAAAGGTTACAGACGATCTGGGGGTCAAAAAGCAGCTTAACGAAGAACTTGAAAATGTTGTGAACAGTGATTTGGGTGCGGGCGCGCCTGAGGGGTCTATCCGGTCTTCAAATTCTGCTCTTCCGGTCATTCAGAAGGCATCAGGTGAGGAAGAAAAGGAGAAGTCAGATGGGAAAACAGGTTCAAAAATTACGGAAGCTAGCAAAGAAGTTTATCCTCCTCCGCCATTCCCTAAAAGGCTTCAGAAGCAGAAGTTTGATAAGCAATTTGCAAAGTTCTTGGAAGTGTTCAAAAAGTTACACATAAATCTACCATTTGCTGAAGCCTTGGAACAAATGCCAAGTTATGCCAAGTTCATGAAGGGCATACTTTCGAGGAAATTGAAACTCGAGGATTTAGAGACCGTCGCTTTGACGGAGGAGTGTAGTGCTGTCTTGCAACAAAAGTTGCCACCTAAGCTGAAGGATCCGGGGAGCTTCACCATACCTTGCACTATTGGCAAACAACTTTTCAGCAAGTGCTTATGTGATTTGGGAGCTAGCATTAATCTGATGCCGATGTCTGTTTTTAAGCAACTTGGGTTACCTGATCCGAAACCTGTTAATATGACCTTGCAGTTGGCAGATAGGTCGATCACATATCCTAGGGGTATAGTGGAGGATGTATTGGTGAAGGTGGATAAGCTGATTTTTCCGGTTGATTTTGTTATACTGGACTTTGAGGAGGATAAGAGGATTCCTATCATCTTGGGAAGGCCATTTCTAGCTACGGGCCGAACTCTGATTGATGTGGAAAAAGGAGAGCTTACCATGAGAGTGCATGATCAGAAAGTCACTTTCAATGTGTTCAAGGCGACAAAATATCCGTCAGATTCAGAGGAGTGTTTCAAAGTGGACGTTGTTGATAAGAATGTGAAGAAGGAGATTGAGCAGCTAAAAAAATCAGATCCAATGGAAAAAGTTTCAAGTGGGATTTCTGGCATTGAGAACAAAGGAAGAAAGGGGCTATTTCAGTTGTTGGATGCAACTCCATGGGAAAGAAGAGTTGACATTCTACATAAGTCTCGTGGGCTAGCTGATTCTAATAATTTTCAGGTGCTTCGTAAGTTGTCAAGTGAGGAAGTTTTTGCACTCGGGCTCAAGCCATTACCACCCGAGGAGGGTGACCCTGCTGATGATTGAGGTATTCCTGTGCACTTTCTTTGTTTCTCGCCTTCAATGGGGACATTGAAGAATTTAAGTTTGGGGGTGGGAAGTGAAGATTGTGATTAGTAGTTAGATGCATATAGGACATGTAGTGTAGTATTATCATGCATATTGTTTAAATTGTTCATCATGTATCATGCATATTGTTATATGTGAGTCATGTAGTGGCATTCTAGAGTGCATAACATAATTCATGCATTCATACATTTTCCATGATCCCTTTGAACGAACTAACTCTGACTGGTAGGTAGGTGTCTGATTGAGTGCACTAATGATGAGTAGAGGGTTGCTTTATAGTTCTTATGAAACTGATTTGCTTGTTCAGAAACAAAATTTTTACACAATCACAGTCTCATTGAGTGCTTTTGAATTGGACCCGGCCATGTCTGTTTGATTGCTAGAATTTAACACCTAGTTTAAAACTAGAATGTTTGATAGATTCTTGAAAGCGAAGGAGCACTTAAGTATAAGTTTGGGGGAAACAAAGAAATTCATGCTAATTGTGAATAGTTGTTAATAATGGCTAGGCGTCAAATGGCTAGTAGCCGGCTCATATTTATATGAGTAGTCTAGGATTGGAAATGAGAAAGGCTCATTCCAGATTGCATATAAAAAAAAAGAAAAAAAAAGAAAAAGAGAAAAAAAAAAGAGTCATGTAAATAAGTAAATGCAAAGTTAACCAGGGTGAGCTCTTTAATACTCGAGCAGTTAAGTACGAGGGGACTTTGTGCCTAGTGACCTAAGGTTTTTATAGTCTGGGATCCACTGACCTAACGCTCGTTACATGGGTATTATTGTATAAGCCTTTAGGGGTCTCATCCATTGCACGGTTAAATAAGCATGTATTGTATATATATTGTTATGTGTCATATGTGTTAGTAATTAAGCATGATTTCTTGTCAACCCAAGTGGACTATGGCGGTGTATCTTGAGGGATCTTGTGTCTATCGTTCATTCTGTTTTTAAACCTGGTGGTTGTTTGGTTAAGGATAGGTATGGTCTTGGTTTGGTTTGGGGTATCTCTAATGAGCACAGCACGCATGCACGTTTCTGTCCATGTACTGTTAGTATACGGGGATTTAGGCGAGCTCTACTTGGATTTAGTTGCATTTCTTTGAGTATTTGCTTGCTTGTTGGTTTTGGTTGGTTTGAAGGGGATCACTTGCATTTTCATTTTAGTTGCATTCATGCATTGTATCGGATTTTGTGGGTACATTCACTATAGGCCCTCACGAGACCTTACTCGTCCACTAGGGCTGCCTAGGGGTTTAAAGGGCTTGTTGCATATGCTAAATGTAACCGTGATCACCTACGGAAGTGGTACTAGTTAGTTGTAAATATATGTGTTAGTATGTTTATGCTTGGGGACAAGCATCGGTTTAAGTTTGGGGGTGTGAAAGTGGACTTTATGTCCACTAAATACGCCCCATTTCGGCTTAAATTGACCGCTTGTACCCAAGTGTTAAGTGTCTTTTGATGTGTTTTCATCTAATTTGTGTATGTTGTATGGTTGATAGCATCTTGGAGTTCAATCGAATAAATGGTGGTGTATATTTGTTGTTTGAATACGACAAGGTGTTGAAGGAATTTAGAGCAAGAAAGAGTAGCTAAGCAAAAGATGCTGTGGAGAGCAAATTCCAGGAGCTAGGAAGCGCAGCTGCGCTTGAGCAAGAGCAACGGCGCTTGAGAGAGAAAATTTTCCAGGAGGCGCAAGGCGCAGCGGCGCTAGGCAAGGCGCAGCGGCGCTAGGCAAGGCGCAGCAGCGCCCGTGCGCGTCAGAATATTTTCAGCATTGTTCCAGAAATTGTTTCGGTCATAACTTGAGTTCTAGACATCGGAATTGGGCGATTCAAAAGCCCACGCGAAGAGGAGAGAAAGATCTACAATTCTAGATAAGGAGTTGGAGGCGCTCTTGCACGTTTTCAGGCGCTCTAGCGCTTGTTGGGGCGTTGTTGCCCGTGTGGTGCATGCCTGTTGGGTCGTTTTCTACCGGGTCAAAACTTGTTGGGCCTATTTATTTTTGGGCAGCTATATATATGTTGAAAACCCTAAAAACACATCTATCCAGCGAGTAGCAATCTCTAGTTTATTTTATCATCAACATTGTAGCCAAGAACAATTTCAAGATACATCTCCAAGCTAGTGACAAGCAAGGAGTAATCTTTGGAACTTTTGTATTCTTCTACTTTGGGGAGTTATTTCTGAACCTTATTTTCTCTCTTCTTTTAATTATTTGTTGTTCTAGAATTATGTTATCAATTGAACCCATGATGGCAATTAGGTCAATTATGGGCTAATTCGTTATCATGGGGTTTTAATGGATTTTTCTATGGATTCTAGAAATTGAGTGTTATTTATGCCTTGGTGTGTGATTGAATGAATTGATTGCCTAGTATGTTTATGCTTATTCGTTATAAGTGAGTCGCGAACACTTGTAATTGTTTGTTTAATCCTAGTGAATGCGAAAGTGGATCTAGGGTTTAGAACAATTCATGCTAGCATAGGTTTATGCATGTGAAGAACATGTATTAATTTGTGATGTAATTCTAACCGTCTTGCATCGACTATGTGGTTTAATGGGTGCTTGATTTTCAACCGGTATGTGTTCAATTGCTATAGACATATAGGAACTACACATATTTGGTGACTACTTGGCTTCTATCAATTGTGGATGATCAGTAGGATGGTATATGCACAACGAAAGTTGGTGTGTATCAGTTTAGTGCATCTAATCAGTAATCAACTCTGTCACATGCTAGGCTAAAGGGCATAAGATTCTAGATGAAGTAGTTAATGAAATTGAAATCCCATGTTTCTTTCTTATAAATTAATCCTTAAGTTATTTTCTCGTAATTGGCTTAGTTGGTAATTAATCATTAGTTAAATCAAAACCAATATTGTGATTGTCTTAGCAGTGAGTGTAAATCATAAGCTGGTGCATAAGTGAACATAACGAACAATTTGAGTCTCTGTGGGAACGAATCCTATTTACTCTATATTACTTGTTGACCACGTTCTCTTGCGTGAATAAGTGCGAACAGTGGACACTCTTGAACAGGAGGTAGCTACTCTCACCAAAACCAATGCTCATCTTACAGAAAAGGTTGCACTGCTAAATGATCAGTTGGACACTCAAGCATCCACCACAGCTGATGTCCTTCTGCATCAACAATCCATGTTAGCTGCAATGGTGAAGCATATGGGTCTCCCTCTACCTGATGAATCTTCAATCCCAAAGGACATTTCTACAGCCTCTGTGCCTGACAACAAGCCTAAGGGGGAGAAGAAGACAAGGAACTCAAATGCAAAGGGGGAGAAAGGTATAATAATAAAAGAGGGTGGTCAACAAAGGGCTTCAAAGTCTCTACCAAATGTGCCTGGCAAAGGAAAATCCAAAGTGGATGAGCCTCCATCTATCTTGCCAGTTGTCACTCTACCAACTGTGCACATCACTACTCCAGGAGGACAGAAGCAATCCATAACCACCACAGTGGTTGCAGGAAGTATGCCATCTGACAAACCTCCAACCTCTATATCTGAGAGTGCCAAGCCTGTAGAAGTTAAAGTTGTTACTGAGGCCAAGCTACAAGAGGTTGCTAACTCCAATGTTTATCATGATAAAGCCTTCTTGGAGTTTCTGAAAGCCACAAGGGAACAGGTTGGTGACACTCAGTTCTATCTGAGGGAGTTGAAGAAGCAGATTGATTGCATCACTGTCATTCCTAAGAAAGTCAATAATCTGTGGATCAAGGAGATAGTGATGATATCCAAATTGAAGATATGGCATCTAATATACAAGACTCTACAAGAACTGAAACACTCAGAGATAGATGCCATACTCGAGCTTATAGAAAAGAAGAATGAGAACAACAAAAGTCTGTTTGATGACTTGAGGAATGACCAACCTTCAAGGCTACCAGAAGTGATCAAGAAGCCATGGACAATCATTTATCAGTCTGGCACCAGAATTGAAGATATCAAGCAATTGGTCATTCCCCATGATCTCACCACCAGAAATCACAGACTGATCATTGCTATCATTGATCAATTACAGAAGAAGGTTGGAGCCAGAAATGTTGAAGAAACTGAGGCACTGCACATCCTCAGAACCTATATTGCAACTGGTGAAATTCCAGAGATGGCTCAACCTAGGAGAAATAAGGATGATGATTCTGAAGACAAAGGTGATGGGAGGAGAAGACATCACAGGAGAGATAAGGGTGATGAAGACAAGAAGAAAAAGGGAGACAAGGATAAAAAGGATGATGATGACCAAGGTAAAACATATGAGAGAAAGAGTGGAAGACAGCAAGCCTTAGGCACTGCTAGCAGTAACCTCACCACAACACAAGACTCTAGGTCTAGGGTGAATACTGTTAGTAGTGACCTACCAAAATCTACATCTATGGCCTCTGCAACTGTCTTACCACCTCAAGAAGAGAAGAAGATTCAAGACAAGAAACCATGTGTATGTTTCAGAAAGCAATCTGCTAATGGAATACTACTATGGTCTACCAACAAAGGTCAAAGATTTCTGCCAAGCAGTCATGTCAAGAGGATGAAATTTAAACATGCTGCAAGGAGAGTGAAGCTATCCAAATCTAGAGCCATAACAATCATTCCAGGATTGAAACTCCAGCCACTTGATGAAGACTTTGATGAAGAGAAACTGCAATTTCTAAGAGCTCAAAAGATATGCTATGCTGCAATTGTGGATGACCACCTTGAAATCAAGTACACTGATGGGAAAGAAATGAAATTCAAACAAGGGGGTTGTCAACATTGGGGTAAAATGTATGAGATAGAAAGAATCATTGCATTGCTGGATTCTAAAGACAAGGTGGAGAAAGTATGGAAGCTGGAATTGATTGACTTTGTGAAAATGAAGAAAGATTATGCTGAGAAGATAAGAAAGGGCTGCTATGAGAAATGGTTAGAAAGGGAGAAAGAAATTGATAGACTGGAGATTGAAGCAAAAAAGCTAAGGGCAAAGGGATTGTGTAGAGTTCAGTTTGATCCCTATGTGGTGAAGTATAGGAGAAGAAATGGAGCCAATGTCAATATAAGAATGGACCTACTCAGTCACTATCCTGCCAACATTCTGAAGCCAGTGCTTGAAGATTTCAAAAACTCTATTATGATTGAAGAATTGGATGCTATGACAGAAATCATGAGAGCAGTAGATGAGATTGCAAGAACGGAGAAAGAAAGGAAACAGAAAGCATATGATGATCTACAAGCCAAAGCAATGGAGATGCAATAAAAAGAAAATGGCTAGTACCTCATCATACTGTAAGAGTATTTATCTTGTAATTTCATTTATGTGTTCAATCAAAATACATACCTGTACTTTTAAAGTTTTATCTTTATGTATGTTAGGCTTGTTATCAGACATGAAATTGTGACTAAGGGTCTCACTCACAATTTGGGGGAGATTGTTAGTTACAGAGGCATGCCTGTACACATCTAATAACAAGCCTAATTGTTTGTAATGCTTTGCATTACTTACATGACCTCTTAACTGAGGGAACCTCTAGTTGTAGAGTTTCTGTTTGTATTGTACTTGTAGAAGGCATCAAATCCTAGTTGTGTAATTGTACAAATAGAGTCTAGAATAATGCTTGAAAGAAGTTCCAAGGTTCATGCCTCAAGCAAGGAGTTAAAGACTGTCAAATAATCACAGTTGGGATTTGAAGAAATGAAGAATTTGCCTAAGTACCAATTCGAGAAGTATATTTGTCTATTCGAGAAGTCCAGCATTCGAGAAGTCAGGGATTCGATATCTCAAGACACTATTCGATATCTCTGAATACACTGTTCGATATCTCATTCGATATCTCAGGGATTCGATATGTCTACTACTCTATTCGAGAACTCAAGAAGTCAACAAGTCAAGATGGTATTCGAGTTCTCAAAGAGTCAACAAGTCAAAGTTCCATTCGATATCTCAAGGACTCAGAAAGCTATTCGACAACTCGAGGATTCGATAAGTCAAATGTTCTATTCGACAACTCAAGGAATCCTGATGGAAAAGAGCTATTCGAGAAGTGGTTTGATATGTCATTATAACAGTATTCGAGAACTCAGAGTTATCGATCAAGTCAACTCTAGTTCTCGAATCACTTACTTAGTCACTTCTCGAATACATTCTTGGAGACAAAATACTGAAGAAATTGTACAAGTCAGAAACCTGCAACAAGCCAATGCACTTTATGGACCACAATCTGTAACGTGCTCTGGAAAGCCTACAAGGAAGCTTGGAGAGATATAGAAGAGACAAGGAGCTAAAGAAGTGGATCTAAACAGGCTTTGCAAAGTCAAATCTGTAACCGTTTGGACGCTTACTCAAAGAAGGATAGACAGACTAGAAAGTAATTTGTTTAGCTACCTTATTTGCAGTAAGTGGGCTGTATCCATGTTCTATAAGGACACAGCCTCACTTCATAACTTAGTAACTTTTGTGAGTCTAGTTTTTCATACACTGTAAGCCATATCTCTCTGAGAAAAACGAAGCTGAGAATACTACCATTTGTATTCACAGATTGTAGCAACCTTTATCTAATAATACATTAGATTAAAGTGATATTGTGTCTTATGTTGTTTATTTATCCGCACCTTCACTTCTACACACACAGGCACTTATCTGCTACATAGACTCAATCAAGAAAAGTTCAAGAATCCATTCACCCCCCCCCCTCTGTATTCTTTTACCGTATTCAATACTCAACATATCTTAATGGCTAAGTTCTATCTTTTTTTGTTATATTTTGTAACAGATGTACTCTGAATTTGGGCATCCAATTCATTTATGTGCTTCTTCAGCAGAGTTTCCGGAATGGATTCGTCAACCAAGCAATCCAGGGCCAACAGTGTCTGTGAATTTGTCGTCAGATGTGTCTCACGGTTGCTTGGGGATGATTCTATGCTTTGAACACTCAGGGGATGATGAATATTACTTAACTAATATTCTGTTAGGAATACCACAAGTGATTTTGTATGGAGTGGCAGTTTTGATATCTATGACAATGAATCAGTTATGGTAATAATACCAATATCAATCTTCTCTGTCAGAGATGGTGATGAAAGAATAGAATTTGCAACAATAAATGCAGATATTATTGGGATTCATCCATTGTATAATACTGAGATTGTAAGGATTGAAGAGTACGACAACACTGCTGCAGTCGATGAAGATGTGATCATGGAAGAAGCATTTGAAAAGTGACGAGAGCTGATAGGCGCAAGTCATCGCTTTCTGTCAACATTCAACATTCAACAAAGGCATACATTGTCAACATTCAATATTCAGCATTGGCACACTTCAACAACTGCTTCATAGACTTTATGTATCATACATTTTAATGTATCATCTTCTTTATATAAGAAGACATGTATCAATCTCTTAATTAACATCTGAATATACAAATTCTCCTCTATCTCTCTTGTTCCTATATTCTAACATGGTATCAGAGAAGGCTATAATGTAGGAAGAAAGAGCTCATCAGAATTACAATCGGACTCCATGTTTTTTTTCAAGAAAACTACCAACCCAGTTGTATTTCGTTCAAAAATCAAAATTCACATCGAAACTAACTACAAATCGAAGCATACCTCTTGAAAGAACATTAGAAGGCGAGTTTGCAGGTGTTGTTTGGTCGCCAAAATCCGTCAGACAACACCACACGCAACACCGCACGCGCCATCGACGAATTCACGCGCCGGCGCGTGAGATCGGCGGCGGCAGAGGCTGCACTTCCTCTTCGGCAACTGTGATTGATTCCTTCAGCGTCTCCCATAACTCAATCACCATTGATTAATTAGCAAGGATTTCTGTGTAGATGTATATCAATCTATGTCTATATTACATAGATACACCTGCTTATCTACTATCTGCGTAGTATATACTACGGTATATCTACAAGTCATCTGGTTTGGCTTGGCTCGGCACTAATTTGGAAGAATCTGGTCTCTATTGTCCCCGGTACTATTTTTCCATCGATCCTTTATTTTTCATTAGAGATATATACATATGTTTGATAAAAAAAATGATAGGTCAGTTGAAAAAAAAAAGTATTTGGGTTTCTTTTTTTAAAAAAACAAAATCAGGGCCTGTTAAAGGTTTTTTTTGTCAATAAAATATTGATTTAGTTCAAGTTAAGACTTGACTATAATTGTTGGATAATTATCTTTCGGGTATTTTATTTCGGATTTATTTAGCATGATGAAAGAGGATTTTTCTGGAACTCACTCCGGCCTAACTATTTCGGACCTCAAGTTTTTCGACAGTTGGTTTCTGATATAAAGTTGAAGACTGCAGCCCCATTTGTACCGACAAATACTTTTCATTCGAGTATTTCTTGTCATTCTGTCTCTCACAGTTCACCTAATTCATGGATTATTGACTCGGGAGCGTCAGAACATATGACTGGCAATTCCAGTTTATTGCAGTCATATCACTTGATTAATACAACAGAGAGTGTTCGTGTTGCCAATGGAACTCATGTGCCCGTTCACGGATTAGGCACTTCCAACTGTCTCCCTTCACTACCACTATCATCTGTCTTACATATTCCATCCTTATCAGTGAATTTATTATCGGTTCATCAAATTACTGAAAATCTTAATTGTTCAGTAACTTTTTTCCCTTCTCACTGTGTGTTTCAGGATCTGGCAACAGGCAAGGTCCTTGGCAGTGGTAAAGTGGTAAATGGCCTCTATATTATGGAAGGGAATTCTATTTCGCCGTCGGCAAGTTATCAGGTTTCATCTAAATCTAATCCCAGTTTAGAGTCCTTGTATCAATGGCATAGACGGTTAGGTCATCCTTCATTTGGTGTTCTGTCGCATCTCTTTCCGAATTTAGCATCAAAATGTAAAAAGGAAGAATTTTTTTGTGAACCATGTGAATTAGCCAAACATAAAAGGTCACCGTATCCATCTAAAAATAAGAGAAGTCCTACTCTATTTTCTACTATTCATACTGATGTTTGGGGTCCATTTAGTCATCCTACACATGATGGGTATAGGTGGTTTGTCGTCTTTGTTGATTGTCATTCTCGACTTACTTTTGTATACCTTCTTAAACACAAAAGTGAAGTATTCGGATGTTTTAAATCCTTCCACCACATGATACAAACACAGTTCAATGCCTCTGTTAAAATTTTGCGAAGTGATAATGGTACCGAGTATGCTGAAATGTTTACATCTTATTTGGACACATGGGGTATTATTCATCAAACTACATGTGTTAAAACCTCTCAGCAAAATGGAGTTGCTGAACGGAAAATTGGTCACTTGCAACAGGTAGCACGGTCCCTCATATTAACTATGCATGTCCCTAAATATCTTTGGGGTGAGGCAGTCATGACTGCTGCATATCTGATCAATCGTCTCCCTTCAAGTGTACTACAATTCAGAACACCGTTGTCCTTTATTCCTGCACCTTCGTCCCATCCATTGCCTCTTCGGTTATTTGGGAGCGTATGCTTTGTTCATAATCATTCTCCCTCTCGGGATAAACTTGATTCTCGTGCTCTTCGCTGTGTTTTCATTGGTTATACACCAACTCAAAAGGGGTATAAGTGCTATCATCCTCCCTCACATCGCACATATGTCAGTCACGATGTTACTTTCTGGGAGCCTATTTCTTACTTCTCTCCCGGATCCTCCTCCTTGCTTCAGGGGGAGACTAACCGACACAGTCTTGATAAAGCGGCACAGGAGTCTCACAGTCTTGCTAGTAAAGCAACAGAGGAGTCTCAATTCCTTCCATTCATCAATGTGCCAAACACTAGCCCAAACACATCATCCATCCCTCCACCTATGAGTAGAGAGTTTGATGATCTAAATAGATTAAAGGGGCCAGATTTGATCACATATTCTAGACGGAAAAATAATGATATAACCACTTTACCACCTCCAGAGACTTCTGACCTCGAGGCAGATCCTACAGCTCCTATAATTGAGCCTGATAACGGTAACACTCTTGATCCTACTCTTAATCTTCCTATTGCTATAAGAAAGGGTGTACGTTCTTGCACTAACCAACCTATCTCAAACTTTGTATCTTATAATGTATTATCTCCATCTTCACTTGCTTTTGTGTCATCCTTGTCTAGTGTTTCTGTTCCACATATTTGGCAGGATGCTTTATGTGATCCTAAATGGAAAGATGCTATGATTGAGGAAATGAATGCATTAAAACATAATAACACTTGGGAGTTGACTCATCTTCCTGCTGAAAGGAAGGTAGTAGGATGCAAATGGGTGTTCACTGTGAAGCAAAAACCTAATGGGCTGGTTGATAGGTACAAAGCAAGACTTGTGGCAAAAGGGTATACTCAATCTTATGGGATTGATTATCAGGAAACTTTTGCTCCAGTAGCAAAGATGGCATCTATTCGAATCTTAATATCATGTGCAACAAATCTTGGTTGGGAACTTCAACAGTTGGATGTGAAAAATGCATTCTTACACGGAGACCTGAAAGAAGAAATCTACATGGATATTCCACCTGGTTTTTCTATAGATGTGACCATTGGGAAAGTATGCAAGTTAAAGAAGACTATTTATGGATTGAAACAATCTCCAAGGGATTGGTTTGGCAAATTTCAGAGAACAGTAGTTAAATTTGGCTATAAACAAAGCAACTCAGATAACACCATGTTCGTGAAAAGACGAGGTGTAAAGATCACAGTGTTGATTGTTTATGTCGATGATATTGTGATCACCGGCAACGACACATGTGAGATTACAAATGTTAAACAGAGACTTGCCTATGAATTTGAGATGAAAGACTTGGGAAAACTACGGTATTTCCTTGGCATTGAAGTCTCCAGAAGTCCGGGTGGTATCTTCCTTTCACAACGGAAGTATACACTTGATCTTTTAAATGAAACAGGGATGTTGGGATGCAGACCTGCAGATTCTCCTATAGAAGCAAATCATAAGCTTTGTGGAGATGCTGGTGAAATTGTTGATAGATCCCAATATCAAAGATTAGTTGGACGACTAATCTACCTCGCACACACAAGGCCAGATATATCATATGCAGTGGGAGTTGTGAGTAGGTACATGCATGATCCACGCCAACCTCATTTGGATGTAGTTTATATGATATTAAGGTATCTTAAAGCTGCTCCCGGAAAAGGAGTGATGTTTACTAAAAACAATAATCTTGGGGTTGAGAGTTATACAGATGCAGATTGGGCTGGATGTCTAGATGATAGACGTTCCACTTCAGGATACTGTACATTTGTGGGAGGTAACCTAGTTACTTGGCGAAGTAAGAAGCAACCAGTAGTTGCATTATCTAGTGCTGAAGCAGAATACAGAGCTATGGCTCGAGGAGTGCGGGAACTACTATGGGTTAGATTATTGCTTATAGAATTAGGACTTGCATTACCCACTCCGATGAAGCTGCATTGTGATAACAAATCAGCAATTGCCATTGCAAATGATCCAATTCAACATGATCGAACCAAACATATCGAGATTGATCGGCACTTTATTAAAGAGAAGATTAAAAATGATATCATTAGTATTCAATTTGTAAGATCAGAAGATCAAGTAGCTGATGTGTTAACCAAGGGATTTGGAAGAAAAATGCTACATCCACTTATTGGCAAGTTGGGCATGAGTAACATATATGCATCAACTTGAGGGGGAGTGTCAACATTCAACAAAGGCATACATTGTCAACATTCTATATTCAGCATTGGCACAATTCAACAACTGCTTCATAGACTTTATGTATCATACACTTTAATGTATCATCTTCTTTATATAAGAAGACATGTATCAATCTCTTAATTAACATCTGAATATACAAATTCTCCTCTATCTCTCTTGTTCCTATATTGTAAGAACCCTAATTTTTGGTAATATTTTATTTTATTTAATATCTTGTGGCAATGTCAATATGGAACCTTTCTGGTCATCCCTGTTGATTAATAGAATTGATTGTCTGAGAAACTGTGTTGTTGTATTCACTATGTAAGATAAAAAAGGGAGATTGTGAAGGCAGGAGTCTTATTGTTAGTGAGATTTATAAAACTTGGGATTTGAGAATGATTAGAGTGTTACAAGATTTATTAAGGATCATGACAAGGAATTATGGACATTAGAGGGATTTACACAATTAGTACTTAAGGAATTATAGGAGAAATCTCTACGCGACAAAATATTATTACGAGAGATTAATTAAGATACGATACGAAGTAAGGATTAAATAACAAGCATTGGTGGGAGAATAATATTACAAGGAAAGAAATTACATGCAAGTGCCATGTAACTAGATAGTTAGAAAAAGGAACTAGGAGACATAAAAGCAAATATGAATAGTGACTAGCATGGTGGATGATGTACTAGGGGACACTAGGGCATGGATGCATCCTAGGCTAGCTTGGCAACATGTGATTACTTTCTACCACCCATAATAATACAAGTCATATTAGCCTTCTTTTTATCATTTCAAACAAAACAAAAACAAGAAAAACACTCCCCCCCCCCTTAACATAGCTCTCGGCCGAACTACTCTAGGAGAGAGGGAGAGGTTTTCTCTCCACCATTTCTTCATCCACAACCTTGAACAAGATTCCTAAGGCTTCCTTGCATCTTAGTAGAGGTATGGTACCAATTTCAAGGCCTTCTATCCATTGGTTTTTGAGTTATAGTTGTTGGGAGTTTAGAGAAATACTAACATAAGTTATTACCTTTTAGATCTTGCATTGTGAGTGTTGTAAGAGGCCATCTAAGGTGTTTCTAAGTTGTGTAAAGTTTATACCAGGTCTCTAGGAGCTCAAGAAGGTATGAAATCTCAACCCACCCTTGGATAAGTGTTGTTCATATAATATGGTAGTAGATCCATGTATTTTAGGGCTTATCTTGAATGTATATGTGATGGATAGCAAGGATCTTGAGTTTGATGTTGAGATTGTGAATTTTATGACTATGGTTAATATATATCTCCATGAGTGTTATGAGTCATGATCTAAGTGTTTTAAGTGGTGTTTATGTTATGGAAGCATGAAAAATGGTTGATCTAAGTGAATTGAGCTTGCTGAGTTTATCCAGGATCTTTGATCTGTGTTGTAGCACGATTTTGAACACCCAAATGATGTCCCCTGATGTCCTACCATATATTGTTGGAAAGATAATTGAATTTAGTTTCTGGATATGTAAGATTCATAGCTAGGTGATGTGTGGATTTTTAGTTATGGCCGGAGAAGTGAATTTTGTTTCTGGACTATGAACTGCATTAAGTGACCCCCTTGTGAGCCTTGTTTAAACCCCTAAAAATTTATTTGGGATCATGGAAAAATTAGAGAAGCTAGGAAATACAGTGGTGAAGGCTACCCAAAAAGAATTGGATTAAAATATGAATTTTTGAATTTTATAAAAATGCTAGAGTAAATTTCGCGCAAGGGAAAAAGTCGTTAGTGGAGCATAATTCTAGGAGTAATGGTTATGGTTCGAATGTGGTAACCAAATTAAGTCGTATAAGTGACGAGCGTAATCGAGTGATGACATGAACCTATAGAGGGGCTAGGGTGTCATAAGACGAAGTCATTAAGTTAATTTCGTACCCCCCTAAAACCCCGTAATTAAAGAGATATTGTTAAGGTACTAACGAGCGGTTATTGCTTATGTATAGATCGTTCCACTCCGCACGCTCGACCACCCCAACCAAACCAAGGCAAGTTTACTTTTCAAAACTTATACATATACAAGGACTTTCACTGTTGTGTTTGTAGTTTTCAATTATATCAAATGCTATGTTTATCGAAGTATTGATGCAACTGAGATTGTATAAGTACATATATGCTTGTACCCCTTGAACTTAGATTAAAATGTTTTCTTCGGACAACGACTCTAGCAATAGAGGTCGTAGCGGTCCGTATATATCTATTGACCGGGGAGCGGTATATTATTATATCGTATCTAGATTGCGAAAACCCGAAGGGTTATTCGGGGAGTATCATATACTCAAGTATTATATTCATATTTTCGTAAATACTCGAAACCCTATCTTGGATTAAAAGTTTATTTTATCGAATAATTATTTTATTAATTATTGATATTAAATCTTAAAATATTATTTATTAATTATTGTTCATTATTTAAAGACAAAGTTAATCCAAGACATTTTTTTTATACTTTCAAACTCGCTCTTTCGAACTCAAAACATTTTCGAAAACCCCCGGTCAGGTTTTGCTTCTTGTACATTTTTCAAGAATTATCGGTCGACTGAGGTCGAACTTCAACTACTCGAATTTTCTATCAAAATGATTTTTGAAAAGAAAAGAAAAAGGGGACTCTGGCAGGTGTGGGAATCGTTGACGAACGATTCCCGGGATGTGTAAGCGGCCGTGAGCCAGGCGGTCCATCAATTATTATTCCGGCCCAGGTGTTGCCGAAGGATGATTACGGATGTAGTTTTCATCGAAGGTGATTACGGATGTAGTTTTCACCCGGGGATAGTTACGGATGTAGTTTCTATCCTTCTACCGGTAGAGAAGACCCGCGGATTATTGGACTTGGATGTGGCGACTGATCATCGTCAATCCTTGTCAGGTTTTTATGTTTTCTTCCAGTCCCATCCTCCACTTTGGAAAAATACTCAAACACTGCTTCTTGGGCCTAAGTGCCAAGTTGTCGATAGTGTGGTTTTTGATGAGAAAATATTGACATCGTGCAGTACCTAGAACTGCAAGATTTTCTATAAAGATTGGCACGTGTTAGTGCACTCTTGCAATTGTTTCAAAGAATGAAATGTTTTTGTATGCGAAACCTTCTAAGCTAATGGAAGGAAAGAGGTTTTGCAATGAAGTATTCCCTGTACAGTATGTTAATCGTAGAGTGTTTTGCCGAAAATGATATACTCATATGTATATATTTTCAAACATGAGATATATTGAAATGGGAACCTTATAAGGGGTTCATATGTTATCCTAAAGCTCCTTAGTGAGTATAGATGTTTTATTCAAACTCGGGCACATACATCGTCCAATTATGTTTTGAAATCTGAGATATATACCCATATAGTTGGGAATGTTTTCGAAATAAACCACGTTATTATTTTACAAAATAGTGAACTTGCTGAGCATTATGTAGCTCATTCTTGCTTTATAAAAACTTTTCAGAAAGGGAAGAATTTGGTCGATTAACTCCGCACCAGCAGAAGAGGAGTAGAAGAATTACCCGGAGATGATTTAGTCCCTGATAAATACTACAGAGTAGTCTGATAGGTTTTCAACTGTATTAGTAAGATTTGTCTTCAAGTGTAGTTGTATAAGTGGAATTGCGTAAGACTCTGGATTGTACAGATGAATTGTAATATTTAGTGTTACTTTTGATTATTGTTTCTGAGGCTCTAACTTGATTGTGTGTAAGATTGAGGTATGGATGGATGTATTGTTGAGTTGTAAAGCTAATACAGGTATGATATGGTTGGATGATGATGTGACGACCTGAATATTGACCTCAGATTTGGGGGCGTCACAGAAATGGTATCAGAGAAATAAGTTACAGTACTCAGAAACGAGAGTGTGGAGAGTTAAGTCTAAGTAGGAGAATGACATAAGAGATCGTAGTAAACTTATTATTGGACTACCGGAAGAGGTACCGGTGAGTAGAATGGACTGGAGTGTTTACTGGAGGTATTATACTAGGGTCGATAGAATCCTTAGAGACCTTCAGAATGATGAATAGAGATTTGAGAGTCGTACATGACCTATCATAGGTAATGGTATAGGAAGCAGAGCGAAATCTCGAGAGCAGCTGAGGTAGAGGTGATATTGCCAATATGATCGGATGACTAGGCTGGCATAAATTTTGTGGCCCATAGTCCTCCACAGTTTAGGAGGCGGCATTTTAAGAATCAAGACGTTTAGGCTTCCCTACATAATTAAGGGTACTTAGTACTTGGAATAATGAAAGTCTTTTACTTTGGCTATAAGATCCGATTTTCGATAAGTAACGGGTTTACCTGAAAGGTGGTTACTATGCAGTTGTGGATTTCATTACCCTTGATGGTGAATTTTACATGTGTTATACGAGAATGTTATCATAAGACGAGCGTGCTAGATAATTCCACGCATGATTCGGACGCTAGAGCATGGTAGTTCAACTTAGAGAACAAACAAGTAGAATTAACAAAGGGACTCAAGTGAAGTTGAATATGGTTGCAGCGAACGATACAGTGATCTCAGAGTCTACCAAAAGGAAAGACTAGTTGGCCTAGAGTGGGACCCTTTGATAGAGATGTTATCAGCGACTACGTATATATGTATTGTAAACCTCAATATATTTTGGTATATGTTCACATACACACACCCGCCACTGAACCTATGGACTGCACTGAGATCCCTGAGAAATCTCTTTGATCTGTTCCCAGGGGGAACTGGCCACTTATGATTCATGTCGAAAGGCATGAAGTAGGACCCTATGGACTTAGCAGGTGTCCCCGAAATGATGTGAAACTTGGTCTTCAAGATAAAGCACGGAAATGACAGATATATTTGTGAAACCCTAACTCGATAAATGACTTTAAGATGATGATTGAGAGACGTACTAGTTGGTGTCTTGTATTACGAAGACGAAGAGGTGGAGTTACCCTCATAATGGTGATAATGAGATGCACGAATAATTATTAACTTATTTTGGCAACTACCGGCTGGTGCACTACTTCATTTTAAACTGTTCACTAACCATGTTACCTCGATTAGTTTATATCAGGTAACCCTTCTAGCCTTCTACTTCAAACTTATGGAATAACCACCAGTGATATACTTTCTCTAAACCGGGACTCATCCAAAGTATCTTATTTGATCCCCGAGTATTCTATTTGAAGTTTATAATTATTTCGTTCTGCTCAGGACTATTTACACTTCCTTTCAATTATCCAAGGAATGTTCAACAATTATTTCCTTAATTAATCAATGAATATTCCTAAATGAATATTGATATTTGACTACTTCTTTCATACTTGCACTCTTCAGTCGAGCCCATAAATATTTATCAACTTGTTGAGAACAGGGATGGTTTAACATCCAGATATTCCTTATGAATCCTTTCTTCTATTCAAAATGAGATTATGCGTCGTACATTGAAATCATAGTAAGGATATCATTTTGATACTAGTATTCTGAATTTCATTCTACTGTAAGATCTGATCAAGCATGTGTACGGAGGCACCCTTGGGTGGACCGTTTCACTGATAAGTAATATTTGATGAGAGGTTATCGATTGTTTCGATACCTAGAACATTCTCTTCATATTTTATAGTTTTCTTTTTTCAAACTTAATAACTTCTTATTTCCATTCGTTGTCCGAGTAGCCTAAAGTTTCTTCAGTGGCTACGATGTTGAAATTCCGTTCTAGCCAATTGAAACTGGATAGTCAATATGTCAATATGAATGACTAGTTGATTGTTCTAACTAGTCAAAATTGTAATGTTGTGAAGAACACCTAGCTAATTGTCCTAGCTAGTGGTGATGTCTCAAACAGGCGAACTAGCAAATTTTGTCTAGCTAGTTGCTAGTGTTTCTTAAAAAGGACTAGTTATTGTTTCACTGGTCCAACTCCCAATTTAATTCATTCAGTAATTCCGCAATGCATTTTGCATGTGGTAAAGTATGATGATGAAAGTTTTGACGAATGACTTGATTGAGACCTAGTGAGGTCGTCCACTCAACTTGAATTCTACACATCTTTGTATCAGACTTTATGTCACTTGAATATTCTGTTCTTTCATTCATATAATGAAGATTCATTTGAAACCATAGATTACTTGAATGATAAACTGCTTCATTTTTTTATCGTCACATAGTAGAATTTCTCTCGATCGGTTGACCTTTATCAATGGGACTTTTTAGATCCTCTATTTTTCAAGAGGAAAAGTATTCCCCAGATGTAAGAATTGTATAAAGACCGTCTTTATGACTTTTGTATCCAATAATCATTGCCCTCGTGCAACATTCTCTATGATATCACATTACCAAATTTTCAGGACATGAAGGAATAAACCTTGTTGTATTCTTTTTGTCCATCCTTACATCTCCGAAAATCGAGACTCCTAGTATTTGGAACCATCAACATCCTTGGAACATCCAATGTGGAATTCTTATTGAAATTATCTATTGGACCTTGTTATTTTAAAACCATTCCTTTAAAAAGTGATTACTCAAAGGTGAACGGGAGGTACAATTGTGAACCGTTGCACCAATATGAGATCAAAAACCAAATGTTGTAATTGTGCAGCAAGAGCGTTATGCCGAGTGATTATTTAAAGTAGGAATAACATGTCGGGGCATACCACAAGGACCTTTAATATTAGTGTGAGGAAGGTTATAAGAAATTATGAGGTGGTTGGGAGCACGCCCCTACCAACCGTCATCAGGATGTTATATTAATGAATTCTGGAGTTACCAAGCCTTTTCCTGATCCAAGAAATGCAAATCGACTGCGATGTAAGACATATCCTTAGAGGAAACTAACATGGAAGTGAGATGGACAATAAAGGAAGAAATATTGTGGCAAGAATGTGAAGCTTTACTTAGCTTAAAGGGATTGATGCACATAGAGAGACATAAAGTTTAAAAAGGCCCTAATAGCAAATGGATGCATGGATATATCCCAATGATCCTTCGAGATTACCACCTAATCAAGTCTATTGGGAATCGCAGCAGCATGCAGGCCTCAGGCTGATAGGCACCAGTTGTGAAAGAGGACGAGCGTATGACATCTTACATATACCATCGAGAACTGATACCCTTATCGGAAATGGAGGAATTGTTGACTAGTTAAAATGTGTTGTTGTTTTTCAAAGATAAGTTGAAGAGAAGGTTTCACCAACTCAAGATCGATCTCCGTATTGCACCAAAGTCGGCATTTTACACTAATATAAACATTATAAATTTTGGTAGTATCATGTGGATTGACTAGTGAGTCAGAAGCCCTTGTGGGTTAATAAATAAAGTTTTAAGAATGATATGAGCGATTAGTGACAACCTCATTGTTAGCTATACTTTATGATGAGAAGAGGACTTTGAGGGTCACGATGATGCATCTTTTAAGAGTTAAGAGGTGTGCTGATGCAGTAGAAAGGGGATGATAGCCTATACTTCTAAACAACATAAAGGTTACGGGATAGGATATACTAACCGTGAGTCGGGGATTAGTCATGATAGCGTTCACGCATAAAACTGAGACGTTAACCTTATGAGAAAAGTGTGAAATTTTTCCACAAGTGCCATAAGTATATCTTCATATTAGAATTAAACATAAGAGAGAAGGTGACGAAATGGAACAGGGAGTATAATGGAAAAATTTGTTATTACCCAGGGGAGGCCAGTGTGGTGGCCGATACCTATAGAAGGGATTATTCGAAATTGGAATTCAGTCAGTATTGACCAAGAAAATAGAGTATATACAATAAATAATAATGTGAGAGGAAAAATGACTAAATTATGGGGAAGGACAAAGAGGTATAGAGAACTAAGAGAATGTTGGCAAGCGGATACGAAGAATGGTATTGGCAAACTATTAAGTACAAACGCGACATGTCAAAAGCAGAATGATAGAGATCTAGTGGATTAATTCCGCCTGTAGAAAATCTTAAACGTGGACAGAATTATAATGAATTTCATAAGTAGGTCGCTAAAGACCGAGCCAAGAGATGGCCCTAGTTGATTTATAATTGTTGGACAAAGTGATTTACCTACGAGAGACTTTCCATTTAGAAGATTATCGATTTATATACGGAAGAGATGGTGGTGCAATATAAAACTTCTGCAGCAATTACGTCAGATAAAGACTTAAGGTTAAACTTCGAATATTGAAGGTGCTTTCAAGTATATTTAACAAAGAGATTGAGCGTATGCACTAATTTGATCTGTGGCTAACGGACAGGGAAGAAGAATTATCCAGACGATCGAATTTATATTTAGTGTCGTGCCTTAGATTTCACGGGGCAGTCGAGAATAAAAACTTATCCATGAAATGAATGTTGTTATCACGATCGTCATCATGCGAACGTAAGGACGTCTCTTGTAAAGCGTACTGCGAAAGAAGAAGTTTCGTTTTTCTTGCGTTACGAAGAAGTCAATGAACGAGGGATATAGTAGCTGAACCGGTTCGACGTATACCGAAGACTATACATTATCCATAGCAAGTGGTAACGACTGACGGGATGCAACACATGCGTGTTAATTAAGCCAAGGAACATGAGGAATACCGTGCATATTGACATTGTCTTAGATTATAAAACACGACCACAAAGTATTCATGGACCAACGATACCAGGACTCAACACGGATACAATGAACAAGGTAGAAGAGGAACGTATAAGTAGTGGGATAGAAATTTTCAATCATAGAACAACCGATAAGGAATACAGGTCGAGGAGAGTATGCGTTGAGGAACAACATTAAAGCGTTGGTGAGACCAAGGTGAGAGAACAAAAGGGTTGAAGTGTCAACTTGAGAGTTGGAAAGGGTAAAGTTGGAATTGTATCCACAACTATCTTCCTTAGGCTCTTGAGATAGAATCCTTTTAGGAGAGGAGACTGCAATAACCCTAATTTTCGTGAATATTCGAAACCTGGATGAATAGTAATTTTATGGGTGGATGAGAAATTTTTGCAATCACGATATGTACGAATTATTAAATAAAGATTTCGAATTGATATTACTTCTCTACGGTGCAGACGAGTGTATTACGAAACCCGTCATTTCGAATGGTCAAATTTCATGAGATATCTAAGGAGATCGTGGTAAGGCATGGGGTTCTTGTGAGCATTGTATCTGGTAGAGACCCAAGGTTCAACTCCAGGTTCTGGAAGAGTTTTCAGGATCGTGTGGGGACCAAGTTAGACATGAGTACTGCATACCACCCCCAATCAGATGGACAGAGCGAGAGAACCATCCAGACCATAGAGGACATGTTGAGATTATGTGCCATCGATTTTAAGGGAAGTTGGGATGACCACTTGCCGTTGATCAAATTTTCCTACAACAACAGTTACCATGCGAGTATAGGAATGCCCTCATATGAAGCTTTGTACGGACGAAGATGTCGGTCTCCCTTGTGTTGGGAAGAAGTTGGAGAACGGAAGATATTAGGGCCTGAACTGGTCCAACAGACAAGAGAAACTATTGAACTCATAAGAGGACGGCTGGTAGCGGCCCAAGACAGACAGAAGAAGTATGCGGACCAGTCCCGCAAGGATAAGGAATATGAGGTAGGAGAGTTTGTGATGTTAAAAGTATCACCGTGGAAGGGATTGATGAGATTTGGTAAGAAAGGGAAACTAAGCCCGAGATTTATTGGACCTTTTGAGATCTTGAAACGAGTTGGAAAGTTAGCCTATGAATTGGCTTTACCTCCGAGCTTACAACAAGTACATAATGTGTTCCATGTGTCCATGCTACGACCCTACCATACCGACTTCCGACATGTGATAGAACATGATCAAGTGGATCTGCAACCAGACTTAACATATGTGGAGCAACCCGTAGAAATTATGGATAGAAAAGAACAGGTGCTGAGGAACAAGGTTGTCAAATTAGTGAGAGTTTTGTGGAGGAACCAGAATGTCGAAGAATCAACATGGGAACTAGAAAGCGCAATGCGTAAAAAGCACCCCCAACTGTTTTCAACCTGATTCCGGGACGGAATCCTTTTAAGGAGGGGAGGCTGTAAGAACCCTAATTTTTGGTAATATTTTATTTTATTTAATATCTTGTGGCAATGTCAATATGGAACCTTTCTGGTCATCCCTGTTGATTAATAGAATTGATTGTCTGAGAAACTGTGTTGTTGTATTCACTATGTAAGATAAAAAGGGAGATTGTGAAGGCAGGAGTCTTATTGTTAGTGAGATTTATAAAACTTGGGATTTGAGAATGATTAGAGTGTTACAAGATTTATTAAGGATCATGACAAGGAATTATGGATATTAGAGGGATTTACACAATTAGTACTTAAGGAATTATAGGGGAAATCTTTACGCGACAAAATATTATTACGAGAGATTAATTAAGATACGATACGAAGTAAGGATTAAATAACAAGCATTGGTGGGAGAATAATATTACAAGGAAAGAAATTACATGCAAGTGCCATGTAACTAGATAGTTAGAAAAAGGAACTAGGAGACATAAAAGCAAATATGAATAGTGACTAGCATGGTGGATGATGTACTAGGGGACACTAGGGCATGGATGCATCCTAGGCTAGCTTGGCAACATGTGATTACTTTCTACCACCCATAATAATACAAGTCATATTAGCCTTCTTTTTATCATTTCAAACAAAACAAAAACAAGAAAAACACTCCCCCCCCCCCTTAACATAGCTCTCGGCCGAACTACTCTAGGAGAGAGGGAGAGGTTTTCTCTCCACCATTTCTTCATCCACAACCTTGAACAAGATTCCTAAGGCTTCCTTGCATCTTAGTAGAGGTATGGTACCAATTTCAAGGCCTTCTATCCATTGGTTTTTGAGTTATAGTTGTTGGGAGTTTAGAGAAATACTAACATAAGTTATTACCTTTTAGATCTTGCATTGTGAGTGTTGTAAGAGGCCATCTAAGGTGTTTCTAAGTTGTGTAAAGTTTATACCAGTTCTCTAGGAGCTCAAGAAGGTATGAAATCTCAACCCACCCTTGGATAAGTGTTGTTCATATAATATGGTAGTAGATCCATGTATTTTAGGGCTTATCTTGAATGTATATGTGATGGATAGCATGGATCTTGAGTTTGATGTTGAGATTGTGAATTTTATGACTATGGTTAATATATATATCTCCATGAGTGTTATGAGTCATGATCTAAGTGTTTTAAGTGGTGTTTATGTTATGGAAGCATGAAAAATGGTTGATCTAAGTGAATTGAGCTTGCTGAGTTTATCCAGGAGCTTTGATCTGTGTTGTAGCACGCTTTTGAACACCCAAATGATGTCCCATGATGTCCTACCATATATTGTTGGAAAGATAATTGAATGTAGTTTCTGGATATGTAAGATTCATAGCTAGGTGATGTGTGGATTTTTAGTTATGGCCGGAGAAGTGAATTTTGTTTCTGGACTATGAACTGCATTAAGTGACCCCCTTGTGAGCCTTGTTTAAACCCCTAAAAATTTATTTGGGATCATGGAAAAATTAGAGAAGCTAGGAAATACAGTGGTGAATGCTACCCAAAAAGAATTGGATTAAAATATGAATTTTTGAATTTTATAAAAATGCTAGAGTAAATTTCGCGCAAGGGAAAAAGTCGTTAGTGGAGCATAATTCTAGGAGTAATGGTTATGGTTCGAATGTGGTAACCAAATTAAGTCGTATAAGTGACGAGCGTAATCGAGTGATGACATGAACCTATAGAGGGGCTAGGGTGTCATAAGACGAAGTCATTAAGTTAATTTCGTACCCCCCTAAAACCCCGTAATTAAAGAGATATTGTTAAGGTACTAACGAGCGGTTATTGCTTATGTATAGATCGTTCCACTCCGCACGCTCGACCACCCCAACCAAACCAAGGCAGGTTTACTTTTCAAAACTTATACATATACAAGGACTTTCACTGTTGTGTTTGTAGTTTTCAATTATATCAAATGCTATGTTTATCGAAGTATTGATGCAACTGAGATTGTATAAGTACATATATGCTTGTACCCCTTGAACTTAGATTAAAATGTTTTCTTCGGACAACGACTCTAGCAATAGAGGTCGTAGCGGTCCGTATATATCTATTGACCGGGGAGCGGTATATTATTATATCGTATCTAGATTGCGAAAACCCGAAGGGTCATTCGGGGAGTATCATATACTCAAGTATTATATTCATATTTTCGTAAATACTCGAAACCCTATCTTGGATTAAAAGTTTATTTTATCGAATAATTATTTTATTAATTATTGATATTAAATCTTAAAATATTATTTATTAATTATTGTTCATTATTTAAAGACAAAGTTAATCCAAGACATTTTTTTTATACTTTCAAACTCGAACTCTTTCGAACTCAAAACATTTTCGAAAACCCCCGGTCAGGTTTTGCTTCTTGTACATTTTTCAAGAATTATCGGTCGACTGAGGTCGAACTTCAACTACTCGAATTTTCTATCAAAATGATTTTTGAAAAGAAAAGAAAAAGGGGACTCTGGCAGGTGTAGGAATCGTTGACGAACGATTCCCAGGATGTGTAAGCGGCCGTGAGCCAGGCGGTCCATCAATTATTATTCCGGCCCAGGTGTTGCCGAAGGATGATTACGGATGTAGTTTTCATCGAGGGTGATTACGGATGTAGTTTTCACCCGGGGAAAGTTACGGATGTAGTTTCTATCCTTCTACCGGTAGAGAAGACCCGCGGATTATTGGACTTGGATGTGGCGACTGATCATCGTCAATCCTTGTCAGGTTTTTATGTTTTCTTCCAGTCCCATCCTCCACTTTGGAAAAATACTCAAACACTGCTTCTTGGGCCTAAGTGCCAAGTTGTCGATAGTGTGGTTTTTGATGAGAAAATATTGAAATCGTGCAGTACCTAGAACTGCAAGATTTTCTATAAAGATTGGCACGTGTTAGTGCACTCTTGCAATTGTTTCAAAGAATGAAATGTTTTTGTATGCGAAACCTTCTAAGCTAATGGAAGGAAAGAGGTTTTGCAATGAAGTATTCCCTGTACAGTATGTTAATCGTAGAGTGTTTTGCCGAAAATGATATACTCATATGTATATATTTTCAAACATGAGATATATTGAAATGGGAACCTTATAAGGGGTTCATATGTTATCCTAAAGCTCCTTAGTGAGTATAGATGTTTTATTCAAACTCGGGCACATACATCGTCCAATTATGTTTTGAAATCTGAGATATATACCCATATAGTTGGGAATGTTTTCGAAATAAACCACGTTATTATTTTACAAAATAGTGAACTTGCTGAGCATTATGTAGCTCATTCTTGCTTTATAAAAACTTTTCAGAAAGGGAAGAATTTGGTCGATTAACTCCGCACCAGCAGAAGAGGAGTAGAAGAATTACCCGGAGATGATTTAGTCCCTGATAAATACTACAGAGTAGTCTGATAGGTTTTCAACTGTATTAGTAAGATTTGTCTTCAAGTGTAGTTGTATAAGTGGAATTGCGTAAGACTCTGGATTGTACAGATGAATTGTAATATTTAGTTTTACTTTTGATTATTGTTTCTGAGGCTCTAATTTGATTGTGTGTAAGATTGAGGTATGGATGGATGTATTGTTGAGTTGTAAAGCTAATACAGGTATGATATGGTTGGATGATGATGTGACGACCTGAATATTGACCTCAGATTTGGGGGCGTCACATATATTCTAACACTTTCACATCTGCAGGAACAGGTAACCAAAATTTAAAATTATACATATGCTTTATTGCCACTGGACAGGAAATTGTTTCCTGCTAATGTGAAATAAGTTACTTGTAAGTAAGAAGTTGACTTTCAGCTAAATGGCAAGAAAGAATCATTAAGTCTGGTTTCCTCTACTGTTCTGTTTTTTTTTTTATCTATCTAATCTTACCAATCAAGACCTGATGCTCTCCATTGATGGCTAAATACAATTCCACTGCAGGTCTGAAGTTGATATTATCAATAAAGTTGTTGATCGGCTATTACTTGAAATAAATCCCATGACTTTGGATGTTGCCAAATATTCTGTTGGGTTGGATTCTTGTGTCAAAGGCATAACAACATTGAGCAGTGACACAGAAGGTGTCACTAGGATAGGTATACATGGTATGGGTGGAGTTGGCAAAACAACTCTAGCCAAAGCCGTGTATAACCAAAATTATCTCAGGTTTCAAGGAAGCAGCTTCCTAGCAAATGTTAGGGAGCTTTCAGGAACTTTTTACCCGACATGCATTTGGAAATAATAAAATATCAAAGACGTTTTTGGAACTGTCCGAAGAAATTCTGGAACGTGCGGGAGGGCTTCCATTGGCTTTAAAGGTTTTCGGCTCGAACTTGATTAACCAATCTAAGGAAGGATGGAGATGGTACATCAACAAACTGAAACGAGTTTCCATTGATGATCTTGAGAAAAAGCTTCTGATTAGCTTTGACGCATTGAAATTGGTTGACCCTATGTTGCAGGATATTTTTCTAGATATTGCTTGTTTGTTTATTGGATGTAAGAAAGAAGAGGTTATACAAATAGTGGAAACTTATTATACATTCGTCTATCATAATATAGACATTCTTAAGAAAAGATGTTTACTAACTATCAATGATAGAGATGAGTTGGAAATGCATGATCTGCTTCGAGATATGGGACGGGAAATTGCGCGCAACAAATCTCCAAATGAGCCTGGAAAACATAGTCGATTGTGGGTGTCAAAAGATATATGTGACGTTCTGAGAAATGATAAGGTAATTTCAATATAAACTACAAATTAATTAGGTCACAAACTACATGAACTGTATTCCTAGTTTTAGTGACTGTTATTGTGTTCCAAGTGAATTTGTATACTTGTGCAGTATAAGCTACATCATACATATGGATTCTAGTATTTTTTTTATATGTTTATTAAGTTAATTTAATATATTATTTAGTGAATCTTGCAAATTCGTAGATATCGTAGCTTTAGATGGTTTGTTTATCAAGCGAATTTTATACATTTTTTTATAAATGATTAACATTTTATTCATGATTAACATTTCTTCTTTATATATCTGTTAGGGAACAAATGCAGTTTTAGGTATCATCCTTACCGACTTCTTCTGCAAGGATACACTTCCAGGAGGAGTGTCATTTCCTGCGGAAACTTTTACAAGGATGAGTAGACTAAGATTTCTGTACCTAAAAAATGTACATCTCAGTCGAAGCTTTGAACATACATTTGAAGACTCAAGGTGGCTCCGGTGGGACTTTTGTCCTTTAAAGTGTTTACCTTCTGACTTTTACCTACAGAAACTTGTTATTCTTGCAATGCCTCATAGCAATATGATAACATTGTGGGAGCTAAATAGGGTAGGTACTGTTAGTGTTGGGAATATTGACTACTACAGCAACATAGAGGCAGTTATATATCGTATTTAACAAGTCCAGGCCAAGCATACAATTAGCGAAACAAAACACGAAGGTAAAACACATGCAAATCAGTAACTGATAGAACAAAGGAAGATAAGAAATCATACCAGAAGCCATAGCTATGCAGGTATCAAATAAGAAATAATCAGCTGAGTCACCAGGCCTTGCAAAGAAGTCCTGATTGTTCTTGAAGAGATAATTGCCTCCACTTACACTGTGTCAGGATGCTGGCAATATTCTTCCAGGATAAAACAGCTCCGAGTTAGATGGTCACAGCAACCAGAAAACTCAACTTCGACTAGCACCTCAGTCGCCAGAAAAACCTACTGGTGGAGTACAGAATATAAAGGGAGAACAGAGTGTATAGAGAGAACAGAGAATGTATGGTGTGGACAGTATCTTCAGTGTATCTAACAATCAGTAGCTTAGGTCTCTATTTATAGGAGAGGCCAAACGTAACTGATACCACCCAATTAATATTATAACTCCCTGATTTTATATTAAATAAATCGTAACAGTTACGTTATATATTATCCACATTATGACTTCCAATTAATAGAATAAACACTCAGACTTTACTATCAAAACCACGCAGAAGTTAGTGTCAACAAGTCCTGACAGTACCTTTAAAGTAACTGTCATCAGTTTGAACTTGACAGTAAGTTTACTTTCTGACAGCAACCTTGTTCCTGACAGTAAGTTTTACCTTCCTGACAGCAACCTTGTTCATGACAGCAAGTTTAACCTTCCTGACAGCAACCTTGTTCATGACAGCAAGTTTTACCTTCCTGACAGCAACTTTGTTTCATGACAGCAAGTTTTACTCTCGAGAGTTTACAGGAGTATAGTCCAACTCTTGACAGCATGTTTATAATATTAAAATAAAGCCTCATTCTCATTTCAAGCTTATTCAAGCTACTAACTTCAACTCCATTTCTCTATGGGTTTCACTAAGAAAATTACTTAGACCCATATATGAAAATTTAAGTTCTCATATCAAGGAACAATTTCCAATCGTTAAAATCCGGAATTAACATCAAGAACATAAAATAATTATGCCCTAAAAACTCCATTTTCTAACAATCCCCCACAAATCCATACAGAAATGCTCCAGGTTTTCCATCATGACTTGTTTTTCAGAGTTGGTACCCTTCCGGGTTTGAACCCTCCTAAGTCCTCTACTTCAATGATTACCGGATTCAGATGGAATGTTTCACCTTGAATCTTAATCCGTTTGATGTAATCATGTTCCATAGACGACGACAAATCAAAGGCTATGGTGCCAATCTACGGCTTTGAGACATTAATGGTCTTGTCTCGATCCTGTTCGTCGAATATTTCAAGGAATAACCCTTCCCTCTAATTGCGACCACACAATTACATTCGCTTAGCTGGGCATCTCCAGAGATGTACTGCTACCATCTCGTCAAATGACTTGACCCCATTCAGAGTTATAATAACTCTTGCTTACTAGCAGTGTCAGTACCTTCTAGGTTTACAGGGGATAGACTCAGATACAAACAGTATCATCTATGTAGCAAAGGTACTACCAATTCATCCTTACAGCTTGTTATTACCACATTGAATACACTTCAAGGGATCTCCTCTCATGTGTATTGGGTTCCCACTGATGATGAACTATGATGGGTTGACAGCCCCATCCCCAACCTCGACTAAGGACCACTGCAGGTTCCAGTCCTTTAGTTAAAGGATCAGCTATATTATTCTGAGTTCCTATGAACTCTACAGCTATAATCCTATCAGACACTAAACCCCTTATAGACTTTAGTCTAACTTGGATGTGTCTCTTTGTTTTAGCATTATACTTTTTACTGCTAATCTTGTCGATAGTTGTTTTACTATCACAATGAATAGCAAACGCAGGAAGCGGTCTACTTACTACAGGTATCGTGGACATAAGTCCATGTAACCATTCAGCCTCCGTCCCCGTGGCATCTAGCGCACACAACTCAGCCTCAAAAGTAGACCGAGTTACTATAGTCTGTTTTGTCGACTTCCAGGATATTGTTCCACCTGCTAAAGTGAACACATATCCAGTCACTCCATTGGAACCAGACTTCTTAGCTATCCAACTTGCATCACTGTACCCTTCAAGCACACCAGGAAATCTCCTATAGTGTAAACTAAGGTACATTGTGCCTTTCAGATATCTAAGTACTCTATCAAGAGCATCCCAATGAGTTCTGTTTGGACAGCTTGTATATCTAGCCAACTTAGACACAGAATATGAAATATCTGGTCTAGTACAGTTAGCAAGATACTGCAAACTCCCTATAATCTGAGAATACCTTAACTGAGACACAGGTACTCCTGAAGTATTCTTGACAAGGGCAACTTTAGGATCATAGGGTGTACTAGCGATTCTACACTGTGAATAACCATATTTCTCAAGTATAGATTTCTCTATATAATGAGACTGCGATAAAGTTATTCCCTCAGCTGACTGAGTCAGCTTGAGACCAAGAATCACACTAGCCTCACCCATATCCTTCATTTCAAAATGCCTTTTCAAGAAAGCTTTTGTCTCGTTAATAATCTCAATATTGGTTCCAAACAATAATATGTCATCTACATATAGGCACATGATGACACACTCACTACCTTTAACTTTGGTGTAGACACACTTGTCACTATCATTAATATCATAACTGAACGGCACTATAGTTTCATCAAACTTTTTATGCCAATCCCTAGGAGCTTGTTTCAAGCCATAGATGGACTTGATCAACTTACATACTTTCCTTTCGTTACCAGATGCAACAAATCCCTCAGGCTGATCCATATAAATATCTTCTTCAAGTTCACCATGAAGAAAAGCTGTCTTTACATCCATTTGATGGATGATAAGACCATGTACAGAGGCCAATGCTACAAGCATTCGGATTGTTGTCATTCTAGCTACTGGAGAGTATGTGTCAAAGTAATCAATGCCCTCCATTTGCTTAAAACCCTTAGCTACCAGTCTAGCTTTGTACTTATCTATTGAGCCGTCAGGGTTCAACTTCCTTTTAAAGATCCATCTGCACCCGATAGTAGAACACCCAGGAGGGAGATCAACTAACTCCCATGTTCCGTTAGAAACAATAGAGTCAATTTCACTCTTTACAGCGCCCTTCCAGTGCCTAGACTCTGAAGAATCCATAGCTTGTCGGAAAGTTAAAGGTTCATCCTCGACATTGTAAGTGATAAAATCACTTCCAAAATCCTTGACTACCTTTGCACGCTTACTCCTTCGTGGTTCCTCTACCTCCTTAGGAGTAGAGCTACTACTAGGTTCCGCCCCCACATTTGTCATCTTTTCCACATGATCAGGAATAGAACTTGATGTGTGAGTAGGATCTTCATTAGAAGTATCTTGAGGCATACCAGTCTTCATAGGGTAAACATCTTCAAAGAATGTAGCATCACGAAACTCAACTATCGTGTTTGCCACTATACCATCTATGTCAGATTTTAATACTAAAAATCTCATAGCTGTAGTGGTCTCAAGATAGCCTAGAAAGATACAATCAACAGTCTTCGGACCTAGTTTCTTTCTCTTGTGTTCAGGGACAAGTACCTTGGCAAGGCACCCCCACACACGAAGATACTTAAGACTAGTCTTCTTGCTCTTCAATAACTCATAGGGTGTCTTATCCATGTGTTTCAGAGGAACTCTATTCAGAATATGGCAAGCCGTATTCAGAGCTTCTCCCCACATGTATTTAGGCAACCCAGAATTAATAAGCATACTATTAATCATATCTTTAAATGTTCTGTTCTTTCGCTCAGCAACCCCATTAGACTCAGGTGTGTATGGTGGGGTAACTTCATGAACTATACCATTGTTTGCACAAAATTCATTAAAAGCGTTACTCGTATACTCACCACCTCTATCAGATCTCAATCTTTTAAGCACCTTACTAGTTTGTTTTTCTACTTCAGTTTTATAAATAATGAATTTACTAAGTGCTTCATCCTTATGTCTAAGTAAATAAACATAACAGTATCTACTACTATCATCTATAAAGGTAATGAAGTATCTAAACTGGTCCTTAGTCAACACACCACCAAATTCACAAATATCAGTGTGTACTAAATCTAACAAGTCTGAATCCCTAACAATATTATGAAAAGGTTTCCTTATTAGTTTAGCAGACACACATACTTGACATTTAGAATTCTTTTCTATAGTGTGTTTTGGAATCAACTCTAAGTTCATCATATTTTTAAGAGCACCAAAATTTAAGTGACCAAGTCTAGCATGCCATAAATCTGAAGATTCAACATAGTTAACAGAAGGAGTAATCTTATTAAAAGCACCCAAAACGGGTTCAGCATTTATCACAAATAAACCATTCGACAAGTAACCCTTGCCAAAAAATGTACCAGTATGAATAAGAACTACTTTATTACACTTGAGAGAAACTTCAAAGCCATTTGCTACTAAACAACTACCACTTATTATATTTCTACGCATGTCGGGAACATGATGCACTCTCGTCAGGGATAGAATACGTCCCGAAGGAAACTTCAGGTCCACGTTTCCTACTCCATGTACTTGAGCAGCACTTGCGTTCCCCATCGTCACTGTCAAGCTATGACTCTGTTGATAAGATACAAATAAACTAATGTCAGCACAAATATGCACATTAGCTCCAGTATCAATCAACCATTCATTTGACAGATAAGTGGAAAATAGTACAGGGTTGTAGGTAACATACCGGTCTACGTTGGTTTCAGAAGCCAAAGCCTCACCAACAACCATGTTCGCTACAGGCCCACTTGAGGTTCCAAGCACAGCATTCGCTTGAGCTACCCCCTCGGCTTTCTTCGCTTTTTTTGTAGGGCAGTCCTTACTCCAGTGCCCAACCTGCCCACAAGACCAACATGGTTTGTTTGCCTTTGGTTAATTTCTTGGCCTTATCCTTGTCATTTTTAGGTTTATTACTATTACCCTTCTTAGAGACAGCCTTCCTTTTCTGTCCTACAGTAGCTACATTTAACTTCGAGCTTCCATGCTCAGTTGGCATCACATGTCCCTGTTTGGACTTGTGTTGTTCTTGCACCGAGATGTCCAGCATAAGGTTGGTCCAGGTGATCTCTCCTTTCTGTCTTTTCAGGGAGAGAGAGAACTCTTCCCAAGACTTTGGAAGCTTTTCAATCACACTCATCACCTTAAACTTTTCGGGGAGGTCCATTCCAGACTCCTTCAAAGCATGCACTATCATCTCGAATTCATGCACTTGCTCAGTCATGGACTTATTGTCCACCAGCTTGAAATCAAGGAACCTAGCCACAGAATACTTTTCCAGACCTTGTGAGTCAGTATTATGTGTCTGGTCCAGCTTCTCCCATAAGAGTTTTGCGGTGTAGGCATCAGAGGAGTACACATCAAACAATGTGTTGGTTAGAGCAGCCAGAATTGCTGCCCTAGCAACCCCATCCTTCTCAGCCCACTTCGCATAACTCTTAACTGATTCAGCCTTCTCTTGATCCACAACCGGCTTCTCATATTCCACAACAGGCCACAGACCCTTTACAGTCAACCACAACTTCATCCTTTTCTGCCAACGAGAAAAGCCAACGCCCCCATTGAATTTCTCTGGCAAGCCAGTTAATTCAACAGGTTGTGGAAAACTGTAAGTGGTCCAATCAATGACCCCAACAATGCAACCGAACTACCACTATCAGGAATCTCACTATCGTTAACCATTATGCTAAATACTATATAACAAATTATCTCTTCAAGAATGTTGGGAATATTGACTACTACAGCAAAATAGAGGCAGTTATATATCGTATTTAACAAGTCCAGGCCAAGCATACAATTAGCGAAACAAAACACGAAGGTAAAACACATGCAAATCAGTAACTGATAGAACAAAGGAAGATAAGAAATCATACCAGAAGCCATAGCTATGCAGGTATCAAATAAGAAATAATCAGCTGAGTCACCAGGCCTTGCAAAGAAGTCCTGATTGTTCTTGAAGAGATAATTGCCTCCACTTACACTGTGTCAGGATGCTGGCAATATTCTTCCAGGATAAAACAGCTCCGAGTTAGATGGTCACAGCAACCAGAAAACTCAACTTCGACTAGCACCTCAGTCGCCAGAAAAACCTACTGGTGGAGTACAGAATATAAAGGGAGAACAGAGTGTATAGAGAGAACAGAGAATGTATGGTGTGGACAGTATCTTCAGTGTATCTAACAATCAGTAGCTTAGGTCTCTATTTATAGGAGAGGCCAAACGTAACTGATACCACCCAATTAATATTGTAACTCCCTGATTTTATATTAAATAAATCGTAACAGTTACGTTATATATTATCCACATTATGACTTCCAATTAATAGAATAAACACTCAGACTTTACTATCAAAACCACGCAGAAGTTACTGTCAACAAGTCCTGACAGTACCTTTAAAGTAACTGTCATCAGTTTGAACTTGACAGTAAGTTTACTTTCTGACAGCAACCTTGTTCCTGACAGTAAGTTTTACCTTCCTGACAGCAACCTTGTTCATGACAGCAAGTTTAACCTTCCTGACAGCAACTTTGTTTCATGACAGCAAGTTTTACTCTCGAGAGTTTACAGGAGTATAGTCCAACTCTTGACAGCATGTTTATAATATTAAAATAAAGCCTCATTCTCATTTCAAGCTTATTCAAGCTACTAACTTCAACTCCATTTCTCTATGGGTTTCACTAAGAAAATTACTTAGACCCATATATAAAAATTTAAGTTCTCATATCAAGGAACAATTTCCAATCGTTAAAATCCGGAATTAACATCAAGAACATAAAATAATTATGCCCTAAAAACTCCATTTTCTAACAGTTAGTACATTTCTTGCCTATGTTGAAGTTTATACAAGTTTTATGTAAATTTATTTCTCCTGATTGCACTTATTTTTACAGGATTCACAAGTTTTTGTGAACTTGAAGACTCTAAATCTGTCAAGTTCTCCAGATTTGAATAAAACTCCAGATTTCACTAAGTTTCCATGTCTTGAAAATTTTAATCTTGAAGGTTGTAAAAGCTTAGAAGAGGTCCACATATCAATTGGAAGTTTGGTGAGTCTTTTTTCCATTAATTTGGGTGGTTGTGTGAACCTAAGAAGCCTACCGCACAGCACTTGCAACTTAAATGGTAGGAAGTGTAAAGTGTGTCCTAATGGTGTTTGACATGATAATGGAGTTCAACTTTGCTTTAAGATAAATGGTTCGAACTCAATCACGAGCTGCTGTATGATTGCTGCTACTGTATTATTTCTATGATATTTTTGAAGGTTCCAAGGAAATTATAAACAATAATGATATCTTTGGTGAAAATATCTTCCAATTCCTTCATATAATTTCCATTGTATTGTCAAGTAGCACCAAATCACTATACGAAGTACTTATTCACACTTCACCGCATCCCCATGGCAATTGCTACGAAGTTGCTACCAAAATTAAAGAAAGGTTGGCCACCATTTTGTTATCCAATAGGAGTAATATATTTCATTCAGTTTTCTTCCGATTATCAATCTCTCCTTTTCTACAGCGACACCTTCAAAATTAACTATTTTCATTCAGTTTTGTTAATCTCTAAAATTAACGGGTGTTAACTATTTTCGTGTGTTTAATCCTCCAATATTCAATTGAAGCCGTACTGTAATTACTGAACTGTTGAGATACATTGAAGGTAATCGAGAGGAAATTAGAGATTGCGTAATTAACTCATATAACATACACCTTCAAAATGCCCCTGTCCTTTTTAGCTTAGTGTGCATAGTTTTTGAGTATCTAGTGTGCATAGTTTTGGTAAGTCTGAGGACACAAAATGCAGATAATGAAACACAGGTATACAGAATGCAAAACATGCAAATCTGGGATACACACATATTGATCAAGGGCCACTCATTCTGTTATCCATAGTAAAGTAAGGGTGCAGTGCATATTGATCAAGGGCCACTCATTCTGTTATCCATACATTTTCACTCGTTTTCTACATCTGCAACATCTGTTTTCTACATCTGCAATTTTGAATCCGAAAGATCTTTGTAACTTTGCTTTTCTACATCTGTTTTCAACATGTTTCGGAGAGTCATACTTTGGTTATCCCATTTGTGGGCTCAGTCGTGTGAATCTACAATGCCTTCTAGGAGAATTACTCAAACTCCATCCACCCCTGCTCCCGGTGCAGTGGCTACTACAACTAATACTCAAACACAACCAACCTTTGTTTCCACCTCAACTCCTACTTGTTGGGACGTGTTCTTGAGCTTCCGCGGTAAAGACACTCGACTTAACTTTACCAGTCATCTGTACGATAAACTAGTTAGTAATGGGATTCGAACATTTATGGATGATCCTGAGCTACGCAGCGGCGAAGTGATCTCAGATGCATTGCTAGATGCTATCAGGAATTCCAAGGCTTATATTGTTGTATTCTCCGAAAATTATGCCACTTCACCTTGGTGCCTAAACGAGCTTGTAGAGATCCTCAATTGTCACAAAACAGCTCAAAGATTGGTTATTCCCGTGTTTTACAAAATTGATCCATCTGTTGTACGTTACCAAACTGGGAGTTTTGGACAAGCTTTCAAGAAACATCAAAAACATTTTCGAGGTCAAAGAGAGAAAGTTGACAATTGGCGTTTTACACTTAAACAAGTTGCCGACTTGTCAGGACACCATCTATCAGATTCAGATGACAGGTCATTCAATTTTATTTATATATTCCATTAACCTACATGCTAACAGTAATATTATAGTTCTATGTAAGGTAACTATCTATCATCCTCTGTTTTGTAATAAGAAGAATCACATTTCAGGTCTGAGGCCAATGTTATCAATGAAATTGTTGATGGGCTTCTACCTAAAATAAATCCCAAGACTTTAGATGTCGCCAAATATCCTGTTGGCTTGGATTATCGTGTTGAAGCCATAACATCATTGTTCGGCAGTGACACAAAAGGTTTCATTAGGATTGGTATACATGGTATGGGTGGAGTTGGCAAAACAACTCTTGCCAAAGCTGTGTATAACAAACACTATAGAACCTTTCATGGCAGCTGCTTTCTAGCAGATGTTAGGGAGGCTTCAACAAGAGAAAACGGCCTAGTAAATTTACAACAGAAACTTATTGACAATGTTCTGAAACGTAAGAACGAAAGAATTGACAATGTTGATCAAGGAATTGAGTTGATAAGAGCTAGAATTTGTTCAAAAAAAGTTCTGATTGTTCTTGATGATTTGGACAACTTAAGGCCCCTTGAATTTATAGTTGGACCATTTGCTATGGGTAGTATAATTATAATAACGACAAGGAATGAAGATCTACTTGATTCAGTTGGAGTCGAAGCCAGGTACAAGGTAAATGAATTGGGTGATGTTGAGTCACGTCAACTCTTTACGCAACATGCTTTCGATGATGATAAAATACCCGATACATTCACGAAATTGTCCCAAGAAATTCTAAAACATGCTGGGGGGCTTCCATTGGCTATTAAAGTTTTTGGCTCAAACCTGCTTAACCAACCCGAGAGTGACTGGAGATGGTTTATAAACAAGTTGAAACGAGTCCCTATTGAAGATGTTGAGAATAAACTCATAATTAGCTTTCAAGCCCTGAAATCAGTAGATCCTATGCTGCAAAATATTTACCTAGACATTGCTTGTTTTTTCGTCGGACACAAGAAAAAAGAGGTTGTTGATATAATGGAAACTTGTTACACATTTGTCAATCGTCATATTGACATTCTAAACAAACGATGCTTACTAACAACCAATGAAGAAGATGAGCTGGAGATGCATGATCTTCTTCAGGATATGGGAAGGAATATTGCCCGTAATGAATCACCTGATGAGCCTGAAAAACATAGTAGATTATGGGTATCAAAAGATATATGTGATGTGTTGAAGAAGGAAAAGGTAATTTCATTCTCTTTTCTCTCGTAGATTTATTTATAAAAACATTGGTCATCAACTTTTCTTCTTCATATATGTCTCAGGGAACAGAAGCAGTAGAATGTATCATCCTTCGGGATAACCAGGATGCAGTATTATCATTCACTACCAAAAGTTTCAAAATGATGAGTAAATTAAGATTTCTTCACCTTGAAACTAGGGTAAACATAAAGGGAAGCTTTGAACAGATATTTGAAGATCTGAGGTTGCTATGTTGGAAGTATTGTCCTTTGCCGTGTTTACCTTCTGCATTTTACCCACCAAAACTTGTTATCCTTGAATTGCCTAATAGCCAACTGCGAACAGTGTGGGAGCAGAACATGGTATACCCTTATGTATGTTTCTTGCATATATATCATCTATATGAAGAAAAACTGGCTTTAATTTTGTCCCATTGCACTCATTGCTGCAGGTTTCACATGTTTTTGGAAAGTTGAAGACTCTAAACATGTCATACTCTCGACACTTAGTTGCAACTCCAGACTTCATCAGATTACCGTCTCTTGAAACTTTAAATCTTGAGGGCTGTAGAAGATTGGAGGAGATCCACATATCAATTGGAAGTTTGGAGAGGCTTGATTCCTTAAATTTGGAGGGTTGTAACATGCTAAGAAGTCTTCCAGACACCATCTGCGACTTGACAGCATTGAAAGTTCTAAATGTTAGCAAGTGCGATAGTCTGGAAGCTTTGCCTCTACAACTGGGCAACATTAAATCCCTAACAAAGCTCAGTGCTGGTGAACTACGTGTTTCAAAGTTACCTGAATCGATCGGAGATCTTAATAAGCTTGTTGAGCTGGATCTAAGCGAAAACAAGAATCGCACAAGGTTCCCAGAAACCATAAAACGCCTAAAAACATTACCAACAAATGACATTGAAAAAGCTAAACTGTTGAATAAGCTAGATGCAAGTGATGTTAAACCGTTGAAAAAGCTTCCAGATGTAGGATCAAGCCAAATTGCATCACATTATAGGTCTCTGGAAAGATTACCAAATCTATCCAATTTGAAACACTTGGAGGTATTGAACCTTTCATGGTGTTGTGGTTTGACAAATATTCAAGGCATGGAGGATCTCATTTCTATTAGAAGTCTTTGGTTGGAAGGTTGCTGGGGTTTGACCCATCATCTCCCAAAACAATTGTTCAAGGTTCGCTCATTTCAATCTCTTTTAATTACTTGTCCCTATAAAAATAATTTATAATAAAATTATTACTTTTTAATAATAAAAAAATCATATAAATTAACATTTCTCATTTCTAATAGGATAATTAAACTAGTTGTTGGATTTTTTTTTAAAGGAAGTTATTATTAATTAATTAGTAAAATTTATTAAAATAAAAAATTATTTTTTCTTTGCCATAAAATAAAAAAATTATTAAGTGCATTGTTTCATCAAAATACAGTATTACTGGTTTACTTAATTGGTTTTTTGGGGTAACAGGTGTACTCTGAATTTGGGCATCAGATTAATGTTCAGGTACCTGAATTTATGGATCAGAAAACTGACCCTCAATGGCTTGATTGGATAATTGAATCACCGTATTGGACAAGTGAATCAAGTGACTCAGAGTCAACAACAGTTTATGGACATTTGCTGCCAAATGAGTCACACAATTTCATGGGCATCATTCTTTGCTTTCAAAGGCGTAAGTATGCATCTATGGGATTTGGTTATTCTGTAAAGAATACTACAAATGGTTTTATATGGAGTAGCGGCGGCCAAAATTTATCTGATTTCTTTTATTATGGTTCGCTGATGGTAATAGTGCCAAAATCTATCTTCTCGGTTACAAATGAGGACAGTAGAATTGAATTAACAGCCTATGATAATGTGAAATTTGTTGGGATTCATCTACTGTACAAAACTGAGACTAAAATGATTGAAGATGTTGTGGAAAAACATATGATTGACATGATGCATTGAAATTGATTGATCCTGTGCTAAAAAAGTTCAAATACTGAAAACTTATTACACCAATGTTGATCATCATATTGATATTCTAAAGACTAGATGTCTACTAAATATCAATGATTGGGATAACTTGGAGTTGGCAGGTTTTATGTTCCTTCTTCTGGTTCGCTGATGGTGATCGTGCCAAAATCAATCTTCTCGGTCACAGATGATGACCATAGAATTGAATTAACATCCAGTGGTGTTAAAATTGTTGGGATTTATCTACTTTATATTACAGACACCAAAATTATTGAAGGTGTCCCAGAAAAACATGTACTCTGAATTTGGGCATCCAATTCAAGTTTACTGAACAGAGTTTCTGGATTGGATTAGTCAATTAAGTGAATGTGAATCAACAATGTCTTCAAGTGACTTGGTGCATTGGTTATCAAATCAACATTGTCCAACAATGTCTTTAAATTTGCCACCAAACATGCCACACAATTACTTGGGGATGGTTCTTTGCATCAGATCCTTGGAACGTTTTGCCGGTTACTCCGTTGAGATTTGAGAATACCACGAGTGATTTTATATGGCGGGGCTGCTTTGATAGTTCTGGTGATAAATCATTGATGGCAATAGTACCAAGATCAACATTTTCTGTCAAAGATGGTAATGATAGAATTATTTTTAAAGCAGATCTACATGCAAAAACTTATGGGATTGTCTTCTGTACAAAACTGAGGAGTATGACAACAACACTGTAATGAAGATTGTATCAGTTAAAAAGTGACAAGAAATACACACTGTCTCCCACTCTTTCATGAAATGTTGAACGTGAAAGTACTTTGTTTTATTGACCTGAGTCCAGAAACAGGTAACTAAAAATTAATATTAAACATAAGATTTATACCATTGTTCTGCTGAATATGGGCGATGCTTTTGTCTAAAAATTCAGCATCTAGTTCATTATTTTAACCATTCATGAATCATTGTTCTAAAGCTGCATATAACCACATGGAACATGTGAGTTATTAATGTTCAATATACAAAAACTTGTTCCTGTTTATTATCCCCTGCAAAAGGACTTCACTCAGTTTAAACATTTGAAAACTACAAGTCATATTCTGGAGAGGTAACTAAAACTCAAGACTCCACTGAATTACTCTGTCTTGAAACTTCAGTTATGAAGGCTGTACTTATATTATCATATAGTATTTTTATCTAAAAAGCCTTCCAGATGGAACTTGCACCTTGAGACAATGAAAATTATAATAATAGATGGTTGCGGCAGTGTGGAAGGGTTTTCTCGATGGGGAAAAACTATCTGTTTCTGTTTTACTGGATTCAGTTGGACCATTTTGTAAGCTTGTTGACCTGAATTTAAGTTACAAAAGTACCCTGAAAATTCTCGCACCATTTCCAACTTGATATCACTGGAAAGCCTTTAACTATCGTGTTAATGGTGTTTGTTGTCATTGCAGATTTTCTCGTACCCTGAGAATTCTTAAGGCAAAGGATTGTACATTTCTGAAAAATTACCAAATTTGAAACACCGGGAGAATTTGGACGTGGCAGATTGAATTGGTTTCACTTCTATTAAAACATTTTTTAGGGAAACTTCAACGGCTCATCTTTTCTGACACATTCTTTCAGGTTTAGTTAATCTTAAAATCCAAACTTTATAATTTTCCATTTCATGTTTGGTGTTTCTCTTAATTTTTCTAGTTAGATGGTGACAGTATCTTCATAGTGACTATTGAATTGAACTACAGCACGTGCAGAATTTTGGGATATGACAGTTAAAGTGAAACGATTTTGAGGTTATTGGAGAAGATGAACTGGGAAATGGCTGAACCGGGAGATAATTTGTTGAATTGATACAAGTTATTTGTCATTTGTTTGGTCACCATATTTTCTGGTCCAGATCTATTTTAACTTGCCTGGGTCTATCATTTTGGACAACTATATATATTTTTAACTCGAAAATATAGCATATAAAGTTATTAGCAGAGGCATAATAAGCCATTTGTAAAAAGATACAATCTTGTATACTCCGTAGTGTTCATTGTTGATATAAAACTTTTATTGTCATTTTATTGTCATTTCTAAGACAGTTAACGAAAACAAAGTGATGGACTAATATCATAGTTTCATTTAATCAATGTAAATATTCTCTGTTTTTCCTAGTATGCTTATATTACTTGATGTTGCTTTGCAAGTGCCTGCAATGGGACTTGGATACAGAGAATCACTTGCACTCAAAAGCTTAAAGGTAATTCTTACAGTCTATTATGAACATCTTAGCATAATAAGCTTGAAAGCTTTTTACAGTAGGAACAAAAACAACCAAAAATAAAAAAGAATAAATTTAGGTAATCAGAATTCTAGTTACCATGTCTTGGAATTTTAAATCTTGAGGGCTGTAAAAGCTTGGAGGAGGTCCACGAGTCAATTGAAAGTTTGGTGAAGCTTGTTTCCTTAAATTTGAGTGGTGGTGCGAAACTAAGAAGTCTTCCAGGCAGCATTTGCAACTTGAGGGCACTGAAAAGTCTGAATATTGCTAATTGCAGCGGTGTGAAACCATTGCCTAGAGAATTGGGGAACACTGAATCCCTAAAAGAGCTCTACGCGTGGGGACTAACTGTTTCAGAAATACCCGATTCGATCAGTCGTCTAAGTAAGCTTGTTACCCTGATTTTACGTTATAGCAATAATCTTGAAACTCTTCAGGACAAGTTTGGCGACTCAAAAGCACTGGAAACTCTTGATTTTAGAAATTGTTGTCGCCTTTTGTCCATTACAGAGCTTCCTCCCAAAGTGAAATGGATATTGGAAGATAATTGTACATCTATGGAAAGATTACCAAATCTATCTCATTTGAAACAGTTGGAAACATTTTACCTTACAAATTGCAGTAGCGTGAGAGATATTCAAGGCTTGGAGGAACTCACTTCTTTAAGAGAACTTAGTTTGGGAGGTTGCAACTCATCTCTTCTGGCATATGCTTTTAGGGAACATTTCTTTCAGGTTCGGTCAATCTTAAACTCTAAAACTATTTGTTTAGCTAGCTGTTACTAAAATTTTAATTGTATGAAGATCTAGCATATTTTTTAAATCGAGCTAGTTGTTAATTTACCCAAGAAAACTATTTTCACTAACAAAATTTGTTCAAGGATATGAAACAAATTCTCATCAATTTGAATAAAGATACAAGTCACAATAGGTACTTATTTTAAATTTGAATTCAGGGAAAATATTTGACATGACCTGATAGTTTAGAGTAAAAAGCACTTCGTGTACTTCAATTTATACGAAATCTGCACTTGGGATACTATAGTTCAAAAACCCCTATTTGAAATACGGGACTTTCAAACTTTCTGCATAATGTGTACTTCCGTTAGTTTGCCTCTAACGTCGTTACCTTGGCGAGAGCAGTTTCGTCCTTTCAGCTGTAAACGTCTTTTTATCCCTATTCTATATCGTATTTACCCCCAAATCTCCTCTCTATCATTATTCCCATTTCAGAGTCGATCAAAATCCCGTATATCTCCATTCCTTCCAAAATCGATCTTGAGTTTGCACTGTGATGGCTTGGTTTCGACGAGATCCCAGAGATAAAGGTGTATACAGTCCTAACGAATGTCCTCCTTATCGAGGTAAGTTTGTCTGGAACTCTTACTTAGGTTTTATGTACTGGGTTTAGGGTTATGTACAAATGTTCAATTGGGTCTTTAAGTATATATATGCACTGATTAATTTTATAGTTTAGGGTTATGTAAAGTGATTATTGTCGTTTATCATGCTATAGTTGCTCCCATGTGCTCGACTGCTTTGTGTTTATGCGGTCCCTTGTGTTTAAAGCATGTTTTTTACTGGGGTTAGGGTTACGTGCCTTTACTGCTCTTTCATTGCCCCATTTTGTAATTTTCCTATTTTTTTGGCATTTTTTGGCAGCAGATGAAGGACTTTTCACTATTAAATTACATACGGGGGACAATTTAATGAGAATAATACTGAATATGTTGGGGGAACTTTTGACTATATTGATTTGTGTGATCCTGATACCATGAGCTTGATAGAGTTGGCTAACATGTGTAAGGAATGTGGTTGTCTGGGTGCACATACTTCTTCTGTAAGTGGCCAGAAAGTGATATGCTTAGGGGGTTGCACAATTTGGACTCAGACTCTGATGTCATGGAAATGTGTGAATTGCTTCCATCTTCAAGAATCATATATGTTTTCTCTGTCACAACAACCCCTATTTTTGCTATTGATGCTGATGGTAATCCAACTCAAGAGTTTGCCCCTTCACAAGACCCACATATTGAATATGTTGATCCTAGTACAGATCAGTTTGAAAAAGAGGTTGAAGAGCAGCTGAATAACAGATTTGGGAGTGTGGTTCATGATGACATGGGGGGTGATGGCCAAAGTGATGGAAGTGATGAGGATTACAATCCAGACAAGGATGTTTTGAGTGATGATGATTGCAGTTTCTACTCAGATGGGTCAAACATGGACAGCACTGATGATGAGGTTTGTAACCATAAAAATGAGAGGGTTCAGAAGAGCAAAGAAAGACTTGAAAAGAGCAAAGAAAGGGCTAAAGAGAAAGGTAAAGACAAGGCTACAGTCCAAGGTAAATGTAAGAGTAAGATTCCAGCAGAGGAACCAATTCAAATGGATAATGATGTTGAAGATGGTAGAGACAGTGCAGATGAAGGAGGTGATGTTAGTGATGTTTCTACTCACTATGCCTCAAGTGATGAGGAAAGGATGGCCTGCAACTCTTCTGATGAAGAGGACTTATCTTTTCCAATTTTCAATCATAAGACAGAGATGAAGAACCCTAAGTTCCAGCTGACCATGTTGTTTGCATCTTCCAAAGTATTTAGAGTTGCAGTTAAAAAACAAGCTATCTTGGAGAGGAGACCTATTAAGCAATGCAGGAATTATGGAAGTAGTTCAATGAGAACTTCGTAGAACTTTTGTCAATGTTAAAACGTGTCTCGAATTAACGTATTTCTCTTCTTATTTGATATTTCTTTGATATTTGGCTTAGATTATTAGATTCTTTTTTGTCTTAGATTCTTTGATATTTGCCCGAATCTATCGAGAAGAATATTGACAAGCCATATTGCTAAACAGAATGGAACATAACACTTAGTTGACATTACATTAAAACGTAGAGGCCCTATTACAATGATCAAATGATCAAACATAACCCTAAACAGCAGACAAATGCAATTGCAAAGCTTGACTTCACTACAAACCAACAAAAAAACTCTAAACCAACTATCACTAACAAGCTGAACACACTAACCCAACACCAGATAAAACACCAACACGACCATTAACTTTAAAAACCACCAACATTCCAGCTGGGTCTTCATTCACATTCTTCAATCATCAAGCTCATCGTAGTCCTCAAAGTCATCACCAACTGGGTCTTGATTCATTGTGGTAACATCCAAATTCATCATCAACGACACAAGCACGAACATTCCAGTAACCGTAGCTTGATTCCTCTTTTTCACCTTTTCCATCTCAGCCTCATGTTTTTCTGAATAACGAACTATCTTGGCCCTTAACTTCTTCTCCCTGTCCAAAGCTCTTTCCTGCAGCTCCTTGATGATCTCTAGAGTACGGGGTCCTAGCGGTTCTTCATCGACCCACACATGATATCCACACCGATTGGTACAGCAACATCGAAACCTCCTACCTGCATTTGGGCCAAACCAGGTTGTCTTCATCATGCTCATCTGATCACAGAAGCAAGCGAGATCAAGAATTGCATCGATTTCCTCATTTGTGCGCTTGTAAGCCATGGGAGCTGTGTTTGGAGGTGATTTGAGTTAGGAAATTAGGTTTTGGTGATTTGAGGTGAATGGAGGTGTGTTTGGTGGTGAAGATTGTGTTAAATAGCTGATAAAACATATTATACAGCTGAAAGGACGAAACTGCCCTCGCCAAAGTAACGACGTTAGAGGTAAACTAACGGAAGTACACATTGTGCAGAAAGTTTGAAAGTCCCGTATTTCAAATAGGGGTTTTTGAACTATAGTATCCCAAGTGCAGATTTCGTATAATTGAAGTACACGAAGTGCTTTTTACTCGATAGTTTAACATGCTCAATCTTCCCAGTTCCCACATGATAACAAAAGCAATTATATGCATCCTTCTCTGTAGTGTCAGCAGACTAGTTTGTTACTTTAATCATATACAAAACGGAACCCACAACTAATTCTGTCATTTTAACGAACAAGGAGACTCGATTCTGTCCTAATTTAATTGGCTTTTTAACTATATTTTGTTAATGTTTTGCAACAGACATTCTCTGGATTTGGACATCAAATTGAAATTTACGTTCAATCAGAAGAGTTTCCAGATTGGATGAGTTGATCAAGTAATTCAGGATCAACAGTGTCTGTGGATATGCCGCCAGATATGTCGCACAATTTCTTGGCTATGATCCTTTGCTTCAAACTGTGTGAGGATACGGAGATCCGTCTTCTTAATGATTTGCGTCCAAGTTATTATGATGTTCAGAATACTTCAAGTGGCTTTATTTTGCAAGGAAGTTTTGATAATCACGATCACGAATCATTGATGGTAATAGTCCCAAGATCGATTTTCTCAGTTAAAGATGGTGATGATAGAATTGAATTAACTTTTGATGCCGAAATTCTTGGGATTCATCTAATGTGCAATACGGAGATTACAAAGATTGACGAGTGCAACAGCATCGCTGTCAGTGTTGATGATGATGGAAGCTGCTATAAAACATTTGAAAGCTGTCATATGTTTCATTAAGTCTGCTTTTGTATTCAGTACTGTATAATGGAGGACAAATAAACTCATCCTTTTGATTAGTAGGACCTATAAACTTCAACATGTTCAAGTTTGTATACTTCGTAAGGTTAAGAGAAATGGATCATGCTTTTTTCTAAAAGTTGTGCATATTGTTCATCCTAGTAATGAAGTTCATTATTTTGAATATTATCAATGAGAATAGTGTTGAATTTTGTGTATATATATATATATATATATATATATATATATATATATAGGCAGGTGCTCAAATGAGACCCCCTTATAGTGAGAACTGAGACCTTTCCATTTTATACTATATTATCCTACAATCTAATCTAATTATAGTACTGCCAATTTTGTACTCCCCGACCCCCCACCCCCACCCCCACCCCCACCCCCACCCCATTGGCACCGACATTGGAACCGGTCATCTTCTCCGGAGGCCGGCAGCACATCCTTTTCTTTTCCGATGTTTGGCCCCGCAGGGGTACCATCTCCATCGTCTTCCTCCGGCGAGTTTCAATCCATGGAAGTCGATTTGCTAGAGTATCCATGGAAGTCGATTTGCTGGAAGATGAAGAAGAAAGTGGAGACTTGATTGAAAAATTTGTCACAAATCTGAAATGAACAGGTGATTAGTGGTGGTGGTGGTGGTGGTGGCGACCCGAGATGGTGGTGTTATGACTTGTCCTATCTCAGATCTGGATTTTTTTAATGATTTATGCTCGAATTTTTAATGATTTGTATTGAATTTTTTAGTGATTTGCTTTTAAATTTTTTGGTGATTTCCTTTGAATTTTTGGTGATTTTGACCGAAAATTGGTGATTCTATGGGTGATATGAGTGGTGGTGATTCGGTGATATGTGGTTGTGGTGTGGTGGTAATGGAGTGACGGAGATGGTGGTTAAGTGTTATGAATTTTTGGTGATTTGTGTGTAAAATTGGTGATTTGGGTATATTCATACTTCCCAGTTGCTCGATAGCATGGACATGTTTAAATATTCTGTAGGCTGGCAAAAGGGATGATTTTCATGTGATGGATAAAACATATTTAGTCACTATAGTCATTTCTCACCAACTACGAAAATACTAAATTACTCCCCCACTTGTGTGTGTGTTTGTGTGTGCAATTGGGAGTGTGTCTTGTTTCAAAATCAATAAAGCTCCAATCTTTATTTCATCTATACATATAAAAGCTTAAAACTATTAAGGTCTTTTCTTTTTGTTTTTTTGATCTGATGATTGTTTATATGTGGGTATGTTTCTGAGAAGAAGATAAAAAGTATAAAGTCTGAAACTTTCCGGCAAGAAAGAAAGAGGGGTGTGACCGGAGATGTATGTCTCAGGTGACCGGAGATGTATGTCTCAGGCGGTGGCGCAATTCAACATGGCAATACTCTGTTGAAGAAAGGATAGCGCGCGTGTGTTTGGTTATTAGGCTTAATTTGTGGCCCAATATGCAATTCTCATTATAAGAGGGGTCTCATTTAAGTAGCCCCCTATATATATATATAGGGGGCTACTCCAATACAAATCTCCTTAAAATACAAACCTACAAACCAAGCAAAATTTAATATTTCAAGCTAATCTAATGACCAAAATAGGGGTACCCCAATACAAAAAACGTTTAAAATAATTGGCTCTATCCAACAAAAAAAATAAAAAAAAAAAAAAAAAAAAAAATCACTGTTCACGTGATGACGTGGCAGTGGATTTCACTGGTTAACGGTGCTTCGCACCTTCTTGTACGGCTCTTCGCGCCTTTATCATTCTAAAGTTGTAAGGAATGGCAATCAATGGTAAAGGCAATAGACGATTGACGGGTGTGTCGAGGGCCTTCGGCCCTCATGACTACCTAACTCATCCGTTTACTGTCTTAAATGCTTCGCATTTCCACGGCAAGTTTTTTTTTTTTTTTTTTGTTGGATAGAGCCAATTATTTTAAGCAACTTTTGTGAAGGTACCCTTGGCGGGAACCTTAGAATAAATGAAATATAATTAATTTAGTGTTGGTTTGTAGGTTCTCATTTTAAGAATGGTTTGTATTTGAGCACTTGCATATATATATATATATATATATTAAGTAAACAACCCGGGATTAGAGTTTATCTGTTATAGCAACTACGTATATGATCACATGAACCCCGTGAGTCCAAATTGAAAAAAGGCCCTCTTTATCACAATTTAAAGGTAAAATTCTCTAAATATCACAACCTGAAAAAATGGCCCTTATTATCACAAAGTAACGCAACTTAAACCGGGGTTACTAAGCCACTCAATGGCGTGTGGTGTTATTGGCAATTTAAAGCATGAACGCTAATTCAAGTCGCGTTGGTGAAGCAGTGTAATTCACGTGGCTTTGGTGAAGCAGTGGAGAATGTTGTGTAATTAATAACTATCTACAATAAAAAAACAAGTAAATTTTCAAAAAAAACTATCGATAAAATATTTATATAAAAACAATACACACACCCCACTTCGACAGTTGTTTGAAGTAGATGGAAATAATAAATTAATCAAGCTTGTATTAACTACAGTTAAACCTCGATTAAGTAATATTCGATAAAATAATAACCTCGCTTAAGTAATAAATTTCGTCGGTCCCAACTTGGGTCAATGTTGTAAAGTAATATTCTCGCTAAAAGCATAAGATAATAAAAAATTAGAAAGTCATTAAGGGCCCAAGTAATATGTAAAGTAATAATTTCAGAATTATGTATATATATATATATATATATATATATATATATATATATATATAATGTATATAATGTATATGAGTTACAAAATTTAATTCTTTTTAAAACATGAATTTAAAAAATAGTAGCTTGTTTCTTCTTTCCACCAAAGCCAAAATTAACCTCATCCTTGACTTTTTATGTAAAGCATAAATAATTCCTGGTATATTTTGCTCGAGTTGTAACAAGTAATTGTTCAAAGTGCTGATGAAATTCTATCATGTTAATATTATCATTAAATATTATGTTGTATGTTCATGAATTTATATTTTAGAATTACAATAAACTTTAGATGATTGAGTTTCTATACGATGTACACAACACATGTTACATGTATCTGGTGCAATTTTTTATATGCATGAATCTAGTTTTTATATATAATTAATCATAACAAAAGTAATTTTAGATCAAATACATTGCATGTGATTGATTCTTGTTTTAAACTTAAAGTATTGTAATACATAAACATAAAAATTCAGTAAAGTAATAAAATATTACTTTATCGATAAAGTAATAAAATATTATTATATCGATAAAGTAATAAATTCGGTAAAGTAATATTTTTTCCCGGTCCCAACAGTATTACTTTAAAGAGGTTTAACTGTATCGAGATGGGTTAAGTAGTAATAATACAAATACAATTTTAATTAAATTTAGGGGTTCAACAATTAATTTTTGGGGTTCAATTTTTTCCATTTTGGGTTTTAGAAATATTCCAAACGACGAATAAACCGTATGCAAAATTAGGGTTTAGGGTTGTTTACAATCCTAAACCCTAACTTATCCTGATTTTTAAACGTGTAAGCATTTAAAAATGAGGACGCCAGATTCAATTTTCATATTAAAAAAATACAATTTTAATTAAATTTACGGGTTCAACAATTAATTTTTAATTAACCATTTGGTTATAATTTTTAAAAAAATCAAATACAAATTTAGCAAAAAAAAAAGAAAAAAACAAACGAACAAAGTAAAGTAAACCTACGTTCCTGACAAACGCAACATTAAATGGCGTTTTCAAGCTTTGTCCCTGCGGGTCCCAGAAAAGTAACGCCAAGCCATCCCACGTTTCTCCTAAAAATTGTTAAAAAAAACTTGAAAAAGAAGTCACGCCACTTTAACAGGCGTTTGTTAAAAAAATAAGGAACGCCACACGCCCTTGCGTTATTCTGTGATATAAAGGGCCATTTTCCTGGGGTGTAAGATTTAGGGTCATTTGACTCCAAATTGTGATATAGAGGATCAACACCCGTCAAAATTGTCCAATTACTAAGAATACAGAAGTTACTGAAACTGGGAAAGTGGGCTAGTTTAATTCCTCTATAATAATGCAATTGTTTGGTTATCTTCTTGTTTTATGTTAGTTATATAGGTTTTTGCTCAAATACAAACCAATCCTTAAATACAAACTACAAACTAACATTAAATTAATTATATTTCATCTATTCTAAGGTTCCCGCCAAGGGTACCTTCACAAAAAATGCTTAAAATAATTGGCTCTATCCAACAAAAAAAAAAAATCACTGCCGTGGAAATGCAAAGCATTTAAGACAGTAAACGGATGAGTTAGGTAGTCATGAGGGCCGAAAGCTCTCGACACACCCGTCAATCGTCTATTGCCTTTACCATTGATTGTCATTCCTTACAACTTTAAAATGATAAAGGCGCGAAGCGCCGTACAGAAGGTGCGAAGCACCGTTAACCAGTGAAATCCACTGCCACGTCATCACGTGAACAGTGATTTTTTTTTATTTTTTTTTGTTGGATAGAGCCAATTATTTTAAGCATTTTTTGTATTGGGGTACCCCTAGTTTGGTCATTAGATTAGCTTGAATATTAGATTAGTGTTTAATTTTTAGTTTTTAGTTAATTTTAGTTTGTAGTGGAGTAGGACTCTAGTTATATATTGCAATAAATATGCTCTGAATTTGCCATTTGGGCATAAAAAATAATTTGCATTTGGTCAGACGAATTCTTGAAATGGATTGATCAAAGCAAATATGGGACAGATCCTACAATTACTTCAGCAAAATGTCGTCAACTAGATCCTGAGTCTTTTGTGAATGATTTTAATGTTAAGACTTCTGCAGGTAATTTTTTATGGAGCAACACGCGGTTGATTGTATATGACTCATGTATGGTACTGGTACCAAAATCAATCTTCTTAGTTAGGGATGGTGATTGGAGAATTGAATTAACAACTGATGTTGATGCAGATATTTCACGACTTCATTTACTGTACAAAACAGAGAACTGTAGAAAAGAAAAAAGAGGAACCAAACGCTGAAGGGTAGAAAAGATAAAAAGTGACTGGGAACTGATCATTGCATCTTTCTCATTTACTGGTCATATATTTTCCCCCAACAGATACAGGTAACCAATATATAAAATTATATCTGTTTATATGGTTATAATCACTGCCTCGACTTAGTTCCACCTATATAAAACATGGTACATAGAATACAAGGTATCTCACTTAGTTTATGCTGATGCAGATTGATCTTCAGAATTATCAGGAGCTTGAAATTCATGATAAGGATACACAGATCTTCAATTGTACAATTTTTCTGTATTGGAAGTTCTAAATGTTAATTACTGTAGTAGTCTGGAAGCACTGCCTATAGAATTGGGGAACATTGAATTTCTAAAAAAGCTCAGTGCATGGGGACTACCTATTTCGAAATTATCAGATTCAATTAGATGTCTCAGTAAGCCATAGAACTTATCTTAGGTTGTAACAAGAACCTTGAAACTCTTCCTGATACTATTTGCAACCTGAGATCATTGGAAATTCTTGATATTTGTGGATGTAAAGAACTAGAATTTTTACCAGATCAACTGTGGAAGTTTACAAGGTTAAGGAAGTTAAATGCAAGTGGTGCTACGTTTTTTCAATATATTCCTAATATAGATTGCATTTATCTAATAGTCTTTTCAATGTTCTGCCATTCGGTATTTGTCAGCTCACAGAACTAGATGATCTCTTGTCAATCGAAGAACTTCCTCCTAATCTGAAACAGCATATGAATGTACGTCTCTGGAAAGATTACCAAATCTATCCAATTTGAAGCAGTTGGAGATTTTAGACCTTACAAATTGTATTGGTCTGACAAAGATTCTAGGCTTGGAGGTACTCACTTCTTTACGAGAACTTCATCTGGGAGGTTGCAACTCATCTCTTCTGGCATACACTTTCACAAAGAGTTTATTTCAGGTTTAGTGGATCTCAAGCTCTTATTATTTTAAATAATCAAAGTCTTAAAGTAATAATGTCATGTTTCTAACAGTCAGAAGTTTCAAGTTACCAACAACAGTAGAACCTCGATAAATGAATAACCTCGTCAAATGAATAATTTTTTCTGGTCCCGACATAATAGAGACAGTGTATTTTTTATCTTGATAAATGAATAATCTCGATTAATGAATAAAAATCTTCGATCCCAAGCGTATTCATTTATCGAGGTTTAACTGAACTTGTGTTTCTTCTACTTATCTAAGTATTTTGTACCGGTCTCACAATGACACCTATATTTTTAATCAATAATGAAAGTAAATTTCGACGAGAAACATCAAAAAATAAAGGTAAATAATAAATAATCACTAATATCTATAAATGTCTAATTGCAAAATTTACTTTATTTTAGTTGATGAACAACTGAAAATTACAAAGAAATTACCCTTTGAGTGGAAACTAGGGAAGTTGGCTAGTTCCCCTAGGCCATGTTTGTTTTAGGGGATTATAATCCTTGAAAATTACACTATCTTTCTTAAATTTAAAGGATTATAATCCCATGGAAGTATATTGCTATCATCTTTTTGATTCATTTCTATGGGATTATAATACCTTCTTTCACAAGGTATTATAATCCCATGGGAGTGACTAAAACAATGATCAAAATGTGAATTCATGGGATTATAATCCCTTACGTTTGAGATTTATAAGGTAATAATTTGGGAATTATAATCCCTTGAAACAAACATGGCCCTAGAGTAATGTAATTGTTGGTTAACTTCTTGTTTTGTGTTTGTTATATTTTACTAGATATACTCTGAATTTGGGCATCAAATTGTAATTTGCATTCGGTTAATTTGAATACGGAGCGAAACACATGACTGTATATGACTCATGTATGGTAATAGTACCAAGATCAATCTTCTCAATCAAGGATGATGACCGCAGAATTGAATTAACAACTAATGTAGATGCAGAAATTTCAGGACTTCATCTACTGTACAAAACCGATAATTGTAGGAAACGAAAAAGAGGAGCAAAATGCTGAACGGTAGAAAAGATAGAAAATGACTAAGAACTATATCGGTTTATTGTCAACACTGTAATTGATGGTGATCCTTTGTGGTGGTAAAAAGAGCCCATTGAATACTTTTGTAAATTTGGTTGATTTATTGTAGGTGGGAAGTGCTGATTTTTCATTGCGTGATGAAATCGCATGACTTTTACAAACTTACCAAACTGCATCTTCTACTTCCTATGCCTATTGTGCGTTACTTTATAATAACCAATCAGCTATAGTGCTGTACTAACGAATTGCTTGTGTTGATGGAGGAATTTGGGAATAACAAATTTCGAGGTACGTCGCCGGAAACAAGATCTACAGCGGTGGTTCTTTGCCGAAAAGAGTGGTGGCGTGTGGTAGCTGTTTGTAATTGGTGGCTGAGATTGATAGGGTTAATGGCGGCTATTCAGAGCTCTCGACTTCCAACCCCTCAATCGGCCTACGTACCCCGGTATTTATAGGGGATCAAGCCATACGTAGATCTTGGAGAGCAAGAAACCCAAATGGGCTTGGATAACGAACCAGCTTCCGGAATGTTCTACTATGAGGCCTAACCACAAAGGCCCAAGGCTCACCCAAGATCTCAAGACTTCACGAATAAAGGAACTTCCCCCGTCGAGGACTAGTCCTATCCGCTACCGCTATTTCTTGATTTCAAGGTTGCAGGTATAGCCATGGTTTACCCCAAGTGCAGAACGCATCCCTGTCCCCCGAATGAGAAGCACCCACCAGATAGCAGGACAGGTGATCCAGAGCTTTTGGGTGCAAAGTGCAGGATTACTCCAAAGTTCCCCAATGAGGGCGCGCCCATTGGCTACAGGAACAGAGCTCCCAAAGCACACACCAAAAAGTCCCCATCTTTCCACCTTAGGGCACGCCCTTAGTGTCTAAGAAGGGTCCTTATATCCAGGCAAACCCCTGGAGGCCTTCTACGACGGACATCCCCCTCTTGAGATACGACAGGAGGGAATTCTTCAACTTCTGGAATTCCAGCTTGGGTGGAATCCATGTTTGAGTGGAATATTAGGAGAAATTTCTTCAACGTCTTCTCAGAAAATAAATCTTGAACAGATTTGTCATCATGTTTTTATATTTAGGGCGCGCCCTCTTTGTATAGAAAGAGAGGGCGCGGCCTGACTTCTCTATTACCTGCCAAAATCCTAATTAATCCTAGAATTCCCCAAATTGAACCCGTATTCGACCTGAATCCATCTTGAAATACCCGAACCGAATTTTGGCTATAACAACTACCCCCAATTCTGTATGAAATCAGAGATGATATATTGAATTTTCCTCACAAAAAACCAAAATTCCCTTTAACGCTTTCCTCAGGGCGCGCCCTGACAAAGGACGCGTCCTGAGAATCCTAATCGTTTTAATATGAACAGCTGTCACCCACTATCTATTTTTACTTCCTATAAATATTCGATCAATCCTTTATTTTACTTCTCTTTTTTTTTACTTTACTCTTTCACTTTCTCTCTCCCTACAAAAACCCTACTCCGGCGATTCTAACTTTCCGAGCGAAAATCCGGCTAAACGCAGCGTTCTTCTTCAATTCTTTTCCACAAATCTCGTTCCAGAACTTGAAAGGTACGCTTTGATGCTTTTATTTCACGATTTGACCACATAAATCTTGCATTATATTGATGCAACTTTTCATATGCTTCGTGTTCTTCATTTTTCCGCTGTATGTATACATGTATGTATTGCTGTTTGATCTCATTTGGTTACAATTTTTCTCCCACATAATGTTTTTGATAAAATAATACGGTTAATCAATTCCCAGGGCGCGCCTTTGACACAGGGCGCGCTTTGGATTCCTCTGATACCGCAATATAATTTTAGAAGTTTGATTCTTCATGATGTTTATAGGACACCTTAGAAAATTTTTCTTGAGCGCGTTCTTTACTCGGGACGCGTCTTCAATAGAAATCAGGGTAATAATATATAACACCCCTAAATTTTTTTTTATTTTAGGATAGCTCTTGCAAACGTCCTTAGATTTCAATTTGTAAAAACTTCTTCCGGTTATTTAATTTTCGGGCGCGCCCTAAGTCCCTTTTTTCATTTAATTTTGCAGCTGGAGGGCGCGCCGTCTCCATTCCATCCTTTTAAGGAATTTAATAGACGCCTTGGAATTTACTCTCCTTTACCTTCTCCACCTCCACCCAATCACTACAGACCACTCTTTTCCTTCATGTCTTCAGAGGATAGGGCGCGCCTCATCGAAGATTTCCACGAAGATAGGATAAGTTTTTCAAGTGAGGATTCCTTGGACAACGTTCCCCTTAACACATGTTTAAAAAACAGAAACAATCTTCAACCCTCAAGAGAGATTCCAATCTTTGAAAGAACTTCAAATATGCTTCCTTCAGATTCTTCCGGTAGTGATTTTACTCCGAGTGGCCATACTCCAAGTGACACTCATTCTTCAGACACCTACTCTACTGAGGGCGCGCCCTCTGCTTCTTCTATCTCACCCATTATCAATTCTGAGCCAACATCTCCTCCCCCTTCACCTATCCCATTTGAACATTGGAAAATCCGTGATGAAGAAATTGACCTTGAGTGGGGAAGATATGAGGATATGTCTGAAAAAGAGAAAAAACAACTCAGAAGGAAGCAAGGTAAGCTAGCCTGCGTGAGCATGTCTTCCACTGCCACAAATGATGAAGTGGAATGGGCCATGAAACACTATGGCCAAGAAGGACTCTGGGCCATTCCACATTCTCACCACCGTCCTCATATTTTCAACTATGGTGGAAATTTCAGAATTCCCAGAATGGTTCTGACCCCAAGACTGGTCACCCTTGGTGTGGGCGCGCCCTTGCACCCATATTTAAAAGAAATCCTCGAGTGGTACAACCTAGCTCCAATCCAACTGTCACCTAATAGCTACAAACTTGTCCTTGGTCTTTTTATCCTTTACCATGACCTCGGATTCGAAGCACCTTCGATGCCCGAAGTAAGCTACTTCTTTAGCATCAGACAATTAGATGTTGGTTACTATTACCTTGTAATCAATAAACAACATAACAATAAAGGCTTCTTAGAAGGAAGAATTAGCCACATCAAACGATGGAAGGAACATTTCTTCTTCGTTTGGGACGTCCCTAGAGTCCGTCTTCAATTCAACACAAATCCCTGTAAGTAAGGGCGCGCCCTACACTCTTCTTTTCTTCCATTTTAACTTTCCTTTAACTATTATTAACTCCTTTAAACTAAAACAGATAGAAGAGTTCAGAAAGAACTTTAGGGCGCGGCCTTATCCAGAGCGAGGGCCGTCCTAAAAATTGCTGCAGAAAAATTTAATCTTCAAACCTTTATTACAGAAGAAAACCTTAAAAAGGTTGGGATTCTGTCTGACAGGGTTGGTTCCATTTGTAAGTTTAAGAAATTTAGAAATGGTGTTGCCATTCTCACATCTTCATCTAGTGATAGTGAAACCGAAAATTCTGGTTCTGATGAAGGTACACAAGTTGTAACATAGGGCGCGCCCTTACCGTTTTTCCTTCATTACTTGCAATGAATTTAATGTTACTTTACAACTTATCTAATGCCTTCTTTATCCAGGGCGCGTCCTAACCTTTTTTCTTATCTCGTACAGGTATGGCTCCTAAAATTCCCCGTGGATTTGGAGCTTCAAAGAAAAGAGATGATAAGGAGAAGAAAACTGATCAATCCGGTACTTCCGATTCCAGGGCGCGCCCTGTACAGAGGAAAGATCCTGATGACATTGTCACTTTGTCCCCAGAGCATTTGAAGAGAAACGCTGAGACTCAAGAACCTATTATTGACAAGGGCAAGAAACCAAGTACCGAGGGCGCGCCCTCGTATGTGGAGACCTTGGTTGGTCCACATGCCGCCTCCTTTGTTAAAGAAAAATATATTGACTTATGGCAAAACATGAATGCCGAAGACGAAGCCCAATCCATGATAAAAGCTTTTGCCCAACTGCTAGTTCAATCTTTAGGGCGCGACCAAAGGGTGCACAAAGAGAAGCTTCATCTGAACAAACTTGAGGCAGAGAACAAGAAGTTTTCCAAAATGGTTATCGAAACTGACAACAAGTGGAAGAAAGAATGTGACGCCAAGGATGCCACCATTGCTACTCTACAGTCGGATCTTCAAAAATCCCTTGATTATGGCAAATATCTTTGTGATCAAGTTGAAAGATTAAAGAAGGAAAGAGAGGAATTCAGAAAGCTACAAAGTGCCCTAGAGATTGAAAGGACTCAGTTGAAAGAACAGAGGAAATCCATTGAGGATGAGAACTTTGAGAAGGGATTCAACTTCTACCTTACTGGCTTTCTAGCCAATGATCCTGATTACAACTGGGAGAAATTTGGTCCTGCTGCTGAAGATGTGGCAAAGTTTAAGGTTGAGGAAGCTGCAGCCATCAAGGCAAAAAGAGTTGAGTTAGGATTAGAGGATCCTTCTGAGAACGCGCCTTCTACAGAAAATATCCCTTCAACTCAAAACATCCAGACCTCTCCTCCGGCAACTATCCCTACTCAAGGTTCCCCTCCCGCAAACATATCTCCTCTTACCATTGTTCGCCCTAATTACACCCAGGGCGCGCCTTCTTCTTCTCCTAAGAACGCGCCCTAGGATTTCATTTCAATATTAGCTTTCTATCTTTTGAACTCTTAAGGTGCGGGTCCTTTGTAAAACCCTACAAATTGAAATTCATAACTTTAATATCCTTTGAACTTTAATATGCTTATTACTTATCCATGCTTTTACTTTTCTCGTTAAATGCTTCTAATAGGGGCGCGCCCTTCACGAGAGCGCGACCTTTTCTTCCTATTTTCATTTAAGAAAATGTCTTTAACTCCGATAGAAAAACACCTTAAAAAATCTTCACATATAAGTTGAGGGCGCATCCTAAGGCATTACCCTTTTCAGAATTCCTTTAACTTGTCAATTTTTGCTTATAATTACACAGAATTTCACAGGGCGCGCCCTAGGACATGGGGCACAACCTCTTGTACTTCAATCAAAAAGTCTTCAAAAAATTTGAACAAATGTCTTGATATACTTTATTAATCTTCAAATAAACTCTTTATTAAATTCAAGTCTTGACAGAACACGGGAAGGTATACATGTACTACCCCCCGAGCTAAGGAGAAAATTCTTCGAAAAAAAAACAAGGAATAAAAACAGCAAGTCTCAGCTAGAACTAAAGAAGGCGTATGTGTACTACCCCCCTAGACTATGAGAATATTTATTTATGCTAGTCTATAACTTAAATATAAGCCTTCATACAATAGGGGGCCAAAGCCGCACCCTACTGATAATATTTCTTCAAATGATCCGCATTCCATGCTCCTGGGATTGTATTTCCATCCAAGTCTTCCAGATGATAAGTTCCTTCCCAAATGATAGACTTGATCTTATATGGTCCTTCCCAGTTTGGACCAAAAACTCCATGAGCTGCAACTCTTGTATTTGGCATAACCTTTCGAAGAACCAAATCACCCACGTTAAAAGGACGAGTCTTCACTTTCCTATTGTAATACCTTGCAATCCTTTGCTGATAAGTTGCCAACCTCAACTATGAGTTAGTCCTTGTCTCTTCCAGAAAATCCAGATTCAACCTTTGATTTATCATATTAGTTTCTTCATCATAAAAATCTTTCCTGAAAGAACCTGCTCCAATCTCCACATGAATCATCGCGTCACACCCATAAGATAACACAAAGGGAGATTCCCCAGTTGTAGTCCTTGGAGTAGTATTGTATGACCACAAAACCATGGGTAGCTCCTCAGGCCAATTCCCCTTGCTTTCTTCTAACTTCGTCTTCAAAATATGCTTAATAATTTTGTTAATTGCCTCCGTCTGTCCATTGCTTTGAGGATGATACACAGCTGCAAACTCTTTCTTGATTCCCAAGTCCTCGAATAACTTCCGCAATTCCTTGTTGTCAAACTGCTTTCCATTATCTGAAATTAGTTTGTAGGGAATCCCAAACCTGCATACAATAGAGTTGAACACAAAATCCTTGATTTTCTTTACATTGATTGTGGCCAAGGGCATTGCTTCCGCCCACTTGGTGAAATAATCAACAGCAACCACAACATACTTAACACCCCCCTTGGCTTTTGGGAGTTCTCCAATGAGATCAATCCCCCACATAGCGAACGGCCACGGACTCATCATGGAAGTCAAAGTAGTTACTGGAATCGTTGAATAGTTGGCAAACCTCTGACATTTATCACATGTCTTGACAAACTCATAGGCATCCTTCTTCATAGTAGGCCAATAGTATCCCTGCCTTAACACCTTCATTGCCAAAGAACCACCCCCGAGTGATTGCCACAAATTCCTTCATGAATTTCCCGAAGAATGTAATTGCATTCATCCCCATCTATGCACTTCAGAAGTGGTTGATTGAAACCTCTCTTGTATAGGATTCCATCATATTCCACAAATCTTGCTGCTTGATACCGAATTCTTCTTGCCTCAACTTTGTCTTCCGGAAGAATCCCTTCACGAATATATCCTTGAATTGGAGTCATCCAAGTAATATGCGGAATATCCTCCATCTCCATAACTTCCACTTCCGGGATACTTGGCACTTCTTGAATTTGAAATGGAACTGTTCCCAACAGCATCACGTCCTTCTGGGATCCCAACTTAGCCAAAATGTCAGCATTACAATTCTCATTTCAAGGAATACACTATAATCTCACTTCCCGGAACTTCTGAATAAGCTGTTGAGCACACTTCATGTAAAGCTCTGTCCTTGGACCCCTACACTGAAATCCCCCTTTAACCTGTCCAACTACTAATTCCGAATCACTCAATATGATTAGATTCACTACCTTCATCTCCACAGCTATCTTCAAACCATTAATCAAAGCTTCATACTCTGCGTCATTATTAGTTGCCTGAAATTTTAAATGAATAGCACTCATAAGCTGATTTCCTTCAGGAGTAACCAAGATTATACCTGCACCAGCTCCTCCACTATTTACAGCTCCATCTACATGCAACTTCCACCATGGCTGAGGAACTTCCTCAAGAGGGTGCACCCTCTTTGGAGGAATTCCAGGTTCCACCAATACAAGTGACTTTTCCTCAATCTCTGAATCAAACTCCAGGATGAAATCTGCTAAAGCTTGACCTTTAATAGCCGTTCTCGGTGTATATTCCAAATCAAACTGGCCCAACTCAATAGACCACTTCAACATTCTCCCCGAAGCTTCTGGTTTGTGAAGGATACCTCTCAACGGGTAAGCAGTACGAACCTCGATTTTGTGAGATTGAAAATAAGGACGAAGCTTCCTTGCCGCCAAGATTAAAGTGTAAACCAACTTTTCCATGCTGGTATATCGAGTTTCTGTATCATGCAAACGCTTACTCACATAATAAACTGGGGACTGATGATCAATCTCTTCTCTTACCAACACTGCACTAACGGAGTACTCCGAAACTGCCAAGTACAAAATCAAAGTTTCTCCTTCCACGGGCTTGGCTAAGAGCGGAGGATTCCCCAACTGCTCCTTGATTTTCTGAAAAGCTTCTTCACACTCAGGAGTCCACACAAAATCCTTGGATGCTCCCTTGATCGCCTTGAAGAATTCTTTGCATCTATCTGAAGATTTTGACACAAAGCGATTTAACGCTGCAATTCTCCCAGCCAAACTTTGAACTTGCTTCACACTAGATGGAGATTTAATGTCAAGCAAGGCTTTAATCTTGGCTGGATTTGCCTCGATCCCACGATGGTTGACAATGAATCCCAAGAAGTTTCCGGATTCCACTCCAAACACACATTTTTGAGGATTCAACTTCATCCTGAACTTCCTCAATATTCCGAAGATCTGCTCCAAATGCTTTACATGATCCTCAGCCCTCATGGATTTGACAAGCATGTCATCCACATATACTTCCATGGTTTTCCCTATCAGATCTTTAAACATCATGTTTACCAACCTCTGATAAGTAGCTCCAGCGTTGATCAAACCAAATGGCATTCCAATATAACAATACAAGCCTCTATCCGTGATGAAAGAAGTGTGCTCTTGATCAGGTTCGTACATAGGAATATGATTGTAACCTGAATAAGCATCCAAGAAACTCAAAAGAGCGTGGCCAGCAGTAGCATCCACCAACTGATCAATCCGAGGGAGAGGAAAACTATCTTTAGGGCATGCCTTATTCAGATCCGTGAAATCCACACAAATTCTCCACTTTCCATTAGGTTTCTTGACAAGAACCGGATTTGCCAACCAATCCGGATAATATGACTCCTTGATCAAACCAACATCTAGAAGTCTATCAATTTCTTCTTTCAGTGCTATAGCTCTTTCTCCACTCACAGGTCGACGTTTCTGGCGAATTCCTTTCTTGGTGGGATCTATGTTCAAATGATGACACATAATCTTTGGATCAATTCCCACCATATCAGCATGAGTCCAAGCAAAGACATCCAGATTATTCAAGAGAAAATTAGTGAGCATTCCTCTCAACTTGGAATTCAACTAAGATCCGATTTTTAAAACCTTACTCGAATCCTTCTCATCCACCATAATTGGAATAGTATCCTCTGCAGGACCAGTCTTTTCCACAGGTTGTGGTGTTCTCGGATCAAGATCAAAATCAAAACTTCGTGGATCCTCGATCGGTGTTGCATCCTTGGAGGGCGCGTCCTCTTTAAGAGGGAAGTCTTCCTCAACAAGGGTATGCACTAAACCTTCAAGTAACATTCGCCTCCCTTCGACCTGCTCACCTCTGATATTAACTGAAATCACCTCCTCTGAATCTTCTTCAATTTCCTCCAAAATTCCATCTTGAAGATCATCAAGTACTGGAATTCTTTCCTCAGAGCGTGCCCTGTAGCAAGGCGTTTCCTCCTCTGGCTCTTGAACAAGATAATGGACTTTCACTTCTCCAGGAGCAATACTCATAACTCCCGAACTACTTTCACTGAGGGCGCGCCCTCCATCCTGCTGTCTCCTGAATCCCTTAATTGCCTTGTGATAACAATCTCTCGAGTCATGATGGGATCCTCGAATTGTTCCCACACCGTTAGGCGCAGGAAACTTCATTGCAAAATGATAGATGGAGGTCACAACCTTCATCTCTTTCAACAAGGGACGTCCTACCAAAGCATTGTGTGACGATTCTACATTCAAAATCATGAAATCCATCATTTGAGTCACAGAAAGAGTTCCCTCCCCCAGAGTTACTGGTAGCTTGATAGCTCCCATGAACTTTACAGACTCGCCCGAAAAACCATAGATCCATCCGTTATCCTGAATCATATCCTTATCTAGGAGTCCCAGCTTTTGGTAAGTGCTGTAATATAGAATATTCACCAAACTTCCATTATCAACAAAAACTCGATGCACATTTTTGGAGCCAATCTGAATCGTCACCACCAGAGCATCATTGTGAGGATGGTGTACCCACCTTGCTTCTTCTTCAGTAAAAGTGATGTCAACACATTCTCCTTTGAACAATTTAGGCGGCCTCAATTCCAAACTATTCACATTTGTAAGAGGTCGGTATCTTGCTTCCCTAGCATACCTCTCCATAGCATGATTGCCGTCACCTCCCAGGTGATGTCCACCAAAGATGGTGTGAATACTTCCTTCCTTGACGAACTTTTTCTCTTCAAGCTTGCCATCACCATGGAGGGCGCGTCCTTCATCTCTCTTATCAGGATTCTCCCTATGTTTTTTCACCTCTCTGACGATCCATTATGTTAAATATCCTTCCTTGATCAAATCTTCAATTTCATCCTTCAATTGACGGCACTCATGAGTATTGTGCCCTGAAGACTCATGGAATTCACAGTACTTCCTCTTGTCTTTGCTTTGCCAAGAAGAGAGAGGCTCTGGCTTCCTGAAGAATCCTTTATTTTTGTTTACCTCGAAGATATGTTCAATGGAGGCTGCCAGGGGAGTATAATTACCCGGCCTTTGATCGTAGGTGTAAGTATCCGGGGGGACCCCAATTTCCTCTAGAATCAGATAAATTCACTCGATTGGCACCAGTCGATATACGACGTGTTGGGCTAGGTGACCTGTCCTTCCTCTTGTTAGTCTTTCCCTTAACACCACTTTGAGAATCCAATTTTCGATTGTCTGCTAAGGATTGCTCTACGATCTTGAAAGACTCAGCCTGTGCAAACACATCGGCCAGAGTAGGTGGATCTCGCCCTTGAAGATGCTTCCAGAAATCAGTTCCTACTGACAAACCAACTATTAAGAAACTCTTGAGCGTCTCATCAGTCGCTCCTCTCACCAAAGTAGACTCTGAGTTGAATCTTTTGAAATAAGATTGCAAACTTTCTCCTTCCCTTTGCTTGATATTAGCCAAAGTTGTGACTGGAGGGGCATACTTCACTACCGCTTGGAATTTAGTCAAAATCAAATTCCTCATCACGTGCCAGATGTAATCACTCCCGGGCCAAGTTTCTGAAACCATTGCTGAGCACTCTCTCTGAAAGTTGCTGCCAACAATCGACACCTAGCTAGCTTTGTAACTTGATAAACATCCATCTCAATATCAAAGCGTCCTAGGAATTCCACAAGGTCTGCGTTTCCATGAAAGCGCAAATCATTTGTCATAGACCTATACCCTGTAGGAAGTTGCGCCTCTCTAACTTCTGTTGAGAATGGAGAGGATGTTTGCGCGGTAGCAGATATTCTTCCTCCATCTAAATGAGCTAAAAGCTTCTTCAAATCATCCACATTAAACGTTCCCACTCCGGGAATGCTCTGAATATTTGGTTGTTCCACAGTTTGAGTACCCCCCGGAGGTGGAGGTGGAGGCGGAGTCGCAGTATTGGCGCGCCCTTGAGCTCCTTGCGGTTGAATCACAACATCCTCTTGGGTTTGAGTTTGTTGAACTTCAGGGTTTCCCTGAGGTTGTGGATTCCCTTGGGAACTTCTCTGATGTTGCTCTCCTGAGTGGGAGCGCATCCTCGATCTAGACTCACCAGAGGTACTTGAGGGAATTTGATGAATACAGGGAGATCTCCCACCTGAGGGCGCGCCCTGAGTATGGGGTCGCCCATTTTCTTGATGCAAATCCATTCTTCTATCACCGTTATTACGATTTCCTCTTCTTCCAGAGGTATCATGATGAAAAGCTTCTTTAGATCCAAGGGGCCGCGACCTGTTGTGAACAGGGGGCGCGCGCTGTGGATTGTCATTGCGAGCAAGAGTCCGCCCAAGTCCAAGGGGCCTCGACCTGTTATCAGGGGGCGCGCGCTGTGAATCATGGGGCCTTGATTCCAGATACTTGCTTTTCTTCTGTTGCTCAAGGAGTACCATCCTTAAATCATCATCATTAAGCCTTATTCCAAGGCGTTCTTTCAAGCTGGCATAATCTCTCCTTTCCCTAGCCATCTGCTCTTCATCCCTTTGAATCTCACCTGGTGTGCGCCCTGAACGATGAGGATGAGGGCGCGCCCTCTCTTGAGGATTCGTCAACCTGCGCTCAGAATTATCTTCACTAGGATGTTCAACAATAGGATCAGAATAATCTAACCTTCGAGGAGTGACCAGCTGAAATCTCCTTTCCTGATTTTCTTCCCTCCTTCGGGAATCCTCTTTAATTTGAGGGGATTTCCCTGACCGGCGATGATTTCGTGGGATGTTCCGAGATTCTCTCCTTGATCCCTGATTTTCCTCTATCGAACTCAATCTTGCTCCGAAATTATTTAGGGCATCTCCCATACGATACAGCTGTTCCATTAACGCCGCGTTACTGATAAGAACAGGTGGCTGGCCACCGGCGGCGACTGGAGTTCCATGATGGTGCGGAGGAGTAGAAATTTCTTCCGGAACATAAGCTTCGTCACCAATTTGGTTATCCCCTTGACCATCTTCAGAATCGTAGTCATCTCCTTTGTTAAAACCTCCATGCTGATTGCGAGACATCTTTTCCTCCTAAGATTCAGATCTTGATTGACCCCCTCCTTCTAGCGCCAATTTGTTGACGGAGGAGTTTGGGAACAACAAATTTCGAGGTACGTCACCGGAAACAAGATCTACAGCGGTGGTTCTTTGCCGAAAAGAGTGGTGGCGTGTGGTAGCTATTTGTAATTGGTGGCTGAGATTGATAGGGTTAATGGCGGCTATTCAGAGCTCTCGACTTCCAACCCCTCAATCGGCCTACGTACCCCGGTATTTATAGGGGATCAAGCCATACGTAGTTCTTGGAGAGCAAGAAACCCAAATGGGCTTGGATAACGGACCAGCTTCTAGAATGTTCTACTATGAGGCTTAACCACAAAGGCCCAAGGCTCACCCAAGATCTCAAGACTTCACGGATAAGGAAACTTCCCCCGTCGAGGACTAGTCCTATCCGCTACCGCTAGTTCTTGATTTCAAGGTTGCAGGTATAGCCATGGTTTACCCCAAGTGCAGAACGCATCCCTGTCCCCCGAATGAGAAGCACCCACCAGATAGCAGGACAGGTGATCCAGAGCTTTTGGGTGCAAAGTGCAGGATTACTCCAAAGTTCCCCAATGAGGGCGCGCCCATTGGCTACAGGAACAGAGCTCCCAAAGCACACACCAAAAAGTCCCCATCTTTCCACCTTAGGGCACGCCCTTAGTGTCTAAGAAGGGTCCTTATATCCAGGCAAACCCCTGGAGGCCTTCTACGACGGACATCCCCCTCTTGAGATACGACAGGAGGGAATTCTTCAACTTCTGGAATTCCAGCTTGGGTGGAATCCATGCTTGAGTGGAATATTAGGAGAAATTTCTTCAACGTCTTCTCAGAAAATCAATCTTGAACAGATTTGTCATCATGTTTTTATATTTAGGGTGCGCCCTCTTTGTAGAGAAAGAGAGGGCGCGACCCGACTTCTCTATTACCTGCCAAAACCCTAATTAATCCCAGAATTCCCCAAATTGAACCCAAATTGAACCCGTATTCGACCTGAATCCATCTTGAAATACCCGAACCGAATTTTGGGCATAACAGTTTGCTTGCAGTTTCTCATATCCAAATCCAAGTTGGCTATTTTCAGTTTCCTGGCATAATTGGTCAAGAACTCAAGATTAGGGCGGAACCATTGAGGCTAATTTAAACTCTAATATCGACTATACTGAAATTATCAATAGGAATTTTTTTTTTGGTAGGAAATTTATTTTAAAATCCGGGTAATATACAAAACTTATTGATATTTAATCCATACTATTTCAAAATTCTAATTCACCGTTCATCGACAAATCAATAGAATGACATACTTATAATATGTTGGATAAATGAATCGATCACCCATTTATTGTGCAAGAATGACAAAAAATTCAAACAAGTGGATACTGGATAGGCAAAGAAAGTGATTGTGCTACAACAACAAGACTTACTCAGTTATAATACCACTCAAAGTGGTGTCTGAGGAGGGTAGATGTACGCAGACCATGCCCCTATACAATAGGTAGGCTGTTTCCGAAGGACCCCCGGCCAAGTACAGAATTACAAATACAGAAAAGAAACATAATACAAACTAGGAAACTCACGCACACGCAGGAGTCGAACCCCTGACCTCCTTCAAAGGAGGCCAGTGGCTCAACCACTGCACCAACATGTTGATGGTGTGATTGTGCTGTTCTCCGTAATTCCCGGTTGATTTCTCGATTAAAGGTGTTGAAAAAATGTCAAAAATTGTCAGTGTGTAGGGTATCCGGCGGCCCACTGAGACTGTTGCACTGACCATTTCCATGAACAATAATATTTTTCTTTTTCTTTTGCAAGTTATTGGTTGGTGTTTAAAATTTTCTTCTTTATTTTGAGTATAGCTTATCTATAACCTTTATTATTATTAATACTAAATGATAACTAGTGTCAAGTAAGGATCAAGAAAATTAATTTATATTGATCATTAGTTTATTATTTTGAATGATCTTAAAATATTATATTTTTTATACAACACAGTAGGTTATAGTAAAGAACAATTATATTTATAACAGAATTTCAATAATTCTGGAAGATAAGAATTTTCGGGTGAAATCAATAATGGAGACTGAATCATCATTAGAACGAGTTTTTTTAATTATTAATAAAATTTATTATAATTTAAGATTATTTTAAAAAAATCAAGAAAATACGATATATAGCTCTCATAGATTATTTTGTAACTCAATACGATTATAATAAAAAAATTACAATTGTTTTAAGATTAATCAATTTTACTATTTTATTAAGGATAACTTGGAGTCCTAAAATAAATAGGAATAAAGGGCCGGAAAAAACCGCAATTGTTTTAGGATTACAACAATTTTTTATTTTATTAAATTTTTTACAGAATTCTAGAAAAAAGAGGAATAAAGAGGTGAAACCAAAAAAAAAGGTGGAACCAAATTTGGTACTGAAATACAATTTAAAAGATGGTTTCGCTCATTAATATCAAAAAAACTACTACGATATAGTCTTTGAATTATTTTATAATGTTCAGTTAATTTAATGAAATGCACTTGTAAATTTATTGTGTGCGGTATCTCGTGTTAATTAAAATAATTGCAAAAAAAGAATTATAGTTATAATTGGTTTTTTATTTTCTAATTAAAAAACAACATAGAATTCTAGTAGGATAAAGAGTTTAGGGGTGAAACCAAAATATGGTGCAAACCAATAATTGCAAAAAGAGAATTATAGAGTTATAACAGGTTTTATATTTTTTAATTAAAAAAACAACATAGAACTCTAGTAAAACTAGGAATTTAGGGTTGAAACCAAAATATAGTACGAACCAAAATAGTAGTATACAGGAGCTAGTAGAAATAGGAGCTTAGGGGTGAAACCAAAATATTGTGCGAACCAAAATAGTAGTATATAGGAGTTTAGGGTGAAACCAATTAAAAAGGGGCTTCCATTATTAATAAAGGTTATTGAAGTGAAACCCTCTTTTAATGCCACCTAAAATTTGGTTCGAACTACCTAAAATTTGGTTTGCACTATATTTGTTGGTTCACACTATATTTTGGTTTCACCCCTAAAATCCTATTTTTCTTAAAATTCTATGTTGTTTTAAAAAAAACTAGAATAAAAATAGAAATCCTATGATAATTATAATTCTTTTATTTGTAATTTTTTTTAATGAAATCATATTTTCCTTAAAATACAATGTTCTTTTACAAAAAATTAAAAATAAAATTATTATGATAATTATAATTCTTTTGTAAAAGAATGACCAAATTACACTAATATGTCTACAAAGCTTTGGCTGAGTGGACACCCCCTTTCCCTGGTTCAGCCAAGGTCAGGGGTTCGAACCTACCTCGGAGCGAAAGCTTCGGATTTACGTGGGAGTACTGGGTGGTAGGGCTCAGCGATATATCTCCCCGGGTTTGAAATCCCACATACAAGTGTGTGGGGTAGTTCCCGGTTAAAAAAAAAAATTACACTAATATTAGGAACTCACTACTTAAAATACCCATCGAGGGAAGGAACTGTCTTTTCTGCCCACGAAATATGCATGTCCAAGATGCGTACTCCCCTTACGCAAACAATGCGTATTCTGCATAAAGAAGAATTATCAATACCAAAACTTACTTTAGAGCATCTCCAAGAGCCTCTTTACTCTAGCTCTTAACTCAAAAATTGAGGAGAGAGAACAAAAATGTTGCTCCAAGACACTCTTAGTGGCTTTTAAAAATACTAAGAGCTTCTTCTCTCTCCTCTATTTTTTTTTTGATAAGCAAATGCATTAATAAAACAAGCCAAACGGCACTTACATAAGGTGGGGACTACTACTGAACTACATTTTTTTTTGATCGGGAACGGAAAATTTCAAAAACATAAAGCCATACGGCATCTACAATCAAGAAACTTTCCTATGACAAAAAAGAAAGAAGATGAAAGAAAAACTGGAACGCATGTGACTAATTTGTATTATATCCATGCACCAAGAACGTTTGTTCTTTGGGCACCCCCTTTTGCCAGCATGTCAGCCTCTTGGTTGAATTCTCTAGGCATGTGCAGAAAATTTATTGTCAAAGAAGGAGAGAATATATGTTGGAGGTCCCCATAAATCCATCTTCTCCTTATACAAGAGATTGCCTCTAATGAGTCTGAACAAAAACAAATTCTTTTGTCTGCGAATTGTTTTTGTATGACTACATACATTAAGTAATCTAATGCTTGCAGTTCCAGAAAAAATAAACAGCGTGTTGCCATCCTTGTCTTTGATTAATCCGCCCATGCCTGTTAAAACATTTGAATTTATTTTCCTTCTTGATCCATCACAGACACATACTAAGTTATATTGTCTGTATAGACCTGACCAAAATTTAGACTTTCTCTCTGATTGACACAGTTGGAGTGCTCCCAATGGATTAATTTGCCATAAGGTTTTGACATTTGAGCTTACCTCATTGCACACTTCGAACAATTTGAAAGATCTGAGTTTAATGAGGGAGTTAAAAATGTCTCTCTTGATTTTGACATTATTAAATATCAGATCATTACGTGATAACCATATTGACCATAACGTCGATGCTAAAATTACCTGCCAATGCTTTTTACTCATATCTTTGGGGGTTGTCGAGAATAGTTCTTGCAGAGAATGGGTAGATGCTTGAGAGCTTGGCCAGTCAAACCAGTTTGACAGCAATGTCCAACCCCAAATTGCTAGCTCACATTGAAAGAAAAGATGGACAAGGGTTTCGTCCTGTAAACCACACCACTTACATATGGCCATAGGGTGAGGTCTGCTAAGTCTTGTGGCTAGGAGATGCAACTAGTACTCTTAATTATATTTTATTAGTAAAAAATCGATTGTTCTCTCTCCTCTATTGAATGTTTGTACTAGTGGAAATAAAATATAAAATAAAGAGAAATTATAGAAAGTATTGTTGGAGTTGACACACACATCAATGTAATAACTTGCTAAGAGCTTAATTGTTTATAATATGTTTAGAAGTGAACTAAGAGACTCTTGAAGATACTCTTATAAGCTCTGCTCCAAATTCAATATTCAGTTTGCCTAAACAACATCATTCTATTTGTTGTTCTAACGTAAAGAAATAACTAGCTTTGTAGCCCGTGCGAGGCACGGGCATGTTCTAGCTCATTGTCATTATATATTTTTTTAATTCCCTATAATGTACTGTACTGAGGTGAGAGTGAGAGGTTCTGTAATAACAGATATAACATTCTCATGGATAGAGAAAAATACACATATGTAGGTAATAGTGTGTTGTGACCATGTGTTGAAGAAGCAAACATAATCTATTACAAGAGTAATGCATGGGCTGTAGTCATATAATTATTGGTCCTAATCATAGTTGTGACAAATACTTAATTATGCATTGAGTTTTCTGGAGACCCGAGGCAGGTGTGCTTGCTCAAATGTTTTAGTGGATATGTTTTACATTATTCAAACAGGCCCATTGATTTTGTGGAAAGACATTTGGATGTTTAGTTTCGGCAGTGAAGCAAGCGTAGAGGATGGTGGTGAAGGGCTTAATGGCGGAGCTAGTTATTGTCGGGTGGTTGGTGATGTTTTTTGTATTTGATGATATCCCCAATCATAATCATGGCCGCCTTACTTGAATGAGTAGTTGGTTTTTTTGTAATCGCTAAAGTACATTGGGCTCCTTTGATGGTCCGCATAGCGTATGGGAATGTTGGGATTCCATCAACCTATTGAGATGGTGGAAGAAAGTTGTTTAGCGGTGGTTGTTAGTTTTGACCGATGTCCAAATGAAAGCCAATGAGTAGTATTGTAGGTAGTGGAAAGCCGTGCGTATAAATTAATGGAACGAATACATGCCAGTTATAGCCTGTGCAAGGCACAGGCTTGCTAGTAAAATCATGTTGATATGTATTTATGTTACTTTATAATTAAATGGTGCTTGAACATGTTAATGCTTAGTACGCAAAATATATCTAAAAGATTATCTATTCATGATGTATATATAACCAAAAATAAAATATTCACAAAACTGATATCTAGCATAGTGGTAAAAAATCTCACTTTTAAGTTAGAGGTAAAGGGTTTAATTTTCATTAGAAACAATTTTTTTATCATTAATATAATATAGGAGGGGTAATTTAGTAATTTCATGATAATTAAATTGTCTCATAATATATTAATAATGTGTTTTATTATATATTCAAAATTGATGTAGCATATAAGGAATCTCTATTCTAAGCTAGAGATAATTACCAAAATGCCGATTTTTGATAACTTTTTGCCCAAAATACCGATTTTCAGATTTCTGGCCCTTTTTACTGACGGAATACGCTAATGCGTGAGGCATATCTTGTGCCACGCATGTCTGAGTTGCGTATCATTAGTCACGCATGTCTGAGTTGCGTGATGACATCATATGACGTCATTCTTCATAGAACACGCCGATCGTCTCTCTCGGCTCAAAATCGCCGCCATGGTCGCATGTCGTCGATCTCAACCATCTCTCAACCATCTCTTTAGCTGAGCACATAAAAACCATCGCCACAGATCACTCTACCTTTCTCCCCTATCTGTTTTAGTGATACATGGCCCCGTAGGGGTGTGTTGAATATCACCGAAGATTCAATCGAAAAATTAGGGTCGAATTGGGTGTTTTCAATCGTGCATTAGAAACGTAATAAAAATGGTACAGATGTGTAGAGCTTGAAACAATGATTCTAATGGCATATAATACGTTATAGGAACAATGATGGTTTGGATGGACGGAATCGATAAAAAAATGGCGAAAATCGTCGCCTTCGTCGCCTCCTCTGCGGAGATGGAGATGACGTGGGATACGTTAGTTGAGTCGGCATGTCTGATGATATGCATGAGGCGTATTATGCCCTGTTTCCGCCAATTCCAACAATGCATGTTCAAGTCACGCCTCTGTAGTAGGCGTATTGAAGGATTTGTTACACGTAATAGCGTATTTGGTCGGTAAAAAGGGCCTTTGTTCCGCTTTTCAGTATTTTGGGCCATCACTATTTATTTTTTATTATTTAGGGCCTTCACCCTCTAAGTTAGAGGTCAATGATTCAATTCTTGTTAAAAACAATTTTTTTATCATTAATATTATATATGGGGGTTGTCTCGCGATATATTAATAATTTGTTTTATAATATTTTCAAAATTATTGTCTAGCCTAGTGGTAAGGAATCTCCAGGCCCGACTATCCACATGTGCATGTGGAGCAATGGAACAGGGCCCCTAATTTTAAGGGGGCCCAAAATTTTATAATCATCTTATGCTGCATATTTATCTTATGGATCAAGAATAAAATCAGCTACAAAAGCTCATATATTGTCCAAATAGTGCAAATAACGTAGATTTTATAAGAAAGATGTATTAACATTGTTAAACATAAAGAGTCAATGGCTTGAACCCAAGAGTTTCCTCATAACTTTCCCTAATATTATTAAAAAAAAATACTAATTGATAGATAACTCATGGAGCACGTAATATAATTAATTATCGAGGATAAATATAATTAATAGATATTATTTTAAATATGATATAAGCATTTAATAAATAAATATTATTTAATTATATAGTTATAACCGAGATAAAGTTAAAGAAGTTAAAGTAAATAAATGTGGTAAAGTTATGTAGTTGCAAGAATTTGAATTCGAGTTCAAATAATAATCAAATTTGATACTTTGGTACTATTATGCATCATTTAAACATGATTTCTTTATTAATAAAGAGTAAAAAGTATAGGTTGAAGGGCCTCTTTTTAAAATTATGCATTGGGCCTCTGAAATACATTAGACGGCCCTGGGAATCTCCATTCTAAGTTAGAGGTCAAGGGTTCAATTCTTTTTAGGAACATTTTTTTATCATTAATATAATATATGAGGGTTGTCTTACCATATATTAATAATGAGTTTTAAAATATATTCAAGTCTCATGTCTAGCATAGTGGTAAGGACTCTCAATTCTACCCTTAGAGGTCAGGGGTTCAATTCTTACTACTAGGATCAATTTTTTTTATTAATACAATATAGTAGCTGAGGCATCTAGATGGCAGCTGACGTGGATTAAATTGTCTTGCCAAAACCCCCTGTTGTGCTATTAATAATTTAATTAATAATATAATATATAACAATAGATTATACACATATGAAACTAAATGAAATAGTTTTTATTTAGGTTCAACGGGTTTTAGAAATATTCATTTTTCAATTAAAGTTTTTGAATTTTATTTATATTCTCTAATATTTCAACAGTTTTAATTTTGGGTTCAACGTTTTCATTTTTGGTTTAAAGTTTACGGTCCGTATATTCTGTATATGGACCGTAAACTTTAAACCAAAAATCCTAATTTATCATGATTTTAAAAAAACTGGGGCTGGGCCCCGATTTTTTAAAAATCAGATTGCATCTGTAAGGTTATTATTATTTTTAAATAGTGTTTGCAAATACATATTTACCAAAAATAAATGTAACATCACTTAAAGTAGCATTTTAGGTTAAAAACACGCAAATAAATAAAAAAATTAGTACAACAAATTCACAAATATTGAACTATACGCATCCTATCAATCCGTTGTCTAATTGAAAAAAATATTAAAACATTGAAAAAAATATTAAAGCAAATTCACAAATGAACTACACGCATGCTATGAATGCGTGGACTAATTTAAAAAATTAAAAAAAGAACACGCATGTTGGGATATGCGTATTGCAGGAACAGTAATATGAAGAACACGTATAATAACAATGCGAGACCTGCTTCTTAAAAAAAATATGAAGAACATACATGTTGGACATGCGTGTTAGAAGCTACGCATATTGGACATGCATGTTAGAAGCTATGCATGTCGGAAATGCGCAGTTGATCGATATTTTGGGCGGAACGGCACACAAGTGGGTATTTTGGTTATTTGGTTTGAAAAGGTGGGTATTGGGAGATTTCACCCTTCTTTTGTTTATAATTTTTTTTACCAACAAATAGAAGATAAAACACCAACAAATTACAATGTACAATCTAGGGTTACTTGATATAAATTTTTGTAAAACACCAACGAATACATAGCCTGATCGTATAACATTTTATAAAATTCTAAATAATCTATAACCTTTATTAATAAATCTCTGTTTAATGGTACTTTCGTAACAAATTTGGTTCCACCCTTATTTTGGTTTCATCGCAGATTCTTATTCCCCTAAAATTCATATTATTTTCTAAAAAAATTGTTTGGAATTTTGTTATAATTATAATTCTTTTACTATAATCTTACTGAATTGTACAAATAACGTATCTATTAGAATTAGAGTCGTATATGTTATGTTTTCTTGACTGTTTAAAATATAATCTTAAACAAATAAAAAATAAAATCTATATTTATAACCTTTATTAATAAGCAAAACCCCTTTTTAATGTACTACTTTGTACCAATTTGGTTCGCATCATATTTTGGTTTCACACAAGACTCCTATTTACCTTAGAATTCTACGTTATTTTGCAAAATAAATTAAAAAAATCATATCACAATTATAATTCTTTTTTTTACAATTAAATCAAAAAAAGACTACGAATACATATGTTGATCTACGGTGACATGCTTATCTATAACAAACGAAATACTTTTTTAATGGACCTCGATACCAAAATTTGGTTCCATTCCTAAGATTCCTATTTCTCCGAGGATTTTTAATAAAATAATAAAATTTTTAATACTTATAATTGTAATTTTTTTATTATAATTCTATTCAGTTCATAAATAACGTATTTATCATAATCATGTGCATTTTAACGTATATATCGGAATAATTTAGTTTTTTTTATTTTCTTAAATAAACTTAAATAAAAAATATATAAAATGACCTTTATTAATAAGCAAATTCTTTGTAAATAACGTAATTTTTTTATAAAAAATTAATGATCAATTTAATTAAATTTTCTCGAGCCCTTATCATCTAATATCTTGTTAGTAAGTGAAATTCCGTTTTAGTGATACTTCCTTTTAGATTCGTGTCTTCTAGAATTATTGAAATTCTGATGCAATTACAATTCTTTTATTATAAACTAGTGACTTGCATAAATATCGTAGTTTTCTTTTGTACTTTTGTCATTTTTAATGTATTTTAATTTAATGATAAATAAAAAAATTCTTATAAAAATTTAATAAAAAAATGATCAATGTAATAAATTATTTTGATTTGTGCTTCACATGTATTATCATTTAGCATAAATTAATGCGTTAAAATAATTTATTTACATAAAATATTTTGATTTTGCTTATGATAAGTATTTTTTTAGTAGTAATGAGGCACGAGTCACCGAAACATTACTCCCACAATTGCTACGCAGGTTTTTTTTTGTTTTGATTATGCAGACTTATATACCTAACAAAATTTAGTATCGATTCTAAGATAATTCCAGGATGAGCGAGAATAATAATTGAAAATAATAATAATTTAGTCACTGAAACATATTACTCCCTGAAACAACTTCCGCAATTGCTACCTAATTGCTAACTACAGTAAAACCTCTATAAATTAATAATGTTGGGACCGAGATATTTTATTAATTTAGTGAGATATTATTATATTAATAAATTAATAATTTATTAATTTAAAGAGGTCTTACGTATGATCTTTAAATTTTCAAGTCCAATGTACTATTTATAATGTATATTAGTTAGAAATGAAAAATAAATTACAAAAACAAGTTCCAAGGAACATTCTATTAATGTACATTCACAAATTAATTGAATTTGAGTTTGATTCACTAGCTTTGGAACCGATCACTCGGAAAGAAGCATTGCAAGCGGAAACAACTCTTCACAATTTTTTGTTGAAATGCGAGAAGACAATGCCCAAACTCTTAAGTGCAATGAGAAGATTTAAAGATAAACTCAATATAGATTTGAAGTTCAACAAAAAATAAGTGATTATAGATTCATTTTTTACTAGACAATCTTAGAATTTGGAATCTTTTAGTAATTATTAATTTATAGTTTCGTTGGGACCAATATATATACACTGGAATTTCAAAAAAATTATTTATCTTATTATTTTATCGATTGGGGTCCAATTTTGTACTGGTCCCTGGACAAATTATTAATTTTATCGAGATTATTAATTTATCGAGTATTAATTTATAAAGGTTTTACTGTATAATAATTGAAAATAAAGGAAAATTGGTACGAATAATTTAACCAAGGGCCACTCAATTTGTCATACATTTCATTCGTTTTCTTCCAATTATCGAACACTCCTCAGACTTTAACTTTCATGTTCAAGACTATATTCACATCATTCTTATACAACTTGATCTTCCGGTTCTTTTAAATTTGTTGTCTGAACAACCCTTCTCAAACTCCCTCCTCTTTTCCTACAGATTCTATCTATGGCTTCTGCAACTAATTCTCAAACTCAATTATTAACCCTTGTTTCTCCTATTTTAGCCATGAAAAATTAACTTCCCTTTTTTATGTATGCATATTCAGATCATTCACCTATTCATCTTTGTAGGAATATTTGAGCAAGGGTCACTCATTTCTGTTATCCATACATTTTCTTCTAATCATCAAACTCGAATCTCCTTTTAGCAACTTACAGATATTATTGTTTTTGTATTTGTTTTCGACATGATTCGGAGATTCATACTTTGGTTATCCCATTTATGGGGCCTGTTGTGTGAATTTATAATGCCTTCTACACCTGCAGTTACTCAAACTCCATCCCCCCCTGCTTCTCAAACTCAGTTAACCCTTGTTTCCAGTTCAGCTCCTACTCACTTTGACGTTTTCTTGAGCTTCCGCGGTGAGGACACTCGACTCAACTTTACTGGTCATCTGTACCAAAGACTACATGACCATGGAATTAATACTTTTAAGGATGATCCTGAGCTACACAGCGGCGAAGTCATCTCAGATGCATTGCTAGATGCTATTAGGAATTCCAAGACTTACATTGTCGTCTTCTCTGAAAATTATGCTACTTCACCTTGGTGCCTTGACGAGCTGGCAGAGATCCTCAATTGTCACAGAAGAATGCAGAGATGGGTTATTCCAGTGTTTTTCAACATTGATCCATCAGTTGTGCGTCACCAAACTGGGAGTTTTCAAAAAGCTTTCAAGAAACATCAAAAACGTTTTCTAGGTGAAAGAGAGAAAATTGAAAATTGGCGGTTTACACTTAAGGAAGTAGCAGACTTTTCAGGTCACCATGTATCCAAAGACAGGTCATTTAACTATATTGTATTGATTCATAAGATTATTACATTAAATTTCAGTTCTAAATTTATTACATTAACCTACATGCCAACAGTATATTGTGGTTCTATGTTACTACCTATCATGCTCTGTTTTATATTAAGAAGAATTACATTTCAGGTCTGAAGCTGATGTCATCAATGAAATTGTTGATGAGCTTCTACTTAAAATAAATCCCAAGACTTTAGATGTCGTCAAATTTCCAGTTGGGTTGGATTCTCGTGTTGAAGCCATAACAACATTGTTGAGCAGTGACACAAAAGGTGTCATTAAGTTTGGTATATATGGTATGGGTGGTGTGGGCAAAACAACTCTTGCCAAAGCTCTTTTTAATCAACTCGTAGGAGGAGGAAGCTTTAAGGGCAGCTGCTTCCTGGCAAACGTCAGGGAGGCTTCTGGTACATTCAAAGGCCTGGAATCTTTACAACAGCAGCTAGTTAATGATGTTCTTAGATGTACAACAAAAGTTGAGGTTCACAATGTTGACCAAGGAATCAAGTTTATAAAAGCTAGAATCTGTTCAACAAAAGTTGTGGTGGTTGTTGATGATTTAGACGACCTCAATCATCTTCAATTACTGGTAGGACCATTTGCTTCTGGGAGTGTAGTTATTATAACTACAAGGGATGAAGAGATGCTGGAGAAAGTTAGTGTGGAACCAACATATCGGTACATGTTGAAGGAGTTGGATTATCCTCAGTCATATGAACTATTTACCAACTATGCATTTGAAAAGGCTGAGCCAAGCAACAATCTACTGGCCCTGTGTGAAGACATTCTAGGTCTTGCTGATGGGCTTCCATTGGCTCTCAAGATATTTGGATCATATTTGTCAACTAAAAAGGAAGTAGGATGGAAATCTTACATCGAGACTTTGCAGCAATATCCCGATAGCACTGTTGAGCAAAAACTTTTAATTAGCTTGGATGCTCTAGAATTGGATGATCCTATGCTTAAGAAAATATTCATCGACATTGCTTGTTTTTTCGTCGGGTGGAATAACGAAAAGGCAGTTGAGGTACTGGAAACTTATTATTCCTATGCAGATGAAAAAATAGACACTCTAAAGAAAAGATGTCTACTAACAGTGAATGAAGAAAAGCTGGAGATGCATGATCTGCTTCGGGGCATGGGAAGGAATGTTGCGCGTAACAAGGCTCCTGATGAGCCTGGAAAATATAGTAGGTTGTGGTTACTAGAAGATATAGAGGATGTTTTGAAGAATCACAAGGTAAGTTTATTATATCTATAACCTTTATTAATAAGAGAAACACCTTTTAACAGTATCACTTTTTCACTCATATTTCGGTTTCACCCTATAATCCTATTTCTACTATGATATTTTTTAATAAAATAGAAATTCTATTATAATTATATTTTGGTTTCACCCCTATAATCCTATTTTTATTGTAATTCTATGTTGTTTTTTAATAAAATAGAAATCCTATTGTAATTATAATTCTTTTATTACAACTTTAAATAAAAAAATAGTTTCATCCCTAGAATCATATTCCCTTACAATTATATGTTATTTTTTAAAGAAAATAATAAAATTGAAATCCTATTATAATTATAATACAATTTTTTTATCATAATTTAGAATAAAAAAATAATACGACCAATTCTCCAAAAGATTTTTCAAGGAAAACAACTAGAACATGTTTTTATACACTACTCTAGAACTTTCTTCCCTGCGATTATATGTTATTTCTTAAAAAAAATATAATAAAATTGAAATCTTATTATTATTATAATTCTTACATTGCATTAGCAAACTTTTTTATTATAACTTATAATAAAAAAATGTCGATCAGTTATCCTAAACATTTTTCATTAAAAACAACCGAAACGTGTTTCCATGCATTTCTATTAGACAATCTAAGTTTATAGTTTGTTGATCGTATAAATTTTTTATGCGAATAACATAGTTCTTTTATATTTTTTGTAATATAATTTTATAAATATTTAATTAAATAAAAATTAGTAATTATTTAACATAAATCTCCAAGCCCGTGCTTTGCACGGGTTATCATCTAGTATATATTCAGTTATGGTCTCAGATTCCCCTGATTGTTAGTATGACTTTGTCTGACATGTCGCTAATTTCACCCTACAATCCTATTTCTACTATAATTTCTATGATGTTTTTTTTTAAAATAGAAATTCTATTATAATTATATTTTGGCTTCACCCTTTAATCCTATTTTTGAGAAAATGACCTGAAGCCTACTTTTTCACGTGAAAGTGACTGAAGTGCCTAATTTCAATTACCCGGTCCTTTTTACCCACCAGACACGTCACAAACGAAAGCGTATTTTAACATAGAAGCGATCTCTTCAATGTCTACCAACACAAGCTTGTTATGTTACTATACATTCATCACGTGACTTCTGGCTTCTGCACATATCCTCAAACCCTCCCAAAATCACTACTTTGTAATTGATTCCATACACTTCATCTTCATCCCCCCTATATGTACTACATAAATATATCCCACTTTTCTTGTTCAATCACCTACCATCGTAATGCCCTCACGAAACACACATCAGTCATTGTATCATAATCAACAATTTAATAATTCAAGAGCATAAAAAACACATTTAGATGAAGGCGAGAAAATTGATGTGCACAATTCTTTACCTTTTGGATCTTTAATCATGTCAAACACAACACATATGTATATATATGATGAGATACGTTTGTTTGATGGCGAATCAAGAAGACACGCTTGTCTCATTGGCGTATCTAGATAGTACTCCATTCATAGTAGCGTATTTGATGCTACCCATTCTAGCGTATCTACATCATATGCTCTTCCTTAAGGCGTATCCCGTTAATACATAATTTAATCAAATGAATTTCCGCATCACATGTTCATGATATTACAGAGGTGGTCAAAAGGAAAATGAATACGCCGCACCTACCAACGTGAGAAGTGGGCATTTAGGACCTAAACTTCCGCCCCTGGGTAATTTGGTTACACGCTTTCAGTTTTTAGTTATTTAGGGAGATCACCCCCTATTTTTACTGTAATTCTATATTGTTTTTTAATAAAATAGAAATCCTATTGTAATTATAATTCTTTTATTACAACTTTAAATAAAAAAATAGTTTCATCCCTAGAATCATATTCCCTTGCAATTCTATGTTATTTTTTAAAGAAAATAATAAAATTGAAATCCTATTATAATTATAATACAATTTTTTTATCATAATTTAGAATAAAAAAATAATACGACCAATTCTCCAAAAGATTTTTCGAGGAGAACAACTAGAACATGTTTCTATACACTACTCTAGAATATTCTTCCTTGCGATTATATGTTATTTCTTAAAAAATATATATAATAAAATTGAAATCTTATTATAATTATAATTCTTACATTGTATTAGCAAACTTTTTTATTATAACTTAAAATAAAAAAGATTACGATCAATTATCCTAAATATTTTTCAATAAAAACAACCGAAACGTGTTTTCATGCACTTCTATTAAACAATCTAAGTTTATAGTTTGTTAATCGTATAATTTTTTTATGAATTATAGAGTTATAATAAGTTTTATAAGCTAATATGATAAAGTCTTTGAATTATTTTATAATGTTGAGTTAATATAATGAAGTGCACTTGTAAATTTATTGTGTGCAGTACCTCGTGCTAATTAAAATAATTGCAAAAAAAGAATTATAGTTATAATAGGCTTTTTATTTTTTTATTTAAAAAACAACATAGAATCCTAGTAGAAATAGGAGTTTAGGGGTGAAACCAAAATATGGTGCGAACCAATAATTGCAAAAAGAGAATTGTAGTTGTAATATATTTTTTAACTTTAATTAAAAAACAATATAGAATTCTAGTAGAAAAAAGAGTTTAGGGGTGAAACCAAAATATGGCGCGAACCAATAATTGCAAAAAGAGAATTATAGAGTTATAATAAGTTTTATATTTTTTAAATAAAAAAATGATATAGAATTGTAGTAAAAATAGGAGTTTAGGGGTGAAACCAAAAAGGGGTTAAACTAAAATATGGTGGAACCAAAAAAGTGATACAATTAAAAAGGGGTTTCGCTTATTAATAAAAGGTTATAGATAAGTGTATGTTTAGAAAATTGCTTATAAGATGAAGCTATGTTTTGACAAAACACAAGGAAACTAATTCTCTACCTATTTTTCTCTCTCTTCAAAATATATAATAAATTAAAAACATAGGCCAACTACTTTTCTTATTGAAGTGTGTGGTGTGTGTGTGTGGGCAGGGAACAGAAGCAGTTGAAGGTATCATCCCTTACAACTTTTACCACCAATACGTGCTCAAGGGAAAATCATTCACTACTGAAACATTCAAATGGATGAGAAAATTAAGATTTCTTTACTTTAAGAAGGTAAATCTCACGGGAAGCTTCGAACATATGTTTGAAGATTTGAGGGTGCTCCATTGGGAATGTTGTCCTTTCAAATGTTTACCTTCTGTATTTTACCCACCAAAACTTGTTATCCTTGAATTGCCTTATAGCAAACTACGAACAGTGTGGGAGCAGAACATGGTATATACCCTTATGTATGTTTCTTGCATATATAACATCTATATGAATAAAAACCGGCTTTAATTTTGTCCCATTGCACTCATTGCTGCAGGTTTCACATGTTTTTGGAAAGTTGAAGACTCTAAACATTTCATACTCTCGAGATTTAGTTGCAACTCCAGACTTCATCAGATTACCGTCTCTTGAAACAATAAATCTTGAGTGGTGTGAAAGCTTGGAGGAGGTCCACATTTCAATTGGAAGTTTGGAGAGGCTTGATTCTTTAAATTTGGAGGGTTGTAAGAAGCTAAGAAGTCTTCCGGACACCATCTGCGACTTGAGAGCATTGAAAGTTCTAAATATTAGTAAATGCAATAGTCTGGAAGCTTTGCCTCTACAACTGGGCAACATTAAATCCCTAACAAAGCTCAATGCTGGTAAACTAAGTGTTTCAAAGTTACCTGAATCGGTCGGAGATCTTAATAAGCTTGTTGAGTTGGATCTAAGTAATAACAAGAACCTGGAAAGTCTTCCAAACACCATTTGCAACTTAAGAGCATTGGAAATACTGAGTATTAATGATTGCAGTAATGTGAAAGCATTGCCTGTTAAATTGGGGAACATTGAATCTCTAAAAAAGCTCAGTGCATGGTCTCTAAGTGTTTCGAAATTGCCAGATTCGATCGGAGATCTTAATAAGCTTGTTGAGTTGAATCTAAGCTTTAACGAGAACCTTGAAACTCTTCCGGACACCATTTGCAACTTAACAACATTGGAAAAACTACATATTAGTTATTGCAGTAATGTGAAAGCATTGCCTGTTAAATTGGGGAACCTTGAATCTCTGAAAAAGCTCAATGCGTGGTCTCTAAGTGTTTCGAAACTGCCAGATTCGATCGGAAGTCTTACTAAGCTTGTTGAGTTGTATCTAAGCAGTAACGAGAAGCTTGAAACTCTTCCGGACACCATTGGCAACCTAAGATCCCTGGAAACTCTTCATATTGAAAGTTGTATCAAACTACAAGCATTACCAGATGAGTTGTGGAAGATTACAAGGTTGAGGGAGCTATATGCAAGAGATGCTCATATGTTAAAAAAGCTTCCAGATATAGGATCGGGCCAGATTGCATTATTACAAGGTTGAGGGAGCTATATGCAAGAGATGCTCATATGTTAAAAAAGCTTCCAGATATAGGATCGGGCCAGATTGCATTATCATTGCAAGAATTGCATTTATCGAAAAGTGGTATAATTGTCCTTCCATCTGGTTTTAGTCAGCTGTCAAACCTACAATCTCTTGATCTTGGTCATTGTATACATCTGCTTTACATTCCAAAACTTCCTCCAAATCTGAAATGGATAAACGCATCACATTGTAAGTCTCTGAAAAGATTACCAAATCTATCCAATTTGAAACACTTGGAGGAACTGGACCTTGAAGGTTGTAGCGGTTTGACAAATATTCAAGGCCTGGAGGATCTCATTTATATTAGAGAGCTTGATTTGAGAGGTTGCAATGGTTTGACCCAAAGGCATCTCACAAAACAATTGTTCAAGGTTCGCGCATCTCATTCTCTTTTAGTTACTTTTCCCAATAAAAATAATTTATAATAAAATTAATACTTTTTAATTATTATAAAATTATTTAAATTAACATTTCTTATTTTAATAGGATAATTAAACTAGTTTGATTTTTTTTATTTTTTGAAAGGAAGTTATTATTATTTAATTAGTAAAATTTATTAAAATAAAAAAATTATGAAGTGTATTGTTTCATCAAAATACAGTTGGTATACTTCAATTGTTTTTTGGGTAACAGGTGTACTCTGAATTTGGGCATCAGATTAATGTTCACGTATCTAAATTTATGGATCAGAAAACTGACCCTCAATGGCTTGAATCACCGTATTGGACAAGTAAATCAAGTGAATACCCAGAGTCAACAACAGTGCATGCAGATTTGCTGCCAAATGAGTCGCACAATTTCATGGGCATCATTCTTTGCTTTCGAATGCATCGAATGAAAAAATCATCATTTGATTATTCTGTTAAGAATACTACAAGTGGTTTTATATGGAGTAGCGAGGCCCGTGATTTCCCTTTTCATGGTTGGCTGATGGTAATAGTGCCAAAATCAATCTTCTCGGTTGCAAATGAGGACCGTAGAATTGAATTAACAGCCTATGGTTTTGTGAAATTTGTTGGGATTCATCTACTGTACAGCTAAAACGATTGAAAATGTTGTGGAAAAACATGTGATTGACATGATGCATTGAAATCGATTGATCCTGTGCTACTAGATATTGCTTGCTTTTTTATTGGTTGGGAGGAAAACATAGTTGTTCAAATACTGAAAATTTATTACACCAATGTTGATCATTATATTGATGTCTACTGAAGATCAATGATCAAGATAAGTTGGAGATGGATCGTCTGTTTCAAGATCTGGGAAGAAAACTTGCACGTAACAACTCTGTTGAGGAGTCTGAAAAACTTAGTAGATTAATGATCAAAATTACTTGGAGATGGATGATCTGTTTCAATATCTGGGAAGAAACCAACTTTTTACTTCTTATGTATAAATGTAGAAGAACAAGAAAACAACTCTCTACCTCTTTTCTCATTCTCTTTGAATTACTTAGAAGGGAACAGAAGTGATTGAAGGTATCGTCCCTCACAAAGGTTACTATTGGGATGGAAATGATGCACTCACTGGAGAATCATTCACTTTGGAAACATTTGAAAATATGAGCAAATTAAGATTTCTTTACCTCCGAAAGGTACATCTCACTGGAAGCTTTGAGCAGGCATTTCAAGATTTGAGGTGGCTCTGTTGGAAGCATTGTCCTTTGAAATGTTTACCTTCTGAATTTTACCCCCCAAAACTTGTTATTCTTGAGTTACCTCACAGCAATATCATAATAATGTGGGAGCTAAATATGGTAGGTACTTTAAGCATGTTTCTTTCATATCTGATAATTAATATAATAATGTGGCTGACTTAATTACTCCCATTTGCAGGTTCCCCGTGTTTTTCAAAAGCTAAAGACTCTAAACATGTCGGATTCCCAAGGTTTAACTACAACTCCAGACTTCACTAGATTACCGTGTCTCGAAACTTTGAATTTCATGGGCTGTGAAAGCTTGGAGGAGGTCCATATATCAATTCGTAGTTTGGTGAGGCTTGTTTCCTTATATTTGCAGGGTTCTGTTAAACTAAGAAGTCTTCCGGACACCATTTGCAACTTGAGAGCTTTGGAAGTTCTAGATATTTGTGATTGCAGTTGTGTGGAAGCATTGCCTATGGCACTAAGGAACATTCAATCACTGAGAGAACTCTATGCAGGGAATCTAACTGTTTCAGTAATACCAGATTCGGTTGGACACCTTAGTAAGCTTGTTGAGCTGAGATTAAGTGGTAACAAGAACCTTAAAACTCTGCCAGTCACCATTTGTAACCTGAGATCATTGGAAATTCTTGATATCTCTGGATGTGAAAAACTAGAAATACTACTGGATCAACCGTGTAAGGTTACAAGTTTAAGGGAACTCATTCCAAGCGGTTTCTTGAAAGAATTTTCTTATGTTGAATCAAGCCTGATGGCATTATCATTGCAAAAGTTGGATTTTTCTGAGAGTGGTCTTACTGCACTATTATCTGGTATTAGTAATATTTCAAACCTAGAAGATCTGAATCTTGAAGATTGTTGTTGTCTGTTGTCCATTGCGGAGCTTCCTCGTAATCTGAAATGGATACGGGCAAAAGGCTGTATGTCGATGGAAAGATTACCAAATCTGTCCAACTTGAAACAGTTAGAGCACTTGGATCTTGAAGATTGTAGTGGTTTGACTGAAATTGAAGGCTTGACGGGACTCACTTCCATTCGAAGACTTCATTTGAAAGGCTGCAATTCCTCTCTTCTGGCATACATTTTCACAGAGTTTCTTTCAGGTTTGTCAGTTATTATGCTTATAAATTCTTACAAAATTGTTTCCATCTCGAGGATTGTTGCTTTAAGATTCTTAGTTAAATGTTAAAATTCGTTTCACCTTTTGTCACCTTTCTAATTTTTCAAATATGGATGTCTTTGAGTTTTAACACTCTTTTTCCTCACTTTTTCAAGTACGATTCTTACGTCCATTAACATAACAAGGGTGACAATGAATCGAAAAATCTAGATTATAACTTTATTTATACTTAATACCAAAAGTAAACTAGATAATATATTTATTGAATGACGATTATTAAAAAAATGAAATTAAAAAATTACAATTACTTATTGAATAGTAATAATAAAATCACATTAAAAAAAGTATTGTTCATTTTAATTTTGACATGATAAATTAACATGTTATTAATTAATTAGTCAAACATATAATAATAAAAATTGATCCCATTTATTTGTAAAATTGATTAATTAGTTACTTTTTTTGAGTTCACAAACAAATCAAAATGATAAACTGAATAGTATATAATAGGTATGTCTTTATATATTTGTTGGTTGACATGTTTTGGTTTTTTGTTATGATTTGCAACAGATGTACTCTAAATTTGGGCATCCAGTTCAAATCTGTTCAACAGAGTTTCCGGATTGGATTAGTCAATCAAGTGAATGTGAAAAAACAATGTCTTCAAATCTTTTTTTTTTCAACAATGTCTTTAAATTTGGCACCAAACGTGTCACACAATTACTTGGGGATGATTCTTTGCATTAGATCCTCTAAAAATTTTACCAGTTATTCTGTTCAGAATACCACAAGTCATTTCATATGGAGGGGTGAAATTGCTGATTATGATGTTGAAACATTGATGGTGATACTACCAAGATCAACATTTTCTGTTAAAGATGGTGATGATAGAATCATATTAGAAGCAGATGTATTTGCTAAAGTTTATGGGATTCATCTACTAAACAAAATTGAAGAGTACGACAGCACCGCTGACAGTGAAAATTGAAGCAGTTGAAAAGTGACAAGAACTACTCACTCTCTTCCACTCTTTCATGAAATGTTGAAGGCGAAAGTGCTCTGTTTTATCGACCAGAGTCCAGAAACAGGTAACCCAAAATTAATATTGAAATTGCACCATGCTTTCATCTAAAAATTCGACATCTGGTTCATTGTAGTAACCATTCATACATCATTGTTCTCAGGTTGTACATGATCACCTGGAATATGTGAGTTATCATTGTTCAATATACAATAACTTGTTCCTATTTATTCTCCCCAGCAAGAGGACTTGTTCCTCTATATGTGTGTGTGTTTGTGGAAAAAGCACAAAACAACCGTCTCTCTCTTTTTCTATCTTAGATTAATATATTTATGTGTGTTAATGAACAAAACTGATTGAAGGTATCATCCCTAGCAACTATTATCACCAGATTCACTTGAGGAAGTATCATTAGCTACAGAAGCATTTCGAAGGATGAGCAAATTAAGTTTTTTTTTGCTTCAAGCCACTAAATGTCACTCGAAGCATCGAATAGACATTTGAAGACTATGTTGCTCCATTGGGATTGGATTCCTTTAGAGCGTCTACCTGTTGAATATTTTCCAGAAAAACTTGTTACCCTTTGGTTGCCATTTATCAAAATGAGAACAAGGTCGGAGCTATTCAAGGTAGGACTGAGTATTGTTTCCTAGATCTGACAATTTTTTGTAAAGGTCTAGTGGCAGTTTGGCGACACTTGTTTCCTCAAATTTGTGTGGTTGTGTGAACTTAAGAAGCCTTGCAGATGGAACGTGCAACTTGAGAGAGCTGATAATTCTAAAATTGGTGGTTGCGGCAGTGTGGAAGTTCTGTGGGACCTAAATATGGTAAGTTACTTCTAGTCTTTTTCTTGCATATATTTGATAATTTGTGAAAAAAAATCTGATTCGATTCTCCCATTTGCACTCATTGTTACAGGTGTCGCATGTTTTTGGAAAGTTAAAGACTCTAAACATGTCTTTCTCTAAAGATTTAACTACAACTCCAGATTTCACAAAATTACCTTATCTTGAGACTTTAGATCTTAAGTATTGTGAAAGTTTGGAGGAGGTCCACATGTCAATTGGAAGCTTGTCGACTCTAGTTTCCTTAAATTTGTGTTGTTGTGTGAAGCTAAGAAGTCTTCCGGACTCCATTTGCAACCTACGATCCCTGGAAATCCTTGATATTGGGGTATGTATAAAACTAGAAACATTACCTGATCAGCTGTGGAAGATTACAAGTTTAAGGAAGCTAGAGGCATCTTGGCTTTATATGCCAAAAATGCTTCCAGATATAGGATCAAGCCAGATTGCATTATCATTGCAAGAATTGAATTTAAGCTTGAGTTGGATGACTGCCCTGCCATCTGGTTTAAGACAGCTGTCAAACCTACAATTTCTTGAACTTATTTCCTGTGGTCATCTGCTTTCCATTCCAGAACTTCCTCCAAATCTGAAACGGATAAATGCAAATAGGTGTAAGTCTCTGGAAAGATTACCAAATCTATCCAATTTGAATCTGAAAGATATTGAACCTTGAATCTTGTAGGGGTTTGACATATTCAAGGCCTGGAGGATCTCATTTCTATTAGAAGACTTCATTTCGGAGGTTATGGTGGTTTGATACATAACCATCTCACAAAACGATTGTATTATTTTTACTAGAACTAAGTAAGAACTGGAATCTCTAATGAAGAAATCTTCATCTTTAGAATGAACAGAAAGATTGTTTACAATGAATTCAGTGTGTACTATACATTGCTACTAGTATCTATATATACATCTAAATGCTAACTAACTTTTTTAACTAACTGTCCAGCTCAGCATGATCTGTGTGGTGTGCCAACTCAGCATGATCTGTGTGGTGTGCATACTGTTTTTGACGAGGCTCAATACCCCCCCTCAAGATGGAGTGTGTAGAATACATGCCCAGCTTGGATAAAAGATTTTGAAATTGAGGCAAGGGTATAATCTTTGTAAAAGCATCAGCAAGTTGGTTTTGAGTTGGCAAATATGATAATTGGAGCAGGCCTTCTAAGACTTTATCACGAGTGAAATGACAATCAATATCAATGTGCTTTGTTCGTTCATGGAACACAGGATTTTTGGCAATGTGTATAGCAGATTGATTATCACAATGTAGGGTAACTGGTTTGAGATTAGTGACACCAAGTTCCTCAAGAAGACGTACTGTCCAAGTGACTTCAGCTGCAACAGAAGCCATAGCACGATACTCTGATTCAGAAGAAGATCGTGAAATGGTAGCCTGTTTCTTTGATTTCCAGGCAATAGGTGAACCACCAAGTAGAAGAGCATAACCAGTTATGGAACGTCTGGTCATGGGACAAGATGCCCAATCTGAGTCAGAATATGCTTGAAGAACCAGTGAATCAGAGCCACATAAGAGAATGCCATTATGGGGTGAAGTAGAAACATACTTCAAGGTATGAAGTAAAGCATCAAAATGTGAAGTACGGGGTGATTGCATGAATTGGCTGAGTACCTGAACAGCATAACTTAAATCGGGACGTGTGTTTGTAAGATAGTTGAGCTTGCCTACATATGAACGATATAGTTCAGGGTTTTTAAACAAGGTACCATCATCAGCTGTAAGCTTTAAGTGGAGAGGTAAAGGAGTAGATGCCTTGTGAGGAAGTTCAAATGGGCAATCTTTAAGTAATTCACGAGTGAATTTTTGTTGACTGAGAGTAATCCCATTCTCATAATAACCAACCTCAATACCAAGAAAATAATGAAGCTTGCCTAGATCTTTTATGCCAAACACAGAATGGAGATGAGTTTTAATGTGGTTGATATTAGCAATATCAGTACCGGTTAATATAATATCATCAACGTAAACAGCCATGATAGCTACTAAAGAACCAGTCCTTTTTAAAAATAGACTATAATCGTTCTTAGATTGTATGAATTCTTGAGAAGTAAGTTCCTGATGCAGTTTATCAAACCATTCACGACTAGACTGTTTGAGACCATATATAGTCTTAATAAGACGACACACTAGGTGAGAGGGGACATGTAAACCAGAAGGAGGAGTCATGTATACCTTTTGTTTGAGATCACCGTGTAAGAATGCGTTGTTAACGTCGAGTTGAAATAAATCCCATTTTCTGGTAGCAGCTAATGCAATAAGGCATCGAATTGTATTCATTTTGACAACAGGAGAGAAAGTCTCTTCGTAGTCGATGCCATATTGTTGATTAAAACCTTTGGCCACAAGACGATCTTTACAGCGTTCCAAAGAACCATCAGATTTTAACTTGACTCTGTACACCCATTTTGAACCAATACATTTCTTGCCAGGTGGTAATGGAACGAGTTCCCAAGTATGAGTATTTTCAAGAGCCTGTAATTCCTTATTCATGGCTTCTACCCATAATGGATCAGTGGATGCTTCTTTATAAGAAGATGGCTCAGTGATGGTACATAGTTGAGAAATGTGAGCTTTATGAGTGGGGTTAAAATTGTTAGAAGAAACTAGATTACAAACAGAAGTATTTGTAGCTATATGACAATGATAGTCTTTAAGATAAGCAGGAGCATGACGTGTTCTTACAGACCTATTTGGAACAAGTGGTGGTGGTGGAACAATAGTATTAGATGGTTGTGTGAATGTAGAAGTATTGTGAGTAGTCTGTGAGGGAAGTTGTGGGGGATCAGAATAATCTTTAATAGGTGTAACAGCTGGAAGAAATATCGAATTAGATGTAGAAGAATGTAAGTGAAATGGAAAATGAAATTCATGAAATGTAACATCACGTGAAACAACAATTTGGTTTGTGGAAAGATTAAGAACCTTGTAGCCTTTTTGATGAGGAGGATAACCAATAAAGACACCCGGTTCTGCTCGAGGTTGAAATTTAGAACGATGAATCTTTGATGTGGAAATATAGCATAGGCACCCAAAATTCCTGAGCATGTTATAATCAGGTTCCTCATGATAAAGAACAAAATAAGGAGTAACATTACCAATGCTTGACAAAGGCATTCGGTTGATTAGATAAGTTGCACATAAGATACTCTCCCCCCAATAGCGTTCTGGAATCTTGGACTGTAAGAACAATGCTCTAGCTGTTTCAAGAAGATGACGGTGTTTGCGTTCAACAACCCCATTTTGTTGAGGGGTATGAACACACGAAGTCTGATTTATAATTCCCTTTTTCAGATAGAATTGTTTTAGAGTACCTTCTGTTAACTCTAAAGCATTATCAGAACGTATACATCTAACTGTAGACTTAAACTGGTTTTCTGCATAATTGACAAAACATTCAAGAACACTTGCCACTTCAGCTTTAGTCTTTAACAAATGCACCCAGGTATAGCGGCTAAAATCATCAACTATCGTTAAAAATGAATTACAATGTGTATGAGTTTTTGACTTGTAAGGACCCCAAAGATCGATATGAAGCATCTCAAGAACAGATGTAGTTTTTATAGAACTATGTGGAAAAGACTTTCTACATTGTCGAGCAGCTGGACATATTTGACAAATGATTGAATTTATACAATCAGAAACTGAACAATCTGGTTTAACAATTTTCAACTGAGAAAAAGGTAGGTGACCTAGTCTCATATGCCACAACTTGGCATCAGAAGAAGAAAGAGACGATAGAGCATTTGATGAGCTATTTGACAATTGAGAAACACCATTGACAACAGGTTTAGTCTTGACACCATTATGTATTGTGTACAGTCCACCAGTCAGATCACCAAGAAGCATCAGTTGATCTTTCAGAGAAGGGACCTGAACAAAGCATTGCTTATCAGAAAAAACCAATATACAATTTAATTCTCTGCATAGTTGATTGACAGAGATTAAGTGAAATTGGAAATTTGGAACATGGAGCACATTTCTCAGTATAATACTATCATTGAGAACTACAGTGCCTTTGTGTAAAACTGGAATTTTGCTTCCATCTGGAATAGTAATATGTGAATCAAGATGACCAATAGGTATGTAATCTATAAAACACTCCAAATTTGGACAGATAAGATCAGTAGCACCACTATCCACTACCCAGTTTGACCTTGTTGTGTTACTCATTAGACAGAATGTACCTGCCAACATTGCATAGCTTGAAGATTGTGCATTAGATTGATCATTTGAGGAGAATTGATTGTTGATGAGATCAATGAGTTGAGTATATTGCTCAGAAGTGAATGAGCCATGGTATGGTTCTTTTTCTGCATAATTTGAATGATCAGGAACATTGACTGGTAATGTAGAATCATGAGTTGGAAAACTTTCATTATCATCAGCAATTTGTAATGTAGCAGTAGCAGCTGTTGGAGTCTTTTTATCCTTGAAACCTTTAAATCCAGGAGGGTAACCGTGCACTTGAAAGCACCTGTCAATACTATGCCCCTGTACTTTGCAATGGGTGCAAAAGTAATTAGCTCCAGGTTTAGTTGGTCTTCTTGACCCATTATTCTGAGAGAAATTAGGCCTTGACACAAAAGCATTAGATCTTTGAAAATTTGCAGAAGTGTTGGCAGAAAAAGGTCTTTGAAAGTTATTGTTTCCATAAGGTTTCCTGTCTGCAACAAAAGCCAAATTCTCTATAGTTGGAGAAATATGAGAAATATCTTTGTGACTTTCCTCCTGAGCTACTAGCCTGTAAACTTGAGGAACACTTGGAAGTGGCTGCATCATCATGATATGTCCTCTAACAGCACCAAACTTATCATCAAGTTTCATTAAAAACTGAAGTACTCTTCGTTCTTGTTGCTTCTTAAGAAACTTTTGACCTAACTCACATGTGCAAGTTTCACATGTACAAACAGGTATAGGATCAATAGCATCAATATTATCCCACACAGTCTTCAGTTTAGTATAAAATTCAGAGACACTTTGATTATTCTGAGAGATTTCAGTCAATTCTTGATCCAATGAATACAACTCAGTAATAGAAGAACAGCCAAAACGCTCTTCTAAGTCCTTCCATATAGCTCTCGCACTTCTTAGAAACAAAACACTTCTTGCAATAGTTTCATCAAGATTAAACAGAATCCAGGAAATAACTAGAGAATTGCATCTCTCCCAAGCACTATAATCTGGTGATGTAAGATCAGGCGTCGTCAAAGTTCCGTTAACAAATCCTAACTTGTTTTTAGCCATTAATATCAACATCATTAATCTCTTCCAGTTATTAAAGTTGCTACCATTAAATTTCACTGAGACAAGTTGCGTTGTATTTGCATCTGAAGGATGTATATAATATACACTTGAAGGATCTTGATTCAGTGAAACAGTTGTTGAAGCATTTGACATATTAACAGATTGAAATTCAACTAATCGCAAGAATATTCAACTAGAATAGAACAATCACCTAATTCTGAACAATATCTATCCAGGCAAGATGATAAAAGATAAAGAACTGAGAAAAGAAATCGTATCTTGATTAAAGATCTGAAACAATGGCGTAGTCGTAAAGACGATCGGAAATCCAGAACATACACAATCGGAGATTCAGACCAAAGACAACCGAAAATTCAGAACAAAGATGATCGGAGATCAATCAATCACAAATGCCGACGAAACAAGATGCCAAAGATTTCAACTGTTATGAAATCAGAAGAAACGAAGAAGATAACAATGGAGATTGTACAATAAATGCAGAAGATCAGAACGTCGGAGAGAGATGATCAAGTCGATCAATCACCGGAGACGTAAACCTTGCTCTGATACCATATTATTTTTACTAGAACTAAGTAAGAACTGGAATCTCTAATGAAGAAATCTTCATCTTTAGAATGAACAGAAAGATTGTTTACAATGAATTCAGTGTGTACTATACATTGCTACTAGTATCTATATATACATCTAAATGCTAACTAACTTTTTTAACTAACTGTCCAGCTCAGCATGATCTGTGTGGTGTGCCAACTCAGCATGATCTGTGTGGTGTGCATACTGTTTTTGACGAGGCTCAATAGATTGTTCAAGGTTGGCTCATCTCAAACTCTTTAACTTTACTTGGTCAAATGAAAATAGAAAAATTTTAACAAGTTTATTACTCTCAATAGTAAAATTTTGATAGGATAACTAAACTAGTTGTTATTGACTTTTTTTTTGAAAGGAAGTTATTATTGATAATTAGTTATTGTTCTTTTTTATTAACCGTTTTTCTTGGGGTAACAGGTGTATTCTGAATTTGGGCATCAGATTAGTGTTTACGTATCGGAATTTCTAGATAATCAGCAAAGTCGTGCTCAATGGTCTGATTGGATTCTTGAATCACCGTATTGGACAAGTAGTGAATACTCAGAGTCAACAAAACTGTATGCACATTTGCTGGGAAATGAGTTGCACAATTTCATTGGCATTTGGCATCATTCTTTGCTTTAAAAGGTCAGACGCATATGGAATTTGGTTATTCTGTAAAGAATACTACAAGTGGTTTTATATAGGGGAGCGACAGCCTTTCTCTTCCTTTGTCTGAAGATGATTCGCTGATGGTGATAGTGCCAAAATCAATCTTCTCGATCACTGATGAGGACCATAGAATTGAATTGACAGCAAATAATTATGTAAAAATTGTTGGGATTCATCTACTGTACAAAACCGAGACCAAAACGATTGAAGATATTGTGGATAGACATGTGATTGACATTAAGGCATAGTAGATTGTGGCTATCATTAGATATAAATGAAAGAGTTCAAGACGCACAAGGTAATTTTAATGCATGCCTGTATATTTATTATTTAGAGTGGTCTTGCAATGTTTCATATGACTTTATATTATTTGCTCCAAACACTCGGGGAGTTGTCATGGTATACAAAGCAGGACGGTCATGCCAGTTTAATTTGTCACTGTTGATGGCTTAATGTTGTAACATAAGATAGAAACTAAGAAACTTTTTCAATGAAGGTGCTGCTATAACACCTGATTAAAAATAGAGGTTCTTTTAAAAATATTTGTATATTTACAAGAACCACCCCTGCATTGCAATGGGATTGTCAAGCTTTTTTTTTAATATATAGTTAAGGTGGTTACTAGTTTATACTCCAAAACTCGCCTTCTAAACTGTTCGTTTAGTGGACTCCAACAATAAATAAAATTAAAAGTAAATCTGGGATAGGGATACACACACTGCATTTTACTCCAACAACAAATAAAATTAAAATTAAAGTAAGGGTGCAGTGCATATTTATCAAGGGCCACTCATTTGTTATCCATACATTTTGGCTCGTTTTCTTCCACTCATCAATCTCATCAACTCTCCTTTTACTACAGCGACATACACTTGACAATAATTTGTGTCTACATCTTCATCTTTTGAATCCACAAAATCTATGTAACTTTGTGTCTACATCTGTTTTCAACATGTTTCGGAGTTGCATACTTTGGTTATCCCATTTGTGGGCTCAGTTGTGTGGAAACGTGAAGTAAATTTAATAGTTATTAGTAACTATAAATAATTCAGAAAGGATAATTAAGTAAAAATAACATGTACAGTTAAGTAAGGGTAAATAAGTAAAAACATGAAATACTGTACCGACCGACCAAATTTTTAATGTATCGACTATTAGCTTATAACCCGTGCGATGTTTTTTTTTTAATTTTTTAATTTAATAAATTTATTTTTGTATGTTACATTTTGAAAATTGCTATTTTTATGTTTGGCGTCATCGAAATTATTTTAAATTAGGTTAATTAACAATGATGTATATTTATTACTTGTCTTTTGAGGTGGTTTCCAATTATAGGTTCTACATATATGAATGTAAATATCATATGGTGACATTAATAAAATTTATGCACATACAGGAAACATATGTGTACATATATAATGTATTAAAAAAGACATAGACTGAGATGTGATCATTGTTTACTTCTTTTTTTTTTTTTAATATTTTGGCTTATAGACTTTTACGCTCAATTTTTTTATTTTCATTTGTAGATATAAATCTGGTGGACAAATCAATAACTCAATATTTAGGTTTTTTTTGGTCTTAAAGAAGTTTGTCTAATAATATTTTAATATCTCAATATTTTGACATGGGATGAAGTTGGAAGCAATGAAGAAGAATTATTTTGGAGGTAACTAATGGTCTTGTATTTATAGCTAGATTTCTTCTTGGTAGAATAATGTAATTATAATTCTATCTATTATTGTATTATGATTTCTTTTCCAATTCATTGTAGAGATCTTTTTAATTTATTTATTTGTAATTGATTATGATTTTTTATACATATTTCACGGTGAGCAATCCAAAAATATGCAAGAGAGTATAAGTTTATACAGTCATCTACAGTTCATCACTCGCACAGGATATATAATATTTGAAAAGAAGTTAATACCTTCCTCCGCCTCTCTCAAGATCCCGTTTATACTTAATAGTGGGTTTGCGAGCTTCAATTTTTTCTCTGCTCATAATTGGGTGGCCACCGCCACGATTAAAACCCATCCCAAATTCAGCAAGGTCCCTGATATAGTCAAATAATAAAAACTGCAACATTATATCCTTAGTAAATAAATGGGAAATTCTCAATGGTACTCTCGTAGTATTGACTTTTCCAAATGGTACACCAAATACTTTTGACTTCTATTTGGTACCACTCTACTATTATGTCATTTCAAGATACACCCCTACCGTCATTTTTTGTTAATCAAACGTTATTTAACCTTGCAAACAGTAAAAAACCACAATGGTACCCTCGTAGAATCGACCTTTTCAAACAGTTTAAAACCACAAAGGAAAATTCTCAATGGTACCCTCGTAGAATCGACTTTTTCAAATGGTACACTAAATTGTTTTAACTTTTCCATTTGGTACCACTCTACTATGATGTCACTGCATGTTATACCCCAACCGTCAACCCCCGTTAATCAAATCTTATATAACTTTTTAAATAATGTAAAAACACATATAATTGCAGTTGAATACAATCTAATGGTCATATGATAAAATGAAAAACTAATGCAGAAAAGACAAAAAAATTATCCTAAAAATCCAAATATGCTTATTCAAAAGATTCAACCATATTCACCCAATAAATTTAACTACAATAATCTGAAAAAATATAGTATGAATATTGATCTTCCAAAAGTAACAGTTTAAAACCAAACTGAAATTGTTTTGAACTTGTGATTAAGTATGAGATGAATCAAATTGAGAAATTTCTATCTTATTAACTTGTGATGCACTATCATTTTGTGAAGTCTATCTTCATTTTCGTCCTTTACGGTGCACTGTTAATCAAAACCATAAATTCAACAATCTCACTTCATTTTTTTTACTTTAAGATCAATTGAAGATCAAATAACGTTTGACTAACGGGGTTTGACGGGAAGGGTATAAAAATGTAATGATATAATGGTAGAGTGGTACCAGATGGAAGTTAAAATTATTTGGTGTATCATTTGAAAAGGCCAAATGTACAAGGGTACCATTGAGAATTTTTATGTGTTTTTATGTTGTTTATAAGGTCACATATCGTTTGACTAACGGAAGTTGACGGGAGGGGTATAACATGAAATAACATAATAGTAGAGTGGTACCAAATGGAAGTCAAAACTATTTGGTGTACCATTTGGAAAAGCCAATTCTACGAGGGTGCCATTGAGAATTTCCCTAAATAAATTTATACAACCTTTTTTAATGTAAAAAAGAAGTAAATAAATTTATATAACTTTTTTAATAACATACTTTTTAGATATTAACACCTAGAAGCAATAAAAAAGAAGTAAATAAATTTAAACAACCTTTTTTAATGATATCCTTTTTAGATATTAACACCTAAAGCAATAAAAAAAGAAGTAAATAAATTTATATAACCTTTATTAATGATATCCTTTTTAGATTATAATTTCCTTATTAATATGATATAATCTTGACCGTCTTTTTTTAAAAATATTAGATTCGACGGTTGAGATTATTTTGGTAGTACAGTGATATCCTTTTTTAGATTATAATTTCAGTTTTAATATGATATAATCTTGATCGTCTATTTTTAAAAAAATTAGATTCGACGGTTGAGAATATTTTGGTAGTACAGTGATATCCTTTTTAGATTATAATTTCCTTTTTAATATGATATAATCTTGATCGTCTATTTTTAAAAATATTAGATTCGACGGTTGGGATTATTTTGGTAGTACAGCGACCAAAGTTATGGATAAGATCCCTTTTACGATTATTATATATAAAGGATATACTAATTAGATTAAAACCCGTGCGATACGTCGATATTCTTTAATATAATGAATTTTTTTTAATTGATATAAAAAAATTTAAGATATGAATTTTTAGGCATAAAATTTAAAATAATATGATTTGATAATAATTATATATATATATATATATATATATATATATATATATATGTTGTCCGTGATATTTTTTATAACATGATGGATTTTATTTTGAAAATATAGAAAAATGATATGTTTTAGCTGAAAAACGTAGTAGTTATTATAATATTATTATTTTATTTTCCTTAAATAAAGCTAACCGAATAGGTTTTATTGGAAAAAAAATAAAAAAAATAGAATAGGCAACATATTTTAGCTGAAAAGGGGAAATGGTTAATTATTAGTAATTATAATGATACTTGTAATATTTTATTTTATTAAATAGAATTGCTTATAGTGTTTTTAGAAAAAGAAAAATTTTAGTTAGATAAACTATAAAAGATAATGTATTATACATGAAAAAGAAAATTGATTAGTTAAAAAATAGAAAAGCTAACATGTTTTACCCGAAAAAATAAATTTATTAGTGGAAATATTTAATTTAGACAAAATGTAAAAGATAATGTATTCTACTTGAAAAAGATAATTGATTAGTTACTGAAAAATAAATAAAGGTAACAATTTATTAGTTATTAGTAAGTATAAGTAATTATATAAGAATAATTAATTAATTAAAAATAACATGCGCTTTTAAATAAGGGTAAATAAGTAAAATCAACAGGTACCGTATCAACCAACCAAACTTTTAATGTTTCGGCTTTTATATATAATAGTATAAACTAGCTTAAAACCCGTGCGATGTACGAATTTTCTTCAATATCATATAATTTCTTTTTCAATAAAAATTGAAACTTCTAAGAAATGAATTTTGTAGGTTTAAAATTTTAAATAATATTATTTGATAATAAGTATGCATATATTGTCCGCGATATTTTTAGAAAAATATGGATTTTAATTTGAAAATATAGTAAACATAATACGTTTTAGCTTAAAAAGGCAATTTGTTATAATTATGCATATGTTCCCCGCGATATATTTAGGAAAAAAATTAGTTTGAAAATACATAAATATGATACGTTTTAGGTGAAAAAGGTAATTGGTCATTTACTAGTTATTATAATAAAATATTAATGACGGGAAGATATGATACGATTGATGTTTTTAGGTATTTATTAAAAGTAATATCTTCGATTAAAAGTAAATGTGAAAAATGAATAAAATATTAATGATTGAAAGATATGATACGATTGATGTATTTAGGTATTTATAATAGGTAACATCTTCAACTAAAAGTAAATGTGAAAAAGGTAATCGACTTATTACCATTAATTATATTTTGTTATTATTTATTTTAAGTGTTTCAATTGTATAGATATTGTATAAGTAAATTCACGAATTACCAAAACTTTTAATGCAGGGTAAATAAGTAAATTCACGAAGTACCAAAACTTTTAATGTTTCGACTATTATATAATAGTATAGATACTTATAGATTGTGATATTTTGCAATATTAAATATAAATGATCATAATAAGTTTTAACATTTACATTACATTGATATATCAAACATTTTTAAGTGTGATGAGATAACTCAATGATAAGAGCTTATATGTTCTCGTTCTAATTTTTAGATTTGATTTTCGTTCATCCTCGATATTTATTTATTTATTAAGAATAAGGATCCTAAAATAAATTTTAGGAAAATTTTTATGAGCTGTTGATTGATTTGAGTGTATTATACTAAATAATTAGAACATAGAAAATTTTTCTTGCTGATTGGTTTGATATATTATATTAATGTAGCATGATAATCCATTCAAGACACCGACCGAATTCTAATTGATATAATAACTTCCAAATTTTGCAATAAAGTTTGTTCTATCCTCATCAATCTATTTTACCTTTTACGTTCAATGATTTACCGAAATTCAACAGTGAATAACTGTTCTAAATTTAAATTATTAGCACTTCGAGGATCATATTTATAGTGGTGGTTGTTCAATGTGAGAAAAATAATCGACAAAAGTGATATATAAAAGTTAATCTTCAGCTATCAAATATTGTCACGATAATAGTGTCCTTCGGTTTATTTTTCTTTAAAAATCTTAAAAGAATCACCGCGACAACAATTTTTTAACTATTTTTAATTTTAGCCCCAACATTTTCACAATATCTATTTTTTCTACCCATATGCCTACCTCATATCTCCTCCAATTTATTATTGAGCATGTACCATCTCAATTCAACCTCTTTCCGACTACTATCCAACCACCTCAATACCTCTCAGACGTGCTCCTTCCTTCCACCAACCACATCATATCTGCTCATTCATCTGGCCCAACCACCTCTTTTTCGTCTTTAAAAACCTCAAGTTTGTTCATCCTTCCTCTCTCCGATCATCTCTTATTTATTTTTGACAACCTCTCATCGACCTACATTTTCATATTTATATAAAATTATTATCATTATGACTACGACCTGAATGTTTATATATACCTTTCAAATATTAAGTACTACCTTAAAACCGTGCGATGCACGAATTTATTTTGATATGTAATAAATTTTATTTTATGTTACAATTATATTTTATATAATTATTATTTTAAATAATTTATTTTAATTATAATTATGTAATTTAATATAGATTTAATTAATGAAATGCCTTTTTTAAAACTTGGAGCAACTCCAATGTTATTATGTAAACTGATTATGTAAAATTTGTTGAACCTGTAGAGGGTGTACTCCAACGGAATTATATAAAATGCTTGGCTATAGTTTAAAATACAAAAGATTGATGATGTGTCCAATTTATAACTTATGTAAATTTAGATATTGGACATATATAGCCAATAAGAGCATCTCCAATTGTATTGGCTAAAATGGGTGGCTAAAATGATATAAAATAGTGATTATGTAAAATTTATTGAATCTGTAAGATGTTGTATTCCAATGGAGTTGTCTATAATGATTAGTCATATTTTTAAAATAGCAAGTTATTAATATAAAGAGAAAATAAGATGTATTTTCATTTTACAACTCCCTAAATTTTAGAAAGTTTAAAGAAAGTAAAAATTGAAATTCAATCTATTTTTTGGTTTTGATTTTAAGAAAAAAAGTTTTTCTATAAGATAAGTATCAAATATATAATGAAGTTGGAATTTCGATCCCAAACGAGAGCAGCTCGAAACATGTTTAACGGGAAGACGACTCACTATAAAAGATTGTATTAGTTATTAGAATTTGATGTTATAAATTTTATTTTATTTTTAGGATTCGGTTTTTATGTATAAACATTGTTATACAAGTAATATATGTAAAAGTTAGGGCTTTGATCTTAACGAGAGAGCGACTCAATAGGAATAACCGTGTGTTTAACGAGAAAGCGGTTCATTAGAGAAGACCGTGTTGAATATTAAAATTGATTATTGATGATATAATAGAAGATAAATATATTTTTAATTTTTTAGAATTTTAGGACTTTAAATATTAATAACTAAAAAACTGTCCTTTAACATATTAAAAGCATAATAGGTGTTCAAATTTGTAGAGAATAAGAGCTTGAATTTATAGAAAAAACATATAATTAAAAGTTTTATTGGAAGTTAAATAGATGTTTGTAAAACATATAATTAAGAGTTTTATCAATATATTCTTAATGTCTGCTAGTATTACATTTTAAAAATTACTGTTTTTACCCTTCATTTTTTTAATCTTCTTTATTTCTTTCATGCCCTTTTTTGTCATTACACAGGAAAATTACAGCTTATATCCTTTATGTTTTTAATCTTCTTTATTTCTTTGATGTCCCTTTTTGTCATTACACAATATTTGGAGCGACCCAATTTAGATTGGATCGACCCAAATCTCCTTTATTAATCAATTTCCTTTTTCAGGTTAAACATATTATCTTTTCTATTTTTCAATAACTAAATAATTTACTTCTTTGGTAAAATACAATATCTTTTACATTTTATCTAACTAAAATTTCTCCATTTTTTAAAACTACGATCAATTTTGTATAATAAAATAACATAATTATATTATAATTAGTATTAAATAATTAATTACCTTTTTGAGCCAAAATACGTTACCTTTTCTCTTTTCTCTAACTAAAATCTCTCTTTTTCCAATTGTATCATGGACGGTTACCTTTTTCAAACACGTTACCTTTTTTCCCTTCTATTACGAAAATATCTCTTTTTCCAATTATATCACGGGCGATTCGATTTAATAAAAAAAATAATAAAAATATTATAGTACTAATAATTAACTGATTACCTTTTCAACTAAAACGTATCATCTTTTATATTTTTTCTAATTAAATTCCTTTTTTTCTAGAAATTTCAAGGGCAACATTAATTTCTCATTTTCTAAAAACTATGAGCAATTTTATTTAGTAAAATAACAGAATTAAATTATAATTACTATAAACTAATCAATTACCTTTTTCACATAAATTATGTCATCTTTTTAATTTTCACGTTACCTTTCTATTTTTTAAAACTAAAATCTCTCTTTTTCTGATTTTATCACGGGCGGTTCTGTTTAATACAATAAACTAATAATATTATAATATTCATAATTAACCGATTGCATTTTTTATCTAAAACGTATCAATTTCTATTTAATGAAATAAAATAATAATTATATAAAAACTAATAATTAGCCGACTACCATTTTCAAGTAAAACCTATAATTTTTTTATATTTTCTAACTAAAATCGCTCATTTTCTAGAAATATCACGGATAACATTTATATAATTATTATCAAATCTCATATAAAAATTTAAGCCTCCCAACTTTATATTTTAAAAAAATTAACTTAAATTAATGAAAAATTCATATAATATTAAAAAAATTCGTGCATCGCACGGGTTTTAAGCTTGTATAATAAAAATTCGTATACAACGAATAATATCCGTTAGATTTTTAGTTAAAAATTAGAACTGTTATATACTTATATAAAGGAGAAACGAGTGGAGGTAAAGTGGTGCCGGTCAAATAGCTCGGTTCTATTTTGTTAAATTTCTCAAAATTTTGAATTAATAATTCAAATGATTAAAAAAAATCTCAATTCCATTTTAAAACTTTACTAATAGAGGAAACTAAATATATAGTTTCATTACTTTTTACCTATAAAATTTTTACTAATGAAGTAAAGTAAATATCTAAATTGCATTTTAAATTTTTACTAATCGAGGAAACTAAATATACAATTTCAATATCCTTACCTTTAAAATTTCATTTTAAAACATTGAAAGTTTGGTCGGTCGGTTAGTTGGTTGGTCGGTCGATCGGTACCTATTGTTTTTACTTAATTACCCTTACTTAATTATAAATAAAATTTCTCCTAATAACTAATCAATTTATGTTTTCAAGTAAAACATATTAAAATAATCAATTTCCTTCTAAAATACGTTACATTTTCTATTTTTTTAGCTAAAATCTCTTTTTTCCAATTAAATGACGCCTTTACTTAATTACAAATAAACAATTTCCCAATAACTAATCAATTTTTTTTTCAAGTTATTAAAATAATCAATTTTTTTTTTAAAAATGTTACCTTTTCTATTTTTTTTTAGCTAAAATCTATAGTTTTCCAGTTATATGGCGCCGGTCGGTTGGTTGGTTGGTCGGTCGGTACCTATTGTTTTTACTTAATTACCCTTACTTAAATATAAATAAAATTTCTCCTAATAACTAATCAATTTCTGTTTTCAAGTAAAACATATTAAAATAATCAATTTCTCTAAATTGCATTTTAAATTTTTACTAATCGAGAAAACTTAATATACAACTCAATTGCATTTTAAATTTTATTAATAGTGGAAATTAAATATCACTAACAAAATATAATAAAAATTTGTATGCAACGAATAATATCCGTTAGATTTTTAGTTAAAAATTTGAACTATTATATAAATATATAAAGGAGATCCGAGGGGATTTAAACCTCTACTATTATCCTTCATTTTTTTATTAATAATATAATTAATGATAATTAGCCGATTGCCTTTTTCAATTAAAAGATGTTTACTTATAATTGATATGATATTACCTTTTATAAATACCTAAAATATCATATCTTCCAATCAATAATTTTTTTCTCTCTAATCAGCATTTGGAGCGATCCAATTGGATCAACCCAAATCTAAACCTCTACTACTATCCTTCATTTTTTTATTAATAATATAATTAATGATAATTAGCTGATTGTCTTTTTCAATTAAAAGATGTTTACTTATAATTGATGATATTACATTTTATAAATACCTAAAATATCATATCTTCCAATCAATAATTTTTTTCTATTAATTAAAACACGTTGACTTTTAATTTAAAACATAATATTGCAATAATTAATACATACCCAAAAATATGACTTCATATCTTCTAACCACTAACAAAATATAACAAAAATTCGTATACAACGGATAATATCCGTTAGATTTTTAGTTAAAAATTAGAACTGTTAGATTCAATGATTAAATATATTACATGATTAAATTTAATTACTAATTGCATACCCAAAAATATGACATCATATCTTCTAACCACTAACAAAATATAATAAAAATTCGTATACAACGAATAATATCCGTTAGAATTTTATTTAAAATTAGAACTGTTAGATCTAATGATTAAATATGTTACATGATTAAATTTATTTACTAAAATTTCTAGGTTCGAATTCTATCAACGATACTATTATCCTTCATTTTCTTAATCTTCTTTATTTCTTTGATGCCCCTTTTTACCATTACACAACATTTGGAGCGACCCAAATTAGATTGGATCGACCCAAATCTAAACATATATTATTTTTTGTCATTACACAACATTTGGAGTAACCCAATTGGATCGACCCAAATCTAAACCTCTACTATAGTATTATCCTTTATTTATTTTTTTATCTTTCTTTATTTCTTTGATTCTCCGTTTTGTCATTACTCAAATCTATCTCTGTCATTTTTCACCTTGAAGTCCATTCCGCTCAAATCTTCACACTGCTGGATTTTGATGCATGTTTGCACTTTTCAGATTTGAAAGCTGGGTTTTTCACTAAATTAACATCTCAACCCCCTGAAGTAGGGTTAAGGTATGTGTACTAGACCTCTGTACGGGTCATATATGTTTGGTTCAAGTTTTCAGTTTGGCCATAAGAGTTAAGTTTTTATTGATTTCAAAATATTAAAAATTAGACAGGATAATATTTTTTTGGTTTTGATTTTGGTTTAGAATTTAAGAATTAAAGTTTTAATGAATTACCCGATGTTATAATAATATACAGGACACCAGAAAGGTACCTTTAAAATATTTGCTTGGCCTTTCAATTTTTTATTTTACATGTCGTAATAACAAAGGTAGTTGGAAAGATTACCAGTTAATAACATTGACACAGTACGAACCATGTTATTTGTAAATAATCTTGGGACTCAGTTTGATACTTATAGACATTATTTTGTTTTCAAGCAAGTTTATGTTCTTTATGAATTTGTTCAACTTAATGTTCATGGGGTAGACATGCTACGTACCAGAAGGTCTTATGGAATAGCATACATTTTATCGGATGTCTCCGAAGGGACTATGGAATAGCATACTTAGAAGCTCAGACCCACGTCACAAGCCTCACCCTCTGGGTCAGGTAACATTGCTCTTATTTATGGTCTAAATATCTTCTTTACTCGCGTTCAATTTCACTTCATATATGATCTCATATTTAGCACTTTCACTTGAGCTCCATATTAAAATATAAAAGCACTAACTTTTCCTTTTTTCAGTTTAGTTGGCTTTTTGAAAGAGAATAAGTAATGGAAAATGTGATTGTTATAATTTGTAATCATACATTATTTGAAGATAAAAGTGAATATGTGAGCTTCTTGCGGAGACCTGTGTTTTTGGTAAACAGTATTATCCTTCATTTTTTTAATCTTCTTTATTTATTTAATGCCCCTTTTTGTCATTACACAGCATTTGGAGCAACCCAATTTAGATTGGAACAAAAAATTCTAATATGATATTGTACTTATTTTCAGTAACGTTGTAGTACTACGATTGTACCTCCAGCAAAATAAGTAGTTTAAAAATATATTCAAATTCAAATTATTATATTCATTTCAATAAGAACATACTTTTAATATAATAAAGTCAGCCATGGTGAAAGACCTTAATTTGAACATAAACAATAAATCTACTAGAATATTTATCTGATAGTTTGGCTTGCTTATTTAATTGTATAATTTACTTATTTTTAATAAAAGAATCTATATTAATAATATATATACACTGTTTTTTCATACATGAATTTACTAATACAGTTTAATGGTCACGCTCTGGTGAGAATGAGAACAGTGGGAACACACATATTCAGTACATTTCAAGCTATTTTAAAGGGCCCCGCTAGGGGTATCTTCACAAAAAAAGTCATAAAATTCTACCCTCTATCCATTCATAAAAAAATTAACAAAAAAAATTAAAATGAGAACAGTGAGAACACACATATTCGCTACATTTCAAACTATTTTAAAGGGCCCCGCTAGGGGCATCTTCACATAAAAGTCTTATAATTCTACCCTCTATCCATTCATAAAAAAATTTAACAAAAAATAAAAATAAAAATTGCTTGAAATGTGATCTCATTGTTCTCCAACATTTACACATTATATTAACTATGAGGTCTCATAGTTAATATAACATGTTCTTGATATTATATGAGGTTTAATGTTTTGGAGCCATTTAATGTTTTGGAGTCATTGGGGGTGAAGGAATTATCATTTCCGCATTTGAATAATGAAGACAATTTATTATTGTTTTCAATTAGAGAACAATATTTGTAAAAATATTTATTATTTTTATTGCAGATTTTGATGGATTAAATAAATTTTCAACATTGTTAAAATAGAATTTTATGCTACTTTTTTATATAAATTTTAGCATATCATTATTTTATTAAATACTTATATAATTGTATATAATATCTTGCTAAGAATTGATTATTTATATAATTGCATACAATATCTTTTTAAAAATCAATCAAATTTGTTAAATTTTTGGTATTGTCAATTTAAATTAAGTAAGATGTTTTAAGAAATCAATCAAATTTGTTAAATTTTTGGTATTATCATTTTAAATTAAATAAGAAGCCGTGTACGAAGTACGGGCAAAATGCTAGTTATAAGTAAAATATGAGCTCTAATTTACAGAGAAGGAGAGTGTGAATTTATAGAAAATACATATAATTAAAAAAATTATTGGAGGTATAGAAAATATGTTTGAATATATAAGGAATACATATAATAAAATGTTTTATTGGAAGTAGAATATGAGGACGGTGAAGACGTCTTATACGATTTTTTAAAACTATATATCTTTATTCCTAGAAATCCGTTATTTTAACTTTTAATTTGTTAAAAATAGAATGTATTATTTTAATATGGTAATATTGATAATATAGAGTTTTACTACAGGTCTCTAGAGGTTCGACAAATATAGCCAATATTATAGGATTTTAGAGGATTATCTAAAATTTTAGATAACAATAATATCCCGTTGGAGATGATTTTTTTTTTTTACACAAATATCTATAATTTTTATTTAAGGCATGTTTGACACACTTTTAGCAAAGGGGTTTCCATGGTTGGAGATGCTCCAAGGAAGAGATTGGCTAAATATTTACCTAAGGGTGAGACATGATTGGAGACAAAAAAATATACATATTATGTAAAATAGGTGTCATGTTAGTTTTTTAGCTAAGGACAAGTATGCATGGGAGGTGCTCTTATATTACAAAATTTAAAATAAATATGTCGTTGATGTAATTCGAATCTTAAAATTTTAGTAAATTAATTTGATCATATAACATAGCTAATCAATTAGATCTAACAGTTTTGATTTTTTTATTAAAAATCTAACGGCCATTATTCGTTGTATACAGATTGTATATATACAGATTTTTATTATATTTTGTTAGTGATTTGAAGATATGCTGTGATATTTTTGGGTATATATTAATTATTGCAAGAATATGTTTTAAATTAAAAGTTAACGTGTTTAATTAGAAAAGAAATATTATTGATTGAAAGATACGATATTTTAGGTGTTATAAAAGATAAAATCATCGATTACAACTTACAAGTAAACATCTTTTAATTAAAAAAGGAAATCAACTATAATTAATTATATTATTATATTATTTATTTTAATAATTAGGATGACCGTGCCGAAAACCGAATCGACAAACTTTCAATGCCCGTGCGATGCATGAGTATCCTTTATTATGTTATAAATTTTATTTATTATTACAATTATGTCTTTGTATAATTATTATGTTTAATAATTTTTTTAATTTTAATTAACGTGATTTAATATACGCATGTTTACATATTATACTAATGTTTCCTTATTATAAACGACATATGCGAATTTTTAATATATTTTATTAATAAATGGAAAATATGGTGTGATATTTTCGGGTATATATTATCGATTGTAAGATTAGTTTTAAATAAAAAAGGTAAGGTATTTTAATTAAAAATGAAATATTAATACTCCCTCCATCCCATTTTGTTTGACCCACTTCTTTTTGTACGCATTTCAATGTGCTTGGATGAGGTATTTATAAATGATATTTTTAAAAAAAATTTGTATTGAAAAATATAATTTACAAGTACCCGGTCCGAGCATATTGAAATGCGTGAAAAAGTCAGAGGATCAAACTTTATGAGACAGAGATAGTAATTGAAAGATAGGTTGTGATTGATGTTTTTAGGTGTTTATAAAAAGTAACATTTTCAACTAAAAGTAAATGTGTAAAAGACAACCAAACCGATACATTTTCAATGTTTCGGATTTAATATAACAATATAGATGTATTCATTTTTCGAATATTATTGTGTCAACACTATATTTTTTGAATTTCATTTAAACTCATATAATATTTATCAATAGATTGGATTAACATATTATTATCAACTATTTAGTTATATTATCGTTTGTCTATAAGTTGATAAAAAAAATTGATCCACTTATTTTTTTTGCTTTAATTGGTATTAGTTAAGTATAAAAAATCTTTTTTCCAGAAAATTTTTTCTAGGAAAATTTCTTTTCTTCAAAATTTGAATTTCGTAAATTTGAAATTTTATTAAATTAATATTATTTCCATTTCATTCCCATTTAAATCATGTCTAAACAAAAAAGGAAATAGAATGTCTAAACAAACACAACAAAATATCTAAACAAACACAGGAATATAATGAATATTTCAACTTTCAAGGATTCCTTGGTCCTTTCCATTCCATTCTCACATCCCAATAGATCCTAAACGCTATTTCCTACCCAAATTAATTCTCCTGTGTTATTAAGTTGTGCTAAAAGACGACTCAGAGAGATTAAGCGCTGAGCCCATTGGCCATGGGATGTTCAGAAGCATCCGTTCTCTTGTGATTAACTACAGGAAAGGCAGAAATTCTGGGGATTAATCTAGTATTATACAATGTCCAAGATTAAGAAGAAGAAGAAAGAAGCTGACGATTTCGATCTCTCACAGGAAATGGTAACTAGCAATTAAAAGTTAATATATACTGTATGTTTTAAAACAAAATCTGCTGATATTTTCTGCATAATATTAAGAGCTTTATCAATGTAATCATCAAGATTAATTAAAATTAAGAGCTCCATTTCATATTCCTCGTTATCTTGTCCTATACTTACTTTTTAGAAAGATGCTCACCCTGGCCTGATTGGTCCCTCTTTTAGGCTCTTGCTATTATATTATGAGTAAACTTCAAAGTGGTGGCCAGATTTTACACTCATTTTCAAAAAAGTGGCCAGACTTTCAATTTTGCAAAATGGTGGCCGGACTTGCCTTTTTCCTTTCAAAAAAGTGGCTAAAGGCGATTTTCAGCTTTTTGGCAGGGGTAAAATGGGAAAAAAATGCTAGAGATCCCAAAAATTGTCCACAAAAATTCCCAAATTAATATGTGTCACCATATGATTGGTTATATTCGTAATAATAATAATGCCCCCCATGTATGCACATCAATTCACCAAAAAATCCACAAATATGAGTTGTCAAGATTTAATTAGTCAATTTATGTGCATGCATGAGGGACATTATTATTATTATTATTATTATTATTATTATTATTATTATTACGAATATAACCAATCTTATGGTGACACATATTAATTTGGAGATTTTTTTGTTAATTTTTGGGGGTTTTAACATTTTTTTATAGTAAAATAACATATTTTCCCATTTTACCCCTGCCAAATAAGCTGAAAATCATCTCCAGCCACTTTTTTAAAAGGTAAAAGGCAAGTCTGACCACCATTTTGCAAAACTGAAAGTCTGACAACTTTTTTGAAAATGAGTGTAAAATCTGGCCAGCTTTTTGCAATTAACTCTTATATTATTGAAATGAAGAATAAGATACTTTATTGAATCATAATGATCTCCACTTGACATTATACAATTGTTTGTAATTCTTTTCATTTTGTATCATCTCAGTTCGTGGATCTTTTTGTGTGAAAGCTAACCTTGTGTTTACACTGCTTGGCACTGCAATCTAGCTATTATTTGCCAACTCTTCTGGTTATCAAATATTAGTTATGTTTCGGAGAATCTTACTTTGTATAACCCAGTTGTGGGATGTGTTGTGTGAATCGATGTCTTCTTCAACTCCTTCTCAAACTCCCTCCTCTTTTCCTTCAGATTCAGTGCCTTCTACAACTATTTCTCAAGCTCCATCCTCTACTGTTTCAAATGCACGAGCTCCAACAAGTTCTCAAACTCCATCCTCTTCTGCTTCCTTTTCAACTTGTTGGGATGTTTTCTTGAGCTTCCGCGGTGAAGACACTCGACTTAACTTTACTGGTCATTTGTACCAAAGACTACATGACCATGGAATTAATACTTTTAAGGATGATCCTGAATTACACAGTGGCGAAGTGATCTCAGATGCATTGCTATATGCTATTAGGAATTCCAAGGCTTACATTGTCATCTTCTCCGAAAATTATGCTACTTCACCTTGGTGCCTTGACGAGCTGGCAGAGATCCTCAATTGTCACAGAACAATGCAGAGATGGGTTATTCCAGTGTTTTTCAACATTGATCCATCAGTTGTGCGTCACCAAACTGGGAGTTTTCAAAAAGCTTTCAAGAAACATCAAAAACGTTTTGGAGGTGAAAGAGAGAAACTTGAAAATTGGAAGCTTACACTTAAAGAAGTTGCCGGCTTTTCAGGACACCATGTATCCAAAGACAGGTCATTCAAATATATTTATATTGATTCATAAGATAGAGAATTTATTACATTAACCTACATGCTAACAGTATATTGTGGTCCTATGTAAATACCTATCATGCCCTGTTTTATAATAAGAAGAATTACATTTCAGGTCTGAAGCTGTTGTTATCAATGAAATTGTTGATGAGCTTCTACTCAAAATAAATCCCAAGACTTTAGATGTCGCCAAATTTCCAGTTGGGTTGGATTCTCGTGTTGAAGCCATAACAACATTGTTGAGCAGTGACACAAAAGGTGTCATTAAGTTTGGTATATATGGTATGGGTGGTGTGGGCAAAACAACTCTTGCCAAAGCTCTTTTTAATCAACTCGTAGGTGGAGGAAGCATTAAGGGCAGCTGCTTCCTCGCTAATGTTAGGGAGAATTCGGGGACAACTAAAGGCCTTGTATCATTACAAATGCAACTTATCAATGATGTTCTTAAATGTTCAACAAAAGCTGAGGTTCAAAATGTTGACCAAGGAATTAAGTTGATAGAAGCTAGAATCTGTTCATCAAAAGTCGTGGTTGTTATTGATGATTTAGACGACCTGAAACATTTTCAATCACTGGTAGGACCATTTACTTCTGGGAGTGTAGTTATAATAACTACAAGGGACGAGGAGATATTGGATAAAACTGAAGTGGAAAACAGATATCGATACATGGTAAATACGTTGGATGATGCTGACTCACTAGCACTATTATGCGACATGCATTTGGAAATGCTGAACCGAGCGACACTTTGATGAAATTGTCTAAACACATATTACGTCTTGCTGCTGGTCTTCCTTTGGCTCTCGAGATTCTTGGCTCACATTTGTTTAACAAATCAGAAGCTGGATGGAAATATTACATTGACAAACTGCAGCAAATTCCTAATAGTAATATTCAGCAAAGACTTGAAATTAGCTTGGATGCATTAAAATCAGATGATCCAGTTCTGAAGAAAGTGTTCCTCGACATTGCTTGTTTTTTCATTGGATGGCGAAAACAAGAAGTGGTTCACATAATGGATAGTTATTATTCCTACGCTGATCATTTTATTGATATGCTAAAGAAAAGATGTTTGCTAACTATCAGTAATGGTTGGCTGGGGATGCATGATCTGCTTCAGGATGTGGGAAAGGAAATTGTGCGTAACAGCTCTCCCGATGAGCCTGGAAAAAGAAGCAGATTGTGGGCATCAAATGATATATGTGACGTGTTGAAGAATCAAAACGTAATTAAATATATATATATAGATATTCAACAATGTTTTCAGATTCATCTGATTGCTTACCACTTTGATAAAAAGTTTTCCTTGAAATGTAGGTATATAAGATTGCTTTTATGATAAACTTATATGCTGAGGAAAACCCTAGCTATACCACTTTCAAATTTTTTATAAACATTGGTCATCAACTTTCTTCTTAATATATATATATGTATATATATACCTATATATATGTCAGGGAACGAAAGAAATTGAATGTATCATCTATAGATATGGAGAATGTGCACTGGATGGAGTAACACTCAACGCGGACACATTCAAATGGATGAGAAAACTAAGATTTCTTAAACTCGAAAAGGTAAATCTCACCGGAAGCTTAGAACAGAAATTTGAAGATCTGAGATGGCTCTATTGGAAGCATTGTCCTTTACAGTGTTTACCTTCTGAATTTTACCCGCAAAAACTTGCAATCCTCGAGTTGACTTATAGCAACATGAGAACAATGTGGGAGCTAAACATGGTAGGTAGTCCAAGCATGTTTCTTGCATATATTACAATTACAATCTATATAAAATTGCCTGATTTAATTTCTCCCCGATTGCACTCATGTTTACGGGTTCCACATGTTTTTGGAAACTTAAAAACTGTAAATATGTCACATTCTGATTTAATTACAACTCCGGATTTCACGAAATTACCATGTCTTGAAACTTTAAATCTTGGGTTCTGTGAAATCTTGGAGGAGGTCCACATGTCAATTGGAAGTTTGGCGAGGCTTGTTTCCTTAAATTTGGAGGGTTGTAAGAAGTTAAAAAGTCTTCCGGACACCATCTGCGACTTGAGAGCATTGAAAGGTCTGGCTATTAGTTACTGCAGTAGTTTGGAAGCTTTGCCGCTACAACTGGGCAACATTAAATCCCTAACAAAACTCAATGCTGGTGTACTAAGTGTTTCAAAGTTACCTGAATCGATCGGAGATCTTAATAAGCTTGTTGAGTTGGATCTAAGCAAAAGCAAGAACCTTGAAAGTCTTCCAAACACCATTTGCAACTTAAGAGCATTGGAAGTACTAAGTATTAATCATTGCAGTAATGTGAAAGCATTGCCTGTTAAATTGGGGAACATTGAATCTCTAAAAAAGCTTAGTGCAAGGTCTCTAAGTGTTTCGAAACTGCCAGATTCGATTGGATGTCTTGATAAGCTTGTTGAGTTGGATTTATGGGGTAACAAGAAGCTTGAAACTCTTCCGGACACCATTGGCAACCTAAGATCCCTGGAAACTCTTAGTATTGAAAATTGTAGAGAACTACAAGCATTACCAGATGAGCTGTGGAAGATTACAAGGTTGAGGGAGCTAAATGCAAGTGGTGCTTATTTGTTAAAAAGGCTTCCAGATATTGGATCGGGCCAGAGTGCATTATCATTGCAAGAATTGAAATTATGGAGTAGTGGTATAATTGCCCTGCCATCTGGTTTTAGTCGGCTGTCAAACCTACAATCTCTTCATCTTGAGGATTGTAAACATCTGGTTTACATTCCAAAACTTCCTCCAAATCTGAAACGGATCTGTGTCATGTGGTGTGAGTCTCTTGAAAGATTACCAAATCTATCCAATTTGAAACACTTGGAGGAACTGGACCTTAAATGTTGTAGGCGTTTGACGGAGATTCTAGGCTCAGAAGATCTCACTTCTCTAAGAAAAATTAATTTGGCTGGTTGCAACTTCTCTTTACCTGTATTGATCGGAGATCTTAATAAGCTTGTTAAGTTGGATCTAAGCGAAAACAAGAACCTTGAAACTCTTCCGGACACCATGTGCAACCTAAGATCCCTGGAAACTCTTAGCATTGAAAATTGTAGAAAACTACAAGCATTACCAGATGAGTTGTGGAAGATTACAAGGTTGAGGGAGCTAAATGCAAGTGGTGCTTATATGTTAAAAAGGCTTGCAGATGCGTGTTTCCTCAAATTTGTGTGGTTGTGTGAACTTTAGAAGCCTTGCAGATGGAACTTGCAACTTGAGAGAGCTGAAAAATTCTAAAGTTGGTGATTGCGGCAGTGTGGAAGTGCTGTCCATAAAATTGGGCAGTATTAAATCCTTAGAAGTGCTCAATGGGGAGAAACTATCTGTTTCTGTGCATTCGATTGGACGTCTTTGTAAGCTTGTTGAGATTAATTTAAGTTATGAGAGTACCCTGAAAACTCTTGCGGACACCGTTTGCAACTTGTTTAACTCTCTTGTTGTCAGTGTTTGTTGTCCATTTCAAATCTTTCTCCTACTCTGAGAGTTCTTAAGGCAAAGATTGTACATTTCTGAAAATTTCTGAAACACTCGGAGAATTTGGACGTGGCAAATTTTATTGGTTTGACAGATATCCAAGGCCTGAATATTATAACATTTTTTTGGGAGACTTCAACGACTCGTCTCTTCTGTTTTATGCTTCACAGCACGTCTTTTCAGGTTTAGCTAATCTTAAAGTAGAATCATTTTAATTTTCCAATTCATGTTTGTTGTTTTTCTTAATTTTTACAGTTAGATAGTAACACTTAATAGTATCTTGATAATGACAATAGAATTGAGCTGACAGCACTTGCAGAATTTCCGGATATGACAGAGAAGATGAATCAGGAATTGACTGAACCGGAAAATGATTTATTTAATCATACAAGTCATTTGTCATTTGTTTTTCACCTGCAGAAATAGGTAACCAATAAAGAAAATATACACATGGTTTCACTATGTTCGGTCACCATATTTTCTGATTCAGATATGTTCTAACTTGCCAGGGGTATATCATTTTAGGCAATTATAATTATCAATGTGTCGGCAGTTATAATTTAATCGTCGAGAATGATACTTGAAGTTTCCAATAGAAGCCACGTATGTGTGGAACACTGAAACATTGATATTTTTGCAAAGAACATTTGTGTGTCATATATTTATGCTTTGAACTAAAACAATATATTAATATATTCAGTTGGATGATTGGCTTAGAATAAAGAGGGCTAATATTTTTATACAATAATTCACCATTTTGAACAGATATATTAATATATTAATATATTCAGTTGGATGACCCGCCAATGCACACATCAATGGCTTCCCCTGTTTCCCTGTTTTTGTGACATTGTCTTCTTCATCTGTACTACGGTCTTATAATCATTATAACATGTTCTTATAATTATTCAGTTCCATCGATTACTCTTTCTATTTGTATATCAGAAAGTAGGAGGAATCTCCTTATATTACTTGCCTATATAATTATTTGATGTTTATTATACCTAATATTCATCACATAATAAAATAATATGAAACATCAATTCTCATCCAACAAATTAGTAAATTTTAGACCTCAAAATTAGCTAGAAAAATATAATTTATTCACTAATCTTGACTATCCCCAATTTAAGAAATAATTTGTACGTATTGGATATTTCCAACATGTTTTAATTTTAGTCTTGATTTATTTGGTTAAGTTTTTTATGCTCGTAATAAATAATGTCTTGAATTTATGAATTCTTTTTCTCCGAATTATAGTAGCAACTCTGATGCGAATTGACCATTAAGATCACGTTTTTTTGTTTAAATTGATCAGCAATGCATCTTGCGCTACCTTATGTGCCGACGTATCTCAGGCAAACTGAATCTGTTGAACACCTATGGTTCAGATTGTATATTATGCCTTTGCTGGTTCTGAATTTTTCTTCTCCGGTGGTGCAGAACTGGTAATGTAGTTTAGTTTTCTTCTTTCTGTACTTGCAATACATATTTGCTGTCATTTGATTATTATTATTATATATATTTTCTTTATAGTTACTGCTTGTCAGTCAGCAGTTCCTTTAAGCTGTTCAACAGCATGTCTGTGTAAAATTTAGGTATGAATTGATTATGAACCATAAAGTATGGCCCTAACTTATCATTGCAATGTGTAATCTTGTGATCATCTTTAGTACTTGTATAGAAATATTTAACCTCGAAGTGCACAGCTCTGTGATTGTAGATATTAAAGCTCTGAATCTATGGTACAACACTAGTCATTGTTTCTATCATTCTAATAGAAAAAACAAATATTTTTAACACGCAGCAAATGCAGCAAGTTACTGATACTTGTGACCAATTCATACTGAAGTTGGGTGAGGATGAAACAGCTTATCTCATCTCAAACTCGCATTTTTAGATCTCGACTGGAATTCTATGACTAAGTAATTCTTCATTGCATCCACTGTGCAATCTCTCTACCTCCCTTCAACATTCAATTAGTTCTTAGCACAGGCGATGAAGCAGGATATTGAGGTGATGTTCTGAAGCCTTGTGTTGCATATATAAAAAACCCAATCTTCACTTCATAAAGATCTTGATTTTCAACTGATTCTGTAGTTCATTGTGCCGAAGCATATTAATCTTTGCAAGTTTCTACCACCCTGTATATAAAATCTTTGTCCAATCATCCATTTGTGGTTTCAATAGCTGTACATGCTTTCATTTTCCTCTACGTGCTGCTACTTCTGAATGAGTGTTGGGATGTTGTATCACTTAAGACATGGTTTGACTGTTGGATCCTGTTTCTCATAGTTCCTTATCTGTAAATTTCATGGTGCAGAATTTGTATATTGCAAATGTAGAAAAATTGGTGTTTGCAGGATGCCAGGATTGTAGAAAAAGTGGTGTTTGGAGGACACCAGGACTGCCTCCTACCGGTTGTGTGCCTTACCAATTGTGGTAGGATCATGGTAGGATCGTAGTAGGAAGCGTAAAGTGTGTCCTAATGGTGTTTGACCTGATAATGGAGTTCAACTTTGCTTTAAGATAAATGGTTCGAACTCAATCACGAGCTGCTGTATGTTGCTGCTACTGTATTTTTTCTATGATATTTTTGAAGGTTCCAAGGAAATTATAAAGAATAATGATCTCTTTGGTGAAAATATCTTCCAATTCCTTAATATAATTCCATTGTATTGTCAAGTAGCACCAAATCACTATACAAAGTACTTCGAGGTTTTAATGCCACGACTGAGGCTTCTTGTGCTTTAGGCAGAGAGGAAGGCAGGGGTAGGGGGTCCTGGCCCCCCTAGATTGTGGATAAAAACTAAGTAGTATCCATGTTTACGTTTTGTTTCTGCAGATCATGTGGTTAATGTCAGTGTTTGATTCCCTCTAGCAGTGCATTTCATTTATTTTTTCCTTTTTTTTATCAACTTTCTCTTATAGTTCTCTAGTTTTTCAGTTTTCTTCTTTCATTTTTTTAACATGTGTAAATCCCGGCCCCCCTAAAAAATGGTTCTGCCTCCGTCGCTGGCTTTAGGTAGGCGAAAAGGTGTAGCCTGTAGGTGCATGATGCCTGAAATGGTTTGTGCCTTGCATTAATGCTTTTAACCATATCTGGTGGGACCAATTCCATCCAGTGGATGCTGGCATGTGCTTGCAGAAAATTTTAGCTCAAAGAACCAAATGACTGAATGAGGAAATTTGTATAGATTTGGGTCCGTAAATGTTGCTTCATGTTGACACATTGTTGATAACAGATTACCAGAGGCATGATAAGCCATCTACAGAAAGATGTACTTTGTACACATTGTTGGTATATAACATTTACCGTATAGGAGTATTTCATTTTCATTTTTGAGACTATTGAAAAAACTAAATGGACTAGTATCTCAGTTTCTTTGAATCAAAGTGTAAATATTACATGTCTTTCTTATTATGCTTATATTACTTATTGTTGCTTTGAAAGTGCCTGCGATGGACTTACAGTCTATTATGAACATCTTAGCATAATTAATTTGAAAGCCTTTTGCAGTAGGAACAAAAACAACCAAGAAAGAGAAGGATAAAATATTGGTTCTCAGAATTCTGGTTGTGGTTTTATATTGAGATCCTCGAACCAGAGGATAGACAAATGAAAGCATATTGCGCTTTACCTTAGCAACAGAATTATAATTCAGTACTGAAACCATCTATTCTGCCCTGGCATTCTACACTTGAAGTGCAAAAAAAGGTGTGGGTTGATACTATCTAGCACTGGAATGTGTAGTTCAGAATCATGAACATCAGTCTTCAGCAGAGAACTTGGAAATGCTTGAGTTATTTCCCTGTAATATGGAATCCCAGTTAAAGTTTACGAGCACATATATTTTGCATGTAGAGAGTCATGTGCCAATCTGGTTGAATGTGCATGCAGTGAGTGGTAGGGTTTCGTCATAAACAGGTTGCAGAATAAAATTCTAACAAACATCATATTTGACGTAACTTTTAACTATACAACAATCACATTTAGTTTATTATTGTAATTTAGAAAATAGAACTAGAACTTGTTTCTCACCTGAAAAGTGGAAGCACTACAAGAAAAGGGTTAATAGACATCAGTTTATGGCCGATGTCTATGTTATTTTGCATGTGATGTCTAGGTCGGAGATGTCTATTCTAGACATCGATCAGAAACTGATGTCTATGCTAACATAGACATCGGTATTTCCTTCAATACACATCAGTTGTTCTACAAAATAGGTTACATATAATTAATTTTATAAACAACTTGCATGCCATATATTCTAGAAAACATATAATAAACTAAGTTATTTTTCACTTACACATCACTTCCTTTCTTTGGAAAAGATGTCTATTTGGATATTAGACATCATAATTTTAGCAAATAAAGTGATGTCTAAACTTTTCACATTCTTAACGAGAGAGATACCTTGAAACAAAAACTTTTCACTCTTCCAAGTTGATCTATACCAAGAATAGTTCACCACCTTGTCTAAAATTGCTTCTACATCATCATTTGGCAGTGTCAATTCGTTTCTCATAAATGCTCCTGATAAAATACGAGTGTTTGTGTGCTTGGTGTGTGCTGTTGGTCGCCACTTCAAATGGCTTCTAGGCTTGGAAGCCACTTCAAGTGGCTTCTAGTGTGCTGGTGTCCTTGTTGGTGGTGTGTGATGTTATTGGTGTGCTACTCAAGTGGACAACCTGGCTTGTTACACCTGTGTGCTCATCATTGTTCTTATTATTGTTTTATTGTTCTCATTCTTGTTCTGCTTTGCAGTGTGATGGTCTAGATGTTCTACAGGCTGTCCATGTGTGTCAATCATTCTGTTTGTGTGTCATTCTGTTCGTGTGTCCATGTGTGGTTGTCTTCATCATTCTGGTTTGATCCTAGTGTGTACTACATATATGTTGATCTTGTATTGTTGGTTTACATATATTGAAAATGCAATTCTTTGTGTGCAAGTTATTCTCTTCAGTTTCATTCTCTGAAGTCCATCACTAAGCATCTAGCTTATGTTTGTCTTTATGGTATCAGAGCTGCTGATGCTTTAATAAAGAGATCCAAATCTGTGAAGATTCAATCTTTTTCTTTTTTTCTCTCTGCCTAATCTTGTGCCTGGAGTAAAACCTTCCATCAATCTTGTACTGTAGTCATGGCAAATGTTGGAAATAAATTTACATTTGCAGATATGCAAATTAAACCCTCTTTTTATTCACCCTTCTGACGGACCTCTCTCAGTTAGTGTACCAAAACTTCAAGGTGCAGCTGATTATAGATCTTGGAAAAGATCTTTTGAAATTCAACTATCAGCAAAGAGAAAATTGGGGTTAGTCCATGGAAGTATTGCTCGAAGCACGACAGATGACACTGAGGCCTTACAATGGGATACTTGCAATACACTGGTAATTTCCTGGCTTCATAATAGTGTATGTGATACTATTAAGAGTTCTGTGTTATACATCAACTCTGCGTCTGAAATATGGAAGCATCTAGAGAAAAGATATTTGCTTATTAATGGTTCTAGAAAGTATAAACTCACTAGAGACCTATTTGCTGTTAAACAAAATGGCACGAGTATCACAGAGTACTACACAGCTTTAAGAAGTATCTGGGAAGAACTTGATTCGATGAATGTGTTGCCTGCTGTTGTGACTATCACTACTGAAGTCACTACATTGTTTAAAGCTATAAAAACTATGAAAGAAGAGGCAAAATTGTTTCAATTTATTAATGGTCTAGATGAATGCTTTGGACCTCAAAGAAGCCAGCTTCTCATGACTTCACCTCTACCAACAGTTGAGACTGCATGTTCTGCAATTCAGCAGGAGGAATCACAGAGAGATGCCCTTAACTCGATCAAAATTCCTGATGATGAAGCTTCTGCTATGTTTGCAAAAAGAAATGCAGACAAACTTAATACTTGTACAGCGTGCGGGGGAAAGGGCCATATTGCTGAGAAATGCTGGGCCATTTTGGGTTATCCAAAATGGCATTACAAGTATAAAGGTCCTTCCACAGGAAGCAACTCAAGTTCTGCGAGGTGGAACAATGGCAGATCACCTGGGAAGCCAAAATTGGCTAATGCAGTACAAGGAAGTGAGACTTCTACTGTCATGTTCAGTCAACAACAATTGGAGCAGATTTTAAAAATGTTGCCTACATCAAATCTTAAAGACTCTGAGAACATCGAAGATAGCCCATTTTCAGGCATGATCAACATCAGAAAACCCCCACAAAAACGAATGGATTGTGGACTCCGGAGCAACGGATCACATAACAGCCACTTTGATCAACTTGTCAAATATTAGGTCTGCACCACCGAACTTCTCTATAAACCTTCCCACTGGAGCAACATCAAAAATTTCTCACATTGGTGATGTAGTTCTGAAAAATGGTCTAAAGTTGCTTAATGTCCTCTACGTTCCCCAGTTTACTCACAACTTGTTGCCAATCAGCAAGCTAGCAAAAGATAACACCTGTGAGGTTGTCTTTCACCTTGGAAAATGCTTAATGCTGGATACAATGACAAATCAGTTGAAGGGAGTTAGTATGGTCAAGCAGGGCTTGTATTACTTGGCTGATGAAGCTCATCCTAACCCACATTGCTACACAGTAGGCAGTCATCACAAGCAACTATCTGGAACGGAGCAATACAAGTTGTGGCACCAGAGATTGGGCCATGCAGCTGATTCAAAGATGCAGCACATTTCACAAATTAAGAGCTCATCAAATACCAAGAAGGTGTCTGTGTTACCTGTCCCATGTCGAAGTTCACAAAGCTTCCTTTCAAGAAAAGTGAATCACATGCTGGAAAACTGTTCGAACTCCTCCACATTGACACTTGGGGACCTTACAGAGTTAGCACGAGAGATAACACCATCACAACACCTGATGAGCCTCCAATAAGAAAGTCGTCAAGAACTATCACCAAACCCTCTTGGATGACTGATTATGTAATGCATCAAGGTACTCATACAGCCAACATTGTTAGTATATCTGCTGTGGCTAGGCAATATGTTCACCCAAAATTTCATTGTTTTTTGTCCGCCTTGACTAAATCAGAAGATCCCATACATTTTAAACATGCTATCATTTATCAACATTGGGTCATTGCTATGAATGAAGAGCTTGATGCATTGGAAAGAAATGAAACTTGGGACATTACAACTCTGCCTCCAGGAAAAAGAGCCATTGGTTGCAAATGGTTATACAAAACCAAGTACAACTCAGATGGATCCATTGATCGATTTAAGGCACGACTTGTTATTAGGGGTGAGCAAAATTTTCCAAACCCGTCCAAACCGCCCAATCTAAACCGCCCAAACCAGAATTTACGGTTTTGTAACGGTTCGGGTTGGTAACGGTTTCGATTTTTTAAAAACCGAAAAATAATGGGTGGGTTCGGTTTGCCTTGTTAACCCAACCAATATAACCCGTTCCACCCGAATATATAATAACATATATTAATTAATTTTTATTATTATTTAAGAAATATAATTCAAATTAATAATTAACATATAATTATATAAAAAGAAAAAAATGTGCTTACAAGTTACAATATCACATATGTAAACTTATTACTTATTGATTGTTTGTTGAAAACTTATTACTTATTGGTTGGTATAAACTTGGAAAACTCTTGCGATATGCTGGAGTTTCTTTTATAGTAACTTGGACAGAAGTTTAAGAATCTACCATAAATTAAAACTATGATGCTTGTACAGTTCAAGAATCTATCATAAGCATGTATGTGTTGAAAGAATCTATCATAATCATGCATCATGATTCTGAGTTCTAATGTTTGTTTTATAATTTTTTTGTTAATGTTTCAGTTCTAATGCATCATGATTCTGAGTTTTAATGTTTGTTTTATAATTTTTTCTGAATGGTGATGTATGATTATATTTTATGAGATTTTGTACGTTATTTTGCTAGTCCGTAAGACTTTGTAACTTAATTACCAGATTTTGATGATATTTTGTGATGTCAGTTCATTGATGCATTGGACAATTGTGTTGATTAATTTTTTGCAAGTTTAATTTTTTTTAAGTGGTTTAAAACCCAACCCGCCCAAACCAAACCGTTATAATTTGGACGGGTTTTTTTATTACTAACGGTAACGGTTATGGTAACGGGTTGTTAAATTCCAAAACCGTAAAATATGGGTTGGATGGTTTAGTCCCTTCAACCCGACCAACCCGACCATTGCTCACCCCTACTTGTTATACTTGGATGCAAACAAATTCAAGGTGTGGACTATGCAGAAACGTTTGCACTAGTAGCTAAGATGTCCACATTGCGTACCTTACTGGCAGTTGCTGCAATTGAGAACTGGATCACTTCTCAAATGGATGTAAAAAACGCGTTTTTACATGGTGAGTTGGAAGAAATTGTTTACATGACTCTGCCTCAAGGTTATCATGGCATTGGAAGTAGAATTTCTACAGGAGAGGAGACAAATCATCTTAGTTCAAGGAATTTGATTTGCAAATTGAAGAAAACCTTGTACGGGCTTAAACAGGCACCACGAAAGTGGTTCCAGAAGCTGTCAATTACTCTCCTTGATATGAGCTTCAAACAGTCACGAGCTGATTACAGCTTGTTCTTTGACACTACTAAGAATTCTATTACCTTGGTCTTGGTATACGTTGATGATTTGCTCATTGCTGGAAATTCTCAGAGTGCAATTGATAACTTGAAAAAAATGCTATCACAGTCTTTTCATATGAAGGATCTAGGTGACCTTACTTATTTTCTTGGTCTTAAAATAAGTCGTTCACAAGATGGTTTCTTCATTTCGCAAAAAAAATATCTACTGGATATTTTAAAAGAATTCGGAATGTCTAATGCCACACCTCCTATGGACTCACATCTCAAGTTAACTGCAGACAAAGGTGTTCCCCTTGAAAATCCTCAATGTTACCAGCGTTTGTTGGGTAAACTGATCTATCTTAGCATAACGAGACCCGACATCTCTTTCACAATTCATATCTTGACTCAATTTATGCAGGCTCCTACTTCAGCTCATATGCAAGCTGCTAAACACCTGCTTCGATACTTAGTGGGTAATTCTGGACAAGGGATTCTTCTTGCTTCAACGTCTGCAGCTCAACTTACGGTCTTTTGTGATAGTGATTGGGCAAGTTGCCCCTCTACAAGAAAATCAACATCTGGATTTTGCATTCTTTTGGGTCAGTCACCTATATCCTTGAAAACAAAGAAACAAACGGTGGTGGCAAGATCATCTGCATAGGCCGAATATAGGTCGATGGCATTAACCTCATGTGAAGTGCATGGTTGAAGGCTTTACTGAAGGATTTGGGGTTAAACAACTTGTCTCCTGCAATCCTAAAATGTGACAACATTGCAGCTTTATCTATGGCAGCCAATCCCGTACTTCATGAACGAACTAAACACGTTGAAATCGACTGTCATTATGTTGGAGACAAAGTTGCTGCTGGAGAAATAACTACAGAATATGTCCCTTCTCATGCTCAAGTCGCAGACATTCTTACCAAACCGTTATCTGTCAAGCAACATCACTATTTGCTCAAAAAATTTGGTGCTACTTCTGCCCCTAATTGTGTCAAGCTTGAAGACTCGGTTGGAACCTCCTCTCAGCTTGAGGGGGAGTGATAAAATACGAGTTTTTGTGTGCTATGTCCTGGTGTGCTTGGTGTGTGCTGTTGGTCGCCACTTCAAATGGCTTCTAGGCTTGGAAGCCACTTCAAGTGGCTTCTAGTGTGCTGGTGTCCTTGTTGGTGGTGTGTGCTGTTGTTGGTGTGCTACTCAAGTGGACAACCTGGCTTGTTACACCTGTGTGCTCATCATTGTTCTTATTATTGTTTTATTGTTCTCATTATTGTTCTGCTTTGGAGTGTGATGGTCTAGATGTTCTACAGGTTGTCCATGTGTGTCAATCATTCTGTTTGTGTGTCATTCTGTTCGTGTGTCCATGTGTGGTTGTCTTCATCATTCTGGTTTGATCCCAGTGTGTACTATATATATGTTGATCTTGTATTGTTGGTTTACATATATTGAAAATGCAATTCTTTGTGTGCAAGTTATTCTCTTCAGTTTCATTCTCTGAAGTTCATCAGTAAGCATCTAGCTTATGTTTGTCTTTAGCTCCAATACCATCTCCTTCAACTTAAACAAGGGCATTTAGAAATTACATTTGCATCAAAAGAGATTGTTTGGAAGAGTATTCAGTATTCACCTCTTCTCGTTCTATATAGTCAGTGTGTGCCTCGGATCATTCTTGCAAGAGATCATACGTCTCTGAAAAGACTACCAAATCTATCCAATTTGAAACAGTTGGTGTGGTTAAGAATTATTGGTACTGGGCCACTGGCTTGACAGAGATTCAAGGTTTGGAGGAACTTACTTCTTTAAGAGAAATTAGTTTGAGAGGTTGCCGCCCTCCTCTTCTGGCATACATTTTCACAAAAAGTTTGTTTCAGGTTTGGTTAATCTCAAGCTCTTATGATTATAAATCGTTTGTAAGTTCACATAAAAAAATTACTAGCATTCTCTCAACTTTATCAAAAATTTCATGTCATGTTTTGGCACCTGTTTTTTTATTTTATTTTTTTATTTTTTTTACAAATACTTTGATGTCTTTCTAATATTTTAGAATTAGATGTTTCAAGTCACAATTCACTTTAATTTTAAGTTATTTTAGTTTTCAATTTAGTGCAATTAACGAACATCTGAAAATTACAAGTAAACTATTTTATTTTTTGGGTTATACTTTGCAACAGGCATTTTCTGGATTCGGGCATGAAGTTCAAATTAACGATCCATCAGAGTTTCCTGATTGGATTAGTCAATCAAGTGAATATGTGTCAAAAATGTCTCTAAATTTGCTGCCAAATCTGTCACACAATTTCTTGGGGTTGATTCTTTGTTTTAAACACTCTGCTGGCGTCAAGCTACCAGGCTACACTTATTCTGTTAAAAACACCACAAGTAATTTTATGTGGAAGAGCACTGCAGAATTTGATCAATCGATAAAATTTTAAATATAGACGTGATGTAAAATTTCAAAAGATTTTTCTTTATTAAAATATATTTTTAAGGAATCTTATCCTATCATAGAATTTCAAAAAATTCACCTGTTAATTTATTTAAGATTTTATTAAATGTTTATTAATTTATTAAATATTCCATTAAGTGCTTTTATTGATTGACTTGAGATTCCGTTAAATGTTTTTATTAATTTATTAAAAATTTTATTAAGAATATTTATTAATTTCTTAAAGATTCTGTTAAGTGCTTTTATAATATATTAAGTGCTTTTATAATATATTAAGTTCCTTAATGTTGTTAATAAAAATATTTTTATTAGTGATGTAAAGATTCTCTAATGTGTTCCATAATATAGTCGTAAAGTATGGGCCATCAAATTGGTATATGAGTTGTTAAAATAAATTAATTTACTGAACATAATTATTGTTACAATCAATTTTGAAATTTAAATTAAAGAAATATTCTAAGCGTAGAGTGAATAGTACATGCACACGGATAGTCCATATAGACCATTTTCCATAGAGCTCCTGTAAGCGTATCGAACATTTCGATAAGTTCGTTCATGTTCGTTCATATTCAAGTTTGTTAACCTCGGTTCGACAGCTTAATGAACATAGATATGGATAGGGTTGTAAATGAGTCGATACGCTCACGAACAGTTCGGTGTCCGGTTCGAGAAAAGTTCAATTCGAGTTCGGTTCGATTTGAAAACGAGTCGAACATGAAAACGGTTCGTGAACAAGCTCGTTAATAAGGTTCATGAATGAGTTCATGTACAAACTCAATATATATACTCGTGAACATATATTAACGAAATAATATGTCAGTAAAATCGGATTAGATTGAAATAATATATACATTAAGGTAGGTGTGTGAATGTGTATAATTATCAAAAAAAAATAAATATATGCAACCAATTCATATGTGAATGTATACGTGAATGTTTACGAAATAATGTGTTAGTTTATTTTGTCTATTTATTATTTTCTTTTGTTCAATTTATACATTATTTTATTCTAATTATTTTATTATAAATAATTATATTATAACATACTCCCTCTGTCTCATCCATTTCTTTACACTTTCCTTTTTGGGTCGTCCCATCCATTTCTTTACATTTCTAAACTTTCCTAAAATAGTAAAGTTTTATAATATAAAAATCAACTACACCCATTACTTTCCTCCACTAACTCATTTTATACATTATATAGTGATGGCTCCCACCACTTTACTCATTTTTCCTCCTTCTCTCTTCTTTTTTATATTTTTCCTTGGTCTCCGTGCCCAACCCAAATGTAAACATTTGGGTGGGACGGAGGGAGTATGATACATTGTAAATGACAACGTTAGTTGGTTGTGTATTAACTAATTTTGATCTAAATTTGATTCCGAGAAATATGTTTTTGGTTTTCGAGGTTTTATCCCTTATTTTTTTTTATTTCAATGCTATAAAAAATTTAGAAATTGTTTAAATGTTCGTAAATATGAGATCATAAGCAGCATTCATGAGATGTTGAGTTGGTATTCATGAGACTTTCGTGACTAGTAGCTTGTGAGACATGTTTGGGAACAGTTCGCGAACATGTTTGTGAATAACATTTTTGTTAATGAGTCGATACACAAACAAAAATATTGGTTCGATAGAAGTTCGAGCTCGAGTTCGAGCTCAATATATTTTTAACGAACTGATACACGAACAATCAAGAGTTCGGCTCGGTTCGGCTCATTTACAGCCCTAGACACGGACAAGAAAATTTGTCCGATAAATTTGATAGTTCGATTCGTTAAAAGTCCGTGTAAGAACCGAGAATATTAAATTGATATAATTATTATTTCCCGTAAATTGAAATAAATATATTCTAAATTATTTTATTCCAGTTTGTCAAGTCAAGGTGTAAATGTTGATTTGTATATGAGGATATATGTTACTATTACGTGATCAAGATGAAAATATTTTATTATAATTTATTTTAGCTCATTTTGAATTTATATAAATATTTTGATTCGGTTTGGAGGATAACTAAATCGCGAATATCAGATGGTGTAGTTAGATATGAATAAAAGGATTGGGAATGATGGTTTGGGACCCTTTATGTGTTTCGTGATTGTATTAAACTTCCAGGGTAATTATCTTTAAAAATTTTCGTAATCCGGGCAATTAGTGTTAGTTACAGAGACATGCCTGTATACATCTAATAACAAGCCTAATTGTTTGTAATGCTTTGCATTACTTACATGACCTCTTAACTGAGGGAACCTCTAGTTGTAGAGTTTCTGTTTGTATTGTACTTGTAATAGGCATCAAATCCTAGTTGTGTAACTGTACAAATAGAGTCTAGAATAATGCTTGAAAGAAGTTCCATGGTTCATGCCTCAAGCAAGGAGTTAAAGACTGCCAAATAATCACAGTTGGGATTTGAAGAAATGAAGAATTTGCCTAAGTACCAATTCGAGAAGTATATTTGTCTATTCGAGAAGTCCAGCATTCGAGAAGTCAGAGATTCGATATCTCAAGACACTATTCGATATCTCTGAATACACTGTTCGATATCTCATTCGATATCTCAGGGATTCGATATGTCTACTACTCTATTCGAGAACTCAAGAAGTCAACAAGTCAAGATGGTATTCGAGTTCTCAAAGAGTCAACAAGTCAAAGTTCCATTCGATATCTCAAGGACTCAGAAAGCTATTCGACAACTCGAAGATTCGATAAGTCAAATGTTCTATTCGACAACTCAAGGAATCCTGATGGAAAAGAGCTATTCGAGAAGTGGTTCGATATGTCACTATAACAGTATTCGAGAACTCAGAGTTATCGATCAAGTCAATTCTAGTTCTCGAATCACTTACTTAGTCACTTCTCGAATACATTCTTGGAGACAAAATACTGAAGAAATTGTACAAGTCAGAAACCTGCAACAAGCCAATGCACTTTATGGACCACAATCTGTAACGTGCTCTGGAAAGCCTACAAGGAAGCTTGGAGAGATATAGAAGAGACAAGGAGCTAAAGAAGTGGATCTAAACAGGCTTTGCAAAGTCAAATCTGTAACCGTTTGGATGCTTACTCAAAAAGGATAGACAGACTAGAAAGTAATTTGTTTAGCTACCTTATTTGTAGTAAGCAGGCTGTATCCATGTTCTATAAGGACACAGCCTCACTTCATAACTTAGTAACTTTGTGAGTCAAGTTTTTCATACACTGTAAGCTATATCTCTCTGAGAAAAACGAAGCTGAGAATACTACCATTTGTATTCACAGATTGTAGCAACCTTTATCTAATATACATTAGATTAAAGTGATATTGTGTCTTGTGTTGTTTATTTATCCGCACCTTAATTTCTGCACACACAGGCACTTATCTGCTACATAGACTCAACCCAAGAAAAGTTCAAGAATCCATTCACCCCCCCCCCTCTGTATTCTTTTACCGTGTTCAATACTCAACAAGTGGTATCAGAGCGGGCTGTTTATTCAAAAACAGAGAAACGATCATGAGTTCGAATACACCAAAGACTACAGGAACGGTGAAGGTCCCTAAGTTTGATAAAGAAAACTTCAACCTCTGGAAGATAAAGATGATGTTGTTCATCAAAGCCTCTCATCCCTTGTATCCTGAGATTCTCAAGAATGGTCCTTTTGTTCCACAACAAGAGATACCAGAGAAGACTGTTGGAACCATAACAATCCCTAGAGCTTATGAGGCCAAGGATCCATCAAAGTGGACAGAGTCAGAAAGGGAGAAGGTTGCTCTTGACAGCCACCTCATGTTGCTCATCATTGATTCCATGGATATGTCAATGTTTGCAAACATTGCATCATGCACGTCTGCTAAAGAGATGTGGGATCACATTGAGGTGTTGTGTGAAGGGACTGATGAGGTTAAAGAAAACAGGAAACAGATACTGGTCACACAGTATGAAGCTTTTATGGCACAGCCCAAGGAAAGCATCACTGAAATGTTTGAAAGGTTTCACAAGCTAGTTACTGAGCTGCAGATGAATGGAAAGGTTTACAGCACCAAGGAGTTAAATATGAAATTTCTGTTGTCTTCACCAAATCATCTGGAGCAAAGAGTCATTTCCCTTAGAGAGAGAGATTTGAACAAAGTCACCTATGATGTACTCTATGGAGTCCTAAAGACTCATGAACTTGAGTTGCTTCAGAAGAGGGCTATCCAAGCCAACCAAGGTAGGATGATAAACACATCATGTGCCTTGATTGTCAACAAATCCATTCTGGACCTAGAAGCATCTACAAGCCAACTAAGGATAGAGGAGGTGGCAGATGATGAAGAAACTGAAGCTGGGGTGAGTGAACCTGTTGAGGAAAAGGAGGAAGAAGAAGAGGAGTTTTACACTCTGGAAGAACTTGATGGGATGGAAAATACTTCATATGCTTTCATGGCCAGAAAATTTCCAAACATCAGATTTAAAAGAAATCAACCCTTCAAACCCAAAACTCAAAACCATTCAGCCAACAAGAACAAGGCACCTGTGAAACCAAACAGAAATAAGTTCAAAACCGGTTATGTGGATAGGTCATCTGTAAGGTGTTATAGATGCAATGACCTAGGGCATTTTGCCAGTGAATGCAAGAAGCCTAAAAAGAAGGATAGAGACTATCTTGAGCTAGAAGCTAAGTATGAGGCCCTTCTGAAAAAGCAGACACATGGTAAGGCCTACATAGCTGAAGGGAAGTGTTGGGATGATTCTGAGAGTGATGAAGAGGAACAAGAATTCTGCAATTATGCCTTGATGGCCAACTCCAAGGATGACTCATCTTCATCTGATTCTCAGGTACCATCTCTCACTACTATAGACATGTCTGTTTCTGAATACAAATCCATGATTGAACAATTATCTGTTGAAATGTTTAATATTCATACTAGTATGACTGCTGCTAATGAGGAGATTGCTAAACTGTCTACTAGAAATGAAGTATTAACCAAAAAGAATGAGGAACTTGAGCTAACTGCTATGCAAGTAGAAAACCTTAAGAAAGAAGTTGAATATTTGGAGAATAAGGTTCTATGTGCTAGTCAAGTAGAGAAGGCTCTTAGGGATGAATTAGCTGAGAATGAATTCAAACTTAAAACTTTCAAGAAATCATCTGGTTTAGTGCAATCCTACTGTGAGAAAATTGAAGCTAAACCTAAAGCAGCTATTGGACTTGACTATGACTCTCTCAAACAAAGGAAAGGCTATGCTGTCATTGAAGAGGACACAGCTGTTCATGAGAAAGTGCCTCACATTTTGAGAAAAACTGAAAATCCAATTTTTAAGGAATCAACATTTGAAATTGATGAGGATGCCTTACTCATCAAGCAAATGTTGAATGATGAGGATGAGGCACAATCTAGTGAACAGCAAGCATCCTCTAAGGGTGAGAGTGTCAAGTCAAAGACCAAGAAGCCAGTAGTTGATAGGCCAAGACCTAAGAAGTTTGTTAAGTTTGTATCAGCTGGGAAGAGTGAATCAGAAAAGGAAGTGACTAAAAAGAAACAGAACAGAAATGGCAAGTTAGGGATTAACAAGGATAACAACTATGCTTATATGCCTAATGCCCCTAGGAAAACTTGTCAGAACTGTTTCAGTACCAATCATCTAACTCATGCATGCAAGAAACCTGTTGGTAGTGTGTCTAAACCTTTCTATGATTGTTCTGTGCCTCTAAGACATAGAGATGCACCCTTCTGTGATAAATTTGACTGTATGCCATGCAATATGAATGTTATGACTAGTTGTTTTAATTTAAGAAGACAGTTCATTGATGGTTGTATCAGTCACAATTCTCACACACACTACACAAGGTCAAAGTCTTCAAGTCCTCCTAAAGCTAGGAAGGTACCTTTGTCACCTAAGTCTGAAACCTCAGGTTCTAAGACTTCCAACAGTGACAAGAAGACTGACACTAAGAAAGTTAACAAGCATGTTGTTTATGATAAAACTGTCTCTAAGTCACATGGACCCAAACTTGTTTGGGTACCAAAGGAAAAGTAATACCTTTGTGTTTGCAGGGCAAAGAGAGTGAGAAGAAGGTCATGTGGATTTTGGACAGTGGATGCTCAAATCATATGACTGGTGATATGGCCCTGCTATCACAGTATGAGGAAAAGGCTGGCCCAATGGTTGCTTTTGGAGATGACAGCATGGGTAACACATTGGGATATGGCAAGCTGAAAGTTGGAAATGTCATCATTGAAGATGTAGCACTAGTCAAGGGGCTCAAGCATAATCTGTTAAGTGTTGGTCAGTTTACTGATAGAGGATTCAAAGTGAATTTTGACAAAGATGAATGTCTGATCACCCACAAGAAGACTGGTGATTTTGCTCTATCTGGAGTAAGGAAGGGAAGCCTGTTTGTAGCCAACATGGACTCTGCAAACAAGGACAAAATTTGTTGCTTTTACTCAAAAGCATCAAATGAAGATTGTTGGCTGTGGCACAAGAAACTATCACACCTGAACTTTAAGGCCATTAATTCTCTAGTCAAAAGAGAGTTAGTGAGAGGCATGCCCACACTTGAATTCTGCCAAGAAGGAGTGTGTGAGGCTTGTCAAAAAGGAAAAATGAAGAGATCAAGCCACAAGTCAAAGACAGTGACATCAGTAACCAAGCCACTACAACTCATCCATATGGATTTGTTTGGGCCTGTCAACATAATGTCACTTGGAAGAAAGAAGTATGCCCTGGTAATGGTTGATGATTTTTCAAGGTATACATGGGTAGAATTTCTGGCATCAAAAGATGAGGCTCCACAAGTAATCATTGAGCATATAAAGAAAGTTGACAAGGAAGCAAAGGCAAACAATGCAAGTGTGATTGCATTGAGGAGTGATAATGGAACAGAGTTCAGAAATGCCACACTTGAAGCATTCTGCAAAGAGAATGGCATTTCTCAGCAATTCTCAGCTCCAAGGACTCCCCAACAAAATGGAGTTGTTGAGAGAAAGAATAGAACTCTAATTGAGGCTGCTAGAACAATGTTACTTGATGCAAGAATGCCCACATGTTTTTGGGCTGAGGCTGTGAGCACTGCATGCTATATTCAGAACAGAACCCTCATCAACAAAAACACTGGAAAGACTCCTTACAACTTGATGACTGGAAAGAAGCCTACACTGAAGTATATTCATACTTTTGGAAGCAAATGCTTTGTACTTAAGGACAATTCTGAATATGTTGGAAAGTTTGATGCAAAAGCATTTGAAGGAATTTTTCTTGGCTATTCTATGGAAAGAATTGCATACAAGGTTTATGTCATCAGTCAAAAGAAAGTTATGGAAAGCACAGATGTAACATTTGATGACAGCAAACTACCTGGACTAGAAGAAGCCAATGATGAAGACAAAGATCCATTGAAGTTTGATAATCTAGATGATTCTGATGAAGAGACTGAAACTAGAGTTGAAACTCAAGTTCAACAAACTCAAGTGAATAATGATACAAGAGAAGAATTTGTGCCAATCAATAGTGAAGAAACAAGCATCCAAGACACACCTGTGAGTAATGGCAACTTCACAGGGGGAGGAAATGAGGATGATCATGATGAGGATGATGAAGCAACATCAAGGATGAGAAATCAGGCTGAACACTCAAGGAAATGGGATAGATCACACACTGCAGAGCAAATCATTGGAGATCCTAATGCAGGAGTAAGGACTAGGAGAGCAACTCAAAATGAGTGCCTCTATGGATGTTTTCTATCACAAGTTGAGCCTAAGAAACTTGATGATGCATTGTTGGATCCAGATTGGATTATTGCCATGCAAGAGGAGCTGAATCAATTTGAAAGGAACAAAGTATGGGAACTTGTGCCTGCACCAAAGAATAGAACCATTGTTGGAACAAAATGGGTTCTGAAGAATAAGATGGATGAAGATGGTGTAATAATAAGAAACAAAGCAAGGCTGGTTGCAAAAGGATACTCTCAACAGGAAGGCATTGATTATGATGAGACATTTGCCCCTGTTGCTAGATTGGAAGCCATTAGAATATTCTTGGCATTTGCTGCTCATTCAAACTTTAAAGTTTATCAAATGGATGTCAAGAGTGCATTTCTAAATGGAGAGTTGGAAGAAGAGGTTTATGTGCAACAACCACCTGGCTTTGAGGATCCACATTTCCCAGAATTTGTCTACAGATTGCTTAAGGCACTGTATGGACTTAAGCAAGCTCCAAGAGCATGGTATGATACTCTATCACAATTTCTTCTTGAAAATCAATTCACTCGAGGCACATTGGACAAGACACTGTTTTACAAGAAGCATGGTGATGATATGATCCTAGTTCAAATCTATGTGGATGATATCATTTTTGGTTCTACAAATGAGAAACTGTGTGAGAAATTCTCTAAACTCATGCAGAGCAGATATGAGATGAGTATGATGGGAGAGTTGACATTCTTTCTAGGGTTGCAAGTCAGTCAAAGGAAGGATGGTATCTTTATCAGTCAAACCAAGTACATCAAGGATTTATTGAAAAAGTTTGACTTGGAAGATTGTTCACCTGCCAAGACACCCATGGCCACTGCCACTAAATTGGATGAAGATGCTAAAGGCAAGAGAGTAGATATCTCAGTCTACAGAGGCATGGTTGGTTCTCTACTCTACCTCACTGCAAGTAGGCCAGACATCATGTTTGCTACATGCTTGTGTGCAAGGTTTCAATCAAATCCAAAGGAATCACATTTGATTGCAATAAAAAGGATCTTTAGATATCTGAAGGGCACTCCTAACTTGGGATTATGGTACCCTAAGGACACAGGGTTCAATCTGGTTGGCTACTCTGATGCTGATTATGCTGGATGCAGAGTGGATAGGAAAAGCACCTCAGGAAGCTGCCAGTTTCTTGGACAAAGGTTAGTTTCTTGGTATAGCAAGAAGCAACAATCTGTGTCAACTTCTACAGCTGAGGCTGAATATATAGCTGCTGGAAGTTGCTGTGCTCAAGTGCTTTGGATTAGAAATCAACTTAGAGATTATGGACTTGTGTTGGAAAGAATTCCAATCATGTGTGACAACACAAGTGCAATCTCTATAGTTGCCAATCCTGTCAATCATTCTAGAACAAAGCACATTGACATCAGATATCATTTCATAAGAGAACATGCAACTAATGGAACCATTGAGTTGCATTATGTCTCTACAGATAAACAACTAGCTGATATATTCACTAAGCCATTAGATGAAGCCACCTTCACAAGGTTGGTAAGTGAGATTGGAATGCTGAATTCTTCAGATTCTGGCTAAGTAAATACATCATCTAGATTGTTGCAGCAGTAAACACTTACTTTATCTAAATCCTCAATATTTTTGAAGTAAGTGTTGGCTGAAATATGATTTATAAATATTTCAAATCTGTTGCATATGTTGAAAATCATATTTTTATTAACTTAAAATTTCTATGAAATTTTGAGAAAATCACTATTTGATTTGCTAGAATATTTTTCAATGAATATGTCTGGTAGATTTTAAAAAGATAGTGAAAATCAAATTTTTATGAGTGATGGGTATAGTTCGATAAGTCAGATTTCTCGAATGATTCACTATTCGACATCTCTAATAAGTCTCATTAGAGTACTCTTGAGTTCTCGAATAGAGTCTTTCTGAGATATCGAATAGAGGAATGATTGACTTCTCGAATATAGTAACTGAGTTCTCGAATGCCTGAGTTCTCGAACACTATATTTGAGTTCTCGAATCATTTGAAAAGGCTGAATTCTCGCTGAATTTTAATCGATTTTGGACTTTTTGTCTAAAAGTTTAATTCACTCATAAAAACACATATTATTTAATTTAGAATTATTTCTAAGTTAGATAACTGCCAGCTGTGAGTTTCTATCTGCTTGAGTTATCGATTAAGCCATTCTTGACTTCTCGAATAGTTGTTTTCTACTTCTCGAATGCCTGACTTGTCGATACAAAACTGCTAATCGACAATTCAAGCACTTCATACTTATACAATCTCACATCTATTCGATTCATTTCATTCGATTTCTCAAGCATCTACACTCTCTAAACCCCTGAAACCCTAGCTACGAAAAGCCAAATTTCTTCTTCAACCTTCAATTTCTTTTCTCTCTTCTACACAAATGGCAACAGTAAAGTTCAATACCAACTTCATCGCTCTCACTAGTGATGTTGAAGCACCCAATGCAAATTTCAAGTGCTTTGTGAAATGGATGGCTGAGTCATATATCAAGGATGCACTCTCAGCCAACCCAACTCTATATCTAGATATTCTGGAACAATTCTGGAGTACTGCTATTGTGGAGGTTGTAGCCCTGGAAAACGCAATCACTTCATATGTCATCTACTGCAAGGTTCAAGATAAGGAAATCACTATCACTACTGCAGACATGAACCAAGCACTAGGACTACAACAAGAGTCATTTGACAGAATGGCCACTAACGCAGAGTTGGAGGAATTCTTTGAGTTCATAAACTACTCAGATGGGATTAACCTTGGAAAGCTAAACAGAAAGAATCTGAGAAAGGAGTGGAGTTATGTGTTTGCAACTCTTCTCCAAGTCTTCACTGCCAGGAAATCAAGCTTTGACCAAATCAGTGCACCTGTGCAGCAAATTGGATATGCTTTGGCCTATGGAAAGAAGATAGATGTTGGCCAAATCATACTTCAAGAATTATATGGGAGACTTGGTAAGAACACAACCAAGAGAGGTACTGATATTTTCTTCCCTCGCTTTATTCAATCTGTACTTAATTATAAAAATGCTTCATTGATTGAATTGCCTGGGATTGATAAAAATAAAATAGGCTATCCTAAGTCCATGACCAAACTCATTTTTGGTAACTTGGAAACTAGGAATGATGTGGATGTAAGACTGAACATAACTCCCCATATGGAGAGTTTGTTTAAGACTTACCCCCACAACATGCCAACATTTGATGCAAAATCTAAGTTAGCACAGCCCAAGCAAGTAGAACAAAATGCTAACCCAGGGCCTGCTAACCAACCCTCTCAACCAAACACTCTACCTCTTACTGAGCCAACTGCATCATCCTCTCAAAAGGGTGATGTTAGTAAAAAGAAGAGAAAGGAAGTAATGTCTGCACCTTTAAATATCTTGTCTGAAGCAGCATTAGCTGTTGAATTAGGTATAGGAAGTGAGGAACCTGAGTCACCCTTACACAGAACAAAGAAGAAGAAAACTAAGGCCACCTCCTCAGTCACACAAATGGCTGAAGTTGTAAAATCAGGGGCACACAGCTCACTAGGTGTATCCTCTCAACAGGGTGCACCTATAGAATCAAGCATCCTCCCCAATGCACCTTCTTGTATAGAGTCAGCACATGGGAGTGATAAGGCTGGCACAACACTGAGTGGAGAGCACATCACTTTTGAAACTCCCTCTATCTCTCAGGGGGAGTTGCCAAAATCTACTCTAAAACACACTTCTCTTCCAAAATCTATCTCTGAAATTTCTTTGGAACCTGCAACTCAGGCAACTGAGATGCAAGGTATTGATCATCAAGAATTCTTTTCTCTTGATGAGCCAATAATTTCAAGTGACTTAGTGCATGACACTTTGTTCACCACTCAGAACCCACATTTAGATGGTGAGGGAATGCATGCTGAGGCATATCCTAATGACACCATCACAAACACAGAGGTTCCCCTAGTTTTTACTAGAGACTCTGTGCCTGTGTCAACTGCTGGTGTAATTCATCCCACTTCTGTGGTGACACCAGTAGTAGAGTCAATCCATCCGGTTACAGAAGTTGCATCTGTAACTGAGGAGACTAGCTTGCCTAGCTCTAGCTCTGACTTCATGTCAACATGGCTGAAGCCTGTGCAACATGACAGTGCTTCAGGATCAGGGTCTGTTCCACAACAATTGACGGTTGAAGCACTTCAAAGCTTAATTGTGGATCAGATTCCTGAGTTCACAAAGATTGCTCAGCACCTTCTCACTGCAGACATGCCAAATCCAGACTATGAGGCTATTCTGTTATGCCATAGGGATGATGTGGAAGTGCAGAAGTCAAAGATCATTGATGATGCTGAGAGAGATGGCAACATAGATGCCTGGTTGCAAGGAAAATATGATATTACTCTCGATGAAGCACTTCAGTATCTCAGGGAGGAATACATCACTTCACTGGGCTCCAATGCAAAATCCCTGTCACCTGGTGAAGTGTATGAAGCTGTAAATGACTCCTACAAGGGTTTCCTCAAGGCTGCACACTATCTTGGCAAGGGAGTCAAAACTGAAGTCAACAGGGTGTGTGATAAGACAGCCACTTCAGTAGCAGAAGTCAAGAGGGCCTTTGATGCTAAATTTCCTCAACTGGACAGTGTGTTCAAGGACATCAAACACTGCAACTCTACCTGCACTCAGATGGACAATGGGCTGGCTGTGCTAAAAGATGCTGTCACAGGTCTGGGGCATAAATTTCAGAATCTATCTGACCAGACTACAGATGCCAATGCCATGCTGAGGATAATGTTCAAGAATCTCTATGGAGATAGGCTAGTGACTGATGTTCCTGTGCATGAATTGTCTAAATATGAAGTGAAGAGACTGCAGGATCAATCTTTATCTGGTTTTAAGGCCAATGAGCTATTCACTAAGGTCAACACTCTTGAGCAGGAGGTAGCCACTCTCACCAAGACCAATGCTCATCTCACAGACAAGGTTGCATTGCTAAATGATCAGTTGGACACTCAAGCATCCACCACAGCTGATGTCCTTCTGCATCAACAAACCATGTTAGCTGCAATGATGAAGCATATGGGTCTCCCTCTACCTGATGAATCTTCAATCCCAAAGGACATTTCTACAGCCTCTGTGCCTGACAACAAGCCTAAGGGGGAGAAGAAGGCTAGGAACTCAAATTCAAAGGGGGAGACAAAGGGAGAGAAAGGCATAGTAATCAAAGAGGGTGGTCAACAAAGGGCTTCTAAGTCTCTAGCAAATGTGCCTGGCAAGGGAAAAGCCAAAGTAGATGAGCCTCCATCTATCTTGCCAGTTGTCACCTTACCAACTGTGCACATCACTACTCCTGGAGGACAAAAGCAATCCATAACTACCACAGTGGTTGCAGGGAGTATGCCATCTGACAAACCTCCAATCTCTATATCTGAGAGTGCCAAGCCTGTAGAAGTCAAAGTTGTTACTGAGGCCAAGCTACAAGAAGTTGCTAACTCCAATGTTTATCATGATAAAGCCTTCTTGGAGTTTCTGAAAGCCATAAGGGAACAGGTTGGTGACACTCAGTTTTATCTGAGGGAGGTGAAGAAGCAGATAGACTACATCACTGTCATCCCCAAGAAAGTCAACAATATATGGGTCAAGGAGATAGTGATGGTTTCCAAACTAAAGATATGGCATCTAACATACCAGACTCTACAAGACCTAAAGCACTCAGAGATAGATGCCATACTTGAGATCATTGAGAAGAAAAATGAGAACAGCAAGAGTCTGTTTGATGATTTGAGGAATGGTCAACCTACAAGGCTACCAGAAGTGATTAAGAAGCCATGGACAATTATTTATCAGTCTGGTACCAGAATTGAAGATATCAAGCAATTGGTCATTCCTCATGATCTCACCTCCAGAAATCACAGACTGATCATTGCTATCATTGATCAATTACAGAAGAAGGTTGGAGCCAGAAATGCTGAAGAAATTGAGGCACTGCATATCCTCAGAACCTATATTGCAACTGGTGAAATTCCAGAGATGGCTCAACCTAGGAGAAATAAGGATGATGATTCTGAAGACAAAGGTGATGGGAGGAGAAGACATCACAGGAGAGATAAGGGTGATGAAGATAAGAAGAAAAAGGGGGACAAGGATGGAAAGGATGATGATGACCAGGGTAAAACATATGTGAGAAAGAGTGGAAGACAGCAAGCCTTAGGCATTACTAGCAGTAATCTCACCACAACACAAGACTCTAAGTCTAGGGTGAATACTGTTAGTAGTGACCTAGCAAAATCTACATCTATGGCTTCTGCAACTGTCTTACCATCTCAAGAAAAGAAGAAGATTCAAGTCAAGAAACCATGTGTATGTTTCAGAAAGCAATCTGCTAATGGAATACTACTATGGTCTACCAACCAAGGTCAAAGATTTCTGCCAAGCAACCATGTCAAAAGGATAAAGTTTAAACATACTGCAAGGAGAGTGAAGCTATCCAAATCTAGAGCCCTAACAATCATTCCAGGATTAAAGCTCCAGCCACTTGATGAAGACTTTGATGAAGAGCAACTGCTATTTCTAAGAGCTCAAAAGATATGCTATGCTGCAATTGTGGATGATCACCTTGTAATCAAGTACACTGATGGGAAAGAAATGAAATTCAAACAAGGGGGTTGTCAACATTGGGGTAAATTGTATGAGATAGAAAGAATCATTGCATTGCTGGATTCTAAGGACAAGGTGGAGAAAGTATGGAAGCTGGAATTGATTGACTTTGTGAAAATGAAGAAAGACTATGCTGAGAAGATAAGGAAGGGCTGCTATGAAAAATGGTTAGAAAGGGAGAAAGAAATTGATAGACTGGAGATTGAAGCAGAAAAGCTAAGGGCAAAGGGATTGTGTAGAGTTCAGTTTGATCCCTATGTGGTGAAGTATAGGAGGAGAAATGGAGATAATGTCAATATAAGAATGAACCTACTCAGTCACTATCCTGCCAACATTCTGGAGCCAGTGCTTGAAGATTTCAAAAACTCTATTATGATTGAAGAATTGGATGCTATGACAGAAATCATGAGAGCAATAGATGAGAATGCAAGGAAGGAGAAAGAAAGGAAACAGAAAGCATATGATGATCTACAAGCCAAAGCAATGGAGATGCAATCAAATGAAAATGGCTAGTACCTCATCATACTGTAAGAGTATTTATCTTGTAATTCCATTTATGTGTTCAATCAAATCACATACCTGTACTTTTAAAGTTTTATCTTTATGTATGTTAGGCTTGTTATCAGACATGAAATTGTGACTAAGGGTCTCACTCACAATTTGGGGGAGATTGTTAGTTACAGAGACATGCCTGTATACATCTAATAACAAGCCTAATTGTTTGTAATGCTTTGCATTACTTACATGACCTCTTAACTGAGGGAACCTCTAGTTGTAGAGTTTCTGTTTGTATTGTACTTGTAATAGGCATCAAATCCTAGTTGTGTAACTGTACAAATAGAGTCTAGAATAATGCTTGAAAGAAGTTCCATGGTTCATGCCTCAAGCAAGGAGTTAAAGACTGCCAAATAATCACAGTTGGGATTTGAAGAAATGAAGAATTTGCCTAAGTACCAATTCGAGAAGTATATTTGTCTATTCGAGAAGTCCAGCATTCGAGAAGTCAGAGATTCGATATCTCAAGACACTATTCGATATCTCTGAATACACTGTTCGATATCTCATTCGATATCTCAGGGATTCGATATGTCTACTACTCTATTCGAGAACTCAAGAAGTCAACAAGTCAAGATGGTATTCGAGTTCTCAAAGAGTCAACAAGTCAAAGTTCCATTCGATATCTCAAGGACTCAGAAAGCTATTCGACAACTCGAAGATTCGATAAGTCAAATGTTCTATTCGACAACTCAAGGAATCCTGATGGAAAAGAGCTATTCGAGAAGTGGTTCGATATGTCACTATAACAGTATTCGAGAACTCAGAGTTATCGATCAAGTCAATTCTAGTTCTCGAATCACTTACTTAGTCACTTCTCGAATACATTCTTGGAGACAAAATACTGAAGAAATTGTACAAGTCAGAAACCTGCAACAAGCCAATGCACTTTATGGACCACAATCTGTAACGTGCTCTGGAAAGCCTACAAGGAAGCTTGGAGAGATATAGAAGAGACAAGGAGCTAAAGAAGTGGATCTAAACAGGCTTTGCAAAGTCAAATCTGTAACCGTTTGGATGCTTACTCAAAAAGGATAGACAGACTAGAAAGTAATTTGTTTAGCTACCTTATTTGTAGTAAGCAGGCTGTATCCATGTTCTATAAGGACACAGCCTCACTTCATAACTTAGTAACTTTGTGAGTCAAGTTTTTCATACACTGTAAGCTATATCTCTCTGAGAAAAACGAAGCTGAGAATACTACCATTTGTATTCACAGATTGTAGCAACCTTTATCTAATATACATTAGATTAAAGTGATATTGTGTCTTGTGTTGTTTATTTATCCGCACCTTAATTTCTGCACACACAGGCACTTATCTGCTACACAGACTCAACCCAAGAAAAGTTCAAGAATCCATTCACCCCCCCCCTCTGTATTCTTTTACCGTGTTCAATACTCAACAATTAGTTTGTTCTAATCCATTCCAACGCTGTTTTCAAAATCCCTGGAGCTTCGATTCAAAATCATTTGCGTATCAATATTCGTCAGATAAATCTCAAAACATTCGAAACTCATATTTGATTCATTTTACGAGTTTCAAAAATCTTCAGTAATCGATCCGTTACTTTTTGTCAAAATATTTTCGTTCAAATCGGACCGTAATTAATTTAATTGGTACTTTCGAACTGATTAAAAGTTAATTAGGGTTCCGAACACTTCGGTGCACCACAAATATTATTGCCCAACCAAAACCTTATCTTTAAGGAACCAATCAAAGCCTTAGCTGATCTGACCAATCAAAACTCAAGACTACTCTCTTCTCTCTCCAGCACCTCATCTTCCCTTCTTCTTCTTCGGTTCACTCTTCCGGCGGGGCTTCCACCAGATTTCACCGGTGGAAAGCCCCAAAACCTTTACTTTTCTTTGTATTTTTTCCATTTTCAGCTTTGATTTCCCTAAAAATCTTCCTTGTTAGGTAAGATTGATTTGTTTTTTTTTAAGATTTGGAATTAGGTTGTATTTTCGGATCTAAGACTTCAAAGTCTTTTCCGATTTGGTTTTCAATTTCTTAGATCTCAATTCACGGAGCTCCAGATTTCTCATTCTTCCAAGTGATTTTGGTCTCGAAAGTGGTCTGAGTTATCTTGTTCTTGTGGTTTTGTTCCCCAGATCTAAGGATTGTCGTTTTAGTTAGTTTTTGAAATTTCTTTTGTATTTTTAGGTTGTTTTTATTCGGTTCTTGGAATTGTATTGATTGAGTTCTCTCGGTTGTGAGAGTTTGATTTTCTCTCCTTTGTGAGAGCTTGGTTTTTTCGCTTCTTGATTGTGAGCGGGTTCTGATTTAGCGATGAAATTTTGTATGGAATTGCAGTGTTGGTCGATAGCTTAAACGATAGCTCCATCGGGGCATGTTGAAGTGGGTACCAGTAATACAACGAGGATGCACGAAGTGGGTACTTGTATTTGTATATACTTTATCTTCAAAATATCGTTTAACTGTCTCTTCAGGAGAACAGGTGATTGCAATTTTCAGTTTGTTCGACTCGATCATTGGTGTAGATGCCGTATGACTTTTTATTAATGAACTAGCACATTTGTTCTTCAAAAAAAAAAACTCAAGACTTTTATTCTTTTTCAAAAATTAAAATTCTAAAATATTCATAATTGTTCTTGAAGATCGATCATCAATTTGGAGGTGATTTTGGAATCCGATTTCAATGTACCAATACTCAAAACGAAGCCCTTGATTTCTAGTTCCTTAATCTGCCATCAAAATCAGTGGGAGGTAATTTATTAATTTTATATGAATTTTTGTTGATATTCGAATTTTCTAGGGTTCTTCATCAAAATTTGGGGATTTTTGAATCGTTGATTGTTTGGTGATTGTGATGATTTCTTAAGCTCTATCTAGTTTCCAAGAATCGATTCATATATCTACTTGTGTGTATTGTGTTCGTTTTTGTAGTAAACGAGTTTAAACAACTTTGTTCGATTTTAAAACCCTTCGTTCGTTTATTGTGTTAATTGTTTGTTCGTGTTCATGAGGTTAGGGGTTAGTTTTGTTGTACTGTAAGCTCCATTTTGGCACCTGAAACACTAAGTTTGAGTTAGTATTTCGTAAAATTGATGTTCTCGCCGGACAACATTCGAGCTCGCCGGATAATCGTGGTGGTTGGTCGAATTCAGTGGTTTGTTCAGTGTTTTGCTTGTTTATTGTGTATAATAAGCTGTCTAGATGTTGTAGAACGTAACCCAGCTGCTAAAACCAAGAAAGCGGGAGAAAATCCAGAACCGGCGACGGTGTTCTTATTTTCCGACAATATTCATGAAGATTGGGGGTTTTGATCTTGTTTTGTCAGATGTGGTGAAAATGAAATGGTTTTAACCTTTTGTCACTTATTTTTACTTTTATCAATTGTTTTTACAAAAAAAACTATTTATTTAGAAAATTCTGAATTTTATTTATAGAAATTCAGAAAATTGATTTCTAAAATCTTATGTTTAAATTCAGAATTATTTCTGAATTACTTATTTATTTATATAGTTTTGAAAATCATTTACTTATTTGTTTTTAATTCAAAAATGATTAAGAGTTAATCACTTTAATTATTTTAATTAATTTCAAATAATAATCTAATTAATTTAATTATTTGATAAATGTAATCATTTATTGAATAATTTTATTAATTAGTTATTAATTGATTTTAATTAATTTAATTAGAGTTATTCAAGTCTTAATTAATCAATTTCTGTTTTACATGATTTTAAAATAGTGGAAAATTGTTTAAAAATGCAAAAATTATTTTAAAATTCTAGGAAAATTTCTAAAAATCTAGTAAGCGATTTTCGAGCATCTGAAAATATTTGGAGTCAAGTTGTGCTTGAAAGCAGAGACTGTGAGTTGTTTTAAAGCTGTATTTATGGTTCTATAAATTCAGCAAATGCTGTAAAATGTTTTAAAAGTATTCAAAGTCCGATTTTATTCTAAAATAAGGATTGAGTGTTGTTTAAATTGTTTCTGAAGTTCGATTAAATGCTAGGTGTGAGTAGTATGGTCTGTCTGATGTGAATTAAATGGCTAAGTGCTACGTGATTTACATGCAATATGTGTTAGTAAGTTATAAAGGTGATTACTTGTTTGACTGAGTATGTAAATACTCTATTTGAATTCAGTGTATCTGCGAGAGATGTTAAATTAGAGAAGTCAGAGGTATTGTTGTGAGTTAAAAGATTGTGGAATTGAGTAGACGAGATGTATTGAAGTTAGGGAGACGGCTAGATAATGAGACGATTAAGCTGTGACTACCACGCAAGTATTTCCTTTCACTTCTTGTTCAAGTGAATTCTTTCTGTAATAAATCTAATGATGATATGACCCCAAATTATTCGTATCGAACTTGTCGATACCTTTGAGATTATTGTTCTTTATTTATCACCCATTATCGTGTCGAACTCGTCGACACCTATGGATATTATTATTCTTTATTTACCCTTGTTGTTGGGTTGATCTTGTTGATACCGGTTGATGTTGATATTCCATCAGTGATTTTCAACTATGAATTGTTGTTCTGGAACGTGAGTTTTCCGGTTAGTTGTTGTGGTAAGGTTGTCGATTGTTCCGACACCTTGTGAGTTTGAGGTAGAATTTGAATGTTTTGACCGTAAGGTCGGACCCTATCGTGGTCGTGATAAAATGTTTTGACCGAAAGGTCGGACCCTATTGTGGTCGTGATAAAAAAATATTTTGACCATAAGGTCGGGCCAGATTCGTGGTCGGAAGTTAATAAGGCCAATGTGTGTCGTGGATCCATTTTAAGACCTTGTCGTGTGCATTGTCCGGGTTTAGTGCGTGACTGATCAGCAACCTAACCTTGATGTTTGTAAAATATATAAAATTCCAATTATAATCTATACGTTGAGTTTGAATGGCTTTAAAGCCTGATTCCTTTGAAGCCTATGATGTTTATTCTTGTTGATCAGAACTTATTACTGTTCTTGATATTTATACACATTTATACTTGCTGAGCACTGTTGGCTCACTCTTGCATTGTGTTTTGTTTCTCCAGTTTATAGAGACGAGATGGGTGGACCTTGTGGTCAGATGAGTAGTCTTGTTCCTACAGCGAGAGGTGATGTTTGAGTTGTTGACTTGGTCGGGTAGTAACTTGAGCTTTGTCAGAGGTTGTTAACTAGTAAATAGATGGACTTAGTTTGTTAGCAGATTTTATAACAATTATATGTTGAGGCTGGATTGTAATAATGTAATTTAATCGTTTGTTTCATACCATAACATGTATGCAATCTTGGATCAGGGGTATTTATTATTATATTATGTTTATATCCAGGTATGTGTTGTGTGGATTGTGGTTAGTGGCCTCAAAATCTGTACCCCGTATTATGTTTATATCTAGGTATGTGTTCTGTTAGCTCGCGTTCGTTCGATAAAAAATAATAGTATTTACAATATTCTATGTATATATAATATATAGTATCCATAATATATGTATTTTTTAATTTTTTTTAATTATAAAATTGTCCAAAATATATATTGTATGAGTTAAAAATATTTAAATAATAGTTGAGCTAATTTTTTATATTAAATTAAGTTAAAAATAGGTTTAAAAATTTTGAAAATATAAAATGTAAATGAACTGTTCGTGTTCGATTCGTTTTCGGTTCGGTTCGATATGTTCGCGAACAGTTCGGTGTTCGTTCGATTGCTTAACGAACACGGACAAGAAAATTTGTCCAATAAGATTATTGAATATTATTCGATTCGTTAAGATTTTATTCGTGTTCATTAAAAATTCGTCCAAATTCGATTCATTTACAGTTCTAATTTTCCCGTTGGCAAAGTAAATGCCATATTTCACATTCCCTCAATTTTTTTGGTATAACATATTTACAAAGATTTGAAGACTTTGGAAAAATAGATGGACAGACATTTGCTTGATTGATTCTATAAATAAAAAATGCTCGTTGATTCTCCTTTTTGAATGATTTGATCAGCAAGATATAAAAAAATTTTGTTACATATTTGTCCTTCTTGCTTTAATATTAGATTAACAACTTTAATTATAGAGCACGATTGGATAGCCCAACAAATAAGGGTTTATCCTCTATTATCCTAAGAATTGGGTTTGACTCTTGATAAGTGGATTTATATCCACTTGGATCGCTTCAATTGGCTTAAATTGATTGTCTTGGACTCAAGTTTGTTGTAGTTTTGATGTGTTTTGTGTAAGTGTGTAGGTTTGGAAGAATGTTGCTTAAGATCGTTGTTTCCGTCACTTTTGGAGTTGAATTAGAGCTTAATAATGAAGAATGGAATCTTGTTGTGGTTCACCATGAGGATTCCAAGCATAGAGGATTGAAAACGGAAGAGAACGCAAAAAGAACGGGCGCAAAAGGAGTTAAAACGAAGAAAATCAACCAAAATCAGCTCCCGGCAGCAAAAATCAGCTCCCGGCAGCCACCATCGGCGCATCATGCGCCCAATCCGAGGCTCCTGCGCCATGAACAGTAATGTCAGCGCAGTCAGCGCGGAGAAATTCTGCCAGATTTTTGAATTTTTGTTTTGGCCATAACTTGAGTTCTATAAGTCTGTTTTCAGCCCGTAAGCAGTCCACGCGAAGATAACGAGATTCTCTATCATTCTAAAGTGGTCCAGAGGTCCAATTATGATTGAAACGTTCCAGAAAATCTGAAGAAAAGGCAGCTACGAATTTCCCTTTAAAACAGAATCAGTTTAGGAAACGTACTTCTATTATAATTCTGATAAGGTATTTTCTTGCTAGGCAAGATGTATAGAGCCTATATAAACACATCCAACCCTTGTAATAGATCATCATCATTATCATTAGGAGTAGAACCATTACATATCAATTACTTAGATTTATTTGTATTTTTTCATACTTTGTTTTTATCATGGTTTCATCAAATCCCATGACGATGAACGGTTCAATTATGGGCTAATCGTTGTCGTGGGATCCTAGTGGATTTATTTATGGAGCTTTAGTATCTTGATGCTTTACAGATCTGTGTGTGATGTATATCTGATATCCTCGTATGGTTGTGCTTATTGAATTTAGATGCGTAGCTAACATCTAATTTGTTAATCTCTTGTGAAGCGAGAGTGGATCTTGAGATTTAGAACTTGCCATGCTAGCATAGGATAGGTTGATGTTTTAACATCATGATTTGTGGCATGATTAGAGATAATATGCTACCCTATGTGATCTAAGTGGATAACTTGTGCTTTTTCGTGTTATCCGATCAGATATCATAACCATTGCATATAGTGATTAAAGGCGTCAGATCTAAGCGAAGTATTTAATGAAGTTAGGATTCCATGGTTTTTCTTGCAGAAGTAAATTCGATTTTAATTCTTGTTAGTTAGTTAATTCTTAGTTTGTTAATTTACTTCCTTAGTTAATTTTAGTTAATTAAAACCTAAATCTTGTTATTTGTCTTAGCAGTGATTAATAACCATACATTGTTGCCTAGGTGCATGAACTGAATTGAAACCATAACCAGATCTCTGTGGGAACGAACTTAACTTATATCTATATTACTTGTGACCACGTACGCTTGCGTGATTTAGTGCAAACAAGTTTTTTGGCGCCGCTGCCGGGGATCATCGGTGTTTTATTTTTGGTTTATGTGCTTGTCAATAGTGGTAGTTAGCGTTCACTGACTCGGATTTCTTACTTAATTTGTTTATTTTGTGGTGTTTCAGGTACTTGTCAGAGAGCATTGTAGTTGAAGATGGATTTTCTAAATTACTATGGAGTTCAGCAGGTGGTTAGTGTTTGTGAGCTATGTGCGGGCGCACATGAGACGTATCAGTGCTGGAGCAACCAAGGTGGTATTCAACAGCCTCAACAATGTGAGCGGTGTTTTGGCGTTCATGATCCCTCACAATATTGTTACTACGGAGGAGTTGATCCATATGTCACTTATGATGAACAACCATATTTTCAATACTATCCTCAACAGTACCAACAAGATGTTCCAGATATGTCATATGTCTTTGGTAGTGAAGAGTTTCAACATCAGCAACCTACTCCTACTTATCAATCAGATGATGATTTGAAGGAGATTAGGAAGGAGATTAGGATGCTTGCAGAGAATAATGAAAAGCTTATCAAATCTATGGGGACATTAGCTGCTCAAGTTTTGAGAGTCTTGGAACAAGAGAATCAACAATTCATACCAGAAGCAATTCCAGAAAATAACGATGACTTGGAGCAAGGTACTGCATGCTTAATTAAAGAAGACAAATTCCAAGAGGATGAGAGTGTTCATAAGCCATGTGAGGAATTTGATCAAGCTAGTGAGGTGGATGATTTGGAAAGGGCACTATTTGAGACAGACACTGATGAGCTACGCAAATTTCAAGAATTGTTATGTGCGAACCAAGAAGACACTGTTGGGCTACAGAAATTTCAAGAATGGGTATGTGCGAACCAAGAGGCTGATGAACATGAGAAATATGCAGGTCTTCTACTTGTCTCAGAATTTAAAGATGGAGGTAGCGCATTAGAGCCAATGGAGGAAGTTCTCTTTGAGGAACCAAAGGCTTCAGCAACTTACATTTACCCTCCTCCATTATATTCAAGCGAACCCCGCGAGTGTGTGTTGTTCTACAAATTGACAGATTTTGGGTCAATAGATGAAGGCATTGGAATAGGTCATGGTTGTTACATGAATAGGCCAAGCGAGGAGAAAGGGCAGAAAGTGTGCCGCCGTGATGACGATGAAGTCTCGCGAAAAGATGACCAGGCCAACTATTATCATCCATAATGGAGGCTTGGAAGTAACGTCAAGCTATTGACGTTAAAGAAGCGCTTGGTGGGAGGCAACCCATGCATTAGTATAAAAAAAAAAAAAAGAGTAGTAGTGTTGTGGAAAAAAAAAAAAAATCATCAGAATTTCAGTACGCGCCAGCGCATCATGCGCCAGCAGCGCGCAGGAGCGCCGTGTAAAGCAGAAGGGGAGCGCGCATCATGCGCCCAAACGGCGCAGGAGCGCTGAACGCGCAGACAGGAACCGCGCATCATGCGCCAGTGCACGCCTCAAGCGCCGACTAACGCAGTTCGAAGCTGCGTGACACCCCCTTGCCCAGAATTTTTTCTCGAAAATCAGTAGTTTTGCCTCCAAAATTTCCCCAAATTCAATCCTAACTCAAATTTCTTCAATTCTAAATTCTTATATCTATCCTACATCAAATCTTAACCTCTCCAAATCTCTTCTACACTCTAAATTTTTAAATCCCATCTATCCATCATCTTATATATATACACACCTCTACATACAAATCCAATTCCTCTTCTATTTTATTTAATTCTCTAAAAATTCAATTCTAAAGAGGGATTAATTGCAAGTTCACCTCTCCAATTCGTAGTGGGTTTATTTCTTCTCTCAAATTTTATTTTGATTACGAATTTGTGTTCTTGTAAATTGGGATTTGTATTATTCTTGATATATTGGGGTATTTTTGGTGTGTTATTGCTTGTTAATTTTTGGTGGAGCTTCTTGTGAGTTGGGTATTGATTCTTTTGGCTCATAAGCATGGGAGAGATAGTGCTAATGTTGGGAAATTTTCGTTTTCGATGGTGGAGGTTAAATTTAATCGGTTGTTTTGAGGCCAATTGCTAAGGAAAGGGGATTTTTGCGAGAGAAAAAAATTGTTGGGTATGCTTCGGTATTCAGGTATGTTTCTACTATCTCTTGTATTTACTTCCATTCAATGCGGACATTGAATATTTTAAGTTTGGGGGTGGTTTGAGGGATTAGTAGATGTTGTTGTATTATTTGTTCATGTAGGATATCATGCTTTGCATGTTAATAGTAGTAAATTATGCATTTATGTTCGTGTTATCTACGTTTGTTTCATATAGGACATTATGTTTTTATGTTTGTATATCATGTGAGTTCATAATAGTTTGCATGTGCACCCATGCTTGATAGGAATTTTGTGTTGTTGACGCTTTTTGATTGAGAAGTGGTATGCTTTGATCTTGTGCACACACATACACTAGTAAGTTGAAGCTAGTAGACTTATTGAATGTTGTAAGTGATTAGAAGGACATGAATATGTGCAAGATGATTTAGTTTGCATGCTCTGAATACAAGTTGGTGCGTTAGAGAGATTGTTACTTGGGATTGAGTATGTTTTTCCTACCAAGTGAGATTTTGAGCCTTAATGCATATTCTTTGCATATTATTCGTTTGCTTGAGTGTCCACGGATTGTTTGCATTGCTAGCAGTTGTTTGAGGTCTTTCTTGAAACGCATGACATTATTTGACGATTAAAATGATAAAGGCATTAGGATTAACCGCATATTTCCCATATTACCATACCATGTTTACATGATCAATTAGTTAACCCGTTGAGCTTAATCCTATTTTTTCGGTGACATACCACATTACTTGCCTGAACCTTTTTCTTGTATTGGCCTTACATTAATTTGAACCCACATTGTCAAAGGCTAGTAGAGTGCTCAAGGGAGTAATAAGGTGTGTAAGGAGGGGTTTATTGTTGGTCTTACTTTTGGGGAAGTATTGAAAATTGGGTTTGGTTGTTTACTTGATAGTCGACATATGTAATAAATTCATTGGATCATTGTTATTGTTTATATTATTGTTTGTGTTCTATTTAGCTCTCGGAAAAAAAAAAGAGAAAAAAAAAGAGAAAAAAAAAAATATTATGAGAGCATGTTTGTGTTTGTTGCGATCCTATTTTAGTCGACTAGTCGAGTGTTTGTTTTAGTAAAAATTATGTGGGGGGGAATATGGTGTTGTGAATGATGTATTATGGTACTTACTAGCTTTTGACACTTCACCTGTTTTGGCTTATTTGACATACCTTGTCCCTAGCCCCGTTACAACCCAAATAAAGACCTTTTGATTATCGTCATTGATGTATGTTGTGTTAAGAGTTAGATTGATACCAAATGTCAAGCATGCTTATGATTTTGTTGGAATTGAGTGATACACTTACCCTTGTTCATGAGTGAATATTCTTTTGTGAGTGGATTGTGAGTGTTTGCTTGTTCTTGCGTATGAGATCCCGAGTGTTGTCTCAAAGATGTACTCTTGTAGGCTTAGAATGTTTACTAACTTATTCTTACACTTGACATGGGCTTGTAAGAACTTATGCATGTTCATTGAGTAGGCTATGTGAATACTTGCACTTTCGACACCAAGACATTGCGTATTTACTTTGATTCTTAAGTTGATATGGCATGAGAGGATTTGAAGGTATGGTAGATTAGATTATTTGCATTTGCATATTAGTTGCATTCATGCATTGCATTGTATTGGATTTTGTGGGTACATTCGCTATAGGCCCTCACGAGACCTTACTCGTCCACTAGGGCTGCCTAGGGGTTTAAAGGGCTTGTTGCATATGCCAAATGCAACCGTGATCACCTACGGAAGTGGTACTAATTAGTTAGTTAGTTGTAATTGTTTATGCTTGAGGACAAACATCGGTTTAAGTTTGGGGGTGTGATAAGTGGATTTATATCCACTTGGATCGCTTCAATTCGGCTTAAATTGATTGTCTTGGACTCAAGTTTGTTGTAGTTTTGATGTGTTTTGTGCAAGTGTGTAGGTTTGGAAGAATGTTGCTTAAGATCGTTGTTTCCGTCACTTTTGGAGTTGAATTCGAGCTTAATAATGAAGAATGGAATCTTGTTGTGGTTCACCATGAGGATTCCAAGCATAGAGGATTGAAAACGGAAGAGAACGCAAAAAGAACGGGCGCAAAAGGAGTTAAAACGAAGAAAATCAGCAAAAATCAGCTCCCGGCAGCAAAAATCAGCTCCCGGCAGCCACCATCGGCGCATCATGCGCCCAATCCGAGGCTCCTGCGCCATGAACAGTAACGTCAGCGCAGTCAGCGCTGAGAAATTCTGCAAGATTTTTGAATTTTTGTTTTGGCCATAACTTGAGTTCTATAAGTCTGTTTTCAGCCCGTAAGCAGTCCACGCGAAGATAACAAGATTCTCTATCAGTCTAAAGTGGTCCAGAGGTCCAATTATGATTGAAACGTTCCAGAAAATCTGAAGAAAAGGCAGCTACGAATTTCCCTTTAAAACAGAATCAGTTTAGGAAACGTACTTCTATTATAATTCTGATAAGGTATTTTCTTGCTAGGCAAGATGTATAGAGCCTATATAAACACATCCAACCCTTGTAATAGATCATCATCATTATCATTAGGAGTAGAACCATTACATATCAATTACTTAGATTTATTTGTATTTTTTCATACTTTGTTTTTATCATGGTTTCATCAAATCCCATGACGATGAACGGTTCAATTATGGGCTAATCGTTGTCGTGGGATCCTAGTGGATTTATTTATGGAGCTTTAGTATCTTGATGCTTTACAGATCTGTGTGTGATGTATATCTGATATCCTCGTATGGTTGTGCTTATTGAATTTAGATGCGTAGCTAACATCTAATTTGTTAATCTCTTGTGAAGCGAGAGTGGATCTTGAGATTTAGAACTTGCCATGCTAGCATAGGATAGGTTGATGTTTTAACATCATGATTTGTGGCATGATTAGAGATAATATGCTACCCTATGTGATCTAAGTGGATAACTTGTGCTTTTTCGTGTTATCCGATCAGATATCATAACCATTGCATATAGTGATTAAAGGCGTCATATCTAAGCGAAGTATTTAATGAAGTTAGGATTCCATGGTTTTTCTTGCAGAAGTAAATTCGATTTTAATTCTTGTTAGTTAGTTAATTCTTAGTTTGTTAATTTACTTCCTTAGTTAATTTTAGTTAATTAAAACCTAAATCTTGTTATTTGTCTTAGCAGTGATTAATAACCATACATTGTTGCCTAGGTGCATGAACTGAATTGAAACCATAACCAGATCTCTGTGGGAACGAACTTAACTTATATCTATATTACTTGTGACCACGTACGCTTGCGTGATTTAGTGCAAATAACTCTGGCTCACCCAATAATTTTTTTAGAATAGATACTCAATTATAAGGCTATAAGCCTAAGTATTCAAAAAAAAAACAACAACTTTAATAATAGAATAATTTGCTTATTTGCACCATCAAATCAAATTGTAAGCATACAATGGATAGATAGGTCTATTGGTTGTCTTAAGTACAGTTCTCTCCTATCTATCTATATTATACTATATAAGCAAACTAGGGTATATTTGGTTGGTTGGTAGGTTGGTCACTTTATTTGGTATATTCAGTAATAGCCGTTAAACTGTAAGATAAATAAAAAAGAATCGTCGGATGTAATGCTAGAAGAATATTCTTTTTCTAATATATAAAATACTCTTATAGGTTCAAGGTTCGAATCCCGTCAATAACATATTATTATTATTATTAAAAATTTATATCATTTTATAAACTAGTCCTAAAAGTTCAAGATTCAATTTCCATCAACAACATATTATTATTAAACATTTATATCATTTTATAAACTATTCCTAAAAGTTCAATGTTCGAATCCCGTCAACAACATATTTTAGTTAAAAATTTAAATTATTTTATATAATAAACTACTCCAATAATTTTAGGGTTCAATTCCCGTCAACAACATATTAAATTTAAAAAATATTTATCTATTTTCAATATATAAGCAAAAAACTATCATTTAGAATACTATGAAATACGTTATATATATATTTTTTATGTTCTTACTAACTAAAAAGCAAATATTAAAATTATGAATAATAAGATGAAAATATCAAATATTAAGATAAAAATATTTAAAATCTTTCATGCATCGCAAGGACTATAGGTTAGTATAAATTGTAAGCACTAGCATTTTGCCCGTACTTCGTACACGACATCTTATTTAATTTAAAATGATAGTACCAAAAATTTAACAAATTTGATTGATTTCTTAAAACATCTTATTTAATTTAAATTGACAATACCAAAAATTTAACAAATTTGATTGATTTCTTAAAAAGATATTGTATGCAATTATATAAAAAATCAATTCTTAGTATTATATACAGTTATATAAGTATTTAATAAAATAATGATATGCTAAAATTTATATAAAAAAGTAGCATACAATTCTATTTTAACAATGTTAAAAATTTATTTAATCCATCAAAATCTGCAATAAAAGTAATAAATATTTTTACAAATATTGTTCTCTAATTGAAAACAATAATAAATTGTCTTCATTATTCAAATGCGGAAATGATAATCCATTCACCCCCAATGGCTCCAAAACATTAAATGGCTCCAAAACATTAAACCTCATATAATATCAAGAACATATTATATTAGTTAATATAATATGTAAATGTTGGAGAACAATGAGATCACATTTCAAGCAATTTTTAATTTTTTTTATTATTTTTTTTATGAATGGATAGAGGGTAGAATTATAAGACCTTTGTGCGAAGATGCCCCTAGCAGGGCCTTTTAAAATAGCTTGAAATGTAGCGAATATGTGTGTTCTCACTGTTCTCATTTTAAATTTTTTTTTTTTGTTAATTTTTTTTATGAATGGATAGAGGGTAGAATTATAAGACTTTTTTTGTGAAGATGCCCCTAGCGGGGCCCTTTAAATAACTTGAAATGTAGTGAATATGTGTGTTCTCACTGTTCTCATTCTCACCAGAGCGTGACCATTAAACTGTATTGGTAAATTCATGTATGAAAATACAGTGTATATATATTATTAATATAGATTCTTTTATTAAAAATAAGTAAATTATACAATTAAATAAGCAAGCCAAAATATCAGATAAATATTCTAGTAGATTTATAGTTTATGTTCAAATTAAGGTCTTTCACCATGGCTCTCACTTTCTGAAATTGTTGAATTTTTTTTATTGACTTTATTATATTAAAAGTATGTTCTTATTGAAACGAATATAATAATTTGAATTTGAATATATTTTTAAACTACTTTATTTATATTATCACTAACTTCACTATGAGTTCATTTTTTTAATATTCTTTATTTCTTTGATGTCCTTTTTTGTCATTACACAGTATTTGGAGCGACCCAATTTAGATTGGATCGACCCATATCAAAACCTCTACTACTTTTTGTCATTACATAGCATTTGAATCGACCCAATTTAGATTGGATCGACCCAAATCTAAACCTCTACTATCATCCTTCATTTTTTTATTTTCTTTATTTCTTTGATGTTTGTTTTTTAAAAAATAAAAAAGAGTTTTTTAATTATGGAGCCAAAACATGAACAAAATAACTAAAAAATATCTTTATTTATAATTTTCAATATACACGACATCATCTATGATCATTGTTTTGAAAATTTCGGATTTAGTCGACAAAAGCACAATATAGTTACTAATAACAAACTAATCCAACGTATTTTAATTAGAGAGAAGAAATTATTGATTGAAAGATATGATATTTGAAAACAACACCTAGAGGGGGGTGAATAGGTGTTTATGAATAACAATGCTTATTTATGAACTGTTTTAAAAATACCCAGAAACAGCTTGCTGTTTGTAATAACACAGTTTACAAATGGCACGCTGTTTGAGAATAATATGCAATGCAGAATGAAATAAACAGTAAGTAAAGAGAGACACACAATCTTTTAGCCAGGTTCGACCCCTAAACCCCTATGGTCTACTTCCTGGTCCCTTACCAAACTTGGTAAGAGAATATATTATTGATCAACTATAAACCGATTACAAGATACAACAATATATCTCCCTTATACCCTGCTGCTTACAAATGGCTTGCTGTTTCCTGTGCTGAACTAACTCTCTAAGTAACACTTCCCAAGCTTACTTCTCTAGTCTAGTTCGACCCACCCTAAACGTTAAGCCAACGTTTGTACAGCAACAATTAAATACACTCTGAACAATACAAGTTTGAATGATACAACTCAACCTATGACCCTCTGAATATATAGATATATACGAATGAAATGGGTTTGAAAGGTTTAAAGAATATTGCAATGAAAGCTTTGAGTTTTTGTAAGGCTCTTTAATTTTCTGCACTGTATCGTTATTAAGAACTGAATGAAATCAGTCCTTTTATAGGCGAATGAAACCAAGTGAAGAAATTAATTTCTTGAGCTCCAACGGACATAAATGTTACCGTTGTTTAGATCAGATTTTGTTTGAAGAAAAAGGAGCTTGAAGAAGAAGTGATGTTCACGTGTGTTGCAGATGTTGTGTGGGCTGAATTATGGCAAAGAAACATATGGTGAAGAAATCACGTGAAGGAGACTTTGAAGAAGAAATGATGAGAACGTGTAAGGCAGGTGGTATAGAGAATTTGTATGATAAGGAACATGTGATAATGATATGCATCATGTAGGAATTTGAGTGGAAGACAAGTGTATGTTTAAATTAATGAAAAGTAGAATCTTTACTTTTCTAAAAAATGAACATAATGAATATTGTTTTGTCTTCATGCATAGTTGAGGTATGGGAGTTAATATATTCATATATAATCAGAGGACCCATACATTTAATCCTAACAAAGATTCCACTTGATGTTCCTTGAATTCTTTTTATTCGGCAAAACTGTCCAGACTGAAATGGCATGCTGTTTGTGTAGCTGGTACGCCATTTGCATAAAATGGCTTGCTGTTTGATTTAAACTGATAATATAATCAGTAGGCTGTTTTTCCTGCAAAACCAAGTTAGCACATATATATATATGGCATGCTGTTTTATATCTGAAATCAAGCCAAATGGCTTGCTGATTGTTATCATCAAAACTTAGGAGTTTCAATCTCCCCCTTTTTGATGATTACAACTAATTTAGGAGAATTATTAAAAACTCCCCCTAAATTCCTGCATCTCAAAGAGTTAGATATAAAACAGTTCAATTGATTATGGCAACCCATATAACACATTAAGCATTTAAGCATAGAAATCATTAACCAGCAACTATTTTAAGCATAGAAACCATTAACCAGCAAATATTCAACCAAGTCATAGTAGATGCCATCAAAATAAGTCAACACAAAACCAACCATACTAACAGGACAAGGTTTTTAAAGACAAAGATGAAACCAAACAAGTTCAGTAATTCTCCAAATTTTTCTCCCCCTTAATTCATCAAAAAAAATTAAGATTCTGATGGTGCAGTCCTGGGAGCAACATGAAAGTCTTCATCTCCTTCCTTATCTGTGCCACCTTCATCTTCTTCTGGAGCATCTTTGGCAGCAACTTGAGCCAATTTGTCAAGCCCCAAGTCAGTGTCGACTGCAGAATGAGAGGCAGAGGTGGTTCCAGCTGTTTTGAGCAACAAGTCCCTCACAAATTTCAAATCTTTGTGAAACCCTTTCATAACTGTCTTAATAGTTTGACAGTCACATGATATCACTTTAAGAGCCTGCTTGATTGCTTGCATCTCCTTCTTAAGCTCAGAAACACTTTCGGTGGAGGTAAACTCAGAGGTAGCAGGAGTAGGGTTGGATGGTTCACCAATTTCAGGAAAATCAACAGAAGGGGGTGGAGGTAGAATTCTGGTAACTAAGCCATCCACAAGCTGAATATTGTTCTGAGTTAAAGTCTTATGATCAAAGACTTCCTTGACATTGATTTTCAGGGCTTTCTTGACATCTATCCTAAAGGTTGTAAACACCTTTGTAAGAACCTGAGCATAGGGGATTCCAGTGGATGTTTTATCAAGAGTGCTAAGCATCTTTTGCATAATAAGAGATGATATATCAAACTTCCTACCAGCTAGGATCATAGCAACCAACACCACATCCTGATTAGTGAAATTTGATTTATTTCCCATTCTAGGACAGATGTGAGACCTAACAAGCTTAAAGATTAAATGAGCCAAAGGGGTAACTTCAGTGGTACTGGGAGGTGCAAACTCCCCAACCAGGTCAGAACCAATTAAGATAGATAGTTGATCCTTGATAGAAAAATCAGGAAATTCCAAAGCAGTTTGAGCCGTATACACATCAAGTTCGGATTCATAATCAACATCTAGAATAAAGCTAAAAAGAGATGTGTTGAATTGAATTTTCTTTCCATTCACAGTAGAGCAAATATTACCAAATTTATCAGAATGGAGATTAGCATAGTATTCTCGAACAAGGTCAGGATAAAAGACTTTAGGTAAGTTGAGAATAAATGAATCGATACCAACATCTTCAAACAATTTAATAACTCCAACATCAGTAAGGGGAGCAATAATCTTACTGTCAAGAAGAGGAGCAGTGACGAGATTCCGAGTCCCCAATTCCATGGTAGAGAAACGTGATTCGAACTCAGGGCTGGCAAACAGAGGAGTACCCTTCAACCTCTTCGACTCCGGAGTCTGAGAAACTTCATCGCCGCTGTTGTGAGCAACATTATCCAATTCAATCAATACTTTTTCTTTCTTTGATGAGGGTGTGTTTGCAATGAGGCCTGATTTCCTGGTTCGAGTCATGATGATTGACAGAGAGATGAAACCCTAAAAATCGCCGCTTGATGAAACCCTAGTCGCCGCTTGAGAGTGTTTTGATTGAGAGAGAAAATGAAACTGAACCGACTTCGACCCTCTTTTTCTTTTTGATAATTTTTAGGGGAGAATATTTTAGAGTTTAAAAACTAAACATTTAATTATAACATAATCTGATAGAATTATATGGGAAATAATATTAAGATAGAAACAAACAAGAAAAACAAAAAATCCAATAAATTTCTATTTCGAACAGATGAAGGAAATTTTCTAGAATTCAAACAATTTTAACATCATATAATCATGTAGCATATATTATCAATTTTGGACACATAAATTCATATGATATCTACTTTCACACAAATGGTAAGCCAGAGATGGAATCACAAACATTATGCCATGTATAATATGTAACTGGAACAAATGGTAAGCTAACCTGTCCAGTACTTATCTTCCAGCACGCTGTTTTACATAGAACACATACCAAGTTGCATTCGAATGACTGAAAATCTCTCTTCGGCAAGAGGCTTTGTGAAAATATCGGCTAGTTGGAATTCAGTTGGAACAAAAACCAACTCTATCTTGCCCTTAGCAACATTATCTCTCAAGAAATGGTGTCGAACATCAATATGCTTCGTTCTTGAGTGATTCACCGGATTTTTAGAAATGCTAATGGTGCTAGTGTTGTCACAGTTGATTGGAACTTTTCTACACTTTATATCAAAGTCCCTTAGAGTTTGAATCATCCATAGAAGTTGAGAACAACAGCTCCCAGCTGCTAGATACTCCCCTTCTGCAGTGGATAAAGCAACCGAAGTTTGTTTCTTGCATTGCCAAGACACTAGGCTTTGTCCAAGAAATGTACAAACACCACTAGTGCTTTTTCTATCAATTAGACAACCTGCATAATCTGCATCACTATACCCAACAAGATCAAAAGTATTTGTGATAGGATAGAACAAACCAAGAGAAATGGTACCACTTAAATATCGAAATATTCTTTTAATGGCATTTAAGTGAGATTCTTTAGGGTTTGATTGAAACCTTGCACAAACACAAACACTATACATTATGTCAGGTCTAGAAGCAGTTAAATACAGTAGGCTTCCAATCATACCTCGATACCTTTTGATATCAACAGCCTTACCATTTTCATCTGCAAACAGCTTGCTGTTTTGCATCATAGGAGTTGATTTTGACTTAACATCTTCATAACCGAATCTCTTGAGTAGATTCTTTGTATACTTGGATTGATGTATAAAAATTCCATCCTTAGATTGCTTGATTTGAAGACCCAAGAAATAATTGAGCTCACCCATCATGCTCATTTCGAACTCACTATGCATACACTTAGAAAACCACTTACACATAGATTCATTAGTAGCTCCAAAAATAATATCATCCACATATATTTGAACAATAAGAATATCTTTACCATCTTGTTTAATAAATAATGTGGGATCGATTTTACCTCGAATAAAACCATTTTTGATGAGAAACTTACTAAGCCTTTTGTACCAAGCCCTTGGGGCCTGCTTTAAACCATAAAGAGCCTTCTTTAGCTTGAACACATAGTCTGGATACTGTTCATGTTCGAATCCAGGAGGCTGTTTTACATAAACTTCCTCTTCCAGCAAGCCATTTAGGAAAGCACTCTTTACGTCCATTTGATATAGCTTAAATTTCTTGAAACATGCATAGGCAAGAAGCATCCTTATTGATTCCAAACGTGCAACATGAGCATATGTTTGATCAAAGTCAATGCCTTCTTGTTGATTATATCCTTGAGCCACAAGCCTTGCTTTTTTTCGAGTAACGGTGCCAAATTCATCAACTTTGTTCTTAAACACCCATTTTGTGCCAATGATTGAAGCATCTTCTGGTGGTTTGACAAGTTCCCATACTTCACATCTTTCGAACTGATTTAATTCTTCTTGCATCGCCATGATCCAATTTTCATCTTCTAATGCCTCATTGATGTTTTTGGGTTCTTCTTGAGCTAGGAAGGCTGCATGAGCACAATAATTTGCCTTTCCTCTTCTTGTAGTAATTCCATCAGCAATGTCACCAATGACTAATTCTGGAGGATGATTCTTAACCGTTCTTGTTGCCCTCGGTAAAGAATGTTGAGCTATTTCTTCATGAGTTGTCTTTCTCATCTTTGATGGTGGTGGCTGTTCTTCTCCATCATATAAAGGCAATTTTTCAGCAGCCCTAGAGCCTCTAGGACCTTCCAAAGTCATTTTTGCTATTTTTGTGATTGTATCTTCCACTTCAGCTTGCTGTTTTGAACTTCCAGCTTGATGTTCGTTATTGTCTACATCATCCTTGACTTTCTGACTTTCTTCTTCATCTTCATCTTCAGTTTGCTGTTCTGAACTTTCATCTTGCTGATCTGCACTGCCAGTTTGCTGATTTGCACCTCCAGCTTGCTGATTTGCACTTCCAGCTTGCTGTCCTGCAAAATCTTCCTCATCTCTTGGTAGATCATTGTTAGGTTCTTGAAAAGTAACATCAATAGATTCTTCAACAATATTTTTATTAACATTATAAACTCTATAGGCTCTACTTGTTAAAGAATAACCAAGAAAAATAGCCTCATAGGATTTAGCATCGAATTTACCATCTTTACCAATTGTCTTGAGCACAAAACACTTGGAGCCAAAAATCTTGAAGTAACTGATATTAGGCTTCTTGTTTCTTAACAATTGATATGGAGTTTTATCCAAAATTGGCCTGATTATATTTCTGTTTAACAAATAGCATGCTGTATTCACAGCTTCGGCCCAAAAACTTCTAGGCAGCTTGCTTTCTTGCAGAAGAGTCCTTGTTGTTTCTTGAAGTGACCTATTCTTCCTTTCTACCACTCCATTTTGTTGCGGAGTCCTTGGAGCAGAAAATTCATGGGAGATTCCTCTTTGTTCACAATATGTAATGAATTTCTCATTGACAAATTCACCTCCTCTATCACTTCTTATACCTACAAGTCTTGTATCATGCTTGTTCTCAAGTAATTTAATCAGTTTCTCAAATTCATCAAAAGCACAATCTTTAGTACGAAGAAACAATACCCAAGTAAATCTAGAAAAATCATCTACAATTACAAAGCCATATTGTTTACCTCCAATACTTTTATAAGCTTCAGGACCAAACAAGTCTAAGTGCAGAAGCTCTAAGGGTTTAGAGGTAGATACCATTTTCTTAGCTTTGTGAGTACTTCGAATTTGTTTACCTAATTGGCATGCTGAACATACTTCAACCTTAGAAAATTTCAGTTTTGGTAGTCCTCTGACCAGATTCTTGCTTGATAGTTTATTAAGCAAGTCCATGTGTGCATGTCCCAACCTCCTATGCCATATATATGGATCATTGTCGATTGCAGCCAAACAGCATGCTGTTTCCTGCATTTCGAAATCTAATACATATATATTTCCTTCCCTTCTAGCAACTAGGGGGATTTTGTTAGCACCAATAGTAATAACAGTTTTATCTATGCCAAACTTAACAAAATGTCCTTCATCAAATAATTGAGTGACACTAAGTAGGTTATATGAAAGACCTTTGACATATTGAACATTTTTAATCGAAATATTACTATTGCCAATGGAACCAATACCAAGTATTTTAAGAGTCTTGCTATTGCCAATGGTAACTCTTCCTCCTTTCTTCATTTTGAGACTCATGAATTGAGATTTGTCTCCACACATATGTCTAGTGCATCCGCTATCCAAAATCCATTGATTTGACTTTACTTTAGCGGAAAGACATATCTACAAAACAAACAAATACCAATTTAATGTTTTGGAACCCATATAGGTTTGGGTCCAGATTGGTTAGTAGCAAGAATATATAACACATTTAAATCAGCCTTCTTGATCCACTTTTGGATCACTTTTGGTGACTGTTGGTAAGCTGTTTGTCTTCTGTCAGGAATATTCTGGCGTGCTGTTTGCCTTCTGACTGGCCTCTTCTGGTAAGCTGTTTTCCCTTTAGGGTTTATTTGAACTACACAGTGTTTTTCCAGATGGCCTTTTCCTCCACACTTGTTACATATCTTCCAAGGCATGGCATAATTGTATGGTATGCCATTTCTTCCATCGTATTTGAGTGCACTATGTTTGTTGTTTGATTTCATGCCAACTCCTTCTCTGACCAAGGGAACATTTGCCTTTTTCATCATTGTCTTTAAGCTGTCTTCACCTTGAACAAATGTTTCCATTCCTTTCTCAAGGTCTTTGACTTCTTTTTCTAGAAGAGAAATCAATTCAGCTTGCTGTTTGACAAGTTCAGCTTGCTGTTTTCTCTTTTCAGCAGTTTTTGAGGATTCGGCTTGGCTAGATTCTTTATGCTCGAATGATTTTATACATTCATTTTTTTGCTTCAATATCTGCCTTCAAATTTCTGAGTTCTTTCATGAGTGCTTCATTCCTTTGTAGAATTACTTTGTTGACACCTTCGAATTGAGCTAGTTTCTCTTTTAAATCAGTGATTAGATCATCATGATTTAATTCTGGAGCCTTCTCTGCCATTAACTCAGAAATAATATTCTTCAGCTGATTGTTCTTCTTTTCCAGCTTGCCATTCTTATTCTTCAGTTCCATGAACTCAATAATAGACACATTACTTGGTACCTGCATGGTTAGTTCTTCTAGAATAAAAGGAGAGGAGGATAGATCAGAATTAATTGAGTTTACCTCGCTTGCATCATCTTCTGAATCTGAGAAATCACTCTCTACAAGACCTTCTTTTATGGAGCCTTGTGAGCTTTCTTCATCATTTAGACCTACAAGTGCCAAATTCACCATGTCTTCACTTGAGTCATCACTGGAGTCTGAGTCATCATCACTCCAAGTCAGTAAAGCCTTTGCTTTTCTTCTGTCTTTAAAAACAACAGGCTGTTTTGACTTCAGCTTGTAACAGTCTCTTTTAAAATGGCCTGGCTTGCCACATTCGAAGCAATTTTGCTCCTTAGCTTTCTTGTTGATGTTGAAACTTGCTCTTTCCCTTTTCATTCTGTTTTTCTTCTCAATCAGTCTCTTGATCTTTTGAGAAATGAGTGCCATTTCTTCATCAGATTCCTCATCAGAATCTGTCACCTTGCTGGATGCAGTGGCTGGCTTGCTGTTTGTGGAATGAAGAGCCAAATTCTTCATTTTGGCTAGAGGAACCCTAGCATCTTCAACCTGACTTTTATTTATTTTACTTTCAAACTGTTCTAGCTCAGCAAAAACAGCTAGATGATCCATGGTGTCGATTGTTGAGGATGATTCCAAAGCCGTGACCTTGGCTTCATAAATAAATGGTACAGCACTTAACACTTTCATGTTAATTTCATCTTGTGGAATATTCTTTCCAAGTCTCTTTAAAGAGTTTATAGTAACCTGGAATCTTGCTTGACCTTCTTTGATAGTTTCATTATCCTTGAGCTTGAAGTTTCCAAAGTCGTTCATTAATTTGCTAAGCTTCACTTTTCTCAAGGTTGTTGAACCTTCATGGTAGGTTTCCAAAGCATCCCACATTTCCTTTGCTGTCTTTAGAGAAGAAACTTTATCATACTCAGCTTGGTCTAATGCATTCATTATAGAATTTCTAGCTTCTCCATTGTAACCACATTTGATAATCTCATCGGGAGTAAGATCATCAACATCTTTTGGATTGTTCTTATCATCCAGAAATTTGAAGTCTCCTTTTTGCACCACTCTTAATACCAGAGGTCTCTTGGACAAGAATGTTTCCATTCTACATTTCCACCAGTTGTAATTTTCTGATCCAGTGAGGAGAGGAGCTCTATAATCTGATTTACCTTCGAGATATTGTTCACCCATGATCGATACCTTCCTGTTACAGAAATATTAGTATACCTCGCTCTGATACCAATTGAAAACAACACCTAGAGAGGGGGTGAATAGGTGTTTATGAATAACAATGCTTATTTATGAACTGTTTTAAAAATACCCAGAAACAGCTTGCTGTTTGTAATAACACAGTTTACAAATGGCACGCTGTTTGAGAATAATATGCAATGCAGAATGAAATAAACAGTAAGTAAAGAGAGACACACAATCTTTTAGCCAGGTTCGACCCCTAAACCCCTATGGTCTACTTCCTGGTCCCTTACCAAACTTGGTAAGAGAATATATTATTGATCAACTATAAACCGATTACAAGATACAACAATATATCTCCCTTATACCCTGCTGCTTACAAATGGCTTGCTGTTTCCTGTGCTGAACTAACTCTCTAAGTAACACTTCCCAAGCTTACTTCTCTAGTCTAGTTCGACCCACCCTAAACGTTAAGCCAACGTTTGTACAGCAACAATTAAATACACTCTGAACAATACAAGTTTGAATGATACAACTCAACCTATGACCCTCTGAATATATAGATATATACGAATGAAATGGGTTTGAAAGGTTTAAAGAATATTGCAATGAAAGCTTTGAGTTTTTGTAAGGCTCTTTAATTTTCTGCACTGTATCGTTATTAAGAACTGAATGAAATCAGTCCTTTTATAGGCGAATGAAACCAAGTGAAGAAATTAATTTCTTGAGCTCCAACGGACATAAATGTTACCGTTGTTTAGATCAGATTTTGTTTGAAGAAAAAGGAGCTTGAAGAAGAAGTGATGTTCACGTGTGTTGCAGATGTTGTGTGGGCTGAATTATGGCAAAGAAACATATGGTGAAGAAATCACGTGAAGGAGACTTTGAAGAAGAAATGATGAGAACGTGTAAGGCAGGTGGTATAGAGAATTTGTATGATAAGGAACATGTGATAATGATATGCATCATGTAGGAATTTGAGTGGAAGACAAGTGTATGTTTAAATTAATGAAAAGTAGAATCTTTACTTTTCTAAAAAATGAACATAATGAATATTGTTTTGTCTTCATGCATAGTTGAGGTATGGGAGTTAATATATTCATATATAATCAGAGGACCCATACATTTAATCCTAACAAAGATTCCACTTGATGTTCCTTGAATTCTTTTTATTCGGCAAAACTGTCCAGACTGAAATGGCATGCTGTTTGTGTAGCTGGTACGCCATTTGCATAAAATGGCTTGCTGTTTGATTTAAACTGATAATATAATCAGTAGGTTGTTTTTCCTGCAAAACCAAGTTAGCACATGTATATATATATGGCATGCTGTTTTATATCTGAAATCAAGCCAAATGGCTTGCTGATTGTTATCATCAAAACTTAGGAGTTTCAATATTTTAGGTATTTATAAAAACTAGCTTATAACCCGTGCAATGCACGGGTTTCTTTTAATATGTTATATAAATTTTATTTTATGCTATAATTATATTTTTATATAATCATTATTTTGAAAAAATTATTTTAATATTATTTTAATATAATTTAATATAAATTTAGTTAATCATGATTTAAAATTTACAATATTATAGAATTTTAAGTTAAATATGTCATTGACGGGATTCGAAACTTGAATTTTTAGTAAAATACTTTAATCATAAAATATAACTAATAATTACATCTAACGGTTCTTATTAATTACTAAAAATCTAACAGTAAAATGGTTTAATATTTTTCGGTATACATTAATGATTGCAAAATTATGTGGTTTAAAATTTATATTATAAACCTTTTTTTTAAAATATGTCTGACTCGAACCTTGAAATTTAAGTAAATTAATTTAAATATATAATATATCTAATCATTAGATCTAATGGTTCTGATTTTTTACTAAAAATATAATGGTCATTATTCGTTGTATATATATGTCTATTATCTTTTGTTAATGATTAGACGATATAGTGTTATTTTTTTGGGTATATATTAATTATTGTAAGATTATATTTTAATATAAAAGTTAACTTGTTTTATTTAGAAAGAAATATTATTGATTGAAAGATACGATATCTTAGGTGTTTATAAAAGGTAATATCATCAATCAATTAAAAGTAAACCCCTTTTAATTAAAAAAAAAAAGCAATCGACTAATTCACTAATTATATTATTTTACAATTTATTTATTATATAAATTTTATTTAATATTACAATTATGTTTTTATATAATCATTATTTTTAATATTTTTTTAATTTTAATTTAATATAATTTAATATTCTCATGTTTATGGATTATATTAATGTTTCCTTATTATAAACAATGTATACGGATTTTTAATATATTTTATTAAATAGTGATATAATTGGGAAAAAAATATTTTAGTTAGATAAAAAAGAAAAGATAAAAAATTAATTTATTAGTTAAAAGTAATTATAATTTGTTTTTTAATTAGAAAAAATATAAAAGATATTATATTTTACTTGAAAAAGGAAATTGTTTAGTTATTAAAAAAATAGTAGCATGTTTAACCTGAAAAAGTAGATTGATTAGTAAAGTAAAAATTTTAGTTAAATAAAATATAAAAGAAGATTTTTAAAAGGTAACCCGTGATATAATTGGAAAAAGATATATTTTAGTTAGAGAAAAGAGAAAAGATAATTTGAATGAAAAAATTAATTAATTAGTTAATAGTAATTATAATATGTTTTTTAGTTAGATAAAATATAAAAGATATTATATTTTACCTGAAAAAGGAAACTACTTAGTTATTAAAAAGAAAAGAAAAGGTAACATGACCTGAAAAAGGAAATTGATTAGTAAAGCAAAAATTTTAGTTAGATTAAATATTTTTTATATTTTATCTATAATTAAGTAAGGGTAAATTAGTAAAATCAATAGGTACCAACCAACCAAACTTTTAATGATGATCGTGCTGAAGATCGAACGGACAAACTTTCAATGCCCGTGTGCACAGGTTTCTTTTATTATATTATATAAAATTTATTTAATATTACAATTATGTTTTTATATAATCATTATTTTTAATACTTTTTTAATTTAATTTAATATAATTTAATATTCCCATGTTTACGGATTATACTAATGTTTCCTTATTATAAACAATGTATACGAATTTTTAATATATTTTATTAAATAGTGATATAATTGGAAAAAAATATATTTTAGTTAGAGAAAAGAAAAAATATAAAAAATTAATTTATTAGTTAAAATTAATTATAATTTGTTTTTTAATTAGAAAAAATATAAAAGATATTATATTTTACTTGAAAAGGAAACTGTATAGTTATTAAAAAAAAGCAACATGCTTAACCTGAAAAAGAAGATTGATTAGTAAAGTAAAAATTTATTTAAATAAAATATAAAAGAAGATTTTCAGAAGGTAACCCGTGATATAATTGGAAAAAGATATATTTTAGTTAAAGATAAGAGAAAAGATAATTTGAATGAAAAAATTAATTAATTAGTTAATTGTAATTATAATATGCTTTTCAGTTAGATAAAATATAAAAGAAATTATATTTTACCTGAAAAAAGAAACTGCTTAGTTATTAAAAAGAAAAAAAAGTAACATGTTTAACCTGAAAAATGAAATTGATTAGTAAAACAAAAATTTTAGTTAGATAAAATATAAAAAATATTTTATCTATAATTAAGTAATTAAAGGGGTAACATGTTTTAATTTGGAAGAAAATATTAATGATTGGAAGATATGATACGATTGATGTTTTTAGGAGTTAATAAAAGGTAATATATTTAATTAAAAGTAAATGCAAAAAAAAGGCAATTGACTACTTACCATTAATTTATATTATGTTATTATTTATTTTAGAAATTTTAATAGTATAGATATCATATATATATATATATATATATATATATATATATATATATATTATAATGAATGGTAAATAAGTAAATTCACTTAGTACCAAAAAACAGGTACCAAAACTTTCAATGTTTCGGAATTTATATAATAGTATAGATTTAATATCTTCAACTAAAAGTAAATGTGAAAAAGGCAATCGACTAATTATCATTAATTATATTATGTTATTATTATTTTTAGGAGGTATATTTTTCTTAAAAATTATGGTGTGATATTTTTGGGTATATATTAATGATTGTAAGATTTGTTTTAAATTAAAAAGGTAACTTGTTTTAATCCGAAATAAAATATTAATGATCGAAAAATATTATAAAGTTTTTAGGTGTTTATGAAGGGTAATATTTTCAACTAAAAGTATATGTGAAAAGGGTAGTAGGTTAATAACCATTAATTATATGATTTTATTATTTAATTTAATAATTATGATAACCAAATATACAAACTTTCAATCTTTCGACTTTAATATAGTTGTATAAATACGTATTTTAATTAGAAAAGGCAATCGACTGCTTAACATTAATTCTATTATTTTTTATTTATTAATTAAGATAACTGTACCTAAACCAAATTGATAAAAATTTCAATGTTTCAACTTTAATGTTATAACTACCTTATAACCCGTGCAATGCACGGGTTTCTTGTAATATGTTAAAATTTTTATTTAATATTAAAATTATATTTTTATATAATCATTATTTTCAATAATTTTTTTAATTTGATATAATTTAATATACTCATGTTTACGGATTGTACTAATATTTCCTTCTTATAAACAACGTATATGATTTTTAATATATTTTATTAATAACTTAAAAATATGGTGCAGTATTTTCGGGCTATATTTTTCTTGAAGATTATGATGTTATATTTTTCGATATATATTAATGATTATAAGATTTGTTTTAAATTAAAAAGGTAACATGTTTTAATTCGAAAAAAGGTAAGGTATTTATAAAAGGTAATATCTTCAACTAAAATTAAATGTGAAAAAAGCAATGGACTTATTACCTTTAATTTTATTATGTTAATGTGAAAAAGACAATCAACTAATTACCATTAATTATATTATGTTATTATTTATTTAAGGTGTTATACTTTTCTTGAAAATTATGGTTTGATATTTTTAGGTATATAATAATAATTATAAGATTTGTTTTAAATTAAAATGATAATGTGTTTTAATTCGAAAGGAAATATTAATGATTGATTGATGTTTTTAGGTATATATAAAGGGTAATATTTTCGACTAAAAGTAAATGTGAAAAAAAACAATCGACTAATTTTATTATGTTAATGTTAAAACGGCAATCGACTAATTACCATTAATTTTATCATATTAATCAGCTAATTACCATTGATTATATTATGTTATTATTTAATTTAGGTGTTATATTATTCTTGAAAATTATTGTGGGTATATATTTTAAGGTATTTATAAAAGGTAATATCTTCAACAAAAAGTAAATATGAAAAAGGCAATCGACTAATTACCATTAATTATATTATGTTATTATTTATTTTATGTGTATTTATTTTAGGTATATTTATTTTTCTTTATAATGAAGGATAAATAAGTAAATGTACGAAGTATCGAAAAACTTGTACCAAAAAACAGGTACCAAAAATATTGTTTCGGTTTTTATATAATAGTATAGTTAGATAAAATGTAAAAGATATTCTATTTTAAATGAAAAAGGAAATTATTTAGTTATTGAAGAATAGAAAAGGTTATATGTTTAAACTGAAAAAGGAAATTGATTAATAAATGAGAAACTTTAGTTAGATAAAATATGAAAGATACTGTATTTTACCTGGAAAAGGAAATTTTTTAGTTCTTGAAAATAGAAAAGATAATATGTGTAACCTGAAAAATGAAATTGATTAGTTAGTAGATCTGTAATTGAGTAAGGGTAATTAGGTAAATTCAATAGGTACCGTTGAACCAAACTTTTAATGTTTCGGAATTTATATAATAGTATAGATTTGAACCTAGAAATTTTAGTAAATAAATTTAATCATGTAATATATTTAATCATTAGATCTAACAATTCTAATTTTTAACTAAAAATCTAACTGATATTATTCGTTGTATACAAATTTTTATTATATTTTGTTATTGGTTAGAAGCTATGATGTCATATTTTTGGGTATGCATTTAATGCATGTAGTAAATAAATTTAATCATGTAATATATTTAATCATTAGATCTAACAGTTCTAATTTTAACTAAAAATCTAACGGATATTATTCGTTGTATACGAATTTTTATTATATTTTGTTAGTGGTTAGAAGATATGATGTCATATTTTTGTGTATGTATTAATTATTGCAATATTTTGTTTTAAATTAAAAGTCAACGTGTTTTAATTAGAGAGAAAAAAAATTATTGATTGGAAGATATGATATTTTAGGTATTTATAAAAATTCGAACCTTGAAATTTTAGTAAATAAATTTAATCATGTAATATATCAATATCAATATATTCTTAAAGATGCTTAGTAAAGAATTTAATCAAATTACACCAATTACCCTTTAAAATCAATATTATCCAATTTTTTTACATAGGCTTTTTAGTAATTTTACTTTTAAATTACACCAATTACCCTTTGAAATCAATATTATTCAATTTTTTACATATGTTTTTTAGTCCTTTTACTTTTTAAACGGGTTAATGGGTTAATGGATATCCATATTTTAATCATATAGATTTAGTTTTAGGTTTTGAGTGTCTATATACCAAACCCTTTAGAACAATTATAAACTCATATCGTACAGCTCTCTCTTTCGTCCTCTTTCAGGTATGTGTCGGCCCTCTTATCGGAATATTAGCAAACAATGAATTTATGTGATGTCTTTGTACGTTTTATAATTAGAGTATATTGTTATTATGTATTCTCACATGACCCTATATATATGTTTGCTTGTATGTGCCAGTAATTTTGGTACTAATCTATTCGTATTTTATATTGTTCACTGTTGTGTCAAGTCATGAATTGGTGTAGCCTGTATTATGTTTAAAAGGAAAAGGAAAAAGAAAACGTTAATCTTTATACTTGTGGTGCATAGTCTCAGTAATTTTTACTACAGTATTTAATAATCTTTGGAGTGATATATTGCATATCCTTAAAGTGCTAATTTTGCTAGAATGTTTTGCTACTGTTAAAATTTATTGCGAGTCATATTTATGAGATTTAATTAACTGTAATACTATTTGATTTTAGAGTATTGCATGAACAGAAGTAGCTTATATTTTGACTTATTCATGATAATTGTATCGGATGAATATTTGTATAAAAAAAAAGGGAATTTATTTTTGGTATGAATATATGATGAGTGAATTGAATTATTTATTTATTATTTCATTAAAGACACTTAGTAAATTTTGGAGGTTTATCAGTTGATTTGCTTGATTTAGTTTTAGAGGTCATGAATTGATTCTATAGTGTACTAACTGGTGTCATGCATGTAGTATTCAAATATAATTTATTATAATTACAAGGTGAAAGAAAAAGATAGATAAAAAGATTAGTGATTGTTTTGTAATTGTGCATGTTAACTTGGACATGCTGCGTATTTTATATTGGGCCTTAAACCCCATTCACTTTTCTTTTTACTCCCTCCGTCTCTTTTTTCTTTTCCTATTTTGACTTTTTACATTGTTCATTGTAAGCGATTGACTACTAATTTATGCATAATTTATAAGACAAAATATAGTCATGAGTGATCTTGTTGGATTCGTATTTGTGAATACTTTAATACAGTGAAGTTTTTATATTTAGTACTAAAACGAAATTAAAGATATTAACGATCAAAAATGTGCATTGGCAAGCGTGATAATGATTAACAGGAAAAGAAATAAGGGACGGAGGGAGTAATGATTTGTATAATTTTTGTCTGCATCCTTTGTTTTTATATTATTAACTTGTTTTTAGATACTGTAAACCTAATTCCAGTGTGCATTTTACTTTATATGATTTTAAGTAACGAATATCTAAGTGCAGTGGGTTAAATAAGTTATTAATTGTTTGACGTCTTATTATTAAAATTATAGGATTTGTTCGCGTTAATATGGTGTTTGATCGTTTTCGAGTTAAGTACTTTTTGACTTATTTTTAATTTCTGAAAAAATATTTGATATTATGATTTTCGATTTTCGTATAAGATATAAGAATTCTGTTTTGAACTGTATAAGATATAAGTATTTGATTTTAGAATCCTCAGTCTCTACGTTTTTCTACGTTTCGAACCCGTTCGTAATTTACGCTATAGTTCCTGATCTAGCCTTAGATACCCTTAGTAGGCCCACAAGTGTACAATTTTAAATACCTATTAAAGGCACGTAATTATTGAACTTTAGATTCCGGTCACTGACAAAGTGTGACGAAAGAATAAGAATAAGATGCCGGTCACTGACAATGTAATGTGTGGCACAGATCAAGATTGTGGTATTTATAAGAATTTCGGTTCTGTTTTGTTCTATTTTTTTATTCTGTTTCAAATTCTTGATTTGTAAAATATAAACTTTAGGTTGAATCATTTTTTGCAAAAAGGTTTTCGAAAATTATTATTGTTTTGAGAAAATATGTATTATTAAAACGTCCACTGATTTTGAGGATATTTGTAAGTCAATTTGTTACTTACTGAGTTGTGTAGCTCACTCTTTTCTGATATTTCAGGTTCGTATATTGTGGAAGCTTATTGAGATCAATGTGGATGTGAACTTGTGAATTTCGTGTTACGTGATTGATGTAATTTATTGGATAAGATTTAGGGGGTGTTTGTCTACGGAGAAAAATGGACTTATCTTAGGATAAGTCCGTTTCAACTTATTCCGGACTGTTTGTGTGCACAAGTAGAATGGACTTATTTTGCCAAATAAGTTGATAAGTGATAAGTTAGTAATGACGTACTTTTTTCCAACTTATTTCGTATTACTTGATTTTTTAACTTGTTTAATATTTTATATTTTTACATTTATATTTATAAATGTCATATGCATGTACTGTGATTATTATATTAAATAATTAATATTTTTAAATTTAGTTTAATAAATATTTTATCAACTTATAAGTTAAACACCCAAACACGAAAATATAAGTTGTAAGTCACTTATTACTTACTTCATATAAGTTACTTACTTCATATAAGTGTTAAGTAACTTATTTTAAGATTTCCCAAACGGCCCCTTATTATGCTGTTAGACAAATTTTGTTAATTGCAAGATGTTGATTATTGAATTAATTTGTAGAGCTGCGCCTCGAAATTTATTGTTTACGTTCATTAAGTTGACTTAGATTTGACTTTTGTGGAATTTGGGATTTATTGAGTAAATAAATTCAATTTATTTTAGTTTTGAATTTAGAATTAATAATCCAAAAAGTCGGGCTGTTACAATATCTTTATTTATAATTTTCAATATAAACTGCATCATCTGTGATCATTGTTTTGAAAATTTCGGATTTAGTCGACAAAAGCACCGTCTGGTTACTTATAAAAAATTAATCGATATAATAATGGAAGATAAGTTAATATTATTAATTATTTAAATTTAACACACTTCTTTATTTCTTTGATGTCCTTTTTTGTCATTACACGACATTTGGAGCGACCAAATTTAGATTGGATCGATCCCAAATCAAAGCCTCTACTATTTTTTGTCATTACACAGCATTTGGATCGACCCAAATCTAAACCTCTACTATTATCCTTCATTTTTTTATCTTCTCTATTTCTTTGATGCTTATTTTAAAAAAATAAAAAAGAATTTTTTAAATATGGAGCCAAAACATGAACAAAATAACAAAAAAATATTTTTATTTATAATTTTCAATATACACGACATCATCTAGGATCATTGTTTTGAAAATTTCGGATTTAGTTGACGAAATCACCTTATGGTTACTAATAAAAAATTAATAGATATGATAATGGAAGATAACTTAATATTATTAATTATTTAAATTTAACACACATCTTTATTTCTTTGGTTTCTTTGATGATCTTTTTTGTCATTAATTACACAGCATTTGGAGCGACCCAATTTAGATTGGATCGACCCAAATCTAAACCTCTACTATTATCCTTCATTTTTTTTATCTTCTTTATTTCTTTGATGCTTATTTTTAAAAAAATAAAAAGAGTTTTTTAATTTTAGAGCCAAAACATGAACAAAATAACTAAAAAATATCTTTATTTATAATTTTCAATATACACAGCATCATCTATGATCATTGTTTTGAAAATTTCGGATTTAGTCGATGAAAGCACCGTCTGGTTATCAATAAAAAATTAATCGATATAATAATGGAAGATAACTTAATATTATTAATTATTTAAATTTAACACATATTTAAATATATAAGGAGATGCTCAAATGAGAACTTTATTAAAATGAGAATTTAGTTCACACTAATATATATATAGGGTCTTATTCTAATAGAAACTAACTTAGAATAGAAACTAGAAACTAAACCAAAATTAAATATTTCAAGCTAATCTAATGACCAAATTAGGGGTACCCCAATACAAAAAACGTTTAAAATTCTTGGCTCTATTCAACAAAAATATAAAAAAAAAATTAAAAATTAAAAAAAAAAGTTACTGTTCACATGATGACGTGGCACGTGAACAGTAACTTTTTTTTTATTTTTTTAATATTTTTGTTGAATAGAGCCAAGAATTTTATAAGTTTTTTGTGAAGGTTGGTTTCTATTTGAACGCTAGCCTATATATATATATATATATATATATATATATATATATATATATATAGAGAGTCATACTCTACTGCAAACTAAAATTAACTACAAACTAAACACTAATTCAATATTTCATGCTAATCTAATGATCAAACTAGGGGTACCCCAATACAAAAAGTGTTTAAAATAATTGGCTCCATTAAGCAAAAAAAAAAAATTTAAAAAAAATTCATTGTTCACGTGATGACGTGGAAGTGGATTTCACTGGTTAACGGTGCTTCGCACCTTCTTGTACGGCGCTTCGCGCCTTTATCATTCTAAAGTTGTAAGGAATGACAATCAATGGTAAAGGCAATAGACGATTGACGGGTGTGTCGAGGGCCTGCGGCCCTCATGATTACCTAACTCATCCGTTTACTGTCTTAAATGCTTTGCATTTCCATGGCAAGTTTTTTTTTTTGGTGGATAGAGCCAATTATTTTAAGCTTTTTTTGTGAAGGTTCCCTTGGCGGGAACCTTAGAATAAATGAAATATAATTAATTTAGTGTTAGTTTGTAGTTTGTATTTAAGGATTGGTTTGTATTTGAGCAAAAACATATATATATATATATATATATATCTCATTTATTCTAAGAGCCCCGCCAGGGGCACCTTCACTTCTACCCTCTATCCATTAATAAAATTTTTTTTTAAAAAAAAACTACTGCCACATCATCATTTTTTTTAAAAAATATTTTTTTAAAAAATGTTTTTTTTTGTTTTTGAGAGCATAATTATTAAAAACAATAAAATAGAAAAAAACACCAAACACCAGTTTTTTTTTTACTTTTTTGAAATTTGCCTTGGAAAAATGTTTGCATAAATAATTTCATTTAACAAAAAGTTATTAAAAGCAAATTTAACACATATTTATATAACTTTCTTAAAATGAGAATTTAGTTCACACTAAAAAAAAATATATTTCATTTATTCTAAGGAACCCGCCAAGGACACCTTCACTTCTACACTCTATCCATTAATAAAAAAAATTTAAAAAAACTACTCCCACATTATCATTTTTTATAAAAAAAATTAATTTTTTTTAATTTTTTATATTTTTAAATTTTTGTTTTTGAGAGCATAATTATTAAAAACAATAAAAAAGAAAAAACACCAAACACCAGTTTTATTTTACTTTTTTTAAATTTGCCTTAGAAAGATATTTGCATAAATAATTTCATTTAACAAAAAGTATTAAAAGCAACAACATAAAACTCAAATTATGTGTATCCATCACGCAAGTTGTTTGAGAACTCAGCATATTATTGGTGACCCGTATTTGCATAAAGCGGGTCCAATATATATATACACTACACACCCAAATCTTAGTAATACTTTAATTTTATTTATATTCGTCCAATATATTGTAATTGTAAATTAATATTTATAAAATATAAAATTAGTCATTGAAATATTAATTATTATTTTAATGTTGCTACACAATTTTTAAATATTTTTGAAATAATTTCACTAATATCAACATATTTTTCTATTCCGAAAATAGATGTGCTCATAATGTGATTATATGGGAAGATCTTGCATCATCAGTTAATAGTATGATTGGTGCCGATGATTCAGAAAAAAATATTTTAATTCTAGCCAGTACGAAAGTCATGACCTGGAAAGGTATGCAATAATAATGTCATTTCATTTATTATTAATTATATTATAACATATTAACATGAATTTCTAACATTTGTCAGGTGTTGGTACAAATTAAATCATTGTCATCCATTAAAAAGTATATTTGAATATTGATGACGATACCACTGAAATAATGAGATAGAGGTATTTTTATACACCATATATGTATTTCCATTTATATGTTACAATGGAAAAAACAAACTACTTATATTTTTTAACATTAATATAGACTCGAAGAAGCTGGATATGTGGCATCTCAATCTACAATCATTGAGGAACAAGCTGACAACACGGCAGTAATTTAGCAAGGTCAATGAGGAGTACAAATGGTATTACAATTACTGCCCCCAGTGCGAAAGGGAAGTTAATAAGATTGATGCCACATTTAAATGTCTACTTTGTCCAAGAAGTTTCCCTGTTCCTAATAAGAGGTATTTATAGTAATTCTAACTCACTAATTGCGTCGTATATATGTTTATTTTTTAGAAAAAATATATATTCGCTTAATTGTATATTCAATATTATAATCCCTTATAATTAAACTTCAGATTTAAGGTGCTAATGTTGGTAGAGGATGAAACTGCAACATCAAACATGATCCTCCTTGATCTACTTGCAAAAAGAATTCTTAATACCACTACAACGAATTTAAGTCGAGCCTTGAAAAAGGTATAATTTACAAATGAATTCTTTTGTTATAATACAGACTCTATTAATGTCATCAAATAACTTTTTTAAACTTAACTATATTTGTCTTCATATTTTGTAAAAAAAAACAGCTGATACATTTCCAGAAGAGCTCAAATGGGAAAGAATTTACCTTCACCATAATTCTCAATAAAGAAAATATTTTGAATAATTCTGACATTTTTTTATGCATCTGATTTTCATCAACAAGTATCTAACCTTGATTCAGAATGTCAGTCTTACGTCATAATCAATCTAACAAAATTTCAAAAATATTTATTACTTAAATTGCAATTTTTGATGGATAGAATAAATTTTTAGCATTGTCAAAATAGAATTGTATGCTACTCTTTATATAAATTATTTCATAACACTATTTCATTAAATAATTATATAATTGTATAATTGAATGGAACATGTTTGTAGGTGATCAATCAAACCCCTAAAATTATTTAAAATGACATTTTAAATTAAATGAATGTCGTGTACGAAGTACGGGCAAAATGCTAGTTTAATCAATAGATCTAACTGTTCTAATTTTTAACTAAAAATCTAACTGATATTATTCGTTGTATACGAATTTTTATTATATTTTGTTAGTGGTTAGAAGATCTGATGTCATATTTTTGGGTATGTATTTAGTAAATAAATTTAATCATGTAATATATTTAATCATTAGATCTAACAATTCTAATTTTTAAATAAAAATCTAATGGATATTATTCGTTGTATACGAATTTTTATTACTCCATATTTTGTTAGTGGTTCGAAGATATGATGTCCTATTTTTGGGTATGTATTAATTATTGCAATATTATGTTTTAAATTAAAAGTCAACTTGTTTTAATTAGAGAAAAAAATTTATTGATTGGAAGATATGATATTTTAGGTATTTATAAAAGGTAATATCATTAATTATAAGTAAACATCTTTTAATTGAAAAAGACAATCAGCTAATTATCATTAATTATATTATTAATAAAAAATGAAGGATAATAGTAGAGGTTTAGAGAGAAAAAAATTATTGATTGGAAGATATGATATTTTAGGTATTTATAAAAGGTAATATCATATAAATTATAAGTAAACATCTTTTAATTGAAAAAGGCAATCGGCTAATTATCTTTAACTATATTATTAATAAAAAAATGAAGGATAATAGTAGAGGTTTAGATTTGGGTCAATCCAATTGGGTCGATCCAAATGTTGTGTAATGATAATAAAAAAATGAAGGATAATAGTAGAGGTTTAGATTTGGGTCAATCCAATTGGATCGATCCAAATGTTGTGTAATGATAAAAAATACTATATATTTAGATTTGGGTCGATCCAATCTAAATTGGGTCGCTCCAAATGCTGTGTAATGACAAAAAGGGACATCAAAGAAATATAGAAGATTAAAAAAATAAAGGATAAAAGCAGTAATTTTCCTGTGTAATGACAAAAAAGGCATCAAAAAAATAAAGAAGATTAAAAAAATGAAGGATAAAAGCAATAATTTTCAAAATGCAATACTAGCAGAGATTAGGAATATATTGATATTGATATTGATATTGATATTGATATTGATATTGATATTGATATTGATAGATCGATAGATGGATCTATTGGTTGTCTATAATTTTTCTAAGAATCTGAGGACTCGGGTAACTTTCCTAATATACCGAATGAAATCAATGTATTTTGGTAAATATAATTTTTTGACATACACAATCTCTTAAGGTTCCCTATTCTCAATAAATATTTTATTATAGATTGTAGTTTTAGTTAATCATATAATAAATAATAATTGTTAAAATAATTTTTAAACAAATGAATAAGAATTATTAAATTTAATAATTAAAAAAATTCTCCATTTTAGTTTCAAACCTACTACCAAAAAATGTATGATTTGAATCCAGTGAAAAAACCTACTAAAAGTTAAAACTAACATTTAACTAAAATAAAATGGATAGCACTATAGAGAATTGAAAATCACCTTATATAAAGAGAGAATCATTACAAAATATATTTATTTAATTTTTTTTGTATGAAATATAATTATAAATCTTAATTAAGAAATTTAAAATAAAATTACATAACTTCCCTTTTGAAAAATCATTAAAAAATTAATGAAATAATTCAAACAATTCTACCGTAGAAAAATTATCCAAAACCAGGACTCTGTATAAGTTAGTCATGGTTATTTTGGAACAATGACCAAAATCTATATCTATACTATACTATACTATAAAATACGAAACAATAAAAGTTTTGGTACGGTACGGTACAGTATTTACCTTATTTAATTGTTTTATTTTATTACTATTAATTATTTTACTTACTTATTAAAAAACAAAACACAATCTTTTCATAAAATATCACAATCAGCTCTTCCCAACACTTCCCCTAAACAATAACTAACCAACTACCTTTTTCAGCTATTACATTTTCTAACTTATTTTCTAACTAAAATATCATTTTCTTCTAAATAATAACTAACCAATTATCCTTTTCAGCTATTACATTTTCAACCTTTACCTTTATAACTTTTTCTAACTATAATCTCTTCTTCCCAAAAATATGATTGTTTTAATTAATGAAATAAACTTATAATATTATAATTACTAATAATTAACCGATTATCTTTTCCAACTAAAATATCTCATTTTCTCCTTGATAATAACTAACCAGTTACCTTTTCCATCTATTACCTTTTCAAACTTTTCTAACTAAAGTCTTTTCTTTCAAAAAAGATATAGTTGTTCTAATTAATTAAATAAACTAATAATATTATATTTACTAATAACTAACTAATTTTTTCAGCTAAAAGGTAATATATTTTTTATCTTTTCTAACTAAAATATCTTATTTTCTCCTGAAAAATAACTAACCAATTACCTTTTTCAGCTATTATCTTTTCTAAATTTCTAACTAAAGTCTTTTCTTTCAAAAAATAAAGTTGTTCTAATTAATTAAATAAATTAATAATATTATATTTACTAATAACTAACTAATTACCTTTTCCAACTAAAAGATAATTTCTTTTTTATATTTTCTAACTGAAATATCTCATTTTCAAACCTGATTTTTTTACTTAATTATCCTTACTTAAATCTATATTATCTATATATTATAATAGCCGAAACATTATAAGTTTGGTCGGTTGGTAGGGTATCTATTGAGTTTACCTAATTACATATAAAATTCATTCTAATAACTGATCCATCCCTTTTTCATGTTAAACATATTATCTTTTCTCTTTTTCAATAACTAATTAATTTTCCTTTTAAGGTAAAACACAATATCTTTTATATTTTATCTAACTAAAATTTCTCCTTTTTTAAAAACTCTACGAACAATTTTGTTTATTAAAATAACATAATCATATTAGAATTTCTATTAACTAATTAATTACCTTTTTCAACTAAAACACGTTACATTTTCTATCTTCTCTAAGTAAAATCTCTATTTTTCAATTATATCATGAGAGGTTCCATGTAATAAATAATATTATTATTATTATTATTATTATTATTATTATTATTATTATTATTATAATACTAATAATTAATCGATTACCTTTTTCAGCTAAAACGTATCATATTTTCTATCTAAAATCCTTTTTTCTAGAAATATCACGGGCAACATTAATATATTCTCTTCTAAAAACACTACAAGCAATTTATTTAGTAAAAATAACATAATTAAATTATAATTACTATAAACTAATCAATTACCTTTTTCACCTTAAACATGTTGTCTTATTAATTTTCACGTTACTTTTTCTATTTTCTCTAACTAAAATCTCTTTTTTTCCAGTTATATCACGGGTCGTTCTATTTAATAAAATAAAATAATAATATTGTAGTACTACTAATTAACCGATTACCTTTTTCAGTTAAAACATACTATCTTTTATATATTTTTTAACTAAAATCCTTCTTTTTCTAGAAATATCACGGGTAACATTAATTTCTCCTTTTCTAAAAACACTATGAACAATTTTATTTAGTTAAATAACATAATTAAATTATAAATCTATTCTACTTTTTCTAATTAAATTTCATTTTTTCTAGAAATATCACGAGCAACTTTAATTTCTCATTTTCTAAAAAACACCAGGAGTAATTTTAATTAGTAAAAGAACATAATTAAATTGTAATTGGTATAAATTAATCAATTACCCTTTTCACCGAAAACATGTCACCTGTTTAATTTTTACGTTATCTTTTCTATTTTCTCTAACTAAAATCTCTCATTTTTCAATTATATTAAGGGCAGTTCTATTTAATAAAATAAAATAGTAATATGATAATACTAATAATTAATCGATTAAATTTTTCAGCTAAAACATATAATATTTTCTATATTTTCTAATTAAAATCCCTCTTTTCCTAGAAAGCAACAATAATTTCTCTTTTTCTAAAAATATTACGAGCAATTTATTTAGTAAAATAACATAATTAACTTATAATTACTATAAACCAATCAATTACCCTTTTCACGTAAAACATGTTACCTTTTTAATTTTCTCTACCCAAATCCTCTATTTTTCCAATTATATCATGAGCATTCTATCTAATAAAACAAAAAAATAATTTTATAATTACTAATAATTAACCGATTACATTTTTCAAATAAAATCCAACATCTTTTCTAAATTTCTAACTAAAATCCCTCATTTTCTAGAATTATCACGAATAACATTTATATAATTATCATCAAATAATCTCATTTAAAAATTTAAGTCTCCAAAAATCATGTTTAAAAAAAATTAATTTAAATAATGAAAAATTTTCATATAATATTAAAAAAAATCCGTGCATCGCACGGGTTTTAAGCTAGTCTATACTATACTATTATAAGCAAAACATGGTATATTTGGTTTGGTACTCTTTTTTTGGTCACTCTTTTTTGGTACTCTTTTTTTGGTCACTCTTTGGTTTGGTTAAATCTCTATTATTAATAAAATTAAAAAAAAAATACACATAGCCTAAATAATATATATTAATATTAATATGCACCACATACACAAATATAATAATTCAAATTTATACTATACTATTATAAGCAAAACAGGGTATATTTGGTTTGGTACTCTTTTTTTGGTCACTCTTTTTTGATACTCTTTTTTTTATCACTCTTTGGTTTGGTTAAATCTCTATTATTAATAAAATTAAAAAAAAACACACATAGCCTAAATAATAGAGATAATGACCAAAATGCCTCATTTTGGTGGTCAACTGCCCAAAATATCCGTTTTCAAAGTCGTGGCCCTCAGTACCCACGGGACACGCCACTGGCAACGGCGTGTCCCAAGCTCAGTTTTTTCAGAAATTTTTCTAAGGACCGAGCTGCTCTCCCCCGTCTCTCCTGACTGGATTTCGCCTCCCCCGCCAACTACCTTCTATGGTCACGTTCCGTCCATCTCCGAGCCATATGACCACATCAATTTGATGGTCACACTTTGCTCTTCCATATTAATATATCGTTTTGTTGAAAATCTGGTCGTAGGGGCGTGTTTGAAGAAGATCGGAAACCGAACTCGAAAAAATGTCCGATTTGGGCGTTTAAATTACGAGAATAGAATCAATTAATTAACGGTATAGGGTTGTAGTGGATCCTGAGGTGATTCGTTTCGTATATAGAACTCAACTGGAAAGTGCCTGAGGTGGGAGAACGAAGGAGATGAAAAAAACGGAAAATTTAGCCCGGCGAGTCGTCCGGCGAGGCTGTGAAGAAGACGATGTCGACCTCAGATGCGCTGGTGGGAACGACGTATCCGTGTGATACGCATTACACAAATGCGTATCCGTCGCTACAGTATCTGCTAATACTCCGCTGCTAGTAGCGTGATATTGGATACTACTCTTCTAGTGGCGTATCTAAAGACACTCCTCTGTCAGTAGCGTATCCCGTGGGTATTTAGGGCCGCGTTTTTGGATCTGGGTATTTTGGTTATGCTCACCCCACTTTTGGGGTAGATAAGGCCATCACCCTAAATAATATGTATTAATATTAATCTATACTATACTATTATAAGCAAAACAGGGTATATTTGGTTTGGTACTCTTTTTTTGGTCACTCTTTTTTTTATCACTCTTTGGTTTGGTTAAATCTCTATTATTAATAAAATTAAAAAAAAACACACATAACCTAAATAATATGTATTAATATTAATATGCACCAAATTCAAAAAAAACACACATAGCCTAAATAATATGTATTAATATTAATATGCATCACATACACAAATATAATAATTCAAATCTATACTATCTATACTATACTATTATAAGCAAAACATGGTATATTTAGTTTGGTACTCTTTTTTGGTCACTCTTTTTTGGTACTCTTTTTTTTGTCACTATTTTGTTTGGTTAAATCTCTATTATTAATAAAATTCAAAAAAAAACACACATAATCTAAATAATATGTATTAATATTCAAAATACAACTATAATAATTCAAAATATAAGCAAAACATGGTATATTTGGTTTGTTACTTTTTTTTGGTCACTCTTTTTTTGTACTCTTTTTTAGTCACTCTTTGGTTTGGTTAAATCTCTATTATTAATAAAATTCAAAAAAAACACATAGCCTAAATAATATGTATTAATATTAATATGCACCACAAACACAAATATAATAATTCAAAATACAACTATAATAATTCAAAATAAATAATTTTAATAATATTTATATACATGGGATTATAAAGTTATAAATTATTTTATTAATAAAAATATATATATAACTTAAAACTTTAATAATAAAATATAATTAAAAAATTTACAAGCAACCGTGCATCGCACAGATTATAGACTAATCTATACTATTATATAAAAGCCGAAACATTAAAAGTTTGGTTAGTCGGTTGGTTGGTTGGTCGGTACGGTACCTGTTGATTTTACGTATTTACCCTTACTCAATTACTACTAACTAATCAATTTCCTTTTCCAAATTAAACATATTATCTTTTCTACTTTTCAAGAATTAAATAATTTCCTTTTTCAAGTAAAATACAATATCTTTTACATTTTATCTAACTAAAATTTCTCCTTTATGAATCAATTTCTTTTTCAGGTCATATTACCTTTTCTATTTTTCAATAATTAAATAATTTCCTTTTTCAAATAAATTAGAATATCTTTTACATTTTATATAACTAAAATTTCTCTTTTTTAAAAACACTACGAGCAATTTTGTTTAATAAAATAACATAATTGTATTATAATTACTATTAACTAATCAATTACCTTTTTCATTCAAAACACGTTACCTTTTCTCTATTCTCTAACTAAAATCTTTCTTTTTTCAATTATATCATGGACGGTTACCTTTTTCAGCCAAAACACGTTACCTTTTTTCTTTTCTCTTACTAAAACCTCCTTTTTTTCCAATAATATCACGGGCGTTTCTATTTAATAAAAATAAAATAATAATAATATTATAATACTAATAATTAACCAATTCAACTAAAATATATAATCTTTTCTATTTTTTCTAATTAAACTAATCAATTTCCTTTTCCAAATTAAACATATTATCTTTTCTACTTTTCAAGAATTAAATAATTTCCTTTTTCAAGTAAAATACAATATCTTTTACATTTTATCTAACTAAAATTTCTCCTTTATGAATCAATTTCTTTTTCAGGTCATATTACCTTTTCTATTTTTCAATAATTAAATAATTTCCTTTTTCAAGTAAATTAGAATATCTTTTACATTTTATCTAACTAAAATTTCTCTTTTTTAAAAACACTACGAGCAATTTTATTTAATAAAATAACATAATTATATTATAATTACTATTAACTAATCAATTACCTTTTTCATTCAAAACACGTTAACTTTTCTCATTTCTCTAACTAAAATCTTTCTTTTTTCAATTATATCATGGACGGTTACCTTTTTCAGCCAAAACACGTTACCTTTTTTCTTTTCTCTTACTAAAACCTCCTTTTTTCCAATAATATCACGGGCGTTTCTATTTAATAAAAATAAAATAATAATAATATTATAATACTAATAATTAACCAATTCAACTAAAATATATAATCTTTTCTATTTTTCTAATTAAATTCCTTTTTTTCTAGAAATATAACGGGCAACATTAAATTTCTCAATTTCTAAAAACTATGAGCAATTTTATTTAGTAAAATAACATAATTAAATTATAATCACTATAAACTAATCAATTTTTTCTAATAAAATTCCTTTTTTTTCTAGAAATATAACGGGCAACATTAATTTCTCATTTTCTAAAAACCATGAGCAATTTTATTTAGTAAAATAACATAATTAAATTATAATTACTATAAACTAATCAATGACCATTTTCACATAAATCATGTCATCTTCATGTTATACTTACTTAATTATTTATAATTACTAATAACTAATAAATTTCCTTCTTCGGGTAAAACATGTTACCTTTTCTATTTTTCAATAACTAATCTTTTATCACATAAAATATGAGAAATTCTTTCATTTTTCAAGTAAAATATGCTACATTTTCTATTTTTCAATAGCCAATTTTTCTTTTTACATAAAATACAGTTTATCTAGCTAAAATTTTTCCTTTTCTAAAAAAACTATGAGCAATTATGTTTAATAAAATAACATATTATAATTACTAATAATTAATCAATTACCATTTTCAGCTAAAATACATTATCTTTTCTATTTTATTTTTTTTCAGAAAAACCTATTTGGTTTGCTTTAATTAAGTACAATAAAATAATAACAATATAATAACTAATAACTAACCGATTACGTTTTCAGCTAAAATATTTCATCTTTTCAATATTTTCAAACTAAAATCCATCATTTTCTAAAAATATCACGGACAACATATCTATCTATACTATTATATAAATTCCGAAACATTGAAAGTTTTGGTACCTATTTTTTGGTACCTGTTTTTCGGTACGTTGTGAATTTACTTATTCAGCCTTCATTATAAAGAAAAATATATAGAAATAATAACATAATATAATTAATGGTAAATAATCGATTGCCTTTTTCACTTTTTCTTTTAATTGAAGATATTATCATTTATAAATAGCTAAAAACATCAATCATCGTATCATATCTTTCAATCATTAATATTTCCTTTCGAATTAAAATACGTTACCTTTTTAATTTAAAACCAATCTTACAATAATTAATATATACCCGAAAATCTATACTATTATATAAATTCCGAAACATTGAAAGTTTTGGTACGTGTACGTTGTGAATTTACTTATTCAGCCTTCATTATAAAGAAAAATATATAGAAATAATAACATAATATAATTAATGGTAAATAATCGATTGCCTTTTTCACTTTTTCTTTTAATTGAAGATATTACCTTTTATAAATAGCTAAAAACATCAATCATCGTATCATATCTTTCAATCATTAATATTTCCTTTCGAATTAAAATACGTAACCTTTTTAATTTAAAACCAATCTTACAATCATTAATATATACCCGAAAATCTATACTATTATATAAATTCCGAAACATTGAAAGTTTTGGTACGTGTTTTTGGTATATATTTTTTAGTATTTCGTGAATTTACTTATTTAACCTTTATTATAAAGAAAAATATATACGATATTTATACTATTATAATACCTAAATGAATAATAATATAATATAATTAATGGTAATTAGTCAATTGTCTTTTTCACATTTACTTTTAGTTGAAGATATTACCTTTTATGAACACCTAAAAACATCACTCATATAATATCTTCCAATCATATTATATCTTACAATAATTAATATATACCTAAAAATATCACATTATATCTTCTAATCACTAACAAAATATAATAGAAATCCGTATACTACGAATAATGATCAATAGATTTTTAGTAAAAAATCAGAATCGTTAGATCTAATGATTAAATATATTATATAATTAAATTAATTTAATAAAATTTCAAGGTTCAAATTTTATCACCAACATATTTATTTTAAAATTCTATAATATAAGTTTTAAATCATGCATATCATTAATTAAATTTATATTATATTACATTATTAAAATTAAAATAAAATATTGTAAATAATGCTTATATAAGAATATAATTATATCATAGAATAAAATTTGTTACATATCTATAATATTATATAAAAGCCGAAACATTAAAAGTTTGGTTGTATTATATAAATTCCGAACATTGAAAGTTTTGGTACCTATTTTTTGGTACTTCGTGAATTTACTTATTTACCCTTTGTTAAAAATAAAATAAATATATTATATTTATACTTTTAAAACACCTATAATAAATAATAACATAATACAATTAATAGTAATTAGTCGCTTGCCTTTTTTCACATTTACTTTTAATTGAAGATATTACCTTTTATAAACACCTAAAAACATCAATGTATCTTCCAATCATAAATATTGAATTAAAACACGTTACATTTTTAATTTAAAACTAATCTTCATTAATATTTTCTTTTGAACTAAAACACGTTACCTTTTTAATTTAAAACTAATTTTACAATCATTAATATATACCCGAAAATATCACACCATATTTTTCAATTGTTAATAAAATAAATTAAAAATCTGCATGTGTTGTTTATAATAAGGAAATATTAGTATAATTCGTAAATATGAGTATATTAAAATTATATTAAATTAAAATTAATTAATAATTATATAATTGTCGAAACATTAAAAATTTTGGTACCTATTTTTTGATATATGTTTTTTGGTATTTCGTGAATTTACTTATTTAACCTTCATTATAAAGAAAAATATATATGATATTTATACTATTAAAACACCAAAAATAAATAAAACATAATACAATTAAAGGTAATTAGTCGATTGCCTTTTTCACATTTACTTTTAGTTGAAGATATTACCTTTTATAAACACCTAAAAACCTCAATTATATCATATTTTCCAATCAATTCATATCTAGCAATAATTAACCAAAAATAAATAATAACATAATACAATTAAAGGTAATTAGTCGATTGCCTTTTTCACATTTACTTTTAGTTGAATATATTAACTTTTATAAACACCTAAAAACCTCAATCATATCATATTTTCCAATCAATTCATATCTAGCAATAATTAATATATACTCAAAAATATCACATCATATCATATAATCAGTAACAAAATATAATAGAAATTCGGATTACGAATAATGACCATTAAATTTTTAGTAAAAAAATCAGAATCATTAGATCTAATTATTAAATATATTATATGATTAAATTAATTTACTAAAATTTCAAGTTTCAAATTTTATCAACGACATATTTATTTTAAAATTTTATAATATAAGTTTTAAACCATGCATATCATTAACTAATTTTATATTAAATTATTAAAATTAAAATAAAATATTTTAAATAATGATTATATAAAAATATTATTATGACATAAAATAAAATTAATTACATATCAACAAAAATCCGTGCATCGCACGGGTTATAAGCTAGTATATATAATTACTGAAATATAAATAAATAAATTATTAAATATTTAAAGACGTGTTGACTGTTGTGTATAAGCTAACAATTTAATAATAGCTACACAGGCATTGTTCAGTCGTTGACCGCATCCCCCAGGCAATTTTCCTCACTACAGGTCTACAGCCTACAGGTAATCATTCTTGAGATTTCAACTTGGATGTTCAAGGCTATCTTGAAAGCATTCTTGTACAACTTGATCTTCCAGTTTTTTTTAAAAATTTGTTGTCTGAACAACCCTTGTAACTCTCAAACTCCTTCCTCTTTTCCTACAGATTCTATCTAATCTATGGCTTGTGCAACTAATTCTCAAACTCAATTAACCCTTGTTTCTCCTATTTTAGCCATTAAAAATTAACTTCCCTTTTTTATGTATGCATATTCATCTTCCTCTTAATCTTTTCAATTGTTTCTTTACAATCTTTGTATGAAAAATATTTGAGCAAGGGTCACTCATTTTTGTTATCCCCACATATTCTTCTAATCATCAAACTCGATTCTCCTTTTAGCTACTTACAGATATTATTGTTTTTCAATTTGTTTTCGACATGTTTCGGAGATTCATACTTTGGATATCCCATTTGTTTGGCCTGTTGTGTGAATTTATAATGCCTTCTACACCTGTTACTCAAACTCCATCCCCCCCTGCTTCTCAAACTCAATTAACCTTAGTTTCCAGTTCAACTCAATATGACGTTTTCTTGAGCTTCCGCGGAGAAGACACTCGACTTAACTTTACTGGTCATTTGTACCAAAAACTACATGACCATGGAATTAATACATTTAAGGATGATCCTGAGCTACGCAGCGGCGAAGTCATCTCAGATGCATTGCTAGATGCTATTAGGAATTCCAAGACTTACATTGTCGTCTTCTCTGAAAATTATGCTACTTCACCTTGGTGCCTTGACGAGCTTGTAGAGATCCTCAATTGTCACAGAACAATGCAGAGATGGGTCATTCCAGTGTTTTTCAACATTGATCCATCAGTTGTGCGTCACCAAACTGGGAGTTTTCAAAAAGCTTTCAAGAAACATCAAAAACGTTTTCGAGTTGAAAGAGAGAAACTTGAAAATTGGCAGCTTACACTTGAGGAAGTTGCCGGCTTTTCAGGACACCATGTATCCAAAGACAGGTCATTCAAATATATTTATATTGATTCATAAGATAGAGAATTTATTACATTAACCTACATGCTAACAGTATATTGTGGTCCTATGTAACTACCTATCATGCCCTGTTTTATAATAAGAAGAATTACATTTCAGGTCTGAAGCTGATGTTATCAATGAAATTGTTGATGAGCTTCTACTCAAAGTAAATCCCAAGACTTTAGATGTCGCCAAATTTCCAGTTGGGTTGGATTCTCGTGTTGAAGCCATAACAACATTGTTGAGCAGTGACATAGAAGGTGTTATTAAGTTTGGTATATATGGTATGGGTGGTGTGGGCAAAACAACTCTTGCCAAAGCTCTTTTTAATCAACTCGTAGGAGGAGGAAGCTTTAAGGGCAGCTGCTTCCTGGCAAACGTCAGGGAGGCTTCTTGTACATTCAAAGGCCTGGAATCTTTACAACAGCAACTTATTAATGAAGTTCTTAGATGTACAACAAAAGTTGAGGTTCACAATGTTGACCAAGGAATCAAGTTGATAGAAGCTAGAATCTGTTCAACAAAAGTTGTGGTGGTTGTTGATGATTTAGACGACCTCAATCATCTTCAATTACTGGTAGGACCATTTGCTTCTGGGAGTGTAGTTATTATAACTACAAGGGATAAAGAAATACTGGATAAAACTGAAGTAGAAACCAGTTATCAATACTTGGTAAATACGTTGGATGATGCTGACTCACTAGCACTATTTATGCGACATGCATTTGGAAATACTGAACCGAGCGACACTTTGATGGAATTGTCTAAAGACATATTACGTCTTGCTGCTGGTCTTCCTTTGGCTCTCGAGATTTTTGGCTCACATTTGTTTAACAAATCAGAAGTTGGATGGAAATATTACATTGAGAAACTGCAGCGAAGTCCTAATAGTAATATTCAGCAAAGACTTGAAATTAGCTTGGATGCATTAGAATCAGATGATCCAGTTCTGAAGAAAGTGTTCATCGACATTGCTTGTTTTTTCATTGGATGGCAAAAACAAGAAGTGGTTAACATAATGGATAGTTATTATTTCTACCCTGATCACTTTATTGATATGTTAAAGAAAAGATGTTTGCTAAATATCAGTAATGGTCGGCTGGGGATGCATGATCTGCTTCAGGATGTGGGAAAGGAAATTGTGCGTAACAGCTCTCCTGATGAGCCTGGAAAAAGAAGCAGATTGTGGGCATCAAATGATATATGTGACGTGTTGAAGAATAAAAACGTAATTAAACATTATATATATATATATATAGGCAAGTGCTCAAATACAAACCATTCTTAAAATACAAACCTACAAACCAACACTAAATTAATTATATTTCATCTATTCTAAGGTTTCCGCCAAGGGTACCTTCACAAAAAATGCTTAAAATAATTGGCTCTATCCAACAAAAAAAATAAAAAAATTTCAAAAAAAAAAAAAAATCTTGCCATGGAAATGCGAAGCATTTAAGACAGTAAACGGATGAGTTAGGTAGTCATGAGGGCCGAAGGCTCTCGACACACCCGTCAATCGTCTATTGCCTTTACCATTGATTGCCATTCCTTACAACTTTAGAATGATAAAGGCGCGAAGCGCCGTACAAGAAGGTGCGAAGCACCATTAACCAGTGAAATCCACTGCCACGTCATCACGTGAACAGTGAATTTTTTTTATTTTTTATTTTTTTTTGTTGGATAGAGCCAATTATTTTAAGCATTTTTTGTATTGGGGTACCCCTAGTTTGGTCATTAGATTAGCTTAAAATATTAGATTATGCTTGGTTTGTAGGTTTGTATTTTAAGGAGGTTTGTATTGGAGTAGCCTCCTATATATATATATATATATATATATATATATATATATATATAATGTTTTCGGATTCATCCGATTGCTCACCACTTTCATAAGTTTTCTTTGAAATGTAGGTGTATAAGATTGCTTATAAAATTAACCTATGTGCTGAGAAAAACCCTAGCTAAAGGAACTTACCCTCTAGCTCCTTTTTACCATTTTTGAATTCATTTATAAACATTGGTCATCAACTTTCTTCTTAATGAATATGTCAGGGTACGAAAGCGATTGAATGTATCATCTGTAGATATGGAGAATATGCACTGGATGGAGTAACACTCACCGCTGACACATTCAAAAGGATGAGAAAACTAAGATTTCTTAAACTCGAAAAGGTAAATCTCACCGGAAGCTTAGAACAGAAATTTGAAGATCTGAGATGGCTCAATTGGAAGCATTGTCCTTTAGAGTGTTTACCTTCTGAATTTTACCCGCAAAAACTTGCAATCCTCGAGTTGACTTATAGCAACATGAGAACAATGTGGGAACTAAACATGGTAGGTAGTCCAAGCATGTTTCTTGCATTTATTACAATTACAATCTATATAAAATTGCCTGATTTAGTTTCTCCTGATTGACCTCATGTTTACAGGTTCCACATGTTTTTGGAAACTTAAAGACAGTAAAAATGTCACATTCTAAATATTTAATTACAACTCCAGATTTCACGAAATTACCATGTCTTGAAACTTTAGATCTTGGGTTCTGTGAAAGCTTGGAGGAGGTCCACATGTCAATTGGAAGTTTGGCGAGGCTTGTTTCCCTAAATTTGTATCGATGTGTGAAGCTAAGAATTCTTCCGGACACCATCTGCAACTTGAGAGCATTGAAAGTCTTAACTATTAGTTTCTGCAGTAGTCTGAAAGCTTTGCCAATACAACTGGGCAACATTGAATCTCTAACAGAGCTCAATACTATAGCACTAACTGTTTTGAAACTGCCAGATTCAATCGGAAGTCTTACTAATCTTGTTAAGTTGGATCTAAGCCGTAACTGGAAGCTTGAAACTCTTCCGGACACCATTGGCAACCTAAGATCCCTGGAAACTCTTAGTATTGAAAGTTGTACAAAACTACAAGCATTACCAGATGAGCTGTGGAAGATTACAAGGTTGAGAGAGCTAAATGCAAGATATGCTTATATGTTAAAAAAGCTTCCAGATATAGGATCGGACCAGATTAAATTATCATTGCGAGAATTGAAATTATCGTATAGTGGTATAATTGCCCTGCCATCTGGTTTTAGTCAGTTGTCAAACCTACCATCTCTTGATCTTACGTTCTGTTTTCAACTGCTTTCCATTCCAAAACTTCCTTCAAATCTGAAACAGATAAATGCATCTTATTGTGCGTCTCTGGAAAGATTACCAAATCTATCTAATTTGAAACAGCTGGAGGAATTGGAACTTGCATTTTGTAGCGGTTTGACAAATATATATCAAGGCCTGGAGGATCTAATTTCTATTAGAAGGCTTGTTTTGAGAGGTTTGACCCGTAGGCATCTCCCAAAACGATTGTTCAAGGTTCGCTCATTTCAATCTCTTTTAATTACTTGTCCCAATAAAAATAATTTATAATAAAATTATTACTTTTTAATAATAATAAAATCATATAAATTAACATTTCTCGTTTTTAATAGGATAATTAAACTAGTTGTTTGATTTTTATTTTTGAAAGGAAGTTATTATTAATTAATTTGTAAATTTTATTAAAATAAAAAAATTATGAAGTGTATTGTTTCATCATAATCAGTATTACTGGTATACTTAATTGTTTTTTTTGGAGTACCAGGTGTACTCTGAATTTGGGCATCAGATTAATGTTCACGTATCTGAATTTATGGATCAGAAAACTCACCCTCAATGGCTTGATTGGATAATTGAATCTCCGTATTGGACAAGTAAATCAAGTGAATCAAGTGACTCAAAGTCAACAACAGTGTATGCACATTTGTTGCCAAATGAGTCGCACAATTTCATGGGCATCATTCTTTGCTTTCAAAGGCCTAAGTATATATCTAATAAGTATTCTGTAAAGAATACAACAAGTGGTTTTATATGGAGCAGTGGCTGCCCTGAGTCCATTTTTTATGGTTCGGTGATGGTAATAGTGCCAAAATCAATCTTCTCGGTCACAGATGATGACCAGAGAATTGAATTAACAACCGATGATAATGTAGAAATTGTTGGGATTCATCTACTGTACAATACCGAGACTGAAACGTTTGACGATGTTGTGGAAAAACATGTGATTCACATCGATTCATTGAAATTGATTGATCCTGTGCTACAAGATATTTTCCTAGATATTGCTTGCTTCTTCATCGGATGGCAGAAAAAGAAAGTTGTTCAAATACTGAAAACTTATTACACCAATGTTGATCATAATATTGACATTCTAAAGACTAGATGTCTACTGAAGATCAATGAGTGGGATAAGTTGGAGATGGATGATCTGTTTCAATATCTGGGAAGAAAAGTTGCAGGTACCGACTCTGTTGAGGAGTCTGAAAAACGTAGTAGATTGTGGCTATCAACAGATATATATGATGCGTTGCAGAAGCACAAGGTAATTTTGTTTTATGTATGTAAAAACGTAGTAGATTGTGGCTATCAACAGATATTTATGTAGATTGTGGCTATCAAAGTTGAAAAATTGTCTTGCAAGGTTCCATATGACTTATATGGTACGTTGCAGCTTTTTACTTCTCATGTATAAATGTAGAAGAACAAGAAACCAACTCTCTACCTCTTTTTTCTATCTCTTTGAATTACTTAGAAAACTTTGTTCACCAACTTTTTTTTAATCAATATTTGGGTGTTAGGGAACAGAAGTAATTGAAGGTATCGTCCCTTGCAAAGTTTACTCTTGGAATAGAGATGATGCACTCACTGGAGAATCATTCACTTTGGAAGCATTTAAAAAGATGAGAAAGTTAAGATTTCTATACCTCCGGAAGGTGCGTCTCACTGGAAGCTTTGAACAGATATTTCAAGATTTGAGGTGGCTCTGTTGGGACTGGTGTCCCTTGAAATGTTTACCTTCTGAATTTTACCCCCCGAAACTTGTTATTCTTGAGTTGCGTCACAGCAATATCAGAACAATGTGGGAGCTAAACATGGTAGGTACTTTGAGCATGTTTCTTGCATATATGATAATTCATATGATAATATGCCTGATTTAATTGCTGCCATTACAGGTTCCCCATGTTTTTGAAAAGTTAAAGACTCTAGACATGTCAGGTTCTGAAGATTTAACTACAACTCCAGACTTCACTAAATTACCATGTCTTGAAACTGTACATTTTGAGGGCTGTAAAAGCTTGGAAGAGGTCCATATATCAATTGGTAATTTGGTGAGGCTTGTTTCCTTAGATTTGCATGGTTGTGCTAAGCTAAGGAGTCTTCCCGACACCATTTGCAACTTGAGAGCTCTAGAAGTACTAGATATTCATGATTGCAGTTGTTTGGAAGCATTGCCTACGGCATTGGGGAACATTCAATCACTGAGAGAACTCAATGCAGAGACTCTAACTGTTTCAATATTACCGGATTCAACCGGGAACCTTAATAAGCTTGTCATGCTAAGATTAAATCGTAACAAGAACCTCAAAACTCTACCAGTCACCATTTGCAACCTGAGATCATTGGAAATTCTTGATATCTCTGGATGTCCAAAACTACAAGCATTACCAGATGAGCTGTGGAAGATTACAAGTTTAAGGATGCTAGATGCAAGTGATGCTAGACTGTTAAAAAAGCTTCCATATATAGGATCGGGCCAGATTGCATTGTCATTGCAAGAATTGAGATTATCGAAAAGTGGTATAATTGCCCTGCCATATGGTTTTAGTCAGCTGTCAAACCTACAATCTCTTCATCTTACTAGATGTAGACAGCTGGTTTCCATTCCAGAACTTCCTCCAAATCTGAAACGGATCTGTGCACTCTGTTGTAGGTCTCTGAAAAGATTACCAAATCTATCCAATTTGAAACACTTGGAGGAATTGAACCTTTCATATTGTAGGGGTTTGACAAATATTCGAGGCCTGGAGGATCTCATTTCTATTAGAGAGCTTGATTTGGGAGGTTTGATCCATATGCATCTCCCAAAACGATTGTTCAAGGTTCGCTCATCTCAATCTCTTTTAATTACTTGTCCCAATAAAAATAATTTATAATAAAATTATTACTTTTTAATAATAATGAAATCATATAAATTAATATTTCTCATTTTAATAGGATAATTAAAATAGTTGTTTATTTTTTTTTTAATTTTTGAAAGGAAGTTATTATTAATTAATTAGTAAAATTTATTAAAATAAAAAAATTCTGAAATGTATTGTTTCATCAAAAAACAGTATTACTGATATACTTAATTGTTTTTTGGGATAACAGGTGTACTCTAAATTTGGGCATCAGATTAATGTTCATATGCCGAAATTGGAGCACCCACAATGGACAAGTGAATCAAGCGAATCAAGTGAATCAGAGTCAACAACAGTGTATGCACATCTGCTGCCAAATGAGTTGCACAATTTCATGGGCATCATTCTTTGCTTTCAAAAGAGTTGTTGGAGAGGTATAAAATTTTCTGTAAAGAATACTACAAGTGGTTTTATATGGAGTAGCGGCGGCCCTGATTTCTTTTTATCTGGTTCGCTGATGGTGATAGTGCCAAAATCAATATTCTCGGTCACAGATGATGACCATAGAATTGAATTAACAACCAATAATAATGTAAAATTTGTTGGGATTCATCTACTGTACAATACCGAGACTGAAACGATTGAAGATGTGGAAAAACATGTGACTGACATGATGCATTGAAATTGATTGATCATGTGCTACTAGATATTTTCCTAGATATTGCTTGCTTCTTCATCGGATGGTGGAAAAAGAGAGTTGTTCAACTACTGGAAACTTATTGCACCAATGTTGATCAGAATATTGACATTCTAAAGACTATATGTCTACTAAAGATCAATGAGTGGGATAACTTGGAGATGGATGATCTGCATCAATATCTGGGAAGAAAACTTTGTTCACAAACTTTTTTTTAATCAATATTTGGGTGTTAGGGAACAGAAGTTATTGAAGGTATCGTCCCTCGCAAAGTTTAGTATTGGGATAGAGATGATGCACTCACTGGAGGATCATTCACTTTGGAAGCATTTAAAAAGATGAGAAAGTTAAGATTTCTATACCTCCAGAAGGTGCATCTCACTGGAAGCTTTGAACAGACATTTCAAGATTTGAGGTGGCTCTGTTGGAAGCATTGTCCTTTGAAAAGTTTACCTTCTGAATTTTACCCCCCAAAACTTGTTATTCTTGAGATGCCTAACACCAATATCATAACAATGTGGGAGCTAAACATGGTAGGTACTTTGAGCATGTTTCTTTCAAATGCTAAAGATTCTAAATTTGGTACTTTGATAGTTATTAATATAATAATGTGCCTGACTTAATTATTCCCATTTACAGGTTCCCCATGTTTTTCAAATGCTAAAGATTCTAAATATGTCTGATTCCCAATGTTTAACTACAACTCCAGACTTCACCAAATTACCGTGTCTCGAAACTTTAAATCTCAAGGGCTTTGAAAGCTTGGAGGAGGTCCATATATCAATTGGAAGTTTGGCGAGACTTGTTTCCTTATATTTGCATGGTTGTGTTAAGCTAAGGAGTCTTCCCGACACCATTTGTAACTTGAGAACTCTGGAAGTACTAGATATTTGTGATTGCAGTTGTTTGGAAACATTGCCTACGGCATTGGGGAACATTCAATCACTGAGAGAACTCAATGCAGGGAATCTAACTGTTTCAATATTACCGGATTCGACTGGGCATTTTAATAAGCTTGTTCAGCTGAGATTAAATCGTAACAAGAATGTCAAAACTCTACCAGTCACCATTTGCAACCTCAGATCATTGGAAATTCTTGATATCTCTGGATGTGAAAAACTGGAAATACTACTGGATCAACTGTGTAAGGTTAGAAGTTTAAGGAAACTCATTGCAAGCGGTGCTACTTTCTTGAAAGAATTTCCTTGTGTTGAATCAAGCCAGATGGCATTATCATTGCAAAAGTTGGATTTTTCTGAGAGTGGTCTTACTGCACTATTATCCGGTATTAATAATCTTTCAAACCTAGAAGATCTGAATCTTAAAGATTGTTGTTGTCTGTTGTCCATTGCGGAGCTTCCTCGTAATCTGAAATGGATACAGGCAAATGGCTGTATGTCGATGGAAAGATTACCAAATCTGTCCAACTTGAAACAGTTAGAGCACTTAGATCTTGAAGATTGTAGTGGTTTGACTGAAATTGAAGGCTTGACGGGACTCACTTCTATTAGAAGACTTCATGTGAAAGGCTGCAATTCCTCTCTTTTGTCATACATTCTCACAGAGAGTTTCTTTAAGGTTTGTCAGTTATTATGCTTATAAATTCTTGGTCCAAAATTGTTTCTATCTTGAGGATTGTTGCTTTAAGATTCTTAATTAAATTGTTAAAATTCGTTTAACCTTTTGTCGCCTTTCTAATTTTCCAAATATGGATGTCTTTGAGTTTTAACACTATTTTTCCTCACTTTTGCAAGTATGATTCTTACGTCCATTAACATAACAAGGGTGACAATGAATCGAAAAATCTAGATTGTAACTTTATTTATACTTAATACCAAAAGTAAACTAGATAATATATTTATTGAATGATGATTATTAAAAAAATGAAATTAAAAATTTACAATTACCTATTGAATAGTAGTAACAAAATCACACTAAATTAACTTTGTTCATTTTAATTTTGACATGATAAATTAACATGTTATTAATTAATTAGTCAAACATATAATAATAAAAATTGATCCCATTTATTTGTAAAATTGATTAGTTAGTTACTTATTTTGAGTTCACAAACAAATCAAAATGATAAACTGAATAGTATATAATAGGCATGTCTTTATATATTTGTTGGTTGACATGTTTTGGTTTTTTGCTCTGAATTTGGGCATCCAATTCAAATCTGTTCAACAGAGTTTCCGGATTGGATTAGTCAATCAAGTGAATGTGAAAAAACAATGTCTTCAAATCTATATGTTTCAACAATGTCTTTAAATTTGGCACCAAACGTGTCACAACATTACTTGGGGATGATTCTTTGCATCAGATCCTCTGGACATTTTACCAGTTATTCTGTTCAGAATACCACAAGTCATGTCATATGGAGGGGCGAATTTGGAAGTTTAGGTGATAAATCATTGGTAGTTATAGTACCAAGATCAACATTTTCTGTCGAAGATGGTGATGATAGAATCATATTAGAAGCAGATGGATATGCCAAAGTTTATGCGATTCATCTACTATAACAAAATTGAAGAGTACGACAGCACCACTGCAGTGAAAATTGAAGCAGTTGAAAAGTGACAAGAACTAGCTAGTGTCTCTTGAGCATGTTTCTTGCATATATGATAATTCATATGACAAGATGACATCATCATTGCAAAAGTTGGATTTTTCTCAGAGTGGTATTACTGCCCTGCCATCCGGTATCAGTGAGCTTTCAAACCTTGAAGTTCTGAGTTCTGAATCTTAAAGATTGTCATTGTCTGTTGTCCATTCCAAATCTATCCAACTTGAAACAGTTGGAGTACTTAAACCTTGAAGATTATAGTGGTTTGACTGCAATTCATATGTATTAATGTATGTTTATCGGTTTGCTTACTTTATTCTTTTGTTACTATTTGCAACAGATGTACTTTCAATTCGGGCATCTAATTTAAATGTGTTCAACAGAGTTTCCGGATTGGATTAGTCAACCAAGTCAACTCAGTCTCTCCCACTCTTTCATGAAATGTTGAACGCAAAAGTGCGCTGTTTTATCGAGCTGAGTCCAGTAACAGGTAACCAAACATTTATATCATACGTAAGATTTGTACTGAATTTATTCCACTGAATTTGGGCCATGCTTTTTGTGACCACTTACAGGTTTAACAACAATTTAACAGAATTATAAAAACGGAACAGGTAAAGGAAATTGCAATAATATTGAAATTGGCTGAAAGTTAAACAATGAAAGTACTGTAAAGGAATGCAAGCAGGAAAAAAAAAATACAAGCATGAAAACAGAAAGTAAAATATGCTCAGTACGGGTCTGCCCTTCTCTCCCTCATGCTCTCAATAAGTAGCCTCTATCCCTCCACGTGTCAAGATCGTGATGGTTGTTGCCTTATACCGTTATTGGCACATGATCCTAGAATGATGCGGTTAAGAGAGGGTAAAACGACACCGTTCCCTAGTAATTCCACCAAATAAATTAATAATTATAATAACTATTTTAACTGAGAAAATAGTTAAAATAGATACACTTATGTCTAAAAGGATGGTACATCTTGTTCATTATAGCAACCATTCATACATCATGGAACACGATAGGTCCCGATCAAAGCTAGTATGACATGAAGATAGATATTCTATCTATAATGAACCACAAACTTTTACTATATTCAGACTACTTCTCTCAGTACACTGCAAATGAATTTAAATATCTTTTTAGACCATAACTAATACGTGGGTTTATCCACGTGAGTTATTATACGTGGGTTTATTCTCTCCAGAAAGAGGACTGGTTCCTGCATATGTGTGTCTATGTTGAAAAAGCACAAGGCAACTGTCACTCTTTTTCTATCTTATATTTATTTATATATGTGTATTAGGGAACAAAAGTGATTGAAGAAAAAGAACCTTCTCTTCCCATCTCGCGTGAATTCTTCTGTGAATGTTCCAGCTGTATTCATTTTTCTGTTGATTGTGGGACAAACAATTTCCTTGGTAAATTAGCTCACACTGATCGCAAGTGCACAGGTTTTTTTATTGTAGATACCAATATCTCTGAATCTATGTTACATAACTTATTGTTGATGTTTTTTATTTTAATAGGAAAAACACACATCCTTTAAGAAGCAAAATTCAGCAAGTTACTGACACTTTTCAGAAGTTCATCCTAAAAAATGGGTTAGGATGTAGCAGCTGACTCATCTTAAACTCCGCAATATTAAATATCCGTTCAGTCTAATGACAAGACTACAGTAGAACCTCGATAAATGAATACTCGATAAACGAATAATCTCACCAAATGAATAATTTTTTCCGGTTCCAACATAATAGAAATAGTGTATTTTTGATCTCGATAAATGAATAATCTCGATTAATGAATAAAATTTTCCGGTCCCGAGCATATTCATTTATCGAGATTTAACTGTACATACCTTATACCCTGCATTGTATTTACAATGCAGTCTCCTTACCTAGCTACATTGAAGCCTTGTATTGCATATGTAAAAGTAGGGCTGATTATTCGGTTATAACCGAACCGAATTACCGAATACCGAAATAACCGAAATACCGAATAAGGCCGAAAACCATAACCGAATACCGAACCGAAATATTTCGGTTCGGTAACCGAACCGAAATATTTATTTCGGTTATTTCGGTTATTTTACCGAATAACCGAATTATATATATTTATATATTTTATTTTACATATTAAATATAAAAATATAAAAAATATTATTTTACATATAAAAAATTACTATTTTAAATATAAAAAATTACTATTTTACATATAAAAAATTATTATTTTACATATAAAAAATATATATTATTATTTTATATATAAAAAATTATTAATTTACATATAAAAATTATTATTTTACATATAAAATATAAATATTATTATTTTACATATAAAATATTGATAAAGGAATTAAGAAATAAGAAGAGATAATATTAATATAAATATTTTATTATACATTTCGGTTAATTCGGTAATTTCGGTTATTTCGGTAAAAAAACCGAAATAACCGAAATACCGAATAACTGAAAAAACCATAACCGAATACCGAACCGAAATATTTCGGTTCGGTTAACCGAACCGAATTATTTCGGTAATTTCGGTTCGGTATTCGGTTAACCGAACCGAATGCTCACCCCTATGTAAAAGCCCGTTGTTCACTTGATAAAGATTCTGATTTTCTAGTTCTTGTTTGTGTAATAACAGTTTGCTATGTATGTCATTAGTCTGGTTATTCCTTTTCTCCGAACGGAGTCAACAAATCAGGTTGATTGTTTTGCACAATGACTCAAAGTCTCCGGTGCTGACTGCAATAAATAAATTATTTTTGAATTAGGAATCACTTACTCCGGTATATTATATCCTATATATAATTAGCGTAAGGAAGTTCTCATGGCATGGTTTGGTCGTCAGGGGTAGATTTGTCATTTCAAAAAATATTAAATTTAATATTTTTAAATAAAATGAAATAGAAAATAAAAATATAATTAAATTGTACACCTTATTTAAAAAATTATTAATAGGATTTTAGACATTATCAAATTGGTGTAAGGCAGTATGTGGTTTGACAGATATGTCATTTAAGAAATACTAATAATAATTTATTTTTAAATTAAAATAAGTAAAAATTAAAAATATTGTTAAATTGTACACCTTATTTCAAAAATTATGAATATGATTTATAAGTATTAATTTGAAATTTTTCAGAGAAAAATTAAAATAAGCATATAGAGTATAATAAACTTATTAAGTGATAAAGTATAATAAATAGTAACATTTAATAAAATTTAAATTAGAAACATAAATTTAAGGTAAAAAATACAATAAAATTAAAGTAAATGTTAATAAAATAAGTATCAACAATTTAATAGAGTTTGCAAACATTATTTTATGATTCTTCCAAGGAAAATTGTAAAAATAATTTTTTTATGAAAAATTCATAAATTATATTTACAAAACATCCCGTGCATCGCACGGGTATAAAGCTAGTAATTATAATTTAGAGAAAATACCCAAAATGGCACAATTTTAGGGTTGAATGTCCAAAATGGCACTCCCTGAAAAGGGAGGCCTCCACTGGCACACGTACATATACCATGCGTTAAGGGAGAACGCATAGGGAGCCCTCCACTGGCACACGTACATATACCATGCGTTAAGGGAGAACGCATTTAACAGTTGCGTTTTTTTTTTGTGGATCAATAATTCCATTTTGGGTTTTAGAAATATTCCAAAAGATGATTTAGAAATATTCAATTTTTTTAACTAAATTTTTTAAATTTTATCTGTATTCCTTTAGGGGTTCAACAATTAACTTTTGGGGTTCAATAATTCCATTTTGGGTTTTAGAAATATTCCGAACGACGAATAAACCGTAAACAACCCCAAACCCTAGACCCTAACTTATCCTGATTTTTAAACACAATTTGAAATATATATTTAGTAAAAATAAAAAAAATTAAAAAAATGCGTTTTAAAAAAAAACTAAAACAAAACGGTAAAAGAAAATGCGTTTTCCACACATGCGTTTTCATGTATAACGCATTTGTAAAATGCGTTACTGCTTGACGCATGTAATAAATGCGTGAGGATTGTGCTACTGTGGGGACTGTTTTTCAGAATATGCTATTTTGGACATTTCTCCTTCAAAATGTGCCATTTTGGCACTTAACCCTTTAATTTATTTGTATAAAAACTTAAAGTAAAAGTCATTAATAAGTTAAATTTTGAAAATGATTTTTTTGATGAGATAATCGTACCATAGTTTCTATAGTTTTACTCTTTCATTATGGTCATAATTGATTTATAATCCTTGGGTTCATGCATAAATTAATATTATCTTAAATCTGTGTGATATACAGATGTTCTTTAATATATTGAATTTTTTTTAACTTAAATAAAAATTTTAAGACATAAATTTTGTAGGCTTAAACTTTTATATATATGTTATCCGTGATTTTTTTGGAAATGATGGATTTTAGTTTGAAAATATTGAAAAGATGAAATGTTTTAGCTGGAAAAACGTTATCGGTTAGTTATTAGTTGTTGTAATATTTTTATTTATTTTACTTAAATAAAGGTACCCGAATAGGTTTCACTGGGAAAAAAATAGAAAAGTTAACGTATTTTAGTTGAAAAAGGTAACTGGTTAATTATTAGTAATAATAATTATAATATATTTTATTTTATTAAATAAAATTGCTCATATATAGTGTTTTTAGAAAAGGAAAATTTTAGTTAGATAAAATATAAAAGATAGTGTATTTTACGTGAAAAAAGAAATTGATTAGTTATTGAAAAATAGAAGAGGTAAGAGCATCTCCAAGGGTACATAGTAGGTATAATGATTAGCTAAAATAATATTTAGCTAAAATTTGCTGAACCTGTAAGGGATTGTGATTCAATGGTATTAGCTATAATGGTTAGCTATAATTTAAAAACAGTATATATTGTGTAATGGATGGGTAGGAATTGATTTAAATGGTATATATTAATGTGTAGGTCTATTTTAAATATGGCATAAAGCTGATATGGATGTTTTAGCTAATGACTACAACTCAACAAATATAGAAGACGAGATAGAGGATATCTATAATTATTGCTAACAGCTCTGATGGTTGGAGAGCTATATTTTGTAACTATTATGTATATTAAGGTGACACCTAGACTTTTTAGCTAATAGATGGTAATGGTTGGAGATGCTCTAACATGTTTTACCTGGAAAAGGAAATATTTTATTTAAATAAAGCTACCCGAATAGGTTTCACTAGGAAAAAAAAAATAAAAAAATAGAAAACGCATCGTATTTTAGCTAAAAAAGGTAATTGGTTAACTACTAGTAATTATAATATTTTATTGGGCTTTTTTTTATAAATATATAGGAAAAATTAAACTTTTGCATATTTACTTTGGTCAAGAATAGTTATTTGCAATTTTACTACATTAAGTTTCTAAATTGCAAAAATACTAGAAATTAGGGTTCCCCTCCCTCCCTCCGCATTCTACTTTTTTTTTTAAGGTGGGATGATTTTGGGTTGAATGGCCCCGCAGGGGCATATTCAACTGAATGCAACCACATTCGACTTTTTTTTTATGGTGGGATGATTTTGGGTTGCATGGCCCCGCAGGGGCATATTCAACTGACTGCAACCACATGCAACTGAATTTTCTGATTACAAGTTCCATTTTTCAGTTGTCATTTTCTACCCCTTTTTTGAACTATATATATATATATATATATATATATATATAGGGAGGTGCTCAAATGAGATCCCTCTTATAATGAGACTCTCTCTTATAATGAGTCCCCCTCATATTTCATTAATTCTAAAGGGCCCCTCCAGGGACAACCAATACAAAAAAGTCTTATAATTATACCCTCTATTCAGTCATCAATTTTTTTTTTAAAATTTAAAAAAAAAGAAAGAAAAAAACTGCTGCCACATCATCATTTTTTTTTTCAAAAAAAAACATTTATTTTTTTTATTTTTTCTTTTCATAAATGGATAGAGGGTAGAATTATAGCCTTTTTCGTATTGGATGCCCCTGGCGGGGCCCTCTAAAATACAAGAAATATGAGGGGGACTCATTATAAGAGAGAGTCTCATTATAAGAGGGTTAAGTTCTATGTAGACCAACATTTGAGTGGAGATGTGGAGACCATATACATTATGCACTCAAAACATTGCAAAACATATATATTTGTAAAGAATGTACAATGAACATTAAATCTTAAAAATCATATATGATTTGCAAGTAGAACATATTTTGGAGAACAACACGTTCTACAATATTTTGTTTACAGAACATACATGATTTTCAAGATTTTTAATGAAATTTGCATGTAAAACATATATGATTTTCAAGATTTTTAATGAAATAAATGAAATAGTGATTTTCATAGAACATGATTTTCAATGAATAAGTTTTTGTAATGTTTTGATTGATATATGGTCTCCGGTCTCCACTAAAAATGTTGGTCTATATATATATATATATATATATATATATATATATATAAAATTCAAAAAAGAGGTCGAAAATGACAACTGAAAATTTTTATTATGCAACTGAATGCAACCACATACAACTGAATTTCTGATTGCAAGTTCCATTTTTCAATTTTCATTTTCGACCTCATTTATATAGAGTTCAAAAAAGAGGTCGAAAATGACAACTGAAAAATGGAACTTTCTTATGCAACTGAATGCAACAAGAGATAATGACCAAAATACCTCAAAATGAGGCACCCATGGACCAAAATGCCGTTTTGCGGGATGCTTGGCCCTATCTACCCACGAGATGCGCCTGTGGGAGAGGCGCATCTGTGTTACTGTAGCTACCAGAAAACAAGCGAGCTCGCCGGAGATTGGAGAGGAAGGCTCATCGGCGACTTCGACGGAAAAACACGAGCTCTTCGTTTGCCATCGTTTCAACGTCCACTAGCATCCAAATCATCACCACATGACCAAAATCGCGTCTCCTTCATCATCCCAGTATCCGTTTCCGTCCTCCGGCCCCGCAGGGGCACGAACGAACACGAACGGAAATTTGAATCGGAAAAATGGGGTGAATTGGGGATTTCAAAACCGGGGATACAAACACAAAATAATTATTATGGATGTGTAGAGAATCGACTGGCGATTCTATTGATATATAACATGCGATTGGAAAAATCGTGATGTGGACGGTGGAAGAAAAACAAAATAATCGTCGGAATCGCCACTAACGCGACAGTCGGAGACGACAAAGCTGACGTATGATACGCATGTTGCAAATGCGTATCTAAAGTTACTGTAGCAATTCCCCACAGCGTGTGATGACGTCATGACGCGGGTACCAGTAGCGTGTCTCCCAGATCCGCGCGTCCCAGTAGCGTATCATGGCTGTTACTCGTTCCCCAATAGCGTGTCTTAAGACACTCCTTCACCAGTAGCGCGTCCCGTGGGCATTTAGGGCCGCGCGAACTGGCGGTAGGCATTTTGGTCATGAGTGTTTTATTTTGTGGTATTCTGGGCCATCACCCATGCAACAACATGCAACTAAATCCAGTTGCATTCAGTTGAATTTGGCCCCGGTCTGGCGGGGACTTGGAACCCAAATCCACCAAAATCACCCCACCTTAAAAAAAAGTTGGATGTGGTTGCATTCAGTTGCATGTGATTGCATTCAGTTGAATATGGCCCCTGGCGGGGCCTTGCAACTAAATGCAACCTCATATGCAACTAAATGCAACTGAAAACTGTAAGTTGCAACTGATGCATGGGTGCCCTTGGCGGGGCCATTAGATCATAATAGAATCAACTTAATGCAACCACATGAACCGAATGCAACCACATGCAAATGAATGCAACTGAATTTCTGATTGCAAGTTCCAGTTTTCAAATGTCATTTTCGACCAAATTTTTGGAATATATATATATATATATAGGGGGCTACTCCAATACAAACCTCCTTAAAATACAAACCTACAAACCAAGCATAATCTAATATTTCAAGCTAATCGAATGACCAAACTAGGGGTACCCCAATACAAAAAATGCTTAAAATAATTGGCTCTATCCAACAAAAAAAAATAAAAAATAAAAAAAAATAAAAAAAAAATTCACTGTTCACGTGATGACGTGGCAGTGGATTTCACTGGTTAACGGTGCTTCGCACCTTCTTGTACGGCGCTTCGCGCCTTTATCATTCTAAAGTTGTAAGGAATGGCAATCAATGGTAAAGGCAATAGACGATTGACGGGTGTGTCGAGAGCCTTCGGCCCTCATGACTACCTAACTCATCCGTTTACTGTCTTAAATGCTTCGCATTTCCACGGCAAGATTTTTTTTTTTTTTTTTTGAATTTTTTTTATTTTTTTTGTTGGATAGAGCCAATTATTTTAAGCATTTTTTGTGAAGGTACCCTTGGCGGAAACCTTAGAATAGATGAAATATAATTAATTTAGTGTTGGTTTGTAGGTTTGTATTTTAAGAATGGTTTGTATTTGAGCACTTGCCTATATATATATATATATATATTCCAAAAATTTGGTCGAAAATGACATTTGAAAACTGGAACTTGAATTTTCAATTTTCAGTTGCATTCAGTTGCATGTGGTTGCATAAGAAAATATGGCCCCTGGCGGGGCCTTGCAACCTAAAAGCACCCCACCTTAAAAAAAAAGAGTCAGGCGGCGGGAGGGAGGGGGGAAGGGAGCCCTAGTTTCTAGTATTTTTGCAATTTAGAAACTTAATTTAGTAAATATGCAATTAATTGAAGAAGATGGTATTTTTGCAAAAAGAAACTTTAAACCTAGTATTTTTGGTAAATATCCTATTTTATTAAATAGAATTGCTCATAATGTGTTTAGAAAAGGAAAAATTTTAGTTAGATAAAATATAAAAGATAATATATTTTACTAGAAAAAGAAATTTGATTAGATATTGAAAAATCGAAATGGTAATATGTTTTACCTGAAAAAGAAATTTATTAATTTTTATTAATTATAAATAATTAAGTAAGGGGTAGTGATATATGCACATCCTACATTTATTGTTGCACACCCTATTTCAGGCTCAGCAAACTAATAACCATTAATTGTTGATTCATTATATTTTTTTGTAAAACATTGATTCACGTTTTTATTTATCTTTTTTTAGCCACAAACGGTGCATGATATCTATATGACTAAATTTAAGATTTAAAAATAAAATTCTATTAATTATTGATATACAATTATGACTATAATCTATATTAGTCCTTCCTTATTCTGCTATTAAATTAATTTGTACGATCCGATAATAATACATATATAACTGAAAAAATGTTATAGAAAAAAAAATTAAAATAACCCTCTTTGACCAAACAAATTTAATTGATAATTTAAATAAATTTTATTATTAGTTTCATTATATATTTTAATTTCCAATAAATTACTTACCATAAATTATCAAATAATGTTTTGATGGTTTCATGTTTATAAATAATTTACATGTTAATAATTTATTTATTATTTATTATATTTATTAATTATCTAGTGAGTGTATCAATATTACAATATAACATGAATACAAATTATGAAAGCATTTAAATCAATAAAAAGCAAAAATGAATTAAAATCAAGGAAAAGGGGTATTTTGGTAAAATAAGGGAGATAGAGTGTGCAACCATCGATTTGTGGTGTGCATATATCAACACCCTTAAATAAGTATAATTTAGTAAAAATAACATGTACCGTTTTGTAATAATCGAGAATTTTATTAATAAGATTAAGGTCGAGCCATCGTAGAGCAATTTTATAAGCCAATTTCTTATCTTTCTTTTCAGAGTTATTATATATTTTATTTATTTTAATTTAATTTTAGAAACGCGTAGGAATATTCACTAGTGCAACAATATTTTTTTTTTCAAATTGAGATTATTATTAATATAATTCTTTACTGTTATTAGTGCCACTACTATTATTATTTATTTGAGTTATTTATTAAATAGGATAAATAAAGTATTTTTGTGAATGGGCTAAGTGATGAGCCATTAGTCATAAAAGGACTTGGGTTAGTAGCTTTAAGCAAAGATTTTGACAATTAATTTCTAAGCCCATTAGAGCCCAAGTGCCATATAAAGATATATATATATATATATATATATAAATCAAACAAAGTAAAAAGAGATCATCTCCTCCATTTTCATTTAACCGAACCACTAAACCAAATACCCCATCTTATTTCCTCCATTAACACCAAAACTTACAAACCCTAAATCTCTCAAATTTCTTAACTTGATCTTGCATGCATTAGCATATTCGAGAAGAGGGGATCAAACTCTATAATTTGACATATACATTTTAGGGGTTTCGGGAAACATTTATTTTAATCCGAGATCAAAACCTTTATTTTCTTAAGAGGGTATGATTTTATACTCTTAAAAACTCTTTTTACAAATATGTGTAATCATGTTTTGTGTGAATTGTGGTGTTAGGCTTTAATAAAATATTGTTTCAAATTAGGGATTTTAATTAGAACTAATTAGGGATTTTAAGTACTTGATTTGTTTAATTAGCATATTATGGGTCTTATATGTATTTGGGAATTGTGATTTTGGGGGTTGATGGTGTTGCATGTCGGAGGTTGAGGCGGGAGCACCACCGTGGCGACGACGGTGGTGGTCGTTGGCGAAGGTGAGAGAGGGCAGGAGGGAGAGTGAGACGAGGTAGAGAGGGATGCGAGGGAGTCGAGAGAGGAGAGGAAGAGAAGAGAGAGGCGAGGGAGATGGGGCGGAGAGAGAGATGCGAGCGGAGAGAGAGAGGTGCGAGCGGAGAGAGATTAAGGAGAGAGATGGAGGCGGAGAGAAAAAAGGGGTCGGGGAGAGAGAGATCGACGGCGGAGAGATGGAGAGGAAATAGAGAGCGACAGATTGAGAGAGATGGAGGTCGAGAGAGAGAGAGGGAGAGAGAGAGAGAGAGAGGAGGCAGTGGTGGTGATGACAGGCGCCGGCGCCGCGGCGGCGTCCGGCCGATGGCCGCCCAGAGGTGGTGTGAGTTGATGGTGATACATACATGGGATGTATGTATAAATTGGGATTAGTTATTAAGTAATAAAATGATTAAAATTGTGTATTAATTGGTTAAATTGGAGTTTAATTGTAAAATAGGATTAGATTAAAATTAAGTTTGGTTTTAAAAGGAAACTTTAATTTATGTAAGATGGAGATTCTTTAATTAGTATAATAAAATTGGGTTTTATAAAAGTGTTGTGGAATAAAAATTAGGTTATGAATAGTGCGGCTAGGGTTTGTGTGTATTTAATGCTAAGGGTGGTTGAGCTTCGAGCTTTAATGGCTGTTTCCGTGTATCGAGACTGATCGGTCCTCACAGAATGCCTACGTATCTCGTATTGAGAATCAAGCCAAGACGTAGTTCTGAGAATGAGGGGTCAGGCCCTTATATAGGCTGAGAAGCCTAAGAATTATGGTAGGAATAGGAGACTTGGTGGGCAAGCCACCGCCTCAAGGAAAGTTCTGGATCTATTCCTTTTAGGAATCAGTTTCCATGTTGAGATATGTATCTTGGAGGCTAAGTCATGTAGGAGTAATATCCTTATTTGACTCTTATTGCCGAGCTGGTTATTATCCCTAATATTAATTACGAAATTAATATTATAATTAGGGTTTGGGCCCATCTGGTGGGCCCCACGTTTGGACCACTCTAGGTCTAATTAATGCCACATTAAATGTGTCCTTAGGGCTTACTTTTAGCCCATATCATTTGCCCCCCAACTTCTAGGAAAACTGATCAGGTTTTCCTTGAAGTTTTAATGGTCTTTTACGAGACTTGGGTCAGGGTTTATTGCTCTTACGCGAGTATTTTCAACAATATCATCTTAATGTAAAGCGTGGAGCGACCGACGCATTTACGACGATGTTGAACGACACTAAACGGTGTTAAACGGCACTACACAACGCTACTCAGCCTTAAACAACGCTTAAACAGTGTTAAACGATGTCAAACGGCATTAAACGGCACTAACGGCACTAATCAGCGCTAAACGGTGCTAATCGACGGTGCTAATCGGCACTAATCTGTGCTAATCGGCACTAATTTCAAACACAGTTTTCACTTCCCTTGATTACTAAATCAGAAAAACAAAAATCAAGAAAAAACGAAATTTTGCATACCCAACTCGAGCATCGTTGTCGGTCGGCCGGGCAAAAACCCGTACCGACAGTCGATGCCGGTCGGCTGGAGCATGTTAAAGAGGGCCGGTCGGCCGGAGACCCGGTCGGCTGGTTTTTTTCAATCGGCCGGTTTTCTTCGGTTGGCCGGTTTTTTTCGGTTGGCCGTTTTTTTTTTGAAACGAAGGCAAAAACCCGTATCGATGATCGAAGTCGGTCGGCTGGAGGGTTTCCCGGAGGGCCGGTCGGCTTGTATGTCAGTCGGTTGGGGGATTTTTTTTTTTTCGAACCCATACCGACCGTCGACGTCGGTCGGCCGACGTGTGCACGGAAGGCCAGTCGACTGGGACACCGGTCGGCCGGTTCATTATCCATACTGGCGGTCGAAGTCGGTCGGCTGGAGGGCTTCCCGGAGGGCCGGTCGGCCGGGACTTCGGTCAGCTACAAAATTTTTTGCTCCGTTTCTTTGTTACAGTGGTTGGCTCGATCTCTATCAGTGATTTTGATCTTCACATACCGACATCAACCATCGACATGGAACCGACTTGGTCTCTATCAGTGATTTTCAATTTTTGCATACCGGCTTCGACCATCGATATGGAATCAATGTTTGGCCATTCATGGCTAAAGTTACTTATTTTCGCATACCGATATCGATCATCGATATGGAATCAATGTTGGCCGTTCATGGCTAAAGTTACTTATTTTCGCATACCGATATCGATCATCGATACGGAATCAATGTTGGCCCTTCATGGCTCTATTTGAGGTTTTATATAGTACCTTGATTTTCAAACTTGAATATCGACCTTGATCCTCGATATTGAACCTCGACATCAATATTCGTACTTGATTTTCAAACTTGAATATCGACCTTGATCATCGATATTGAACCTCGACATCAATATTCAAATGTCAATATTTGGCACTAAACGGTGCTTAAACGACACTAAACGGTGCTAAACAACACTAAACGGTGCTAATCTCAATTTCAACTTTCACTTGATTATTTTGTTCAAAAACAATCTCAATAGTGATCTTGATCATCGAGGTGGAGAAACAAAAACAAAAATGTGAAAACCTGACTCGACCACCACTATCAGTCGGCCGCATCAAAAACCCGTACCGACAATCGACGTTGGTCGGCCATCACACGCACGGGAAGCCAGTCGGCCAGGAGGTCAGTCGGCCATGTTGAAAACCCACACCGACGACTGATGTCAGTCGGCCAGAGCTCCTTTGTAGGCCTCAGTCGGCTGCTTTGCGGTCGGCTAGGGCGTCTTGCACTACCAGTGATTTTTATTTTCGCATACCGACATCGATCATCAATATGGAATCTTAACATCAATATCGACTTTCACTACTTGAAAATCAATAACTTGGTCATTCATGACTTTTATTTAAGGCTTTCCCTAATTTCTTGATTAGCTTCAATATGCTTTTAAGAGTTTCATGCTTGCCTGATCTTAAATGGAAATTACTTCAAATCTTTCAATCACCATGTTGGAATGTTAATTCAATGGCTCATTCTTGAACTATTATTGAATTTCTTGATCCAAGGTTGGCTTTAGTAGCTTTGTTGGCCTTCAATGGCTTTAGCTTAGCTTTCATACTCGAAACGACGTCGGGATCGACTTTCGACATCGAAATGATGTCGGGACTCTCGACATCGAAACGAAGACCGGTCGGCTGAAGCTTCCCGGGTGCACCGATCGGCGGCCTCCGGTCTGCTGAGCCCCGGTTTTTAAACCTCAACGTCAGTATTCAAATGTCAATATTTGGGCCTCAATGTCAGTATTCGAAGTCGATGACCAAACATACATCCTTCAATTCAAATTGGCTTTCGTGACCTTCTGGGCCTTAACTCGCTTGTTGAATCCTTGGTTTTAAACCTTGAATCCGTTCATGGTTGTTGGTTATCATCAACCCTTAACTCTTATTCTAAGATGTAAAAATGATGAAGTCCCTTAGTTCTTGCCCCCTTGCTACATATGGTGGAGGTCTTGCTTCTCGGTTGATCGTTCAAGAAGTTCCCTTGCCATTCAGCTCTTGACTTCAAGTCTGGTATGCCTGGGTTGGTTGTCAACCCTTTATCTTGATTCTAGGTTTCCAACCTTCTTCTTATGCTCACAGGACCTTACTTTGGTTTGAATTCGATTGACGGCTCTTGATTCAAGTCCTTAAACTCAAACGACAAACTCGATTGGAGGCAGACATCCTTTTTTGGCCATCAAGGCTAAAATTTTGTGTCAGGATTTGAGATTCAAGATTTTAAGTATGGAATGACAAAGGACCTCTTTATCTCAACACTCTCACTAACAGTTTCTGTGCCTTTAAGGCATTATCAGGGAGCCAACCAGTCTCAGGATGAGCTTTTAAGAGGGTCTATCCTTCAGCTTACATCAACTGGTGCTACCAATTTTGAAATAATAGACGGGGCTTTCAAGACCTGAAAGTAAACACTTCCGACGTAGTTCTCTATCTCAGATTGGGCATCAACCATAACGTTCTGTTCTCTCGGAATGTGCTTCTCATATCATTCATCAAACTGAATCATCAAGGCCTTCACGACTCTCAAGTACTTTGCCGTAGTTTGAGATTCTTAACTCTCATAATTCTAGCCAAGCCCCATCCGGCTATCAAGGCTTCATGCTCAGCTTCGTTGCTGGTTGTTGGGAAGTCCAACTTCAAGACATACTCAACTGTGAACCCATCGGGGATTTGCAAGACCAAAACTGCACCATTAGATTTTGTTTTTGATGCTCCATCAAAATAGAGCACCCAATATTCCTTCTGATCAGGTATAAGCTCCTCATCTTTATCCTTTCTTCCAGGGGTGGTTACTGTCTCTTGCCCCCCGACTTCTTGGTTGCGAATGGCACATTCAACCACGAAGTCCGCCAGTGCCTGAGCCTTGATGGTTGTTCGAGGCTTATACGTGATGTCAAATTCTCCAAGTTTAATTGCCCACTTGATCAACCTTCCACTGGCCTTCGGGCTATGCAATATGTTCCTCAATTGCTGGTCCGTCAGGACTTCGATTTTGTGTGACTGAAAATATGGTCGTAGCTTTCTTGAAGTTGTTATCAATGCCAAAGCAAATTTCTCGATTGATGAGTAATTTAACTCGGCTCTGAACCTTGTTCTCTTCTTTAATGAGGACGGCACTCAATGCTTGTTCAGACACTGCTAGATACATATAATGAGTCTCTCCAGGACTTGTCTTGGCCAACAACGGGGCTTCGGCCATGTACTTCTCCAACTGTTCAAAGGCCTCTTGGCTTTTATCAGTCCATTCAAGATTTTTCACCTTCTTCAATGCTTGAAAGAAAGGTAAGCATGTATCACCAGACTTGGAGATAAATCTCCCTAGAGCGGCCATTCTACCAGTTAACTTCTATACATCCCTCACAGAACGGGGTGGTTCCATGTCTAAGATTGCTTTGATCTTGTCAGGATTGGCCTCTATGCCTCTTTTCGAAACCATCAGTCCCAAAAATTTTCCTTATCCAACTCCAAAGGCACACTTGGCTGGATTCAACATCATCTTGTGGTGCCTCAGCACTTCGAATGCCTCTCTGAGGTGCTTAATGTGGTCTGCCTTACACAGATTCTTGACTAACATGTCATCAACATAGACCTCCATGGTTTTTCCAATCAGATGGGCGAATATCTTATTCACCAGTCGTTGGTAAGTAGCTCCTGCATTCTTTAGACCAAAAGCCATAACAAGATAGCAGAAAACACCAAAGTGAGTTATGAAAGATACCTTAGGGATGTCCTCCTTATGCATCTTAATCTGATTGTAGCCGCTGAAACCATCCATGAAACTCAACATCTCATGTCCAGCTGTGGCATCTATCAACATGTCAATCCTTGGCAGGGGAAAACAATCCTTCGGACATGCATCATTCAAATCAGTGAAGTCTATACACATCCTCCACTTCCCATTCGCTTTCTTGACCATCACAGGGTTTGCTAACCATTCAGGAAACTGAATCTCTTCAATAAACTCAGCCTCTAAGAGCTTGTCAACTTCTTGCTTAATGGCATCTTGCCCTTGAGGAGCAAAATTTCTCTTCTTCTATTTTATTGTCTTCCTTTCAGGATCGACATTCAGCACGAAGGGTTATAAATTGGGGATCAATCCCTGGCATATCAGCCGTTGTCCAAGCAAATACATCATTGTTCTCTATTGGTCTTCATCCTTGGATCCTCAAGCCAGGTACTTAAGACATATTGAAGAGTAGCTAGTTCTTAACATCCTCGGCCTTTCGTGGCTTTGACTATTGCATGTGACTTTTATCTTCTTGCCTTTTATCCAGGGTCCTTTACAGACTTAAACTCTTACTTGGTCGCGTTGTAACCTAACTCTTGACCCTTCGGGATCTTCACTTATGCATTGGTTTGTTTTCCATTCATGTATTCTTTTATTTTCGGTACTTGGTCATCCTTGACTTGCACTCATCGGGTGCTCGGCACATAAATAAAATCACGCAATCAATGAATGGAAATCAAATTTGCATTAATAACTTGAAATGGGTTCAACGCTTACATAGAGTACTACTGTCCTACTCGAAGCAACATGCTCTTCAATGGTTTCAATGAACCTTATTTCTACTTCTACTAGATAAATATGAAGCTAAGTTCTACTAGGATAACTTGAGCCCATCGGGGCTTCGCAAGACTAGGCCTGCACAAGATTTTGTTTTTGATGCTCCATCAAAATAGAGCACCCACGACTCCTTCTGGTCTTCTCCTTCTTATTCTGAACCTTCACTTCATGCTTTGGGTACTACCTCCTGCCCCCCGACTTCTTGGTTGTCAATGGTACATTCAACCACGAAGTCAGTTAACGCCTTAGCCTCAATGGCCGTCCGAGGCTTCTGTGTGATGTCCTCTGCTGGCCCTTCTCGGTGTTCCTCATTACTACGGACATCCATGTCTTCAATTGGAATGAGCTGCCCCCCAAGTCCGTCAGGCCTTAACGCGGCTACATAACAGCTTTGTGCCATCTTTTGATCGCCTTTATGTTCTCCAACACCATTCCTGGTTGGGAACTTGATCTTCATGTGATAAGTTGAGGCAACAGCCTTGAATTCATGAAGTCCAGTCCTTCCGAGGATAGCGTTGTACGTTGAAACCACCTTGATTACTAGGAAGTTCAACATCTGAGTGGCCTTCTTGGGCTCCTGTCCAATAGTCACAGGCAATTGAATAGTCCCTTCAACTTTGGATCCTACTCCATTGAATCCATATATAGGCATGTTATTGGGGGTCAACTGAGAATCATTGTACCCCATCTTCACAAATGCATCATGAAACAGAACGTCAACGGAAGCTCCATTATCTATCAAGACTCGCTTCACCTCTGAGTTTCCAATCACAGGAGTTATGACCAATGGGTCGTCATGGGGGAACTTCACCCCTACAAGGTCTGAGTCATCAAAACCAATTGTTGTTTCAGTCCTAGCACGCTTCGGGGCCTCTTCCACGATGTGTATCACTTCTCTGGCATAAGCCTTCCGAGAATTCCTTGTTGTGCCGGCCGCAGTCGGGCCTCCTAAGATCATGTTGATTACTGGCCCTCGGGGCTGTGGGTTGCAATCTTGATCGTCATCCCTTCTATTATAATCTCTAATTTGATTAACATGATATTCACCTTTAGTGAAGTGTTTCAATTTCCCTCTACGGATTAAAAACTCGATCTCATCTTTGAGTTGTTTGCAATCATCAGTGTCATGCCCCACATCTCTGTGGAATCTGCAATACTGATTCTTGTTTCTCTTTTCGGGATCACCCCTGAGTGGCTTCGGCCATCGAAAATCCTTATCCTTCTCAATGTCCAACAAGATTCGACTCCTAGGAGTATTCAACCTTGCATACTCAGTGAACCTTGGTCCTTGGTTCTTCTTAGGGGCATAGTCGGAGTCCTCGCTAGTTCGGGGATACTTGTCCCTAGCATCATATTCCTGGTCTTGCTTTCGTTTCTTGGAGTCGGCGTTACCCTTGCCATTACCTCCCGCGGTTTCTTTCTTCATGCTATCCTCAGCCTTGATATACTTGTCAGCCCTTCGCTGGAGCTCAGCCATGTTTTCTAGAGGATGCTTGGCCAATGACCTTTTAAAGAACTCGTCAGTGGTTCCGTGTTCCAGGGCTACCATGGCTACCTTATTCTCCAGGTCAGTGATGTTCAACGTCTCCTTGGTGAACCTCTTAAGGTAGTCTCTCAGATTTTCGTTCTTCCCTTGCACCACATACATAAGAGATGCAGAACTTTTCTCATGAACTCTTCCGCTGATAAACTGACTAACGAACGCAGCACTTAACTCCTTAAAGGAGCCAATTGAGTTTGCAGGCAGCCGCTATACCATCTTTGAGCCATGCCCGACAAAGTTTGGGGGAACGCCCTGCACTTCAAAGCGTCACTTGCAGGTTGCAACAACAGTGCGTTTGAGAATGTCCTAACGTGGTTCGCGGGATCACCCGTTCCATCATAAGCCTTAATTGTCGGCATCTTGAACTTCCTAGAGATGTGAGCATTCATCACCTCCTCAGTAAACGAGGGTGTGGGATCATCCGGATCCCCAAGTGGCATTAAATCCTTGGGGTTGCTCTTGCGGGTTTCCACCCTTGTTGTTCTTCCAGTTGGGGCATCAGCCCTTCTCTGCCTTCTTGAAGACCTCTCCAGATCTATAAAGGGAATCGGTCCCGAAGTTAGAGGAGGCTGAGTTTGATCCAACCTAGCTTGTTCTCTCGCAATATCTTCCTTTATCCTTAGAATCTCGGCCTCGTGAGCCTTGATTTTCTCAGCAGCTATCAAAGGAGGTCCATCGTGGATAGTTTGCGTTCTCCTTCTTGGCTCTCTGCTAGCACGTCGCCTCCTCGGGGCTTCATCATGACCATCATCGTCAGTAGATGAATCATCAGTGTAAGGGCCAGAGTAGTCATAATACTCTCGGTCTCGGATCTGCAAGGCGTGGCCACTTGGTCCAAGACTGTGAACAATTGGAGGGTCATTAGGCAGACTATACATCGGATTGGTATTCCTGGGGAGATCCCTAGTATGGATCTGTACTCCTGGTGGTGGGCGATTGGGATCAACCAGCGTCTGAAGGGGGCTGGTTTCTTGACCCGGATGGATGACCATAGGCAACGTCCTCTCAGCATGGGGATTCGTCCCTGGAGGTTGAGAAACCTGAGTTTGAGTAATCGCCCCTGTGGTCGGAGGTACCTCCTCAATGACAGGCGGAGCAGAGCTTAGGAGCAGAGCCTCGGTAGCGATTGGCTCTGTAGTGCTTGGTGCTGTTCTTCGTGTTTGAACCATGGTTGATGTTTTTTTCCCACAGACGGCGCCAAATGTTGTGGAATAAAAATTAGGTTATGAATAGTGCGGCTAGGGTTTGTGTGTATTTAATGCTAAGGGTGGTTGAGCTTCGAGCTTTAATGGCTGTTTCCGTGTATCGAGACTGATCGGTCCTCACAGAATGCCTACGTATCTCGTATTGAGAATCAAGCCAAGACGTAGTTCTGAGAATGAGAGGTCAGGCCCTTATATAGGCTGAGAAGCCTAAGAATTATGGTAGGAGTAGGAGACTTGGTGGGCAAGCCACCGCCTCAAGGAAAGTTCTGGATCTATTCCTTTTAGGAATCAGTTTCCATGTTGAGATATGTATCTTGGAGGCTAAGTCATGTAGGAGTAATATCCTTATTTGACTCTTATTGCCGAGCTGGTTATTATCCCTAATATTAATTACGAAATTAATATTATAATTAGGGTTTGGGCCCATCTGGTGGGCCCCACGTTTGGACCACTCTAGGTCTAATTAATGCCACATTAAATGTGTCCTTAGGGCTTACTTTTAGCCCATATCAAAAAGAAATAAAATAAGGTTATTACGTTGGATTTAAAATGAAAGGAAAAATGACTTGATTTATTTAGATGGGTAATAAAAGTGGATTGTCTTCAAGAATAAATAGGAGTTGATATTAGTAGTTCTCTAGAATGGACTTTATCACAAAAGAGAAAGGATTTTAGATAAAATCTTAGAGATTTGATACGAGCCAAAATTAATTTAGAGATGCGAGTTAGATAACTTAATTAAATTGGAAGTACGAGTTAAATAATTAATCAAATTATTGACTTTCGTCATGAAATGAGAATTTTGATAGATAGTAAAGGCCTTATAAAAATATACTTGTTTTATTCGAGTTGTGTCGTTAAATAATTAAATTAGTGCCATATATTTTAGATCAATTCGAGACCCCTTTAATAAAATCTTTCCTTACGAATAATGGTATTTGATGTGCATAATGTATAAAACCCGGGACATTAAAAGTAATAGGGAACGCGAATAGAGCCTTCATGTAATTTAGTATACTTTGCGAATAAGGCATTAATGGGATTTTAAACTTACGAGAATTTTCCCAATTATTTGTTCGAGAATTATTTGATTATCGATGACATGACTACCAAATTATGTGACATTATGTGATTAAATCTTTACCTGAGTACTAAAATCATTTTGATAAATTATTATAGAGATTCGTTCTGTGAATTGAGATTTTCGCTCGCGGGTAACGCTTTTATTTATTCGGTTCTTTTAGCGTCCAGATAGAGGCAAGTTCATTCCTACCCTAACTCTCGGAAACTTTGTATTTTAGTTCGTATTATGTCATTTCTTGACTATTTTCGAGTTATCAATTATGAGATTTATTTACTGCTCTTTATGATGCAATATTTTCTTTTGAGCATTATTTCTCGTAAAATATTACGATACTGTTAATTTAGTTTACTTGCGAAATACATTCCTTATAAGTGTAGAAGCAATTTCGTTGCTATCGGGTCGGTCTCTTTATTCGAGACGACTATTTATTTCGATTCAGTGGAACTATTCTCATTCGTTCGAGATAGTTAAATTCATTCTTCCCGGTCGGATTTATTGTACAAATTCGATAACATTTATTGATTATCTTTTAATTGGTTCATCGTCCGAATCAATCAATAGGGATTATGCTATTTAAATTTTGTTAGAGTTTTACTCTTGGATCGAATGAAATATATTCTATTTAACGTCATCAATTTGGAGTATTAAAATCATTCGAGTAGTACTACTTGTTCAGTACGACTCATTATGTTTCATTTAAGACTATTCTCATTATTTCGAGATAGTTGCCTTTCTTGTCAAGGGTTGGCACTTTGTTTGTGTCAATCCATTAAAATGTGTTTATTGAGAGTTACATCAGTCTATTGTTCGGATTGGTGATACATTGAGTAAAACTGGCAGTCCGCCAGGTCAATTAAATTTTCCTGTGAAGTTTATCTCAAAGTATCAGTTCATGAAATATTCGGGAATTCCGTATTCTACTGGTCAATTTAGAGAAAGAGAGACTCGTGTACCGTTTTGAAGGACACGAGAATATTTTAGGCACTACGATGCCAGGGTTGATATAATCACCCACTATGATGCTAGCATTCATACTATATATTATATTCGTTGATATCGTATTGTAGCCGTGATCGGGCGAAGTGCGGTGTCATTGGAGGACGGTATTCCCGGTCGGATAGTTGATCGCCCCGCAGAGATACCGAAAGGATGGAAGACCAGTTATTCTTTTATCATGAGTCATCAGAGTTTCACAAAAAGAGTCATTTCGAGTATCCTATTTTCGAGACGAGTCTTGAGTCAATTTTTCAGAGTTCTGATATCTTATCTGTTTATTTAAACTTCGAGTATTTCTTTCGATATATATATTACTATATTTATGTACCGAGCAAGGAGAGAATTTGATGAGCACCATAGTTGCTCACTCTTGCTTTACAACATTTTGTTCAGCCGTCAAGAAGGAAAGATGCGAGACGTCCAGCGAGAGAAACAAAGGGAAGGAGAAAGCTCCGGGCTATGGATATCGGGATTAAACCATAAAATTGGAACCTGCTATCCTTCCTACCTTGTGAGATTGTGTATTATATTATTCAGAGTTGTAATAATCGTATTGTAATAAAGTGTGCGACCGATCTTGGATCTGTGGAGTGGGACTGTTCCGCTCCGTTGTAATAAAGATTTTATTATTATTGAGCTAACGTGTGTTGCAGGATGCTGAGACCTGATGTGACGACCCGGGTCCCCGGTCAGGGCGGATTTGGGGGCGTCACACGTTTGATAAGGATAAATAAATAAGAACACGACGTACCGTACCGTATCGTACCGACCAACCAAACTTTTAATGTCATATTTTGTAATATTAAATATAAATGATCATAAGTTTTAACATTTACATTACATTGATATATCAAACCTTTTTTTTTTGCCTCAATATATATGTTCTCGTTCTAATTTTTAGATTTGATTTTCGTTCAACCTCCATATTTATCTATTTATTAAGAATAAGGATCCTAAAAGAAATTTTAGGAAAATTTTTATGAGATACTGTTTGATTTGAATATATTATACTAAATAATTAGAACTTAGAAATTTTTTCTTGCCAATTGGTTTGATGTATTATATTAAAGTAGCATGATAGCCACCAAATTCTAATTCTTATAATACCTTCCAAATTTTGCAATAGAGTATGTTCTATCCTCATCAATTTATTTTACCTTTCAAATAACCATTTTAAATTCAAATAATTAGCACTTTAAACTTAGAGAGAGGATCATATTTATAGTGGTGCTTGTTCAATTTAAGAAGAATAACCGACAAAAATGATATATAAAAGTTAATCGTCAACTATCAAATATTATCACGATAATAGTGTCCTTCAATTTATTTTTCATGAAAAATCTTAAAAGAATCACCACGATAACAATTTTTTAACTATTTTTAATTTTAGCCCCAAAAAGTTCAAAATCAATGTATATAATAGTGTCTGTTGAGTTTTTGCTACAATCTAACTTCAAAAACTGAGAATACCATCAGAGTTGCTGTTATTTGCAATTTAACCTTACAGCCATATCAATGTTGTCACTCCAAATTCAAACCACCTGCTGGGACGCACGCACGTGAGCTGGTGCAGCGAAAGTACAACTCTGCACTACTATTCCTCATGTTTTCTAAACAACACCAAAAGGATCTTTTTACAAAAATTTAAAATTTAAATTTCCAAATTAATATTAATAATTGATATTTAAAATTAACTTAATTTTGGTACAAATGAAAAAAAGAACGTACTTTAAATTTTTAATGCATCTGGGTATTCGAGCGAAATTATGTGTTTTTTTGTGACGTTTTCGAAATTGTGTAATAAAATTAAATATAAAAGATGAAAATTATGTGTTTTTAATGTTATTACAGAATCATCTTGAATTGTGATGAAAATTATGTGTTTTTAATGTTATTACAGAATTATCTCGAATTATGGTAATGAAACTAAATTAAAAATTAGAATTACAAATAAATGAGGATTAAATTATGGCATTTCTTGCATTCGTTACATGTCGAAATTTACTTACTTTATGCTCAAATAATTTTATACATTACTTTATTTAACTTCATTTATAGAAAATTTTAAAACAAAATTTAAATAAAAGGCCAAATTTTAACGAAAAATTACGTCAAAACTTTAAGAATTTTTTTTATCACATTTGAAAATATGTAATATTTTGAATTTTTTTTACATAATTTGCTTGAAAATTAGTAGTATGTGATATGTAACGCCATCATTAGTCTGTAGCTTTATTATGTTGCTTCCACTTGACACTGCAATAATAAGATGTTTGTCCCCCACTCAATACATATAATACAAATATAAACTGAGCTTTCTCGATAAGTTTCTTACTTCATTACCTTGGTTCTTGAACCTCTTAATTCAAATTTCAAATTCAGCTCTACTATTCTCTTATGCTCTTTCTTTCTTTTTCTTTGTATAATTGTTGCTCCCTTTTCTCTTCGTTTGTCTTTCTATTAGTCTTTTTTTATTAATTTGATATTTTGCAATACTACTTTCTAATAATTTGTTCTTATTTCAACTGTGATTTCAACCTTGCAGATGAGATGTTTGATGATTTGTCCAAGAAAAAAGTTGATAAAAATGTCAAGTTTAGGTATTTTTCTTAATTACTTCTAAAAATTAATCTTTTTTAGACAATGATTAATACATATGATAGTTTGATTATGAACTTAAATACATGTATCTTTCCTACCAAGCATCGGTTTGTATCTTTTTGATTTTTTGGAAGACTTACACAAATACATTTTGATAATGTTATTAATCCTAATGCTTGGTGGGATGGCTATGATACACATGTCAAGAATTTTATTTTCCTTCTCAATTTTCTCATATTTATTTTTCGATGGAAAATGTTGCAATTGGATTCTCTGTAGTATTTGCTTTAATAGTTGATGGTGTTGGTGTTGCATCAGTGTTCTTTAGATTCACCGATGTTTGTTTATGGAGTACCAATACCTTGCCAGCTGCTTTTGTTTCCACCACTTCCTGGGCTCCTATCATGATTGCCGTCGGTATTCGTAACCTATCTTTTTATATACTTGATTTATATTGTCACAATATTTGGTTCTCTTTGTACGAATGCTATATGTGTAGCTTTGCGATCAAAGAAACTGAATTGCACATTAATAATGTAAGACGAGAACAAACCTTGGCATTTGTTTACTTTGGAAGATATGAATGAAGGTTATGATCTCAATAAACCTGTTAAACCCAAAAAAAAACAAAACTACAAAGAGAAAGCTTCGTTCAACTCTGTAACTGCATCGCCTTCTCCTCGGTCTTGCTTATTCTGTTCATTCCATTTTAAACTTGCATATGTATTATGTTAACATTAATGAAAATGTACAGATAGTTCAAATTAAGATTCTACATATATGTCTACTGCTTATGATGTATTGGAACGAACTCATCATTCCAATATCGCCAATGTGCCTTCAAAATCAACAAAGAAAGCAATATTGAATGTTGCTTTCGGTTCGTACTTATTTATTTCATGAGCATAGTATTGATAAGAATCATTGTTTGATTATTTCAGATGAATGCATTGTAAGTTTGAAGATGGTCGAATTGTAAATGTTGGAAAATACGGGTTATATGTTGTTGGTAAATGTTGCATTCAAATTGTTTGATTAAACTTCTAAGAGAATTTTTCATTATTTTGCAGGCTACATGGTACTTTATTCCGATAAAATCAGGTAAAATGCTTAAGTTTAGAGTCGTTTTAGTTTCAATTTGAATTAAGTACTTAGAATTATTGTCATATCTTTATGGAATATGTAAATTCATATGAAGCTAATTTCTCATTGATTCGTTTACATGCTTCAAGTTAATTATGAGTTGATGTTTTATAAGGTACTCACCATTGTTACAAAGTTTTTTGTTCTATTTATATCATTAACTCTCACTATTGATTGTTTTAAAGGACTTACCTATTACTATTAAGTATGTATATCTTCTAAATGTTGACAACTTTATGAACTATGTATACGTGCATCTCTTGATTTCTTCTTCTCCTTATAGTTTGTATAACATCTGAACTGTATATGCTTTTAAGAGTTGATTTAAATTTATTTTATTGTTTCAGATGGATTTGGCGATATTTTTCAGTGAAATTGGTAATAAACATATGAGTCAGGTAATTTTCTTTACAATTATAATAATGACTTTGTTTAAAACTCTTGCAATGATACTGATATCATACATTAATATCCCGTTATTAGCGGAGACCAACTATAAGTTTGATAATTCAAAATACAAAATCTTAATATGTCAAGCAGGTTGGTGATATAAGAAGGTCGACCCCTCGGAGGCTTAACAATTGCAGCATAATCGAAATATTTGAACTTGGTAACAATTTTTTTTAGCCTATTTGAATGTTTAATAAAGTCTATGCATACTAGCAATGTAGAATGCCATTGACCATTATACTTATATTAAAGTGACTACCTATTTGATTGACAGTATTTGTTCATGTCATTACACCATCAGTATATACGGAAAGTTTCTGTATATTATATAAATAGGTTCATAGGTTCATTTCAAAATAATATTTGAGGTTCAAAATTTCAAAATAAAATTTTAAAAAGGTTATGCATTTTTAATTTGAAGTTTGTATGCATGTATGCGAGGTAAATTATTTTTTTAATCATTTAATAATATCTACATGCCTTTATATATTTATTATTAATTTATACACATTTTTATGTAAGTAGGTTTCACCGATGATATTCACTGACGACAGATCTTTGCTACTTTAATGCACTCATGCAGTGTAATGACTAATTGCTATGTTAGTCACAGAGGCATGCCTGTTTACATCTAATAACAAGCCTAATCGTTTGTAATGCTTTGCATTACTTACATGACCTCTTAACTGAGGGAACCTCTAGTTGTAGAGTTTCTACTTGTTTTGTACTTACAGTAGGCATCAAATCCTAGTTGTGTTACTGTACTTATATAGTCAAGAATAATGCTTGAAAGAAGTTCCAAGGTTCATGCCTCAAGCAAGAAGATAAAGACTGTCAAATAATCACAGTTGGGATTTGAAGAAATGAAGAATTTGCCTAAGTACCAATTCGAGAAGTATATTTGTCTATTCGAGAAGTTCAGCATTCGAGAAGTCAGGGATTCGATATCTCAAGACAATATTCGATATCTCTAAATACACTGTTCGATATCTCATTCGATATCTCAGAGATTCGATATGTCCATTACTCTGTTCGAGAACTCAAGAAGTCAACAAGTCAAAAGTGGTATTCGAGTTCTCAAGGAGTCAACAGGTCAAAGTTTCATTCGATATCTCAAGGACTCAGGAAGCTATTCGATATCTCAAGGATTCGACAAGTCAAGTGTTCTATTCGACAACTCAAGGAATCCTGAAGAAAAGAGCTATTCGATAAGTAATTTGATATGTCAATATAACAGTGTTCGAGAACTCAGAGTTATCGATCAAGTCAATTCTAGTTCTCGAATCACTTACTTAGTCACTTCTCGAATACGTTCTTGGAGACAAGATACTGAAGAAATTGTACAAGTCTGAAACCTGCAACAAGCCAATGCACTTTATGGACCACAATCTATAACGTGCTCTGGAAAGCTTACAAGGAAGCTTGGAGAGATATAGAAGAGACAAGGGGCTAAAGAAGTGGATCTGAACAGGCTTTGCAAAGTCAAATCTGTAACCGTTTGGACACTTACTCAAAAAGGATAGACAGACTAGAAAGTAAATTGTTTAGCTATCTTGTTTGTAGTAAGTAGGTTGTATCCATGTTCTATAAGGATACAACCTCACTTCCTTAGTCATTAACTTTTGAGAGTCAAGTTTTTCATACGTTGTAAGTCATATCTCTCTGAGAAAAACGAAGCTGAGAATACTATCATTTGTATTCACAGATTGTAGCAACCTTTATCTAATAATACATTAGATTAAAGTGATATTGTGTCTTGTTGAGTATTGAACACGGTAAAAGAATACAGGGGGGGGGGTGAATGGATTCTTGAACTTTTCTTGGATTGAGTCTATGTAGCAGATAAGTGCCTGTGTGTGTAGAAGTGAAGGTGCGGATAAAGAAACAACACAAGACACAATATCACTTTAATCTAATGTATTATTAGATAAAGGTTGCTACAATCTGTGAATACAAATGGTAGTATTCTCAGCTTCGTTTTTCTCAGAGAGATATAGCTTACGATGTATGAAAAACTTGACTCACAAAGTTAATGACTAAGGAAGTGAGGCTGTATCCTTATAGAACATGGATACAACCTACTTACTACAAACAAGATAGCTAAACAAATTACTTTCTAGTCTGTCTATCCTTTTTGAGTAAGTGTCCAAACGGTTACAGATTTGACTTTGCAAAGCCTGTTCAGATCCACTTCTTTAGCCCCTTGTCTCTTCTATATCTCTCCAAGCTTCCTTGTAGGCTTTCCAGAGCACGTTACAGATTGTGGTCCATAAAGTGCACTGGCTTTTTGCAGGTTTCTGACTTGTACAAATTCTTCAGTATTTTGTCTCCCAGAAAGTATTCGAGAAGTGACTAAGTAAGTGATTCGAGAACTAGAATTGACTTGATCGATAACTCTGAGTTCTCGAATACTGTTATATTGACATATCGAATCACTTCTCGAATAGCTCTTTTCTTCAGGATCCCTTGAGATGTCGAATAGAGCATTTGACTTGTCGAATCCTTGAGATGTCGAATAGCTTTCTGAGTCCTTGAGATATCGAATGGTACTTTGACTTGTTGACTCCTTGAGTTCTCGAATAGAGTAGTAGACATATCTAATCCCTGAGATATCGAATGAGATATCGAACAGTGTATCCAGAGATATCGAATAGTGTCTTGAGATATCGAATCCCTGACTTCTCGAACGCTAGACTTCTCGAATAGACAAATATACTTCTCGAATTGGTACTTAGGCAAGTTCTTCATTTCTTCAAATCCCAGCTGTGATTATTTGACAGTCTTTATCTCCTTGCTTGAGGCATGAACCTTGGAACTTCTTTCAAGCGTTATTCTAGACTATATAAGTACAGTTACACAACTAGGATTTGATGCCTACTCCATGTATAGAACAAACAGAAACTCTACAACTAGAGGTTCCCTCAGTTAAGAGGTCATGTAAGTAATGCAAAGCATTACAAACAATTAGGCTTGTCATTAGATGTATACAGGCATGCCTCTGTGACTAACAATCTCCCCCAAAATGTGAGTAAGACCCTTAGTCACATTTTCATGTCTGATAACAAGCCTAACATACATAAAGATAAAACTTTTAAAAGTACAGGTATGAATTTGATTGGAGAAATTACATAGAAGTATTCTTACAAGTTATGAGGAACTACTTAGCCATATCCTTTTGGATTCATCTCTTGAGCTTTGGCTTGCAGATTCTCATTTTTCATCCTATCTTCAGCTTCTTTGGCTTTCTTCTTTGCAATTTCTTCCATGGCAAGAATGATATCTTCCATTGCAGTGAGTTCTTCAATTAGAGGAGAGCCTGATAAATCCTTGAGCACTTCATTTAGCTGTATCTCAGAGTAGGAACTGATGTAATCCATTCTAATCTTCACATTTCTACCATATTTCTTGTACTCAATGATGTAAGGATTAAACTTGACTCTACACAGACCCATAGCTCTCAACTCTTCAGCCTTAGCTTCCATTGCAGCAAACTCCTCCTCCTTTTTCTTTAGTAGCTTTTCACTGTTCTTTCTCATTTCTGCCTGGTGATCTCTTTTCATTTTGACAAAGTCAATTAACTCCAGATTCCACACCCTTTCCACTTTGTCTTCAGAATCCAACATTGCAATTATCCTTTCTATGTCATATAGCCTGCCCCAGTGCTAGCATGTTTCTTGTCTGAATTTTTTCTGTCTTCCATCAGAATACTTCAAGAAAATCATCAACAATGGAAACATGATAGATTCTTTGAGCCCGTAGAAACTGCAGTTGGTCTTCATCATAGCTTTCATCCAGAGGTGGTAGGTTTAATCCTGGGATAATTGTCAGTGCCTTAGATTTGGATAGCTTCACCTTTCTTGCAACATGTTTAAATTTCATCCTCTTGACATGGTTGCTTGGCAGAAATCTTTGACCTTTGTTGGTAGACCATAGTAGTATTCCATTAGCAGTTTGCTTTCTGAAACTTACACATGGTTTCTTGACTTGAATCTTCTTCTCTTCTTGAGGTGGCAAAACAGTTGCAGAAGCCATAGATGTAGATTTTGCTAGGTCACCACTAACAGTATTCACCCTAGACTTAGAGTCTTGTGTTGTGGTGAGGTTACTGCTAGCAATGCTTAAGGCTTACTGTTTTCCAATCTTCCTCTCATAGACTTTTCCTTGGTCATCACCATCTTTCTTATTCTTGTCATCCTTTTTCTTCTTCTCATCTTCATCACCCTTATCTCTCCTGTGATGTCTTCTCCTCCCATCACTTCTGTCTTCAGAATCATCATCCTTATTTCTCCTAGGTTGAGCCATCTCTGGAATTTCACCAGTTGCTATAAAAGTTCTGAGGATGTGCAGTGCCTCAATTTCTTCAGCATTTCTGGCTCCAACCTTCTTCTATAATTGACCAATGATAGCAATGATCAGTCTGTGATTTCTAGAAGTAAGATCACTGGGAATGACCAATTGTTTGATGTCTTCAATTTTGGTGCCAGACTGATAGATGATTGTCCATGGTTTTTTGATCACTTCTGGCAGCCTTGAAGGTTGGCCATTCCTCAAATCATCAAACAGACTCTTGTTGTTCTCATTTCTCTTCTCAATGAGCTCAAGTATGGCATCTATCTCTGAGTGTTTTAGGGCTTGTAGAGTCTTGTATGTTAGATGCCATATCTTTGATTTGGATATCATCAGTATCTCCTTGTACCACAAGTTATTGACTTTCTTGGGAATGATAGTAATGGAGTCAATCTTCTCCTTCAACTCCCTTAGATAGAACTGAGTGTCACCAGCCTTTTCCCTTGTGGCTTTCAGAAACTCCAAGAAGGCTTTATCATGATAAACACTTGAGTTAGCAACTTCTTGTAGCTTGGCCTCAGTGATAACTTTGACTTCTACAGGCTTGGTACTCTCAGATATGGAGGATGGAGGTTTGTCAGATGGCATACTCCCTGCAACCACTGTGGTAGTTATGGATTGCTTCTGACCACCAGGAGTAGTGATGTGCACAGTTGGTAGAGTGACAACTGGCAGAGTAGTTGGAGGCTCATCAACTTTGGATTTCCCTTTTCCTGGCACATGAGGTAGTTTAGAAGCCCTCTGGTGACCGCCCTTATTTATCTTGATAGCTTTCTCCTTAGGTTTCTCCCCCTTTGGATTTGAATTCCGTATCCTCTTCTCCCCCTTAGGCTTGTTGTCAGGCATAGAGGCTGTAGAAATGACCTTTGGGTTTGAACATTCTTCTGGTAGAGGGAGACCCATGTGCTTCATCATGGCAGCCAACATGGATTGTTGATGCAGAAGAACATCAGCTGTGGTGGTGGCTTGAGTGTTCAGTTGCTCAGTAAGAGTGTCAACTTTGTCTGTCAGATGAGCATTAGACTTTGAGAGAGAAGCTACTTCCTTTTCAAGAGAGTCCACCTTGGTGAGAAGTTTAGTGGCTTTAAAACCAGATAAAGATTGATCTTTTAGTCTCTCTACTTCAAATTTTGTCATCTCATGCACAGGGATCTCATCCACCATCTTATCTCCATATTGATTTTTAAACATGGTTCTCAGCATGGCATTGGCATCTGTTGACTGATCTGATAATTTTGCCATCTGAGCAGCCATAGTTTTGACAGATCCTTGGACCAACAACATAGAGTTGTCCATCTTGATGCACTCAGATTTGCAGTGTTGAACCTCCTTGATGACATTATCCAGTTGAGGAAATTTGATATCAAAAGACCTTTGAATTTTCTGTACCTCTTTGACTGTAGATGCACACACTTCATTGATTTCTGTTTTTAGCCCCTTTCCAAGGTAGTGTGCAGCCTTGAGAATGCCCTTGTAGCTATCATTCACTGCTTCATATACATCACTAGGGGAGAGAGATTTGGCATTTGACCCTAGTGAAGTGATGCACTCTTCTCTGATGTACTGGAGGCCTTCTGAGAGAGGAATGTCAAATTTTCCCTGGAGCCAGGCATCTACATTGCCATCTCTCTCAGTATCCTCTACTATCTTAGCCTTTTGCATCTCCACATCATCTCTGTGACATAAGAGAATAGCTTAATAATCTGGATTTGGCATGTTGGCAGTGAGAAGGTTCTGAGCAATCTTTGTGAACTCAGGGATCTGATCCACAATTAAGCTTTGAAGTGCTTCAACCGTCAATTGTTGTGGAACAGACCCTGATCCTGAAGCACTGTCATGTTGCACAGGCTTCAGCCATTGTGACATAAAGTCAGAGCTAGAGCTAGGCAAGCTAGACTCCTCAGTTACAGATGCAACTTCTATAACCGGATGGATTGACTCTACTACTGGTGTCACCACAGAAGTGGGATGAGTTACACCAGCAGTTGACACAGGCACAGAGTCTCTAGTGAAAACTAGTGGAACCTCTGTGTTTGTGATGGTGTCATCAGGAGATGCCCCATCATGCATTCCCTCACCATCTAAATGGGGGTCCTGGGTGGTGAGCAAAGTGTCATGCACTAAGTCACTTGAGTCCATTGGCTCACCAAGAGAAAAGGATTCTTGGTGATCAATGCCTTGCTCTTCAATTTCTTGAATTACAGGCTCCAAAGAAATTTGAGAGGAAGATTCTGGAAGAGAAGTGTGTTGTAGAGTAGATTTTGGCAACTCCCCCTGAGAAATAGAGGGAGTTTCAAGTGTGATGTGCTCTCCACTCAGTGTTGTGCCAGCCTTATCACTCCCATGTGCTGACTCTGTACAAGAAGGTGCATTAGGGAGGATGCTTGATTCTATAGGTGCACCTTGTTGAGAAGATACACTGTTAGGTCCAAATGTGTTGTAGAGGGGGGGTGAATACAACTTTTCGAATTTGAGAAGCAATAAATACGATGCAATAAATGAACACACAGATTCAAGGAATATATTTCTTATATATAACTTGAAATGGTAGCTACAACATTCATTACAAAGTATAACAGAAGTTCAGAGAGAAGTGAATGATACTAAGCTCTGTGAATGCACTCTCTCTCTTTTTCTTGTGTTTTTCTCAACTATTGCTCTCTAAAATAAAACATTACACAAGTGCTTCTATTTATACTACATGTAATCTATGTCCTGTAGTCTTCAAAGACTAAGATATACGTGGCTCAATGATGTCCACATAAATCTTGTCTTATCTTGAAAGCTTGGAAATCTGCCAATCAGAAGATGCCATGTGTCATGTTGAAGCTGCACTTTAAGTAGAACTTCTACTTGAGAATTTCTACTTAGCCATCTCGAATTTCTAAGTAGAACTTCTACTTGAGAATTTCTACTTAGCCATCTCGAATTTCTAAGTAGAACTTCTACTTAGAAATATTCTACTTGGCCATCTAGAATATTTAGTACTTAGAAAATATTCTGGTCTTCAACTTGAAACTTCAATGCACATCTTGAACTTGTGATATCTTCATGTCTTCTTTATTCTTCAGCAAGCTCTTGAACATGGATCTTTATTACTGACATAAACTTGCTATCAATGTCCTGACACTTGATGCTCTGGTCTGGTTCATAAGTGACTAGTCTTGATAGTGTTTCTGCTTCTTGAATAAATTACCATATTCACTTAGTAACTTGGCTTTCCAATGTTTGCTTTCCTTCTTGTTCACTTGAAATCAATTTGTCTTATTGATACTGATAGTTATGATCTTGATTCTTTGCATATCAAATCACTGAGGCATGAACAACTTTGACTTGAACTTCTTTCAATGATTTCTTCTTGGCTAGATCATAGTTAACATGTTGAATCGTATCAATTACCTTGTCTTCATTTAGTATTGATTTCTTGTGACTTCTTGTTCTTGATTGTCTTCTGGTTAAGTATCTTTTCCTTTAGTTGAGTTACATTAGTTATAGTGTTACAAGTTTACACACTCTGCCTTTCAATCTCCCCCTATTTGATTGTCTAACAATGACATTCAAATAAATGAAGGATAACTCAACTAAACAATGAGACGAGAAAAGATAATTAACATTAACGTCTTGAATAATTTACAATTGAAATGTACTTGAAAACAATACAAAGAACTTAAACTAGAAACAGAATTCGAACCTCGAATTAAAGATCATTTGAGTGATTCCTATCACCTGGATTATTTCATACCTTTTAGTCAAACTTATATCACCTTATTGGATTCACTCTAAGGTGAATTTTCCTCAAGTGAGTTAAAGCAACCGAAAGACATGAAGTTTTTCCAACTTCAAGTTCACACCACTCTGACCTTTAACCCTAATTCCGTTTCCTCTTCCTAGCTTCAGCAGATTGATCTTTCTCTTCTTTCTGCCTTCTGCGCTTCTCCTTCTGCTGATCTTTCTTGTACACTGGATCATTAAGCTGCTTCCACCTAGCATTCAACAGACTTACAGCTTCCATTTCTAGAGGATTCTTGGGCTCTGGATAAGGATGTTTGAAAAGCTTTCTGAGTTTGTCCACCTCCTGAGTAGTCCTGATCTTTGGAATGTCCTCAAAGTTCTTCATTATGAGCTGAGGTTTCCAATGAGCTTTATCAGATTTAAGCTGAATATAGATCATCTTGGGATATCCCTTGACACGGTTAGTATTGTGAACACTAGCCGCATCTCGCTCCATCCGCTTCTTTTCCACCACTACTTCAGACAGGTAACCCATTAGTCTCTGCTTCTCTTCAACATACTTATCTTCCACTTCTTCCCATTTGAATACATATAACACTTTCTCCAGAAATGCAGCATCTTGAGTCTGTAGCAGCCATTTTCTACTCATATGCAAGATTGTTTGATTCTGGTCTGCATCTATGAATGCTAAGGCATCAGCTGTATCATTAACCTAAGCATGTATCCAGTATACACTATCTCTGCCTGGAACACCAACTGCCTCCCGCATTTCTCCATCTTCCAGTGATCCAGACGGAAGAACCAGAGCTGCATCTACATTTTTCCTTGCTTGAAGAATATTCCAATTCCTTTCTATAAGCTCTGGCTCAACCTTCACGTTATCTAGAGGATTTGGAGCAATGATATCACACTTACACACCTCATTGCTCTTCTTCAATATGACTCTTTCAATGATCTTCACAGATTTTTCTTTAAACTCAGAAGCGAATCCCTTTCTCATCATTTGTCTACAGACAGCTTTGAGAGATTCCACTGAAAGATCCATTAAATCTTTTTCCTCCATGCTAATCCTCTTCATCTTTCCATCAACTACCATCCGGACAACATTAGGATATGCTGAGAATTCTGGACCCTTGTCCTCTGCCAGCTGCATTAACTGATCCCTATACAGAATGCTTAGCTCCTCAGTTTGAGAGTATTGAATTTTTGTTGCTAGCAAGAACAACTCTGACGCAGATCTTCTCGTTATGAATTGATCATCCACATATAAGAAAGACATCGGGACTCCTTCTACCAAAGACAATATAACCTGCCACTCCTTAAGTGCCGCATTGTATCCAACCCTAACTTTAGAAATTAATCTCTTCAATGCACTTATGTAGTCAGTAGTCATTGGATTCTGCAAATTCAGGTTGTAGAAAAGATCATCTGCCTCCTTGTTTTGAACTCCTTTCGCACAGGGTCCTCTCAAAATATTCCTTGCTTCATCCCATTTTTTACCAATCCTTCTATTGTCCAGATCAACTTGAGGATCAGCTAGCCTTGCAAGTTCATAATCATACTGCTTCCCTTGGAGCTCCACTTTCTTTTCTAGGAACGCAGCACGTTCTTGCATTGCAATCATTTTATGGAACTGAGCTTGTTCCAAGGCTAACTGTTGAGCTTCAAGAGTCTCTTTATCAACAGGTATTTCTTCAGGCTTCCCGGAAGACATCCCAGTACCTCCACCTTGTTCCTTCAAAGATCTCTTAATTGCATGTGCCAAAGGTACGTCTTCCATATCAGAATCTGAGTCAAGTACCTCCTGTACTTTTTCTTGAAGATGAATCAGGTCAATGAATGGTTCATCTTGCTCACCCATCATTGCCTTGCCCTTTCTCTTCCTCTGAGCCTCTTCATCAACAGACGGCTCAATTTCTATTTCCTTGACAAGATCAGCATGTTCTTCAATTTCTTCGATATGAACTGCCTGCTGTCTCGTCTCCTTTCCACTCTCCCCCTTAGGTGAGTTATCCTGAACTCCACCCTGGTCTTTAGATCCACCAGCTGCATAAGAACCTCCAAAACCAGAACCAGAGGCTCCCGCTCCACTAGCAGCACCTGCACCAGCATCGGGGGGAGGTTGTTGCGGCTCGAAACACTCCGGGGGCACAAAACTTCTGAATGCGAACATCATTCTACTGATCTCCACAGCCATTGCATCCATTGTAGTCTCCATTGCTCCCATCCTTTCATACAGAGTGCTGCCCAAGACACTACCAGCATGGCCCAAGTCATTGACCTTGTTTGTCAAAGCATCAAACGCTGTAGCTTGACTTGCCATTCGTGCTGCGTAGTCATCAAGAGCCCTTTGATTGTTGCCAATGTTAATCCCTAACTGCCCCATCGACTGCCCGAAAAGCTTCATCTGATTTTCCATAGAAGTCATACGTGAATCAAGATTTTCAATATTAAGGGACGGTGTTTGGTTTAGGTGTCCTCGCTCTAATACTCGTTCTGTTAGTATTTGGCGCTCAGTTTCGGGCCTTAAAAATGAAGGTCCCTCTCTCCCTAACCTCTCTCACACACTCCCTGTCTCACGCTCGTGTATGTCTTCAATGATTGATCCAAAGTATGAAGCAGTACCTGCAGAAACTGGATAAGCAATATAATTTGCAGTTATGGGATCAATTTCTGTTGTTTCCTGAGTTGGAATCTCAGGCTGAGAGGCTGCAAAGTGTTCTTGTACAACATCAGAACCGATCCTCTTTGCAGCATCAGTACGTACCGGTGAAGGTACGGCTGAAGGTTTTAAAACTTCATGTCCTATTGAAGCAACAGTATCTTCAACAGGAACAAAATCCTCACCAAAATCCCTATGTGCAGATTGTTCAAGGGGAGGACCACTCTCGTGAGGTGGAGTGGTTGCGTGTGACACACTAGGGTTTGACTGGGGTTTGGAAGTAGCAGCATGAGAAAATTTGACTTTCTTTCGAATAGGATGCTGCTCTTTGGGGTGACTCTCCTCATCATTTCCTACATCTACATGTGCTGGCTTTCTGGCTTCCGTTAACAGGGGTGACAAAGAATCAGAAATATGGCTCTCACCCTGGGTTAGATCCTGCGGGTTAGCAGTCTCTTTGGTTTGGGAATCAGATACATAGGAAGAGGAATGAGTATTATGCAAGGAGATATTACCTGATTGATTACCTTGTTCGTCATCGCTTTGCTCATCAGGAATCCCTTCAAATGCCTCAGCATGAGCAGACCGATTCTGAGCATGAGATGAAACTTGCGATGATTCCGCCACAGTGGTAACTCCTGCATCATATTTAAGCCACAGTTGAATGTTTTCAGGAATTGACATCGGTTTACCTTGATGTTTATCCTGATTAGCAATTGTTGAAAGTGACTTAGTGCCCATCCCTAGCGATGCAGATGTTCGGCTTCCGGCAAATCCCTGTCTAACAGCAAGAGCATCCTTCGGTATGAAATAATTAATCAACATTTGTAGGAACCGAGGAAACCAGCAGACAACATCAGTTGTGGTGAGGTCTCTGCTTGCAGGAGATCCCATTACAGCCACTATCTCAGAGAGAACTATGCGTCCATAATTTATATCCAGTTCTCTTGCTAGGGCAATTCCAAAGGTTTGCATGGGAATGGAAATTTGATGGAAATCGCTTTCTCGTGCTCGAAAACATCTTGTGATAGCCTCAAAAAAGTAATTCCATTCCACATGAAAGTATTGTTTTTGGATGTTTCCAGTGATCCGGCCAGACGGAGGATAACATCCTATTTCTTCAAAGAATGTGAGGCATTCTGCAGCTGTAGGTTCTGAATCATAAGCATCTTTGATTGGGAATTGCAGAACCCTGTTGACAATTTCTTCAGTCACCTCATATTCCTGACCCGCCAAGGTAAACCTGAAACCATAGGGGGTAGATTTGCTCCCAAAAGTAACCGCACTAGTCCATAATTGCTGTAAAGCATCATGTACCAGTGTGGGATTAGTAGTAAAAGCATAGCTAGCTTTGGAGTACATATTGAGAAATCGTATCCAAAACTTAAAGCGCGGGAGTTGATCACCAATTTCCGTAGAAATATTATAAAAATTATTTTTAGCAAATGAAAATTGGTGAGCCATTTGAATTAAATATTTTTCCTTTAAAAAATGATATTTTTCTTTGAAAAACAATTAATTAACGAAACCAAAGTTAGATTCCTTTTAATTTCGTTCGTGAATACTAAGAGTCACTTGAGAAATTAAACTACGGAATATCAACAATGATTAAGAAATTCACAGATTTATCCCTTTCAATTTATCGAGAATACCAAAAGGCACTCGGAGAAATCAAACTACGGGATATGAACAGTGATTAAGCACTAAATCTGAATATGCAAAGATGTATATTCGTGTGTATACCAGTGAAATCGTGTGTGATTATAGATAGAGAATGTGGAATTCGTGTTTTGAACAATTACACAAACACTTGATGTTCGTGTGTATGTATATGCGCGTGTATATGAATGGTTACAAAACATAGACACAAAGATTTATGATAACCCAGATAACAGCAGTCTAAAATCGGGCATTAATTCGTGGTATGTATGAGTTTAATCACAAAAACAACGAATCAATGGTTTGTAAGTCGAAATCGCCTGTATGTATATGGAGGCTGCTGTAAAACTGAATTAGGTAAAGTGAATGAATGGATCGAGTTAGAGATGTATATATATACATGATAGTGAAATGACAAAAGTGTCCCTGTTAAAAAGAATGAAAACACTAAGTACATACAGGGAGAACCTAAGTCGAAATTCTATCTCGAACTTTAAGTCGAACTCTATCTCGAAAATTCTCAAGTCGAACTTCGAGATGAATTTCGAGATAGAGGTTAACTCGAACAAATCACTTTGAAGCAGCAAAAACCACAAACTACAAAAACAAGGGAAACCTATCTCGAACTCTAAGTCGAAATTCGAGATAAATTTCGAGTTAGGAGTTAACTCGAAAAATCCCAAACATAATTCTATCTCGAACCACAAGTCGAAATTCGAGATGAATTTCGAGATAGAAATTAACTGGAAGTTATTAACTAACTTGAAGTTATTCTCTCAGACTTGATCCTTAACAAAAAATATCCCCTGTATGATATACATTATCTGGAATATTTTGAAGAAACAAATAGGCACACTGGTAACTCGAATTCGAATTTTAAGTCGAATTTCGAGATGAATTTCGAGATAGAGACTAACTCGAAATTCTTCCCAGACTTAGAATTTTCAAAACTTCACTCTGGAAGCTCAAATCGAAATCCAAGTAGAATTTCTATATGAGTTTCGAGATAGAGACTAACTCGAAATTTTGAAGATACTTAGAATAATTTGACAATTTTTCCTGTCAAACTCAATACTTAATATTGCCAAATTAATATAAATACCAATTCAAGGATTTTAATATATGACATAATTAAAACATTCCTTGATAATTCTAAGGCCTCTAATTACATGAAAAACACAGGTAAATTCATCTAAAAATCATGCAAAATTTAGAATACCATGAATTTAACTTCCCCTATGATCATGCAATCTAACAAGCATAAATTCAAAGATTTGTGCTATAAAAGACACTTAAAACACAATGAATTCATGTAAACTCACACTATATGCAACCTATAACAATCATTAATTAGGCATTTTAAAGTCTAAGCACATAATGATTGAGTAGCTTGCACATACAAACATAAACATGGATTTTACAGATAGAAGGCTTTACTAACTTGTATTAAGCATTCCCAATTCACCAACCAACCTATTGAATGTTACTTCATCAAGAGGTTTGGTGAATATATCTGCAATTTTTTGCATTGTGGGCACAAAATGTAGCTCCACAGTCCCCTGCTCGACATGTTCTCTTATGAAGTGATACCTGATGTCGATGTGCTTGGTTCTTGAGTGATCTACAGGATTGTTGGTCATGGCAATGGCACTTGTGTTGTCACACATAATTGGAATTTTCTTGTACTCCATTCCATAATCCTTCAATTGGTTCCTCATCCACAGTATTTGAGCTACACAGCTTCCAGCAGCAATGTACTCAGCTTCAGCAGTAGAAGTAGATACTGTATGTTGCTTTTTACTTTGCCAGGATACCAATCTTCTGCCAAGAAATTGACAAACACCAGATGTGCTTTTCCTATCAATCCTACAACCTGCATAGTCTGAATCCGAATACCCAATTAGATTAAGACCTGTATCTCTTGGGTACCAAATCCCTAGATTTGGTGTGCCCTTGAGATACCTAAAAATTCTTTTGACGGCTACGAGATGTGATTCTCTAGGATCCGCTTGGAACCTTGCACATAAACAAGTTGCGAACATTATATCGGGTCTACTTGCAGTTAAATAGAGGAGTGAGCCAATCATACCTCGATAGCTTGTGATGTCAACTGGTTTACCTGATTTGTCTTCATCAAGCTTCGTGGCTGTTGCCATGGGAGTCTTAGCTGCTGATGCATCTTCTAGATTGTACTTCTTGAGTAAATCTCTGACGTACTTGGATTGACAGATAAAGATACCATCTTTTCTCTGACTGATCTGTAATCCAAGGAAGAAGGACAGCTCTCCCATCATGCTCATCTCATATTTTTCCTGCATTAGCTTAGCAAATTTCTCGCACAAGCGCTCATTAGATGACCCAAAAATAATATCGTCCACATAGACTTGAACAAGTATTAAATCATTTTTTACATTTTTATAGAACAATGTTTTATCAATTACTCCCCTAGTAAAACCACTTTCAATTAAGAATAGGGATAGGGTTTCATACCAACACCTTGGGGATTGCCTGAGGCCATAGACAGATTTGAAGAGAAGATACACAAAGTCTACAAGTTCTGGATCAATGAAGCCAGGCGGCTGTTCCAGATACACTTCTTCTTCTAACTCTCCGTTTAGGAAGGCACTTTTCACATCCATCTAAAAAACCTTGAAGTTCTTATGTGCTGCAAATGCCAAGAACATTCTGACTGCCTCAAGTCTTGCAACTGGTGCATAGGTCTCATCATAATCAATTCCTTCTCGCTGAGAATAACCTTTTGCAACCAAACGAGCCTTGTTTCGTGTTACAAGTCCGTTTTCATCCATTTTATTTCTGAATACCCATCTAGCTCCAATTACTGATTTGTTCTTTGGTCGGGGTACCAGTTTCCAAACTTTCTATCTTTCAAACTGATTGAGTTCCTCTTGCATTGCAATCACCCAATCAGCATCACCAAGAGCTTCTTCTATTTCTTTAGGTTCAAGCTTGGATAAGAACCCAGAATATAAGCAAATATTAGCCAGGTCAGCTCTTGTAGTTCTTCTAGTAGTCACACCAGCATCTGGATCACCAATAATTAATTCAAACGGATGGTCTTTATTCCATACTCGTTCTCTTGGAAATTGTCTTGATGATTCAGCGTGATTTTCTGAGTTGTGGTGCTGACTACTTTGATTATTTTCACTAACTCCCCCTGAGTTAGTGCCAGCTCCTACAGAACTAGTGTCATCTCGTCTCGAGCCTTGAACACTTGTCCTTGAACTGCTATTTACTCCCCCTGAGTTGGTGCCGGTTCGTACTGAAGAAGTCTCTTCTGATCTTGTAGAATTAGATTGTGCACTAGACTCAGGTTCTTCACGTACACTTGGAACATTTAATGGGACAACTAACTCAGGTTCATCTTCAAGTTCATCCAAGTCCAGATTCTGAAATTTTAGGGACTCGGGTTCACTAGAATCTCTAGAAATTGATGGGAGTTTGGTATCGTCGAATCTGACATTGTAGCTTTCAGTCACTTTTCGATCATTCACTAAGAACACTCTATAAGCTGCCACCACATCTGTAGAGTAACCAACAAAAATTCCTTCACGAGCTTTTGCTGCAAACTTACCTAGATTTTCATCATCTATAAGTACATAGCATTTTGCTCCAAAGACATGAAAGTATTTGATTGTTGGTCTTCTGCTATTCATTAGCTCACATGGTGTCTTTTCTTTATCTTTTATGATCAAGGTTCTATTTTGAGTGTAACACGCGGTACTCACTGCTTCGGCCCAGAAGTACAGAGGAAGTTTCGAATCATACAACAAAGTTCTTGCTGCTTCAACCAATGTTCTATTCTTCCTTTCAACTACTCCATTTTGCTGTGGAGTTCTCGGGGCTGAATACTGACGACGTATTCCCTTAGATACACAGAAGTCATTCAGCACTGCGTTTTTGAATTCAGTGCCATTGTCTGATCTAATTGTCTTCACAGTAAGTGTTGAAACATTCTCAATTTGAGTGATGTGATCAATGATTAGGAAAGGTACTTCGTCTTTCGTCATTGCGAACAATACCCATGTATACTTGGAGAAGTCATCCACGATTACCAATGCATATCTTTTCCTAGACAAAGATAGGACATTCACTGGGCCAAACAAATCCATATGAAGAAGTTGCAGAGGCTCAGTAATACTAGAAATTTCTTTGCTTTTATGCGATGCTCGCTTCGACTTTCCCATTTCACAAGCTTCACAGAGTCCTTTCGGAGCGAACTCCATTTGAGGTAGATCTCTCACCAATTCTCGCCTTGCGAGAGCATTCATCGTTTTGAAGTTTAAGTGAGATAGCTTTTTGTGCCATAACCAGCTTTCATCATCCGAAGCTTTGCTGTAGAAACATGTGACTTCATTCTGATTTGCTGAATCCATGTCTGCAACAAAAAGATCTGCCTTTCGAACTCCTCTCAAAGCCAATGAACCTTCCTTGATGTGAGTGATTGATACACCTTTCTTGTTAAAGACAATTTCGTAACCTTTGTCACAGAATTGACTGATACTTAACAGATTGTGCTTCAGTCCCTCAACATAGGAAATATCTTCAATGATGACATTACCAGTCTTCAGTTTGCCATATCCCTTTGTCACACCTATGCTGTCATCTCCAAAGGTAACATAAGGGCCAGCCTTCATAACCAACTCTGTAAGCAGGGACTTGTTTCCAGTCATATGCCTCGATGCTCCACTGTCTAGCACCCATATAACTTTATTTCTATTCTTCTTAATGCCCTGCAATGACAGATTGATTAGACTTTCTTCGGAACCCAACTTTGATTGGGCCCGGCTTTTCCATAAGATCGAGAATCAACAGATTTAACAACAGGAGGTGCACTTTTCTTAACATTACTAGAGCTTGCGACTTTCTCCTTTCCTTTCTCAGACTTGACAGGTTTGTCAGTCTTAGGAGAAGGTTTGTCACTCCTAACTTTAGGAGGACTGACAGTCTTGGCTCTCACATGCTTCTTTTTGATGTTTGAACTAGCAGCAGTATTTGAGCATGACTGGCTAGATGCATTCATTAAATTCACAAAAGTTTGCATGATGTTAAATGTGCATGGCATACAATTAGGTTGACCACACTGTGCATGATTCTGATGCGGATTATACATTGTATGTGTGGCAGGCATGGCATGTGCAGCAGGAACCTTTATGTTAGCTTTACATGCATAAGAAAGATGTTCAGTAGATTTACAGTGATAACATGCTTTCTTTATACATTCAGCCTTAACCTCTTTTATGCCTTTCTCTTTCTTTCCTTGTTGTTTAGCAGCCTTAGCTCCTAATCCTAGTCTAGATTCATTTCTAGGACAATTGATTTTAAGTTGTTTGATAGGAGTTATAGGCTGTGCTTCCTGGCGATCTTCCATCTCAATTTCATATCTAGCTATTAATTCAGTCTCTTTTTCTTCTATTCTAGGAACAAGGTGTTTGTAAATAGGTTTGACAGCAGATTTAAGAGGGCTAGGAATTTCCTTATTAGGGTCACTGGAACTAGGGTCGATAGGTCTCTTTCCTTCTTTCTTAGGAAGGTCAGAATAATCAAGTCCTATACCTACTCCAGTTATCTTCTTAAATGTGTCATTATCTACATACACTTTACTAGCAGCTAGTTTGTAAGCTTCGCATTTAGTTTCTAACTCAGCTAGTTTGTTCCTAAGACATGCTTCTATTTCTCCCTTAAGGATGAGCTTGTGTTCCAAAGATTTAATAACATCTCTTAGGGAAGTATCTACAGTGCAAGCAGCCTCTAACTCTTCCACTTTTGCCTCAAGCATTCTGCTTTTGGCGACAAGTGTTTTCTGTTCCTTTTGAGAAGTGTCTAGGCTTTTGCACAACATATAGATCTCTTCGCTAAGAGCCCCGTTCTGTTCCTTATAATCATCAATAGACATTTCTACTTTAAGAGTTAGAACTGGTACCTCTGGTTCCTCTGATGTCTCAGCCATGAGGGCAAAGTTTGCTACATGAGTAACATCTTCGTCATCTGAATCATCCCAAGCTCTTCCTTCTGTTACTAATAAAGCTCTTTTTCCATGTCTTTCCTTCACCAGCGATTCATACTTGCTTTTGAGGGCTTCATATGTCTCTTTTGGATAAGTCTGTTTAGGCTTTTTGCAGTCCGTAGCAAAATGTCCAGCTTCACCACAGTTATAGCATTTGAACTTCATTTTGAAATCCAAAGGAGATTTGTAGCTGGTACTCTTGCCTTTGCTTTTGTAGCCTGACGAACTACCACCACCCTTAGCAGCCCGATAGTAAGATGAAGAATTTCTCTGTGGTCGGTTGCTCTTTCTGAATCTCATGTTGCTGAACTTCCTTGCCATGTATGCCACGACACTATCGTCCATGTTGTCCAGCTCTTCTTGGGTGTAGTAGTCATCATCACTGTTAGATGTGCACTCGTCATCATTATCAACTTGATGTGGTGCAGGTGATGATTTAGACTTTTCTGCAACTACTGCCTTCTTAGACTCTTCCTCATTAGCAACTAATCCTGATGCAATTTCTTTTCCCTTTGAATCGTTGTCCCATGCTTGATCTTGAAGTGTCTCCAGCTCATAGGTCTTCAGTATTCCATAATATTCTTCCAGAGAAGTTGTATGCAAATCTCTGGTTTCTCTTACTGCGTAGACCCTATGTTCAATGCTCTTTGGCTGGTTCCTCAGATATCTCGTATTGGTTTCAACCATGGGGAGAGTTACACCTCTCAGATTCAAATCCAATACCAACTGACTGAATCTTAGATAGACATCTGTTATGCTTTCTCCTTTTCGTATTCTGAAGGTGTCATACTCCATCTTGAGTATGAGTGTCTTGTTGCTTCGAACCTCTGCAGATCCTTCCATGACGACTTCTATCTTATCCCAAATCTTCTTGGCTGTATTCAAACCTTTGACTATGTTGAACATTTCATGATCAAGGGATTCCATCAAGGTTTGTCTTACAGAAGTATCATAAGCTATTTGCTCCTTGTCAGCATCCGTAAAGTCCGCTGCCTTTTTAGGCTCAGACCGAGCAGGTATAACCTCCTCTCCTTCCGTACGCTCAGGAATAGCTCTCATGGGAACAAATTTACCCTTATCAAGGACTTCTAGATATTCAGGGTTAATTGTCTCTAAATAGAGTCTCATTCTGAAAACCCATTCTTGATAATGATCTCGGTTGAACATTGGGATCTTGAAAGAATTTTTAGGAGCCATTTCAAATCTGGTCACTAAAAGTTCTAAGTACCCAAGACTAGGCTATGTAGAACTTTTGCCTAAGTCGAAATTTCTCCAAGTAGAAATTTTGCTCAAGTCGAAATTGCCTTAGTCGAAGTCGAAATTTCTCTAAGTAGAAATTTTGCTCAAGTCGAACTTCACCAAGTAGAAGTTATCCAAGTCGAAATTCTATGTAGAAAATCTCAAGTAGAAATTCTATGTAGAACTTTTGTCCTTTAGAGTAAATTTTCTGCAGATTACTTTAATATTGAATAAACAATATTATCACTGTAACACCCTTTTTGACTTTTGATACTTTACACGCCGAAAGCAACTAACCCACTTGCTAAGCACTGAGTATGCTTTCTTTTACTTTCGGCCAAGGAATAATAATCAAATCAAAAGTACCAAAAATACCTTTTTGACTATTATCTTTTTGAAAAGGAAATTAAAAAGTTGTTGGGTTTTCTTCTTTGATAAGTACAGATGATGAACACTCAAGAACACCAAATATCAAAGTACCCAGATTAATTCACAAAAATTAATTAAAATACACCCAAGCCAAATAATCACTCCTGGAGTATTTAAATAATTTTTCTGGATGAGTTTTCACTATAAACGAATTAAAGCTCACTTTTCTAGAATTTTAGAAAAGTAGATCTAGAAAATGAAAACTCACGATTCTTCTACCAAACACAAGGATCTATGTTTTGTATGTTAAACAACCGCTCTGATACCAATTGTTAGGTCCAAATGTGTTGTAGAGGGGGGGTGAATACAACTTTTCGAATTTGAGAAGCAATAAATACGATGCAATAAATGAACACACAGATTCAAGGAATATATTTCTTATATATAACTTGAAATGGTTGCTACAACATTCATTACAAAGTATAACAGAAGTTCAGAGAGAAGTGAATGATACTAAGCTCTGTGAATGCACTCTCTCTCTTTTTCTTGTGTTTTTCTCAACTATTGCTCTCTAAAATAAAACATTACACAAGTGCTTCTATTTATACTACATGTAATCTATGTCCTGTAGTCTTCAAAGACTAAGATATACGTGGCCCAATGATGTCCACATAAATCTTGTCTTATCTTGAAAGCTTGGAAATCTGCCAATCAGAAGATGCCATGTGTCATGTTGAAGCTGCACTTTAAGTAGAACTTCTACTTGAGAATTTCTACTTAGCCATCTCGAATTTCTAAGTAGAACTTCTACTTGAGAATTTCTACTTAGCCATCTCGAATTTCTAAGTAGAACTTCTACTTAGAAATATTCTACTTGGCCATCTAGAATATTTAGTACTTAGAAAATATTCTGGTCTTCAACTTGAAACTTCAATGCACATCTTGAACTTGTGATATCTTCATGTCTTCTTTATTCTTCAGCAAGCTCTTGAACATGGATCTTTATTACTGACATAAACTTGCTATCAATGTCCTGACACTTGATGCTCTGGTCTGGTTCATAAGTGACTAGTCTTGATAGTGTTTCTGCTTCTTGAATAAATTACCATATTCACTTAGTAACTTGGCTTTCCAATGTTTGTTTTCCTTCTTGTTCACTTGAAATCAATTTGTCTTATTGATACTGATAGTTATGATCTTGATTCTTTGCATATCAAATCACTGAGGCATGAACAACTTTGACTTGAACTTCTTTCAATGATTTCTTCTTGGCTAGATCATAGTTAACATGTTGAATCGTATCAATTACCTTGTCTTCATTTAGTATTGATTTCTTGTGACTTCTTGTTCTTGATTGTCTTCTGGTTAAGTATCTTTTCCTTTAGTTGAGTTACATTAGTTATAGTGTTACAAGTTTACACACTCTGCCTTTCATACACCTAGTGAGCTGTTTGCCCCTGATTTTACAACTTCAGCCATTTGTGTGACTGAAGAGGTGGTCTTAGTTTTCTTCCTCTTTGGTCTCTGTAAGGGTGACTCAGGTTCCTCACTTCCTAGACCTAATTCAACAGCTAATGCTGCTTCAGATAGGATATTTAATGGTGCAGACATTACTTCCTTTCTCTTCTTTTTACTCACATCACCCTTTTGAGAGGATGATGCAGTTGGCTCAGTGTGTGGTAGAGTGTTTGGTTGAGAGGGTTGGTTAGCAAGCCCTGGGTTAGCATTTTGTTCTACTTGCTTGGGCTGTGCTAATTGAGATTTTGCATCAAATGTTGGCATGTTGTGGGGATAAGTTCTAAACAAACTCTCCATATGGGGAGTTATGTTAAGTCTTACATCCACATCATTCCTAGTCTCCAAATTACCAAAAATGAGTTTGGTCATGGACTTAGGATAGCCTATTCTATTTTTATCTATCCCAGGCAATTCAATCAATGTAGACAGGCCCAAACAAATCCATATGAATGAGTTGCAGGGGCTTGGTTATTGATGTCACTGTCTTTAACTTATGGCTCGATCTTTTCATTTTTCCCTTTTGACAGGCCTCACACACTCCTTCTTGACAGAATTCAAGTGTGGGCATGCCTCTCACTAACTCTCTTTTGAATAGAGAATTAATGGCTTTGAAATTCAGGTGTGATAACTTCTTGTGCCACAACCAACAATCTGCATTTGATGCTTTTGAATAAAAGCAACAGATTTTGTCCTTGTTTGCAGAGTCCATATTGGCTACAAACAGGCTTCCTTTCCTTACTCCAGATAGAGCAAAATCACCAGTCTTTTTGTGAGTGATCAAACATTCATCTTTGTAAAAATCCACCTTGAATCCTCTATCAGTAAACTGACCAACACTTAGCAGATTATGCTTGAGTCCCTTGACTAGTGCTACATCTTCAATGATGACATTACCAACTTTCAACTTGCCATATCCCAATGTGTTACCCATGCTGTCATCTCCAAAAGCAACCATTGGGCCAGCCTTTTCCTCATACTGTGATAGCAGGGCCATATCACCAGTCATATGATTTGAGCATCCACTGTCCAAAATCCACATGACTTTCTTTTCAATTTCTTTGCCCTGCAGACACAAAGGTATTACTTTTCCTTTGGTACCCAAACAAGTTTGGGTCCATGTGACTTGGAAACAGTTTTATCATAAACCACATGCTTATCACCTTTCTTGGTGTTAGTCTTCTTTTCACTGTTAGAAGTCTTAGAACTTGAAGTTTCTGACTTAGGTGACAGAGGTACCTTCCTGGCTTTAGGAGGACTCGAAGACTTTGACCTTGTGTAGTGTGTGTGGGAATTGTGACTAATACAACCATCAATGAATTGTCTTCTCAAATTGAAACAACTAGTCATCACATTCATGTTGCATGGCATACAGTCAAATTTATCACAAAATGGAGCATCTCTATGTCTTAAAGGCACATAACAATCATAGAAAGGTTTGGACACACTACCAACAGGTTTCTTGCATGCATAAGTTAAATGATTGGTACTGAAACAGTTCTGACAAGTTTTCCTAGGGGCATTAGGCATATAAGCATAGTTGTTATCCTTGTTAATCCCTAACTTGCCATTTCTGTTCTGTTTCTTCTTAATCACTTTCTTTTCTGATTCACTCTTCCCAGCTGAAACAAACTTAACAGATTTCTTAGGTCTTGGCTTATCAACTACTGGCTCCTTGACTTTTGACTTGACACTCTCACTCTTGGATGATGCCTGTTGTTCACTGGATTGTGCCTCATCCTCATCATTCAACATTTGTTTGATGAGTAAGGCATCCTCATCAATTTCAAATGTTGGTTCTTTAAAAATTTGGTTTTCAGCCCTTTTCAAAATGTGAGGCCCTAGGTCATTGCATCTATAACATCTTACAGATGACCTATCCACATGGCTGGTTTGAACTTGTTCTTGTTTGGTTTCACAGGTGCCTTGCTCTTGTTGAATGAATGGTTTTGGGTTTTGGGTTTGAAGGGTTGATTCCTTTTGAATCTGATGTTTAGAAATTTCCTGGCCATGAAGGCATATGAAGTGTTTTCCATCCCATCTAGTTCTTCAAGAGTGTAAAACTCTTCTTCCTCCTTCTCCTCAACAGGTTCACTTACTTCAGCTTCAGTTTTTTCATCATCATCTACTATCTCCTCTATCCTTAGCTGGCTTGTAGATGCTTCTAGGTCTTGAATAGACTTGTTGACAATCAAGGCACATGATGTGTTTATCATTCTGCCTTGGTTGGCCTGGATAGCCCTTTTCTGAAGCAACTCAAGCTCATGAGTTTTTAAAACTCCATAGAGCACATCATAGGTGACTTTGTTCAAATCTATTTCTCTTAGAGAAATGACCCTTTGCTCTAGATGATTTGGTGAAGATAGCAGAAACTTCATGTTTAACTCCTTGGTGCTGTAAACCTTGCCATTCATCTGCAACTCAGTGACTAGCTTGTGAAATCTTTCAAACATTTCAGTAATGCTCTCCTTGGACTGTGCCATGAAGGCTTCATACTGTGTGACCAGTATCTGTTTCTTGTTTTCCTTGACCTCATCAGTTCCTTCACATAACACCTCAATGTGATCCCACATTTCTTTAGCAGATGTGCATGATGCAATGTTTGCGAACATTGACATATCCATGGAATCAATAATTAGCAGCATGAGGTGACTGTCAAGAACGACCATCTCTTTTTCTGATTCTGTCCATTTAGATGGATCCTTGGCCTCATACGATCTTGGGATAGTTGTGGTTCCAACAGTCTTCTCTGGTATCTCTTGTTGTGGAACAAAAGGACCATTCTTGAGATTTCATAAGTTATAATCTATAAAGTCGAACTTAGATTGATGAGGTGGTTTGGTTCAGGGAAATGTTCATTTTATGAACGGATAAAGTTAGAAAATAAAGACGTTGGAAGGTGATGGTATGATTGGATAAAGTATATAAGGAAGTAGTAAGCGAGACAAGGATCTCAGAACCTACAAGACTAAAAGACCAATGAGTCTATGATCAACTAGTAATGAGGCTATTGTCAGGAACCAAGTATAAGTTTAGTTCAATTCAGTGAAATGATGAACCAGAAACATTAGATGCATGTGATTCAGAGGAATGTTAAATTCTTTCTTTTCCTTGGGTGGATTATGGTAGTTACCTTAAGTTTATTCCGACACTGAATCGTAAATGGATTAGGTAAGGCGAGCAATGGTTGAGATATAATTGAGAATGCTTTTAGATGAAACCTGAAGGAACAGGTGTAGACCAAATTCTCGAAGTAAGAGTTTTGGTAAAATGAAGTCCAGTTAATAGGACATATGACCAATAGGAGTAGTGTTGGTTGACCCCACCAAGTTAAAGACAGTTTCAAAGGGAGAAAGACTAACCACACTGACCAAAGGTGAGAAATTTCATAAGATTCACGAGGTATTACCAAAGATTTGTTCAGGACTTTACAAAGAGTGCAGTCCCGTAACCCGACTTAATTGTAAGACTAAAAGTTTGAATGGGGGAAAATCTCCCTGGAGTTAAAGATAAAATTGGTGACGACCCAGCATTGGCGTTATCTAATGGAGGAAGGAAAATTTTGGAAATATATTATGATGCAACTCATACAAGCATAGGTTTTGTACTTATGCAACACGATAGCGTAATTTCGAATACCTTTGGACGGCACGGTTCACCAGATTCGGATAGCCTTGGTAGTACCAATTTTGTGGAACGACTAACTTCGACGGTAGTGTTCCTTCTGAAACTAGTTGTTGGGTAGACTGGTATTCTGTAGTTTCGACTATTATGACGCATATGTATCGGGAACATGTGGCTTGTTTCAGTTTGAAACTTTTGATTTCCCTTCTATGGAATATATATTTTTGGTTTCTTTCAATGGTTAAACTCCCAACTTTATGTCAATCATTTCGCTACTATAACTGTTTATGGTTCGACCCGCTTGGATGTTCCTAGAAATACTCTTCGGGTATCGAAATGGATCTTCGTAGTGTTACCAGTGGGTGGATAGATTGACTGAAATTTCCCTGATTCGGGAGAGAACTTCAATAAATTTTGGCAAACCTTGTCTTTCTGATTATCAGATGACGTCACTGAAGAGAGTGGAAACTGGAGCGAACCCTGTGGATTGGGTTAGGTAGCCGCTATACGGGCTGGTAAACAGACCCCGAACATTACAATTGACTATAGATATAAAATTATGAAGTTGAGATTGGATGGAAAAAGGAAAATGTAATTAAGAAACAAGCCGGACTGAGGAATTCCGAGACTGACTTAAATGAAAAGATTGTTATGCCAGAAGTGTTAAGCTTTTGTGGCACATGGAATTAATAAGAATAGTGAAAAGATAAAAGTAAAGGAAAGGTGATTGCAAGAAAAGTAAGGCTATTTGCCAACCCCTAAACTCACATATTTTAGTGTGGCCAGTTGAGGCCAGGTCCCAAAAGATTATCAAGTGACTAGACCAGCAATGAAAGGACAAAGCAGGGCCGCTTCTAACCAAGCGCCAACTGCGAGAACTTTTGATGAAAAATGAATTGAGATACGTGATGATGGATTTTATAAATACCCTGGATGTATTAGGACTGAAGAGGGTGACCAATAAATGTCATAAAGATTGTCAGAGATAGTGCAGTGTGATGCATAAATGATATTTGAAGTTTAGTGCCCTCAAGAAGAGCAATCGATAATGAGGGATTCACGTTGAACACGACCAATATCTTCCAGAACATTCTTGCTACCATTACCAAGTTCTGTAAGAAAGACAAATAGACATATGTCGTCTTTTGGAGGGTCATATAGACTGACATTCGTTTGAAGGAAGAGGTTAGCATTAGGCTACCTATCGATTATCAAGATGAGAATGATTGAAAAGAGATCCTTATTATGGATATATGATTACATTGCCAAGTACAGGATGTAAGTATTCCTTGAAAATAGAATTGAGGATAGAATGTCCATAGATTAAGACGAACCATGGGGGATGCACAGAGGATAACATCACCCCTAATAAAGACATTGTGAATTCAGACGATGTAAGTTGAATCGACCAAAGTATCAATAACCTGTAGGGATTTGTGGAAAGGAGTCTCGAAAACTACATAGAGAGAGTTGTTATAGAATTGATTAATGATGTTTAATATACCCTGTAACCCAAAACATACAGGAGGAATGATGAGGATGACCTAAGAAACCTTATAAGGGAAGATGTAATATTCTGAACTTCAAAAGGGAGGTTTGGTAAGAAATGTATGACATAGTAACAATAAGGCCAGATGAAGCATGTGTGAAACCATGAGCAAGTATGGATTGAACCATTAAGGTTGAGATTATCCTGAAATAAGAAAGGACTAAGATAAGAAATATACTAGGTATGATTGGGAGTAACCGTGATAAAGTTCACACAGAAAGGTGGAAGCAATGACTTTTAAAAAAAAGGCTGGAATATGTTTTCTCTCATTTAGCAGAGTTCAAGGGAGGATGCTTCCACCCTGAGTTGGAATAGATCCAGAAAACATTGATTTCGAGAAATTATTATATTCAGGAAAGGCCAATGAGATGGCCGACACTTTAAGTATAAGGGAGAAGGTATAAATACTCATACGAAAGAAATAGCGTGATAATGAGAAGGGCCATGAAGGTCAGAATGTGATGGAGGAATTTACGTTTCCTTAATGATTGTGCGAGGATCAACTATAAGGATAGTTTAATTAAACATTCGATTCCTGATTTTGTCTACAGCACATTATCGACACTAGAAGGTTCTGCGATAGGGCAGACCAAATTCCCCAAGCGACTCTCCTTTATCTTAGAAAAAGAGAGGAGAGATGAGGTAATAAGGGATGACTAAATACAGAAGATAGATTTGTACTGATATAGATAAGCTAATTGGCATGATGATGAATGACAAGCAAGTTTATGCTGGTGTATTTCTGTGCAAACAAGATTGGGAACATGAGGTTGGAAAATCGTGATGCTGAAAAGTATCTTTGTGAAAAGAATTAACGAGGTTCGGAAAGTGATTAAGTAAACTGCTAAGCTTCCAGTCTTATATTGGAGACATATGATTAATAATCTCACCAGTCTGTTCCAGCTGCGATGCTGGAAGCTCTTCTGCAATTTTATCTGCTTCATATAATATCTACGTCAAGTTCAGGAAGCGTTCCTTATGGATAAGGAATAGTGATTATTTTGTTTTCCTAAGGGATCTTGAATTGAAAATTATGAAACCCGTATGTTTAGTTATTAACGTACTGCGTAAACGATAAACAATGGTGATCCTTCTGAGAAATTAGGTGATAACGACTGTGGAAATGTCGAACTGAATCTAAGTTAGAGAAATCGTCCAGGTTTATTTCGGATGGTTTAATTTTTGAACGACGTGATATTTGAAATAAATGATTAGGCTATGATGGTTCATAGAATGATTATAGTAGAAATGAAGACAAGTAACTGATAGAGATGAATGTAGAGTTGAGGATCAATAAGAGAGTCAGATATGCGGACTCATGAGAAGCTCCAGTAATGCAGCGAGAAAAGTATGGAATTAGCAGGGCAAAGTATTGGCCAAAACGGAACGTTGGAATTAGAACCATAAATGACATACGAAGTGACCCCTTTTTAGGTTGGGGGAAGTCGAGGAAATTTGGAATAGATTGATTGAGTAATAAAGAGACTCGTGGAATGAGAAAGTGAAATCTAGATGGTTGAACAAAGGAAAGTTTGACCCCAATCAAGTGACGCGTATTGAGTAAAGGTGACGAGCATCTCAATAAAGAGATGACAACGGAGTTAAATAACAGAAGTAAATAAGAATTAGATAATACGAAGGATGTGATTGATAAAGAAAAGATAGGGAGATAATTATGAAATGAGAAGCAAGGAATGTTATGAATGGACCTTCTAACGAACTCTCGGGATGACAACATGATAATGTTAGTATTGTGAATATGAAAGAGCCAGTAGAGTGGCATGAAATGTCATTAACTATGATGTCAAGCGAGAAATCTAAGATTTAACCTGAGAGGTTGAAAGATTTTCCGACGATGAGTGTTGCTAAGATTGAACAATAACATAGGTCCATAGAATGATGGACCGAGCAGCGAGGATATGCGACACGTGAGATTACGATATAGTGGTATTTGATACGATTACGATTATTTTTCTTCTCTGATAAACCTTTATAGTTCAGAGGTAAATTTTAAGAATGATATTTGACAATCATGAGAAATTTCTATAATTCTCTGGAATTCTTTTCTTTTCTTCTCTCTTATTTATCTACTTCTAATTGAGAAGAACAACCCTTTAAGGAGGGGAGGTACTGCTACGTGACTATTTGTCTGTGTGATAGAAGTCTAAGTAGGATACCATGACTTGTTTAATTGCTTGTCAAGTACTAAAGGCTGGCCACCTTCTGTACTAACTATGCAATATGACAAATGTTCATTGATCATAGTGATCTCTCAATAAATTCTTCTAATTCTATATATTGATCGAGATTGCAAATATTAAAGCGATCAGAAAATACGTAATTACGAGTGAGGTTATCTCTGAATTCGCAGCGCGATAGTGATACCAAAGTCACTACAAATACCTACAAGGAAAAATAGTATATGACTGGGTAAGAGCATAACCCGGATAGTGTGTTGTACGAAAAATAGAAGAGATTAATGAAAAAGGATAAAGGATGTAGTGTAGCACTAGTAAGATGTGCTGAAAAAGGATTGGGGTTGATTAAGAATTGACGGGGGAACTGGAAAGTGAAATAACCAACAAGTACCCAATTGTCTTCTACCTGATTCCGGGACGGAATCCTTTTAAGGAGGGGAGACTGTAAGAACCCGAATTTTCGGTAGAATTAAAACTTTTTTTATATATATAATGATGAAAGAATGAACAGTGATTCCGACTACAAGGTATTAACAGTTCTAATGAATAAATGTGAATGGGTATAGATTCCAATGTTCATATGTCATGAAGAATGCAAGGGTTTGACAACCTAGATTAGAATAATCTATCGCCTAAGAAATAAGATATGGCATTCCAAAGAGGAGGGAGATATTCTTGTGTCATCCAAATCGATATTTGTTATTAGTCCAGTGGTTCCGTGAAAGGGTTAAGGAATGCCCGAAAGAGAACAAGGACATTTTTATAAATAAAAGGAATAAAGATGGAATAAAGAATGAATAGTGTTTTTGGTGGAAATAAGAATATTATTAGACGACGCTATATAGAAGTATTCAGAGTGGATTTCTGAATTCGTATTAGTGATCCAGGAGGAATATAAGTGTATGTAAACGACATCGGATTCAGAAGAATAGCACTTTTATTTTCTCCGAGATTTCCCTAGACACTGAAAGACTTAAGGATTTATTAAAAGGATTTAAAGAATTTAAATTCGAGAAGTATTAAGAAAGATGGAGATTAGTATTATAAATATTAAGAAGGTTTCCGGTAAAACTCTAACTAGAAATCTTTGAGATATTCCTGCGAACGATCAATCAAATTAAGCAATAACCGGACAAAAGAGCAAGCAGGAAGGCAAGGTGCATGCATGTGCAAGTAAGGAAAATATCTAGGAACCAAACTAGTTAGCAAGGAACTAGATCAATTAGAGTCAAACTAGTACTTAGCAAGATTGTAACATCAAACCACAAGAATGCAACACTTGTCCTCTTGAATTGCATCATGGATGACCACACAACTTTAATAAAGTAGCTTTACACAAGATATTTTCCAAAACATCACAATAATTCACTTGATCAACCAAGCAACCAAGGAAGCAACCCACTTTCTCTCCATTAGCCTCCATTCGGTTTTCCTCTTAATTCAAGAATCAAAACCTAACTTCCCACCATTGTTTGATCTCCAACATTTTATGGAAGATCTTAAATTTCACAAAAATGATACCCTAGAAATCTTAGCCTCAAACACCACTTTTTCCATTTTCAATAAAATCATCAAAGTGGAGGATGAATAGTAACCTCAAGAACAAAATTCTTGGATCTTTATTTTGGTTGATGATCCAAGCTTCATGGAGGCTATACAAGGACTATACAAGGCTTACTAAGTGCATATACACTCCAAGGAAGGTATAAAATTCAAGAACCCTAGTCTTTGTTTTGAGTTTTTATGGAGTTTAGAGGTTATATGCATGTTTAGGACCTTAAGATTATGATTAGGCTTTTATATATGTTAAAGTGGTTTGTATGAACGGAAAGACATTGCTTGGCCTTAGTTCAATGATAAATAACATGCATGTGTTGTTTGGAGTGAAAAACTATGGTTATTGGATAGTTCGAAAATTGGAAAACGTATAAACATAGTCGTCGTAATGCCGAAATTTCGTCCACCCTTGAAATCCGTGCATAGCAGTAGCCTTAACTTACTGTCCAGTGCCGAATCTTGCCATAATAACTTAGTTCATATTATAAGCTTCGTTTTGATATAAAGATCGTGTAAAATGGACTTACGGTTTAGGAGTTATTGCCGATTGAATATAGGTGGTTCGAAACCGAGAAAGCGAGTTCGTAATTGAAATTGAACCCATGTAAAATATGTATTGCAGTGGTGAATCTTGGTAATTAAATATTGGAGATAAAAATGAAGGTGTGAGAGAAAACCTCATGTGAAATGGATCGTTTTCTGATTTTATAAAAATGTTCGAATCAAGGTTAAGTGCGAAGAACCCCTTTTCAGAGATAACACTATTCATTCGAATGCTCCTGCCCTGTTTTAGTAAAATCTGGAAATATTTATCTTCTGACCAAAGTCAAATTTTGAGTTATCTACCTTCTAGAAATTCTCTAGATCATGTACGCGAAAACGGTGCGTCATTTGAGTTAACGGTTACCGAGTTATGAACGTTTTAGTGAAAGAGGTGCGAATAGTAAAAATCGGCCATTGACCGAATTTCGAAAATACATTTCACCTATCTAGACCCGTGTTTTCGAATTGGAAATTTTATGATAAATATTACAAATACCAAAGATGATTTTAGAAGTGGTTTCATAATTAAATATATTTCCGGTGATTTATTAAAAGTGTTGGAATGTGAGTCACCGAATAGTAATTCTCAGAGAAGTCAACTCTAGAGGTACTACTTTGACCACCCATTTTAGCTAGATTAAAAGAGGAATTTCGAGTCGACTAAAACACGAAACTTGTTAAGAATTATCAAGACAACTTATTGGTGCAAAGGACAAGGCTATAAATGATTAAGTAAGATATACGAAAAATCCGACATTAAGGATGGATTCGAGGTGTGTTTTGGACTAAACTTATGACTTAAGAGTTGGTTGATTAACATGGACTTAGTATGAGTCTAGAGAAATCCCGTAGTACCTTGTTTGTTAATTGCTTAAGTATTTAAGCATTCAGTTATAAGTGGATCGTATAGGGGATTAATGGAGTGTTTTCTTTGACTTGTTTAGATTGTCGGACACCCTCATGGGCCCCTATTACATCCAAAGTACCAGACAAGTTTCCAATACCTTGGAACTGTTGTTGTGATAATATATATGATTGTTGTTATACATATGTCATAGCATGCATGCCTACCTTCGAGTTAATACTGTTATACTTGTTCCCTAAATTGATATTGGCTTATGAACTAGATATGAATTATCGGTTATAAGCCGGATTGTTTTATTAAGACCCTTAGTGAAGGGCGTATGATATTCCTTCGATAATATAGACCGGGAGTCGGTATTTTGTACTATAGAGATAGTCGTGGAAACCCGGAGGGATTCCAGCGACAGATTATTATTCATTTTGAGGAATGTTATTATTAAACATTATTTATATTTCCATAAAATATCAATTACTTGGAAATCTTTTGAGGAATGTTATTTGAGTATTATCTCAGTCAAGAAATATTAGGTAAATATTATTTTTGAATATTCACTTAGAGTTTGATTATTTAATGAATAATTACTTTGATATTCATTGGAATTTTTATTTATTAAATGAATATTACTTTCGAATATTCATTTAAGGTTTTATGTACTTGTTGAATATTATTCTAAAATATTCATTCGAAGTTCTATTTACTTAAGGAATATCATTTCGAACATTCCTTTAAAGTTTTGATGACTAAAAGAATATCATTTGGATATTCATTTAGAATATTATTTATTAAATGAATATTATTTTTCAAATATTCATTTATGGTTTGATTTATTTAGTGAATATTATTTAAAATCTTTATTTGAGTTTAATTATTTATTTATTGAATATTATTTTGAATATTCATTTAAGAAGAGATTTATTTAGTAACTAATTCTATATATTCATTCGAGGATTACTTACGAGCAATATTATGATTTAATAATATTCCGTAATTATTATTGACTTAATAAATATTCTTGGAATATTTAATTAAATTCTTTTGAATTCTTTTTATAATGATTTATATTATTCAAAGAATATCTTTCACCTTCAGATATCATGTAAAATATTTCGGAGTCTTTTATGACTATTTTGTCAAGGGGAGGTTCCCAAAACTTTATGTTCATTTAAATCTATCTTATAAGAAGATTTAAATACTCGCTCAACTTCCAAAAATATATAAGGGGACCTCACTTGAGAGATGTTATTTATTGGACTACCCGGTCATATACTTGTTAAACTATCTTGTCACTCACATCTTGATTCTTTCAAACATCGATATGAATCTGTTTGGTTACCTCCTCAACGCTCGAGGGGTAAGAATTGATGGAACAAGTTTATATCCATTAACAAGCATCGGCTTGGGAAATATGGGTGAATTTTCCTTTCCAACTAGATACGACTACTTTGTGTAGTCCTATCAACAAGTATTATACTTGGGGAAAGGGGGAGGAACTTTACATTTCAGAATCATGGATCTACTCGAACTAGGAGTATTTGTGTAAGAGGCTGTGGGACAGTCCATCATTGATAATCGGTGTAAGAGGCTGTGGGACAGTCCATCCTTAAAATAGGGTCCGAGTGGCGCCGGTCCCGTCTATGCCCAACCGTTGGCTAGGGAGATCCGGCGTATGGTGGTGTCCATATGTTCTTCCTTCTACATGTAGAGAAACAAATCTTGAGATGCACAACCTACGACTGATCATCGTAATGCGGTGTCATCTGGCGCGACATACTCCAGTACTGGTTCACTATCCATAGTCTATTTATTTTCTACAACATTATCATTGTTGGCAGGTTTGAAAAGTGTTTGAATTGGAATTTCAATATTCTTCCTGCAAGTTCCTCCATTATGAAAATTTGATAATATCTTGCTTATCTTTGACATAGCAGATATTTCCACGGAACAATTACATTTTGAGATACCTTGTAACTTCATCTCATATCTTATATTCGTACTACGTTCGTTAATGCATGGCATATGGTATCGAAGATATTTTGAACTGTTATATATTATTACTGTTCAGTTATATTCTTTTAGGTGGGCTATTGCTCACCCTTGCTTTATTTATCTATATCACAACAACAGCTAGATCAGATGGCCGCGCGAGGCACACTCAGCGTAAGCAGGTGTCAGCCGTCAGAGGTTTACCGCTAAGGTCATAGCTACCATTGCTGAGGATGCAGCTACTGGTAGGCTAGTTGTTAGCATTTGAGCATCAAATGTATTTATATTTTGGCATATACTAATGGATGGCAAAGAGTATGTAATGGTACAATTGTAATTCTTTTGGTTGTAAGAACTCAAACTTGTGATTAATAATATTGATGGTTACTCTGATTTCATCTCTGGGACTATAACGGGTGTGTTTTATGTTGTTGTTTTAGGTCACAAGGTTGTAATTTAAATTATGTTGGAATTGTAGATGGATATTGAGACCGTAACGACCAGATCCCTGACCCCAGATCTAGGGGTGTTACAGATGATGAACAAGAAACTGAAGCTGAAGTAAGTGAACCTGTTGAGGAGAAGGAGGAAGAAGAGTTTTACACTCTTGAAGAACTAGATGGGATGGAAAACACCTCATATGCCTTCATGGCCAGAAAATTTCCAAACATCAGATTCAAGAGGAATCAACCCTTCAAACCCAAAACCCAAAACCATTAATTCAACAAGAGCAAGGCACCTGTGAAACCAAACAAGAACAAGCTCAAAACCAGCCATGTGGATAGGTCATCTGTAAGATGTTATAGATGCAATGACCTAGGGCATTTTGCCAGTGAATGCAAGAAGCCTAAAAAGAAGGATAAAGAGTTTCTTGAGCTCGAAGCTAAGTATGAGGCCCTTCTGAAAAAGCAGACACAAGGTAAGGCCTACATTGTTGAAGGGACGTGTTGGGATGATTCTGATAGTGATGGAGAGGAACAAGAATTTTGTAACTATGCCTTGATGGCCAATTCCAAGGATGGCACATCTAATAAGTGGATTTTATATCCATTATTCACCTTCCGTTTGGACTTAAAACGTTTGTAAGTTCTCAAGTTTCGTTGTAATTTGATATGTTTTTGTGTTAATTGTGTAGGTTGCATGTTGACGGCATCTTGGAGTTCAATTGAATAAATGGTGGTGTATATTCGTTGATTGAAGACGACAAAGTGTTGAAGGAATTCAGAGCAAGAAAGTTTGTTTAGTAGTGGAAGATTTCAGCAGAAATTTGAAAGGGAAAATAAGGTTTAAGGAGTAGAAGTCTTGTGAGCATTCCAGGGGGCCATAGGCGCAAGGGCGGTCAATGGAGAGCTGCAACGCGCCAGGGGGTCATTTCCAGGCCCTAGTGTGCGCAGGGGCGCTGTGCCAGGCGTAGGAGCGCGCGGAGCAAGCTCGAGAGACATTTCCAGGGACAAGAAGGCGCCTTAGCGCGCGGAGTAGGCGCAAGAGCGCGCGAGTTCAGGAAATCCAGGAGATGCGGAGTGCAGGGGCGCCCAAGTAGGCGCAGGGGCGCTTGCCTGAGTTTTTAACAGATTTCTCATATTTTTGTCGGGTCAAAGCAGTTTAGGCCCATTATGTTTAGGGCAGCTATATATATGTTGAAAACCCTAAAAACATTTTTATCTTAGTTAGGAGCAGCCTTTCTTATTACTTATCTATCAACATTTTCATCTATTTCTTAGAAACAATTTCAAGGAAGAATCTCCAAGCTAGTGACAAGCAAGGAGTAATCTTTGGAACTTTGTACTCTTCTATTTTGGAGATTTATTTCTAAACCTTATTTCTCTCTTCTTTTATTATTTGTTGTTTTAGAGTTATGTTATCAATTGAACCCATGATGGTGCTAAGTTCAATTATGAACTAAACACTTTCATGGGGTTCTAATGGATTGTTTTGTGGATTCTAGTAATTGATAGTCTTAATAATATATGCTTGTGGTTTATACTAAGATTACCTAGCATGGTTGTGTTAATTAATATAGATGCGTAGCTATCGTCTATTTTGTCGATCTCTATTGAATGCGAAAGTGGATTTAGAGATTAGGGCTTGCCATGTTAGCATAGGTTTATGACGGTTTCTCCGCATAATGGTAGTATAGATTCGTAAGAACATTACTCCTCTATGTAGTTAATAATGGAATTTGTGATTAAATCGATTGTGTCACCCAATCTCATAGACATATAGTGATTTGGATATGATTGATGTCCGTAAAACTTCTATCTTAATTGTGGATGTTTTTATGGTTTGGTGTGAGTTTATTGAAAGATAGCTCTTACTACCATGGTGTTCCTACTAGTTTCCTTAATAACCACATTGCATTGAATCTTGACGGTTAATCTAGATGAAGCAATTCATGAAGTTTGAACCCTGTGTTTCTCTCGTATAAGTAAAATCACCTTAGTAAGTTTTTAGTAGTAAAATCTAGATAAAAAAACCAAAATTTGATAATTGTTCAAGCATTAAGAAGTAACCATACACTGTTGCATAAGTACTAAAATTGGCATTACACCTAGTCTCTGCGGAACGAATCTTACTTATCACTTGCTATTTGTGATCGCGTATACTTGCGTGTTTACGAGTCAACAAGTTTTTGGCGCCGTTGCCGGGGACTTCGGTGTTTTTTGTAGTTTAAGTGCTTGTCATCGGTGGTCGTTATAGATTACTGACTTGAACTGTTTTTTTTTCATTTGATGGATTATTGGGAGCAGGACTACGTAATTGTATGTGAGCTGTGTGCAGGTGGACATTACACTCATCAATGTGAGTATAACAGAAACCGGCCAAATTTCAGCCGGGACTACAATCAGAGTGGTATGGAGCAATCCCAATATCCATCCTACCCGCTCCAAAAGCAGCAGTTTGGAGATGAGCCATACAGTCTAGGGGGAATTCAGCAGAAACAGGGGCAACAATTTGAGTATCAGTATGCCCCAATGCAGCAACACTTTCAACCTCCTGAATTTCAGCAGCAGCAATTTCAGACTTGGTCTAACCAACAGTCGACCGAAGAAGCTAAATTAGAAGAATTGAGGTTGATGGTTAAAAGCAATGCATTGTCTCTCCAAACAATAGGAGATCAGATTGGTCAAATTTCAAATGTGTTAAAAACATTGAATCAAATTGCAAGTGACACAGAAGGCTTAGCTGCAGATGAGGAGGACAAGAACCTTCCTATCAGTCTTGACTGGCCTTTCTTAGCCACGGGTGAGACCATGATCGATGTTCAGGAAGGAGAGTCTGAGGGCAAAGATGAGGAGGAAGCTGAACATGAAGCTGATAAGGAAGCAGAGCCGGAGACAAACCAATCAGAAAATTCAGAATGTCCAGAAAATTCGGTTCTGAATAATCAGCCGCAACCACTTCCTTTGCAATCTGAAAATTCTGAAGAATCAGCCCAAGATCAAGAAAACTCCAAGGCTCAAGTGGCTATGCTATTTTCTTCGAAGGATGAAGAAGAAAAGAGCATCACCCCTGTTGACAAATCTACTCCGGGGAAGACTACAGAGATCATCCAATTCGATTTTCATCCTCCATATCCACAGAGGATTACAGTGCCTGGGTTAACGGGGCTACGTATTCCACATAAGTTGCTTGGAGTGGAAGATCTCTGGAATTCTCAGGTGCGCCTTAAGCCATCATTTGAAGGAGCTCCCGAACTCGAGCTCAAAACATTGCTAGTTCACCTGGGGTATGTTTCTTGTAATTCATCTCCTTTGTTTGCTATTGTTATTGCTGCTAACTTTTCAGGTAGGCGGGAGAATGTTGTTAAGAGAGCTTGTGAGAAGCGAATACAGGTAAAGCTTGTCGTCGAAGATGTCGCTCCAGAAAAGATCATTAAATGGCTTTATAGAGATGCGGTGTAGAAAATTTTCAAGATGAAAATCGTGGCCAAGTCTAGCTAAAGACGTTAAAGAAAGGCGCTTCGTGGGAGGCAACCCATGATTTTTTGCTTTCGAATAAAACAACAGTTGTGTTGGAGCCACCATGTCTATCCACCGCCAGACACACCACCCGAGGAGGGTGACGATGCCGACGACTAGGGGAGTATCTCTTGTACCCTTTAATTTTACCTTCAATGGGGACATTGCAATTTTTAAGTTTGGGGGTGATTTTAAGGTATCAAGAGTCTTTGCATTTCATATAGTTGCATATTCATGCTAGTTCATACTAGTAATTTTGCATTTAGTTGTGCCATGCCATCTAGTTCATATAGAATTATTTAGGATTGTATTATCATTTTGTTCATGCATATCACATGATTCCACATGAGTGTCTGTTTCTGGCTCAATAGGTCGGCGATTATTTGAGTGTGATGACAATGAATAGAGGGTTGATTTAAGTACTTATGAAATTGACTTGCGTGTGTCGGGAACACATTCTTTTCACGGTCTCACTGTTTGCTCTTGGGCTAGATCGAGTCATACCTTGTTTGGCTGTTGAGATTTAACCACCTATTTATATCTAGAATTTTCGTTATTCCCTTGATGGCGTAGGAGCACTTAAGTATAATTTTGGGGGAAAACAGGGATTTCATGCTAAGTATCGTGTTGGGTCAAAATAATAATTGCTAGGTGTCAAATGGCTAGCAGCCGGCTCATTTTTATATGAGTAGTCTAGGGTTGGAAATGAGAAAGGCTCATTCCAGATTGCATAAAAAAAAGAAAATTAAAGAAAAAAAAAAGAAAAAAGAAGAAAAAATAAAAAAAAAAGAAGAAAAGTCATGTAAATAGTTTAAATGCAAAATTAACCACGAGTGAGCTCTTTAATACTCGAGTTATTAAGTCTGAGGGGACTTAGTCCTAGTGACCTAAGGTTTTATAGTCTGGGATCCACTGGCCTAACGCTCGCTACATGGGTATTATTGTATAAGCCTTTTGGGGTCTCATTCATTGCACGGTTAAATAAGCATGCGTATTGTATATACCGTCGTAGTAATAAAGCATGAATCCTTGTCTACCTTGAATGATGATGGCGGTGTCTTTGAGTCATGGAGTGTCTAAAGTCCATTCTGTTTATAAACATGTGATTGTTTTAGCGAAGGATGAGTTATGCCTTTTATCTAGTTTCGAGAGTATATCTAGTGAGAAAATGCACACACCACGTTTCCAAGCATGTATTGTCAGTATACGGGGCCTTAGTCGAGCTCTGTTTGGAGTTGTTGCATTCGTTAAGGCGTTTGCTTGTTGAGTTGGTTTTGGATAATTTGTGTGGGATCATTGCATTAGGACACGTTCGCATTATCATGACATTTAGTTATTAGTTGCATTCATTCATCATTTTAGGTTTAGTTTGCATTGCTTGAGGACAAGCAACGGTTTAAGTTTGGGGGTTTGATAAGTGGATTTTATATCCATTATTCACCTTCCGTTTGGACTTAAAACGTTTGTAAGTTCTCAAGTTTCGTTGTAATTTGATATGTTTTTGCGTTAATTGTGTAGGTTGCATGTTGACGGCATCTTGGAGTTCAATTGAATAAATGGTGGTGTATATTCGTTGATTGAAGACGACAAAGTGTTGAAGGAATTCAGAGCAAGAAAGTTTGTTTAGTAGTGGAAGATTTCAGCAGAAATTTGAAAGGGAAAATAAGGTTTAAGGAGTAGAAGTCTTGTGAGCATTCCAGGGGGCCATAGGCGCAAGGGCGCTCAATGGAGAGCTGCAGCGCGCCAGGGGGTCATTTCCAGGCCCTAGTGTGCGCAGGGACGCTGTGCCAGGCGTAGGAGCACGCGGAGCAAGCTCGAGAGACATTCCCAGGGACAAGAAAGCGCCCTAGCGCGCGGAGTAGGCGCAGGAGCGCGTGAGTTCAGGAAATCCAGGAGATGCGGAGCGCAGGGGCGCTTGCCTGAGTTTTTAACAGATTTCTCATATTTTTGTCGGGTCAAAGCAGTTTAGGCCCATTATGTTTAGGGCAGCTATATATATGTTGAAAACCCTAAAAACATTTTTATCTTAGTTAGGAGCATCCTTTCTTATTACTTATCTATCAACATTTTCATCTATTTCTTAGAAACAATTTCAAGGAAGAATCTCCAAGCTAGTGACAAGCAAGGAGTAATCTTTGGAACTTTGTACTCTTCTATTTTGGGGATTTATTTCTAAACCTTATTTCTCTCTTCTTTTATTATTTGTTGTTTTAGAGTTATGTTATCAATTGAACCCATGATGGTGCTAAGTTCAATTATGAACTAAACACTTTCATGGGGTTCTAATGGATTGTTTTGTGGATTCTAGTAATTGATAGTCTTAATAATATATGCTTGTGGTTTATACTAAGATTACCTAGCATGGTTGTGTTAATTAATATAGATGCGTAGCTATCGTCTATTTTGTCGATCTCTATTGAATGCGAAAGTGGATTTAGAGATTAGGGCTTGCCATGTTAGCATAGGTTTATGACGGTTTCTCCGCATAATGGTAGTATAGATTCGAAAGAACATTACTCCTCTATGTAGTTAATAATGGAATTTGTGATTAAATCAATTGTGTCACCCAATCTCATAGACATATAGTGATTTGGATATGATTGATGTCCGTAAAACTTCTATCTTAATTGTGGATGTTTTTATGGTTTGGTGTGAGTTTATTGAAAGATAGCTCTTACTACCATGGTGTTCCTACTAGTTTCCTTAATAACCACATTGCATTGAATCTTGACGGTTAATCTAGATGAAGCAATTCATGAAGTTTGAACCCTGTGTTTCTCTCGTATAAGTAAAATCACCTTAGTAAGTTTTTAGTAGTAAAATCTAGATAAAAAAACCAAAATTTGATAATTGTTCAAGCATTAAGAAGTAACCATACACTGTTGCATAAGTACTAAAATTGGCATTACACCTAGTCTCTGCGGAACGAATCTTACTTATCACTTGCTATTTGTGATCGCGTATACTTGCGTGTTTACGAGTCAACAACATCTCCATCAGACTCTCAGGTACCATCTCTCACTACTATAGACATGTCTGTTTCTGAGTATAAATCCATGATTGAACAACTATCTGTTGAGATGTTTAATATTCATACTAGTATGACTGCTGCTAATGAAGAAATTGCTAAACTGTCTACTAGAAATGAAATGTTAACCAAAAGAAATGAGGAACTTGAGCTAACTGCTATGCAAGTAGAAAACCTTAAGAAAGAAGTTGAATATCTGCAGAATAAGGTTCTATGTGCTAGTCAAGTAGAAAAGGCTCTTAGGGATGAATTGGCTGAAAATGAATTCAAACTGAAAACATTTAAGAAATCAGCTGGTCTAGTGCAGTCCTACTGTGAGAAAATCCAAGCTAAACCCAAGGCTGCTATTGGACTTGACTATGGCACTCTTAAACAGAGAAAAGGCTATGCTGTCATAGAATATGACACAGTTGTTCATGAGGAAGTGCCCCACATTTTGAAAAAGTCTGAAAATCCAATTTATAAAGAATCAACATTTGAAATTGATGAGGATGCCTTACTCATCTAGCAAATGTTGAATGATGAGGATGAGGCACAATCCAGTGAACAACAAGCATCCTCCAAGAGTGAGAGTGCCAGGTCAAAAGCCAAGGAGCCAGTAGGTGATGGGTCTAGACCAAAGAAGTTTGTTAAGTTTGTTTCAGCTGGGAAGAGTGAATCAGATATGAAAGGGACTAAGAAGAAACAAAACAGAAATGGCAAGTTAGGGATTAACAAAGATAACAACTATGCTTATATGCCTAATGCCCCTAGGAAAACTTGTCAGAACTATTTCAGTACCAATCATTTAACTCATGCATGCAAGAAATCTGTTGGTAGTGTGCCTAAACCTTTCTATGATTGTTCTGTGCCTCTAAGACATAGAGATGCACCATTTTGTGATAAATTTGACTGTATGCCATGCAATATGAATGTTATGACTAGTTGTATTAATTTAAGAAGGCAATTCATTGATGGCTGTATCAGTCACAATTCTCACACACACTACACAAGGTCAAAGTCTTCAAGTCCTCCTAAAGCTAGGAAGGTACCTCTGTCACCTAAGTCTGAAACCTCAGGTTCTAAGACCTCTAACAGTGATAAGAAGACTAACACCAAGAAAGTTGATAAGCATGTTGTTTATGATAAAACTGTTTCTATGTCACATGGACCCAAACTTGTTTGGGTACCAAAGGAAAAGTAATACCTTTGTGTTTGCAGGGCAAAGAAAATGAAAAGAAGGTCATGTGGATTTTGGACAGTGGATGCTCAAATCATATGACTGGTGATATGGCCCTGCTATCACAGTATGAGGAAAAGGCTGGCCCAATGGTTGCTTTTGGAGATGACAGCATTGACAACACATTGGGATATGGCAAGTTAAAAGTTGGTAATGTCATCATTGAAGATGTAGCACTAGTCAAGGGACTCAAGCATAATCTGCTAAGTGTTGGTCAGTTTACTGATAGAGGATTCAAGGTGGATTTTGACAAAGATGAATGTTTGATCACTCACAAGAAGACTGGTGATTTTGCTCTATCTGGAGTAAGGAAAGGAAGCCTGTTTGTAGCCAAAATGGATTCTGCAAACAAGGACAAAGTCTGTTGCTTTTACTCAAAGGCATCTAATGAAGATTGTTGGCTGTGGCACAAGAAACTATCACACCTGAACTTCAAAGCCATTAATTCTCTAGTCAAAAGAGAGTTAGTGAGAGGCATGCCCACACTTGAATTCTGTCAAGAAGGAGTGTGTGAGGCTTGTTGATACATGCTAATTTTATGTACATTTTATAGCATTTTATCTCTCATTTATCCTTAGTTTGTAATAATTTTGTCCTTGATTAGCATGTTATTAGCATTTTAATTTGGATTGGATGCTAAGATGATTTTTTATGTTTATAGGATAATTTTGGAAGCAAAAGGAGCCTGATTTCACATCTTCAAGAGACCGTAGATTAGACATGGACGAGCAATGAGGAAATAAGAATTGTCACAAAAATATGGAAAGTGATATATTCTTAAAGCAGGAATCCCGGTTGGAATTAATATAATTTTTGTGAAGCGAAAGGAGTCCGGTTCCAGGCCCTCAATATACCGCAACTTAGGACTTAAGGATTTACTAATATTAATAAATATTTAATTTATATAGAAAATTATATTTATAAATATCTAATAATATTAGATATTTATTTTTATAATTTCTGAATTTAATTAATAATTTATTAAACAATATCAAGCTGTGCGGGTTAAAAATCATTTCTATCGAGCTCATCCATAAAAGGATGAATTAGGCCCCTTTTGTTGAAGTTGTTTAGAAACTCACGGCACACCACTTATGTACACATTGAATAAACAATTAAAGGAAGCATTCATGTTTTTGATTTAATCAGAAAAGTAACAAGTGGATGAATGTTTTGTTATCTCACAACTCTCCAATTGACAGCCTTCACGCGCCTGTCAGCGCATGGTACCTACGCGCCTGAAGGAAAGTATTGGATCAGTGGCGCGCATGTCATCACCTCCTTGGTCCGAGATTGGTCTTCGTTTCTGCGGGGTTAATTCAGTTTATTCAGAAACAATTGTGAAATTATCACCAACCGCACTTCCACAAATTGAACCATTCAATTTTGCTTTCCAGTTGTTTATTTTGTGTTGCTTTCGGCTGAGTCTTTTAATTTGTAGATGGTGTGCTTATTTCTCTTATAAATAGGACAATTTTCATTTGGTTTGGAGGAGAGCAAACTGCGTATTTTCAGTTTAGTAGTTAGTTTAGTGTAGAGGTAGATAATAAACGGAGAGAAGAATAAGGAGATTTTGAAAGAGAGCTTGGGGCAAGGATTGAAGGGATTCAATTCAGATTCAGAGATTTCTTCAAGTTGTATTTTTCTTAACTCTATACTATTGTAAATATGGTTTTGATTTTATATATATGTTTGTGTTCTTTATATATCATGCGTAACTAATCTTTTAATCCAAGGATTGGGTAGTATTCATTGGTTAAATATGATTGTTTGATTACATGTGATTATCTTGCTTTGCTAATCTATTATTGAGGGTTTCACACAATTAATGGAGTCATGAACCATTAATTGTATTTCTAGGAATTGTAATGAATTGGGAGAGGATTTACAATTCTAGTACATGATATAATAGACATAATTCAATTATTGAATCTGGAGATTAATATGCGAGTTATGAAACCATTGATTCTTGGGTATTAATAGTCTATATCCATAATTTGATTGACCGTGGGAGTGGCAATTAAGGGATGATTGTAGGCACTATAATTTACCTTGGGAGAGGATTTTATAAACGTTAAAAGAATTGTTTTTAGCAAAACAAGAGGCACAAATTAGACACTCTTGATAACCAATTGAAGAACCCTACTTCTTGGATTGTTTTCTCTGATACATATTATATAGTTTTATTTGTTTATTAGATTAATTTAGTTGATAAACAAACACATTCACAAATTATTCTCCAAACTTCTAAATTGTAAGAAATTAAAACTTATATTTGTATTAACAGTCCTTCCCTGCGAACGAACTTGACAAAAATACAACCAACAAATTGGCGCCGCTGCCGGGGAAGGCATCAATATTAAGTTTAGGTTATTCATTTCTTATAATTTAGATTTTATTTTTGAAAAAAAAAATACAAAAATATTAGTTTTGTTAATATTCAGTATTTAGTTACCAGCTTTTATTTTGATTAATTCGAAGCTCAGTACCCACTCCCCTGTTTTCGTAGCAACACCACATCTTCTCCACGCCAAAACACACTCACCAACACAACACCCATCTCCTTCATCTAACAATTCAATCTTCACACCTCCACAATCACAATCGCTGCAAACCACACAACCACCGCCTCACCCCTCTTCTTTTTCGCCCGCCACCAGCTCGATTCACGCCTTCTCCTTACTCAGCCCTTCTCCTTTCTCCCACTCTTCTCATTCGTTTTAAACAACCACCTATTCCCCTGCCTTCCCTCGATTTCCCAGTCATCTTCTTCCTTTCGTTTTCTCCGACCTCAACACCATCTCCGCCCACAACGCCTTCAACGAATGCCTCAACCCACCGCCTCCACCGTTCTTCACCGAGTAGTTTCTGTGTTAACTCACGTTGTAGTGTACTTAGTCCGAGTTGATGTTTAATTGTGTTCCGAGTTCTGCAATTCGTTGTTCTGAGTGCCGCGTCGCTGAATTTATGAGACCGCTAGTTCACGCCGACTCGAATCACCATTCTTGTTTTGTGCTAAATTTTTCATTTACGGAGTTTTATTCTAAGTAGTAGTATCAAGATAAACCTAAGGAGAAAGGTATCAAGATAAGTGAGGGTGGTCACCAAAGAGCTTCCAAATCTATACTCAATGTGCCAGACAAAGGTAAATCCAAGGTTGATGAACCTCCATCCTCTCTGCCAGTTGTCACTCTACCAACTGTACACATCACCACTCCTGATGGTCAGAAGCAATCTATCACAACCACAGTGGTTGCAGGGAGCATGCCATCTGACAATCTTCCCCTCTCCAAAGTTGAAACTGTCAAACCTGTAGAAGTTAAGGTGGTTACTGAGGCCAAGCTACAAGAAGTTGCAAACTCAAATGTCTATCATGATGATGCATTCTTGGAGTTTCTGAAAGTCTCAAGGGAACAGGCTGCAGACACTCAAATATATTTGAGGAGGCTGAGGGATCAGATTGATTACTTCACTGTGATACCTAAGAGGATCAATGGCTTATGGTACAAGGAAGTAATGATGGTGACAAAATCAAGAATCTGGCATCTAGGCTACAACACTCTACAAACTTTGAAGCATTCTGAAATAGATGCACTGATCAGGCTGATTGAGAAGAAGGATTCAAATGAGAACAATAAGAGTCTATATGATGAGTTGAGGAATGGTCAACCTTCTAGACTCCCAGAAGTGATTAAGAAGCCATGGACAATTGTCTATCAAGCTGGCACCAGAATTGATGATATTAAACAACTGGTGATTCCTCATGATCTCAAAACTCAAAATCACAGACTTATTATTGAAATCACTGAACAACTTCAAAAGAAGGCTGGAGCAAGAAATGCAGAAGAAGTAGAGGCACTACACATCCTCAGATCCTTCATTGCAACTGGTGTAATTCCAGAGATTGCCAAGTCTTGGAGAGATAAGGATGACAAAGATGAGGATAGGAGTGATGGGAGGAGAAGACATCACAGGAGTGATAAGGGTGATGAAGGCAAGAAAAAGAAGAAAGTGATAGTATTTTGTCCTAAACCCAATCATGTATGATGAGTTAGGAAATACTTTCATGTAATCTTATTTGATTTTATTTATATTAATAAAAGACTTGTTGTTTTTATTACGGGCTTTATCTATTTAAAGTGTTTAAATAAGAAGTTCCATAGTTTAGAGTAAAGCTTCTAGAATTATAATAAGATTATAATAATGAGATCTAGAAGATGATAACACTAAACTTAAATAGTTCCCGATCGTAGGATAACTAATTGGGAGTTAGTCAATCCGTAAAGATCGGTACATACTATGCTTGCTTCCTCGGAAGGATGACTGTTCTCCTAGACATTCGTGTGGTGACACTATAGCTAGTATGTAGGTGCTTATTGGAGAATAAGTTCACTGAACGTGACTTGATCAAATGAACGACTAATGGAGTTTACTCACGTGTTAATAGTTGTTCATAAGTTGATGGTGGTACAAGTGTCCTTAGACTTGAGACCGCTAAAGTAATCTTATATACAATGAACTATGTTTTGGTTTAGTTCTAAGTCCTCAAGGGACATTCATTAGTTCTATTCCGGGTATAGGAATTTGTATATGAAGATAGTTAACGATCGATAAAGAATCTATCCCTTTCAGTAAAAGAAAGTGAATATCCTATGATGTTCTTACTATGTTAGTTCTGGAATCTCTGGCCAGAGTAATTGAAGTTAGAAAGAGTTTCTAATTCAAATGAACTAGACATAATGTATAAGAAATTATATGATTAAATTAAATAGGCTTGACACGCGTTCCATGCCTTGTATTTAATCGGGATATTGTAGGGTAGAAGGAATTGATTGTACGGTAACCATTTGCTGAATAGGTTTTATATATTCTAAGCAATGAATTCATATTATCCGGATAGTCGCGATATATTCAAAAGTATCACTCACTATGTAGAATAAATATTAATTACTTATGTAATTATATTTAACGAATTAATTAGTAATTCGTATAAGTAATAATAAATAGTTTATTATTATTTATTTCTACTACCGGCTTAGTATTGAACCTAAAGGGTCACACCATAAAAAGGTGAAATATTTATAGATGATGTGAATAATTAATAATGGCTATGAATTATTTATTTATTGAATAAATAATTAATTAGCAATTATTTATAATTTATTAAATGAGATTTAATAGATTATAAATAAATTAAGAAAAGTTCTTAATAATTATTAATTACAAAATTTAGTTTGAGAAATTAAATTTTATGAGAGAATTATTTTCAGAATGGGATTAATAATTAAAAATGTTTTAATTATTAAATGATTATTTAATTAGATAAAGTAAAGACTTTATTTCTTTAAATATCAAACATTCCAAGAGTTGGAATACACATCAAACACAAACACAAAACATCCCAGGGGATTTGAGAGGATTATTGAGAGCTTTTGAAGTTCATCAAAATCATTCCAAATCATTTTAATAATTTTCTCAATTGTTATTTATCTACTATATGATATTTGATCTTGGTGGATACCATTAGAGCACTCCACACTTGAGGGGTGATTGCTGGAAATCAAAGATACATTCATAACAATCCCATGAAAGCTATCAAGGTATTTTTCTTGTGTTCATACAATTTTTAAATCTATATACATGATTAATTAGGTTTTTATGCAAGTAAATGTGATTTACGCTTCCGCTACGGTCATAAATTCCTTCAATGGTATCAGAGCATAGGTTGCATGTATATAGATCCCAGAAAAAATTTCGGAATTTTTCAAGCTTGTATGAATTAGTTATGAATTTTTGAAGTTCATGGAGGCTATAATCAAATTAATTACGAATTAATTAATAAATTATTTTTAAAATAATTTTGATCACTGATATATTTTCTACAAGTGCTGTAGAAGTCCCAGAAAAAGTTTCATAATTTTCCCATGGATAGATTATTTATTATTGATTTTTAAAGAGTTTAGAAATTAATAAATAATAATCTGTTTTATAAATATATATATTATTTATAAAATATCTAGATGGGTTATTAAAGTTGGGGGCCCAAAAGGATATTTTGGGTTGTTGAGAAAGTGGGATGGTGGGCTGAATAATATATATATATATATATATATATATATATATATATATATATATATATATATATATATATATATATATATATATATATATATATATATTTTAACAAATCCTGTCGACTGAAATACACCTTACTGCGCGCGACTGAGTACCGCGCGTGGGCCTCACGCGCTGGCGGCTCACGCGCCGCGCGTGCAACCCACGCGCTGGGTCGGGTCCGGGTCGGGTCCGGGTCGGATCTCGGGTCGGGTCGGGTCCGGGTCGGGTCGGGTCCGGGTCGGATGCTGACGTCAGCATGACGTCAGCATGACGTCATCACAGTGTAACGCGTCTGTTGAATGCGTTACTCCATTAATATGCTATTTTTGGCTTATAACGCATTCTGGTAATGCGTTACAGGGTCTGTAGATGACAGAAATGGCCCTGATTCGTATTTTGAATTTTCCCGTTGATCCGTAACTCCGTTTGAGGCGTATAATATATCGTTGGATTCGTTTTTCCGAGACGGATCTAATGAAGTGGTTAAATAAATTTTAAAAATTAATTTTAAAATGGTTATAGCTTCCGGAAGTGTTTTAAATCCCGTTTTAATTGTGTTAAAATGCTTTAAAAATACTAATATTGTTTCATATAGATGTTTAACAATGTTTAACATGATATAACATGTTTGCCTAAATATATGTGTGCATAGAAATGCCATGAGATGATATATTTAGTTTTATATATCGTATATAATTGCATGTTTGTCTTAAGGTTTTAACGAAAACGTTTCGTAACCTAAACAATATAAAATCCCTCATTATTTAATATCGAGTAATAAAATGGCCAATGTCACAACGGGCTTGTGTCGGTCATAGCCTTCCAACATGGTAGAAAGTAATTCTTAGTTTTGAGCTTTGTCGTTTCGTGCTACAGCCGAGGGCTTCATTTTCAAAAATAGGAATTACTTGTCTATTACATGAGATGCGTATAATTAATTAGAATCCAATTGTCGTTACGTGCTACAGCCGTGGGCTATTGAGATCTTATTAATTTAACGAGATTTTGGGTCTCACTTGACTTAGAATATTGAATTTAGACGTGCTACAGCCGTGATTCAATGATTCAAGAGGCTAAATGGAATTAGGGAATAACATGAGATGTAATTGATAAAAAGTTATCTGCCTATGGAACATTACATAGCGTTTCGTGCTACAACCGAGGTTATATAATGGAAAGTAGGATCCCTATTCTCACAGGCATTGAGAATGCTTAAGTTATACTTTTGAGGGTTGTATAATTTTTAATAAAACTGTGGGAGCCACCTATGAATAAAGACCCGATTCATAAGGTGTTATAATAAAATTGGATATCTACTAATGTTGTTATGTATTCACAAATTTCAGATTTATAGATCATGTCTTCTACTCTATCACTCCGTAGCATACTTGATGGGAACAAATTGACTGGTCCCAATTATGCTGATTGGCTTCGAAACCTGAGAATCGTTCTCAGGGCTGAGAAGAAGGATTATGTGCTTGACTCGCCTTTACCTGTACCTCCTTCTGATGAAGCACTTTTCTCTGAACGAGAAGTGTATGATGAATGGTTAGATGCTGCTAATGTTGCTCAATGTGTCATGCTAGCATCCATGACACCTGAGTTACAGAAGCAACATGAGCGTATGGATGCTCCTACCATTCTGATACATCTACAGGAGCTTTATGATGTATAAGGGAGAACCGCTCGATATGATATATCGAAAGAGCTATTCCAATGTAGAATGGCTGAAGGGTCGTCTGTGAATGACCATGTGCTTAAGATGATCAATCTGATTGAGCATCTAGGGCGGTTAGGTTTTGTCATGGATGGGGAGTTAAACCAAGATTTAGTCTTGCAGTCACTCCCGGATTCGTTCTCGCAGTTCGTTATGAACTTTCACATGAACAAGCTGGATGTCAGCTTAGCTGAGCTCCACAACATGCTGAAAACTGCTGAGGCGAATTTTCCCTCCAAAAGGGGTTCTGTTCTTATGATCGGTGCCAGTACCTCTACTAAGAGGAAGTGGAAGCCGAAGAATAAGAAAAAGGGTAAGAATAAGCCTGTTCCACCAAAGGATGACCCGAAAAGCAAAGGAGCTTGCTTCCACTATAACAAGGTGGGACACTGGAAGAGGAACTGCAATGTTTACCTTGCAGAGTTAAAGAATAAGAAGGGCAATGAGATTACCGCTTCTGATTCAGGTATGTTCATGATTGAACTAAATATGTCTTTAAGTCAGATTTCTACTTGGGTATTGGATACTGCTTGTGGGTCTCATATTTGCAATTCGTTGCAGGGACTAAAGCAAAGTAGATCTCTAGGGGAAGATGAAGTGATTCTATTGATGGGCAATGGAGCAAGAGTTGCTGCTGCAGCTGTAGGATCATTTCCTTTGCATATGCCTACGGGCAAAACTATTGTGTTGAATAAATGTTATTATGTACCATCAATTGTAAGAAATATTGTTTCTATTCCTGTACTTGATTCGGATGGTTTTACATTTATTGTTGAGAATAATAAATGTTTAATTAAGAGAAACAATATTATTTATGGATACGGTACATTACATAATGGTTTGTATATATGTGACTTAGAACATAATTTGTTTCAAATTGAACAACCAAATAATAAAAGAAAAAGAGATAATAAAAATCCAACTTATTTATGGCACTGCAGACTAGGTCATATTAGTGAGAACAGACTTCGCACATTACATAAGGATAAGTTACTAGAACATTTTGATTTTGAATCATATCCTACATGCGAGTCTTGTCTCATGGGTAAAATGACTAAATCTCCATTTACTGGACATGGAGAAAGAGCTGCGGGGTTGTTAGACTTGGTACACACAGATGTGTGTGGACCAATGTCAACAAGTGCTAGAGGAGGATTTTCATACTTCATTACATTTACGGATGATCGATCCAGGTTAGGATATGTATATCTTATGAAATACAAATCCGAAGCTTTTGAAAAGTTCAAGGAATATAGAAATGAAGTAGAAAAACAAACCGCACGTAGTATAAAAGTTCTTCGATCAGATCGAGGAGGTGAGTACTTAAGTGGAGAGTTTTTAGGTTATCTTAAAGAAAATGGTATAGTTTCTCAATGGACCCCTCCCTATACTCCACAATTAAATGGAGTATCTGAGAGAAGGAATCGTACTCTATTAGATATGGTAAGGTCCATGATGAGCTTTACTGATCTTCCAGTATCATTATGGGGTTATGCTTTAGAGACGTCAGCGTATTTACTGAACAAGGTGCCTTCTAAATCGGTTCTCACGACCCCACATGAGATGTGGAGTAGGAAGAAACCAGGTCATAAACATGTTAAGGTTTGGGGGTGTCCAGCTTATGTCAAGAAAGTTGAACATGATACGTTGGAACCTAGATCCGTGAAATGCAGTTTTGTGGGATATCCTAAAGAAGGTCATGGATATTATTTCTATGATCCTTCTGATCAAAGGATATTTGTTTCTAGACACGCACACTTCTTAGAGGAACAGTTCCTCCTTGATAGAAACAGTGGGAGAAATATTGAACTTGATGAAGTTCAAGAAACACAAAATGCAACGATTAGAGAAGAAGTACCTGTTCAGAAAGAACAACCTTCTGCAGAACAACCTTTACGTAAGTCAGAGAGAGTGTCTCGCCCAATCGAAAGATATTACGGGCTTGTCATTGAAAATGATGATGATTTGTCATTTGTTGATGATGAGGACCCTATGACTTATGAAGAGGCTGTGAGTTGTAATGACTCAGAGAAATGGCAGGATGCCATGAAATCCGAAATGGACTCGATGTATATAAACCAAGTGTGGACTTTGGTTGAGGCACCTGAAGGAGTTAAACCCATTGGGTGCAAATGGATATACAAACGAAAGTTAGGAGCAGATGGCCAGGTGGAGACCTATAAGGCCAGGCTTGTGGCAAAAGGATTCAAACAAAGACAAGGGATTGACTTTGATGAAACCTTTTCGCCTGTAGCCTTGCTCAAATCCATTAGGATTTTGCTTGCGATTGCAGCCTACTATGATTACGAGATCTGGCAAATGGACGTAAAGACGGCCTTCCTCAATGGGAAACTTGAAGAGGAAGTGTATATGACACAGCCAGAGGGTTTTGTTTCCATTGGAAACGAAAATCTAATATGTAGACTGCTGCGAACCATATATGGTTTGAAGCAAGCTTCTCGGAGATGGAACATCCGTTTTGATGAGACAATCAAAGAGTTTGATTTTATCAAAAACTTAGATGAACCATGTATTTACAAGAAGGTTAGTAGGAGCGCGGTAACATTTCTTATATTGTATGTGGATGACATACTTATAATAGGAAATGATATACCGATGTTACAATCAGTCAAGGTCTGGCTATCAAAGAACTTCACTATGAAGGACTTGGGAGAGGCATCCTATATTTTAGGGATGAAGATCTATAGAGATAGATCTAATCGAACGATTGGCCTATCCCAAGGTTCATACATCGATAAAGTGCTAAAACGATTTAGCATGGAGAACTCGAAAAGAGGTCTCATTCCTATTAGTCATGGGATTACTCTTTCCGAGAAGATGTCTCCAAAGACATATGAGGAAAGGGTGCGCATGAGTAGGATTCCTTATGCCTAGGCAATAGGATCCATCATGTATGCGATGTTATGTACTAGAGCTGATGTTGCTCATTCACTTAGTGTGACGAGCAGATATCAGTCTAACCCAGGTGAAGAACAATGGAAAGCAGTGAAGAACATATTGAAGTACTTGAGAAGGACTAAAGATGTTTTTCTTGTTTTTGGTGGATCTGAATTGAAAATTGAGGGTTATACTGACTCTAGTTTTCAATCAGAAGGCGATGGTAGCAGATCCCAGTCAGGGTATGTATTTACTCTAAATGGGGGAGCGATTAGTTGGAAGAGTTCCAAACAGCCTACAACGCCTGACTCCACAGCGGAAGCGGAATATATAGCTGCATGTGAAGCTGCAAAGGAAGCTGTCTGGATGAGGAAATTTGTTTCTGATTTGGGAGTAGTTCCTAGCGTTGAGGATCCTATACTGTTGTATTGTGATAACAACGCTGCGATAGCTCAAGCTAAGGAACCAAGATCCCATAAGAATTCCAAACACGTGTTGCGGCGCTTTCATCTGATTCGAGAGATCATAGAAAGAGGGGATGTCAACATCGTAAGAATTGACACACATAACAACATAGCGGACCCATTTACTAAAGCATTGTCTCAGGCTCACTTTGATCGACATAAAGATAAGATGGGTTTAAGATACCAGAGTGATTGGCTTTAGTACAAGTGGGAGTTTGATAGTATTTTGTCCTAAACCCAATCATGTATGATGAGTTAGGAAATACTTTCATGTAATCTTATTTGATTTTATTTATATTAATAAAAGACTTGTTGTTTTTATTACGGGCTTTATCTATTTAAAGTGTTTAAATAAGAAGTTCCATAGTTTAGAGTAAAGCTTCTAGAATTATAATGAGATTATAATAATGAGATCTAGAAGATGATAACACTTAACTTAAATAGTTCCCGATCGTAGGATAACTAATTGGGAGTTAGTCAATCCGTAAAGATCGGTACATACTATGCTTGCTTCCTCGGAAGGATGTCTGTTCTCATAGACATTCGTGTGGTGACACTATAGCTAGTATGTAGGTGCTTATTGGAGAATAATTTCACTGAACGTGACTTGATCAAATGAACGACTAATGGAGTTTACTCACGTGTTAATAGTTGTTCATAAGTTGATGGTGGTACAAGTGTCCTTAGACTTGAGACCGTTAAAGTAATCTTATATACAATGAACTATGTTTTGGTTTAGTTCTAAGTCCTCAAGGGACATTCATTAGTTCTATTCCGGGTATAGGAATTTGTATATGAAGATAGTTAACGATCGATAAAGAATCTATCCCTTTCAGTAAAAGAAAGTGAATATCCTATGATGTTCTTACTATGTTAGTTCTGGAATCTCTGGCCAGAGTAATTGAAGTTAGAAAGAGTTTCTAATTCAAATGATCTAGACATAATGTATAAGAAATTATATGATTAAATTAAATAGGCTTGACACGCGTTCCATGCCTTGTATTTAATCGGGATATTGTAGGGTAGAAGGAATTGATTGTACGGTAACCATTTGCTGAATAGGTTTTATATATTCTAAGCAATGAATTCATATTATCCGGATAGTCGCGATATATTCAAAAGTATCACTCACTATGTAGAATAAATATTAATTACTTATGTAATTACATTTAACGAATTAATTAGTAATTCGTATAAGTAATAATAAATAGTTTATTATTATTTATTTCTACTACCGGCTTAGTATTGAACCTAAAGGGTCACACCATAAAAAGGTGAAATATTTATAGATGATGTGAATAATTAATAATGGCTATGAATTATTTATTTATTGAATAAATAATTAATTAGCAATTATTTATAATTTATTAAATGAGATTTAGTAGATTATAAATAAATTAAGAAAAGTTCTTAATAATTATTAATTACAAAATTTAGTTTGAGAAATTAAATTTTATGAGAGAATTATTTTCAGAATGGGATTAATAATTAAAAAGGTTTTAATTATTAAATGATTATTTAATTAGATAAAGTAAAGACTTTATTTCTTTAAATATCAAACATTCCAAGAGTTGGAATACACATCAAACACAAACACAAAACATCCCAGGGGATTTGAGAGGATTATTGAGAGCTTTTGAAGTTCATCAAAATCATTCCAAATCATTTTAATAATTTTCTCAATTGTTATTTATTTACTATATTATATTTGATCTTGGTGGATACCATTAGAGCACTCCACACTTGAGGGGTGATTGCTGGAAATCAAAGATACATTCATAACAATCCCAGGAAAGCTATCAAGGTATTTTTCTTGTGTTCATACAATTTTTAAATCTATATACATGATTAATTAGGTTTTTATGCAAGTAAATGTGATTTACGCTTCCGCTACGGTCATAAATTCCTTCAGAAAGATGACAAAGAAAAGAAAGATGGCAGGGACCAAGGGAAAGTCTATGAGAGGACAAGTGTGAAACAGTGTAAGAACCCTGATTTTTGTAATATTTTAAATATGTAAAAGCTTATGACATTGTGAATTAGGGACCTTTTGAGTCACCTACATTGTGTAATGGTATTGATTATCTGAAAAATTTATGTTGTTATATTCACCGTGTAAGAAAAATGGAAGATTGTTGAAGGCAAAAGGCCTACTGCCATTAAGATTCATAAAGACGTGGGATTTGAGAGTTATTAGAGTATTATGAGATTTTAAGAGACTATGACAAGGAGTTATGGATATTTAAGGAATTTACACAATTAAGTACTTAAGGAATTACGAAGGAAATCTCTATGCGACAAAATGTTATTACGAGGAGTTTATTTAAGATACGTTATGGATTAAGGATTAAGTGATAAACATTGGTGGAGAAATAAAATAAGGGAGATATTACATGCAAGTACCAAGCAAGTAGCTAGTTAGAAAAGTAAACTAAAAAGTAAAAAAAAAGCAACTAGGTGAATGGTACATAGGAGACTACACCATGCTTTAGGGGGACACTAGGGCATGGCTTGAACCTAGGCTACTAGACTAGGGTGGAGACATGTGAGTGATATACATATCAATACATATCAATAATACATCTCATAATTCAAACCACACATCAAACAAAACACAAAAACATCACAAATATTTCTGCTCCCGGCCATGGCAAATAGCAGCCCAGTAAAACGACCATAGAGCCTTCATTTATCAACCAAATCTTGCGTTCTTTAGCTTGTTGGAAAGCTGATACAATGCTCTACAACTTTCATTTAGAAGCCTCGATCAGAAAAGCTCGGTAAGGGCCTCGTTTTCCATGATCTTTCAGTCGGGTTCTCATAACTCCGAACTACTAACCTTGTTTTCTTCATTTCTTTTGATCATCCAAGCTTACCCAAGGCTATACAAGGATTATACAAGGTTTAGAAAGCTATTACACACATCAAGGAAGGTATAAAACTCTAACCCCTCTTAGTTATGGATTGTTTATGGGTTATAATGTTAGATCTAAAAGTTTTAGTGCATATCTTGGTTATATGAGTTATGGATGATGAAAATCTTGAGGTTATATGTTGTTGATATGATTTTGAAGCTTGTAGTTAGGGTATGTAGTCTTATGAATGTTATGGATATGGATCTTGGTGGTTTTGATGGTAGATGTGATGTATAACATGAGTTCTTTAATGTTTAAGAAAGAATGAGTGTTGTGAGAAATTCTGGGAGCATGTACTGTCTTGTAGGAAGGTTTTGAACCTCTAAATCTTATCTCCCGAGGGCCTAATGCATATGGTTAGAAATATAATTTCATGTAGTTTCCAGAAATATAAGGTTCATGACTAGGTGAAGTATAGATTTTGAGTTATGACCCGAGAAGTGAAGAGTGGTTCTGAAATTTGGACTGCACTGTGTTGTCCACTTGTGAACTGAGTTAGGACCCCTTAAAATTATTCTAGTGTTATGAAAATTTGAGGGAAGTCAGATTATACAGTTTCTAAGGATCTCCAAAAAGAATTGGAGTAAAAGGTGTAATTTTCAATTTTATAAAAATGCTAGAGTAAAGTGCGCGCAAGTGAAAATCACCTAGGAAGTTAGTTTAACGTAGTTTTAAGAGTACTCACTTGTGTTTCAAGTTTGAGGAATGGATTCGAGTCGAATGGGTAACGAATGTGATAAAGTAATGACATGGTCATATGGGAGGGTTAGTGGTCATAAATTGGAGTCGTTAAGTTGGTTTTACATCCTTTAAAACATTATGATTAAGTGGTGTTGTTAAGATACTAACGAACGAATATTGGATATTTATAAATTGTCGCTCCACTCCACGAGCCCAACCACCCCAACCTTCCCAAGGCAAGTTTTCCAACCCTAGGTATTTATTTTCAAAAGATTATATTCTTGATTTTACCTATGCAAGTTTACTTTTCAAAACTTATATATAAGGATTATCACTGTTGTGTTTATAGCTTCCAAACGTATTATATGCTTAAGCTTTACGAGATTATGTTGAAGTTTGAGACTTATGCATATGTGTTTGTACACCCTTGAACTTAGAATGAAAGTGTTTTCTTCGGACAACGACTCTAGCAATAGAGGTCATAGCGGTCCAAATATACTATTGACCGGGGAGCGGTATATTATTGTATCGTGATTAAATTGCGAAAACCCGTAGAGACATTCGGGAAGTATCGTATACTTAAGAATTTATTATTTTTACGTTGTTAAAAATACTCAAAAATATCTATCTTGGATTAAAAGCTTATTTTAATTAAATAACTATTTTATTAATTGTTTATATTAAATCTCAAAATATTATTTATTAATTATTGTTCATTATTTTAAAGACAAAACTAATCCAAGATACCTTTAGCGTTTTCAAACTCGAACTCTTTCGAATCCAAAACATTTTCGAAAACCCCCGGTCAAGTTTTGCTTCTTGTACGTTTTTCAAGGATTATCGGTCGACTGAGGTCGAACTTCAACTACTCGAATTTTCTATCAAAATGATTTTTGAAAAGAAAGAAAAAGGGGACTCTGGCAGGTGTGGGAATCGTTGACGAACGATTCCCGGGATGTGTAAGCGGCCGTGAGCCAGGCGGTCCATCAATTATTGTTCCGGCCCAGGTGTTGCCGAAGGATGATTACGGATGTAGTTTTCATCGAGGGTGATTACGGATGTAGTTTTCACCCGAGGGTAGTTACGGATGTAGTTTCTATCCTTCTACCGGTAGAGAAGACCCGCGGATTGTTGGACTTGGTTGTGGCGACTGATCATCGTCAATCCTTGTCAGGTTTTTATGTTTTCTTCCAGTCCCATCCTCCACTTTGGAAAAATACTCAAACACTGCTTCTTGGGCCTAAGTGCCAAGTTGCCGATAATGTAGTTTTTGATAAGAAAAATATTGACATCGTGTAGTATCTAGAACTGCAAGATTTTCTATAAAGGTTGGCACGTGTTAGTGCACTCTTGCAATTATTTCAAAGAATGAAATATTTTTGAATGAGAGACCTTCTAAGCTAATGGAAGGAAAGAGGTTTTGCAATAATACATTCCCTGTACAGTATGTTAACCGTAGAGTGTTTTGCCGAAAATGATATACTCATATGTATATATTTTCAAACTTGAGATATATTGAAATGAGAACCTTATAAAGGATTCATATGTTATTCTTAAAGCTCCTTAGTGAGCATGAATGTTTTATTCAAACTCGGACATATATATTGCCGAATTATGTTTTGAAATCCGAGATATATACCCATACAGTTGGGAACGTTTTCGAAATAAACCATTATTATTTTTCAAAATGGTGAACTTGCTGAGCATTATGTAGCTCATTCTTGATTTATAAAAACTTTTCAGAAAGAGAAGAATTTGGTCGGTGAACTTCGTACCAGCAGAAGAGGAGTAGAAGATTTACCCCTGAGATGATTTAGTTCCTGATAAATACTACAAAGTAAGTCTGATAGGTTTTCAACTGTAATAGTAGGACTTGTCTTCAGGTGTAGTTTGTATAAGTGAAGTAGTGTAAGATTTTGGATTGTGTAAATGAATTGTAATATTTAGTGTTACTTTGATTATCGTTTCTGAGGCTCTAACTTGTAAGTATGAGAGATTGAGGTCTGGATTGGTGTATTGTTGAGTTGTAAGGTTAATACAGGTATGATATGGATGGATGGTGATGTGGCGACCTGAATCCTTGACCTCGGATTTGGGGGCGTCACAGAAATGGTATCAGAGAGATAAGTTACAGTACTCAGAAACGAGAGTGTTGAGAGTTAAGTCTAAGTAGGAGAATGACGTAAGAGATCATAGTAAGTTTACTATTGGATTACCGGAAGAGGTACCGGTGAGTAGAGTTGATTGGAATGTTTATTTGAGGTATTACCCTAGGATCGATAGAATCCTTAGAGACCCTCAGAATGATGAGTAGAGAGTTGGGAGTCGTACATGACTTATCCGAGGTATTGATATAAGAAGCGGAGTGAAACCTCAGGAGCAGCTGAGGTAGATGGATATTTCCAATATGATCGGATGACTTGGTTGGCATAAAATTTTGTGGCCCATAGTCCTTCACAGTTTAGGAGGCGTCATTTTAAGAATCGAGAAGTTTAGACTTCCCTACATAATTAAGGGTACTTAGTACTTGGAATAATGAAAGTCTTTTACTTTGGCTATAAGATCCGATTTTTTATAAGTAACGGATTTACCAGAGAAGGTGGTTACTATACCATTGAGGATTTCATTACCCTCGATGGAGAATTTTTTTCATATGTATACGAGAACGTTATCGTAAGATGAGTGTGCTAGATGACGGCAGGTACGATTCGTACGTTGGAACGTGATGGATCAACTCGGAGAACAAACACGGGGATTTGATGACATTACTCAAGTGAAGTTGAATATGGTTGCAACGAGCGATGCAGTGATCTCAGAATCTACCAAAAGAAAAGACTAGTGGGTCTAGAGTGGGATCCTTTGATAGAAATGTTATCAGGGACTACGTATATATGTATTGTAGACCTCAATATTTTTGGTATATGTTCACATGCGCACACCCGCCACTGAACCTATGGACTGCACTGAGATCCTTGAGAGATCTTTTTGATCTGTTCCCAGGGGGAACTGGCCACTTGTAATTCATGTCGGAAGGCATGAAGTAGGACCCTATGGACCTAGCAGGTGTCCCCGGAATGATGTAAAGCTTGGTCTTCAAGGTAAAGCACTGAAATGACAGATATATTTATGAAACCCTAACTCGATAAATGACTTCAAGATGATGATTGAGAGACACACTAGTTGGTGTCCTGTATTACGAAGATGAAGAGGTGGAGTTACCCTCATAATGGTGATAATGAGATACACGAATGATTATTAGCTTATTTTGGTAACTACCGGCTGGTGCACTACTTCATTTTAAACTGTTCACTAACCATGTTACCTCGATTGGTTATATCAGGTAACCCTTCTAGCTTTCTACTTCAAACTTGTGGAATAACAACTAGTGATATACTTTCCCTAAAGCAGGACTTATCCGAACTACTTTTATTTGATCCATGGACATTCTATTCAAAAATTTATGATGATCTTGTTCGGCTCAGGCCTATTTACACTTTCATTCAATTATTCAAGGAATGTTCAACAAATATTTCCCTAATTAATCGACGAATATTACTTAACGAATAATGGTATTTGATTGTTTCTTTCATTCTTGCACTCTTTAGTTGAGCTCATAAATATTTAACAAATTACTGAGGACATGGATGACCTAATGTCCAGACATCCCTCATGAATTCTTTTCTTCTATTCAAGATGAGATTGTACATCATACATTGAAATCGTAGTAAGGATATCATTTTGATATTGGTATTCTGAATTTAAATCTATTGTAGGATCTGATAAAGCATGTGTACGGAGGCACCCTTGGGGTGGACCGTTTCACTGATAAGTAATATTTGATGAGAGGTTATCGATTGTTCCGATACCTAGAACATTCTCTTCAGATTTTATGGTTTTCTTTTTCAAACTTAATAACTTCTTATTTCCATTCGTTGTCCGAGTAGCCTAAAGTTTCTTCAGTGGCTACGATGTTGAAATTCCGTTCTAGCCAATTGAAACTGGCTAGTCGATATGTCAATATGAATGGCTAGTTGATTGTTCTAACTAGTCAAAACTGTAATGTTGTGAAGAACACCTAGCTAATTATCCTAGCTAGTGGTGATGTCTCAAACAGGTGAACTAGCAAATTTTGTCTAGCTAGTTGCTAGTGTTTCTTGAAAAGGACTAGTTATTGTTTCACTGGTCCAACTCCCAATTTAATTCATTCAGCAATTTCGCAATGCATTTTGCATGTGGTAAAGTATGATGAGGAAAGTTTTGACGAATAACTTGATTGAGACCTAGTGAGGTCGCCCACTCAACTTGAATCCTACCCATCTTCGTATCAGACTTTATGTCACTTGGATATTCTGCTCTTTCATTCATATAATAAAGATTCATTTGAAACCATAGATTACTTGAATGATAAACTGCTTCATTTTTATTGTCATAGAGTAGAATTGCTTTCGATCGGTTGACCTTTACCAATGGGACTTTTTAGATCCTCTATTTTTCAAGAGGAAAAGTATTCACCAGATGTAAGAATTGTATAAAGACCGTCTTTATGACTTTTGTATCCAACAATCATTGCCCTCGTGCAACATTCTCTATGATATCACATTACAAAATTATCAGGACATGAAGGAATAAACCTTGTTGTATTCTTTCTGTCCATCCTTACATCTCCAAAAATCGAGACTCCTAGTATTTGGAACCATCAACATTCTTGGAACATCCAATGTGGAATTCTTATTGAAATTATCTATTGGACCTTGTTATTTTGAAACCATTCCTTTCAAAAGTGATTACTCTAAGGTTAACGGGAGGTACAATTGTGAACCGTTGCACCAATATGAGATCAAAAACCAAATGTTGTAATTGTGCAGCCAGAGCGTTATGCCGAGTAATTATTTAAAGTAGGAATAACATGTCGGGGGATACCACAAGGACCTTCAATATTAGTGTGAGGAAGGTTATAAGAAATGATGAGGTGGTTGGGAGCACGCTCCTACCAACCGTTGTCGGGATGTTATATTAATGAATTCTGGAGTTACCCATCCTTTTCCTGATCCAAAAAAAAATGCAAATTGATTGCGATGTAAGACATATCCTTAGAGGAAACTAACATGGAAGTGAGACAGACAAGAAAGGAAGAAATATCGTGGCAAGAATGTGAAGCTTTGTTAGGTCCGTTAGGTCCGTTAAGATTGTAGAAGGGGGGGTTGAATACAATCTATATCTTTTTATCGAAATTTGTCCGTTAAATAAAATTTAGTTTAGACAAATTTGAGCGGAATTAATTGAAACAAAATTCAAGTTAAATATAACGATATATTAAACTTGATGGTTGTTACAAAATCAGTACAGAGTATTATCACGTTAATAAAAACTAATTAGAAAATTCGACATGAACTTTTCTAATTTAGTTAATAAAAATCGAGATACGAACTAGGAAACTTAATTCGCTAGTAATACAAGAGTCACAAATAATTAAGTTCTATCGGATCAAATATTACAAATGAGTTGAACTTGATTTTCTGTGAATTAAATGAGATAGTCAGTGGCTCTTAAAGATGAGAGATGTAATGTTTTGTTCTTCCAGTCTTTAATTTTCTTGTCTCGTGTATGTCTGTGAATACAGGCTTCTGTCTCTTTTGTAGTTGATATCTTCAAAATATCTTCTGTCTATTTTAACACTTAAAACAGACTATCCACAGACTGTTTAGAGGCTTGCAGACTATCCAGGGGACACATAGACTACCGGTGTGACTATCTGTCTTGCTGCAGACTACCGGTGTGACTTTCCTTCTTGGCAGACTACCGGTGTGACTATCCTTCTTGGTGCAGACTACCGGTGTGACTATCCTTCTTGGTGCAGACTACCGGTGTGACTTTCCTTCTTGGCAGACTACCCAATTCTTGAGCAGACTATCAAACTGAGCTGTGTATGCTGAGCAGACTATCTCCTAGACTAACTCAGATAGTCTTTTAATAATAAAACCATAGTCTTAAAACACTTCTGATAGTCTTTCAGCAATCTATATTAGTTCTAAATTAATTAATTCAATAATTAACTTAATAAATAAATTAATTCTTGAAGAATTAATTTATTAATTAAGTTAACTAAATACTTTAAATTAATTAATAGAGAATTAACATAATTCATTTGATAGTCTAATCTTCACTTTTAAACCACTGAAATAAATAAAGAACCTCCACTGAATATTTGTTGACGCTCAATGCACGGTCTGGTTCATGAACGACTAACTTCAACTTCTGTTCTTCATTTTGACTTTAAGCTGTGGTCAATTTCTTCTGACAACTTTCTTTAAATATTCTGTACTGGTACTGTCTCTTGTCACTTGTAGAAATCTCTGTCCTTCTGAATTAAATCCATGACTTTGAATACCACACTGAGGCTTGATCAGTAGACTGAACTTCTTCCAGTGTAAAATATCAAAACTATAGATTGACTTGTAGATTTGTTCCTTCTGATAGATAGCATCTTCTGAGATTCCTGTGACAGTTAATGTTATTTACTTATTACAATCTACTTTAAGTTAAGTTGGATCCTCGAACTACAAATAGGCTGAGTCATATGCCTTTCAATCTCCCCCTATTTGTTTGTTATAAATTAACAAGCAAATTCCTAGAGGATAACTCAACTAACTCAACTTAAACTAGTAAATGATAAAACATTAATAGCAAGTAAATAATGATAAAGTTCTGGTATTTATAACAATTTCCAGATTCAAACATAATGATAAATACAAGATAGATGATCCTCTAGCCTGATCATATTAAACATTATCCTATCTTGATCTATCTAACTCTAAAGATATTACATGTAGAGTTGTTCTTCATTTCTGACTGTCTTCCTTCCTTATTTCTCCATCTTCTGGATCATCCATATCTGGCAGATTTTTGTGCAATTCTGCATCAACTAGCAACTCTTTTCTTGATGAGAATCCTGTAGGGCGAACAAGAGGAATTCCAAGTGCCTTTCTCAACTGACCTTTGAACTTCTCATAATCCTTAAAAAAATTGACTTCTGCATAGGATTTAATACGATCAGCAATTTCTAACTTCTCTTTAGTAGAAAATCCTTGATTTCTCAGAACATGTTCAATATAGACCAACTGCTTGGCAGAGTGTGTGAACAATTCCTCATTCTCAAGATTGATTGTATGAAGCACTTCACCTTTAAGGAATTTCAATTGTCTAGGCAATTCAACTATTTCAGGACCAGCTCTTTCAGCAAACTCTTTGAATTTCTCATGAAGTAGTACACCCAACTCAGAAGAAGTTCTTACCTTTGGCCTAAGAACCCAGATTTCTGTCAATGATTTGTCATAGAAAAACTGAATTGAAACTCTTTATGTTCCAAACTCATGACAATCAACAAATATAAATAGCTCATCTGTTTTCGTTTCACCTGCAGTTGTTATTCTCACAACTTCTGTTCTTAGGGCTCTCATGTACATATCGTGTGTTGGGTTAAGCTCTTTGAGTCTTTCAAAGATAGAAAGAAGTCGACTATCATCATTATCAAGAGATTGATGTGAGTCTATCATTCGTTGAGCACGATCCCATTTCTCACCACTCTTAAACTTGATGTATAACTTCCTCTCTTGAGTTTTAAGTACATGTTCTCGTTGCCTTGCTTCTGCTTCCTCTTTTTGAAGTCTTTCTTTGTGTGCAAGCATATCTAGTGTTCTCTGAAGCTTTTCATCTCGCAATTTGAGATTTGCTTCTTGCCTTTCAACTTCTAATTCAGCTTCAAAATCCAGTTTTGCTTGCTCAGCTTCATATTCATGGTCAACTGGCACTTCATCTTCCCAGCTGCTAAAATCCGGTTCTGGTATTTTTTCACCCTCATCAGAGAACTTTAGATCAGCAAAAACATCAAAGTTGTCTGGTTCACCTGAGTAGTAATACCCTTCAGTGTCTTCTGCACTCTTCTGAGAATCTGCTATCTTCTTCCCCTTATCTCTCCCTTGTTCACTAGTTCCCTCTCTTGACTTCTCCCCCTTAGTTGAGGAATCCTCTACCGAAGTGTGAAATGCACCATCTCCAGGGTCTCGCTCATCACCATCTCCACCTTTTTCTACAAAGAATTCCCTTTCTTCTGCTGTGGGTGTGTGAGTTCTGCTGATCATGTTGAACAAATGTTTGATCCCCTTACCTTGTTGTGCATTCTGCCTTTCAATCACATCAAGACGGCGTTCAGTAGACAACTGACTCTTAATTAATGCTGTTTGAAGATTTTCAACTTTGTCGGAGATTACAGAAATAAGTTTATCTTGAGTCACAGTAACCTCTCCAGCATCATCAAGTGCCCGTTCATAAGATAATTCGAGAGTGTTGAACTTGTTTGTGTAAGTTGTCTTTATCTTGGTGATGTCATTCTTTATCACAGCAAGCTGATTTTTGACAGAGGTAGATGAAGAAGACCGTTCACCCACTTGTGCTCGAAGTAATTTTGCTTCAGCTTTACTGGCCTCAAGTTCCTTTTCTAGAGCTTTAATCTTTTCTTCCAATGAACGAGTGTATGTGTCAGTGTGTGCACTCACCTGAATATCACTCTGAGTTTCACTCATCTGACGTGCATGTGTTTCACTCAGTTTAGTGGTGTTCCTCACATCACTCCTCACTAATTCCTTAGCTGCTCCAGAAAGTGTACCTGCAGATAAAATCACCCTAGCCTCCTCTTGGAAGGTCAGTGGTGGTGCAATGGGAGTTCGCAAATCCCTTTCCTCAGTCATTTCTGTCATCTCATTTTGAATTGATGTCTGAATTTCTTCAGTGACAGAAAGATCGAGTTGCCTTCCACTTTCTCCAGTTGAAACTGCGAGTGGAAAATCCCTTGAGGGAGCCAGGAATGTTCCTCCTGGGAGGGGAGATGATGACTCTATTATTTGTGGCTGAGAGTCAAGATTTCCCTCATTAACCTGTGAAGGCTCTTCTACCGTGACTATGGTAGGCACTGTTTCAGTAACAACCCTATTGTGCTCTCCTTGCTCATTGTCCCTAGCCACATCAGATTCTACAGTTATGTTTTCCCCCATTGTGAGTAATAGGGGTGTGCTTGACTCTGTACAGGGTGCCATGGCCGACTGGCGAATTTCAATGGACTCATCCTGTTGAGAGAATGGTTCCAGTAACTGTTCATGTGCCATTTCAATGTCCGTATCCTTTTGGGAGGATATGGATGGGCTGACAGTTGCCTCAATTTGTAAGTTTCTTCGCTTCTTTAGTGGAGGCAGAGCTGTGGGATCACTCATATCACTACTTCTTACTTTACGTCTTTTCACTGTCAATTTACTTCTGGCTTTGGGTTTTGAGATTTTAGATGGCACTGTGTTTGGCTCTAAGACCTGGGATAGAAGTTGTGGTTCTACAACCTCTTGGTCTAACCTATCAGCCACTTGGGCTCCAGAAGTAGTTTCAGGGAAAGATAATACCTGTTCAGTAGCAGATGCAGAAATCCCAGCAATAGTGGGTTGAGCCACTTGAAGTTGATGTTCAGGTACAGGAGCAGTTGCTGCTTCTTGTTCTGGTTGCTCAGGAACATGCTCAGGTTGCTGTTGTGGTGGTTGTTCTTGTATGATTGGAAGTTCTATGAAGTTGGACATATACTGAGTAATGACCACTGGAACATTTGTGTACTTCTTCATTGTTGCTAACCTGGTGAAAATTTTTTTATGTGTTTTTCCTGATGCTTCAGTACGAGAGTTAGCAAACAATCTTTGATGAACATCAGAAACAACATGATTAAATATGAGAGTTAAAAACCTTGGATAGTAACAATCAATTTTACTACCCAAATCATGATCGTTCTTGGCAGTTATGAGACGATTTACCATGGCATCAAAAATTAATTTACCAAAATTAACCCTTTGATTATTAGCAACTGCATAACCAATTCTCTGAAGCAAAGTAGAAATATTGTGAAAATTATTCTTTTTAGTGTTAGCAAACACCTTAGCAATTGTGTCAAAGAAATAATCCCACTCAGCCATGAAGTTACTTTTAGACAACTTAGAAAGATCAAGTTCTCCTTGATAATGGATGTCATTGAAAAATTGTGTCAGTACTGCTTCAGATGGAACATCAACAAAGTCATTTGTTGGAAGTCGTAGAACGGTGTTAACAGTTGAGTCATTCACAACATAAGGTGTGTCTCCCACAGTAAAAGTAAAAGATGTTGAGTCCGAGGAGAGAACAAATGTAGAACACATTGCCAACAGTGAATCAACTTTTAAAGGAGCATCGAGAATTAAGGCATGACGAATAAGAGAATGCTCATTTAAAAACCGAATCCAAGGTTTAACCCTTTCGAGAGTACAATTATCGGGATTAAAATGACCAACAAAATTATGATTTATTATCTCCATATTACCAGCCATTTTAAATAACCACACACTGAATTAACAGGTTTAAAACCTTCAAAATCGAGTCTTAGAAATTTTAATAATTACTAAGATTAATCCGAAAAATCAGAAAAATCCAAACTTCACAGAAAAATCTGAAACTCGAGTATATTGATCACTGAACACACACGAACACACGACTATTTTTAGTTTTTATCAAATCATAATCAAACTCTCCAGTTTTCAGATCGAAAAGTCGTTTCCTCAAGAACACGAACAGTTTAATCGAACCAAAATCAAGATTTTAACCACTACAAACGACGGGATTTGAATGAGAAGAACAAATCTGGCCTTCGTTTTCAGAGATGATAAGAATTAAGCGATTAATCGATCAAAAATTTGGCATGGGTTCGACAGTGTATGTATTTGTGTGTGTATCGACAAGAACTGTACTCTGTGACTTAACACGAGAGTTTAGACTAACAATAAGACTAACGATAGTCTCAAGACAATTCTGTATATATATACACTACTAGAAATTTGTTAATAGACATCACGCCTTTAGCATCGGTCAGTAATGCCACCGATGTCTATGTGTTTTAAGACATCGTTTAAAATAAAACCGATGTCTTTCAGTTTTAAGACATCGCTTTACAGAAGAACCGATGTCTAAAATAAGCTAAAAAAATGAAAAATTCCCGCGCCCACCCCAATATAGTTTCCCCCTTAGAATATTTTCCCTAATTTGTTAAAATGTTTCCCCCCCTTAGACGATTTTTTGTTCCCCCCAAAATATTAAACATGTTGTACTAGTCAAACAACTCTCTCAGACAAAACACTCTCTCAGACAATTAAAACATAAAAAACATAAAATCCTAACACAAAAAAATCACTCTCTCTCGTCACTCACCACTCTCCTCTCAAGAACCCTAAATCTCACAGCTGGCCTCTCTCTCTCTCTCTCTCTCTCCCTGTCTCTCTATCTCTCTCTCTCGCTCGATCTGTGTGTCTCTCTCTCAAAGCTGATTCGACTTGCTCTTGCATTCAACTTGATTTCTACAAAGCTCGATTTGGGTAAGTTTTCACTGAGCTCGAATTAGCTTGCATTGAACTCGAACTATCTTGAATTGAACCATTTGTTCAATTTAGTACTAATTTGGGGATTTTTAAACTTGAAACCCTATTTTTTTTTATTTGTGGATTTTAATTGGTGATTGGATAAGTGTTTTTCTTTCTTTTAATTTGGGGATTTATAAACTCGAAACCCTAATTTTAATTAGTTTGTTTTTTTATTGAATGTTTATTTATTTTGTGAATTGAATTTTCATTTGTTCATTTTAATTGACTATCCTGCATGTGTTTGTAGCTTAATTAAATGATTGTCCTGCATGTGTTTGTAGCTTAAATAAGTGACTGTCCTGCATGTGTTTGAATTAATATTGAATTTGGTTGCTTAATTGACTCGATCTGTTGTGTTTGTAACTTGACTGTCCTATATATGTTCATTCTAATTGGTACTTTACAATCAATTAAAATGTTAACAATTAAATAAGGTAGGTCATATACACATAATTATCAATGTAATAATATTATCGATTCGATTTATTGATATTTTTAGTGACATATCAGGTAAGTTGAAATGGATAAGTCATGGATTAGAGAAGATAGAGATTCTTTACAGTACGAAATAGGTGTCGAAAAGTTCTTAATATTTGCTGAAGAAAATGCTAAAAATCCTAAGAAGATTCCTTGCCCCTGTGGACGCTGCGTTAATTTTAAAAAGTTTCCGGTGAAAATAATTAGAGGGCATCTATATGAATCAGGTTTTAGTTTGGGGTATGTTGAGTGGATTTGGCACGGAGAACAGTCTTCTAGGAGTAGTAAATCATCTGTTGGTAGTAGTACTCCTGTTTCAAAGCCGATACCTGCTTCGGAAACAGCTAATGTGTGTGAAGCAGCTTACAATAAGGGTGATTACGACGATGATTCACACGAGTTTAAAATGTTTGTAGCTGATGCAGAACAACCTCTGTTTGAGGGAAGTGAGTGCACTAAGCTAGAGTCGGTCTTAAAATTACACAATTGGAAATCTAGGTTTGGCGTTAGCGATACCGCATTTACTGATTTACTTGAAAATGTAGGCTCTCTCCTTCCTAAAGATCATACGTTGCCACCGAGTTCATATGAAGCAAAGAAAACTTTAGCTGATTTAGGACTTGAGTATATCAAATACCATGCATGTTCGAATGATTGCGTGTTATATAGAGGTATCCATGAGCAGGCTTTAGAGTGTCCGAAATGTCGTTTGTCTCGCTGGAAGGTTGGGAAGGATGGTAAAGAGAGGGTTAATATACCAGCTAAGGTCATGTGGTATTTTCCAATAATCCCCAGATTTAAACGAATGTTTAAATCTGCTTCTACCGCTGAGTTAATGACTTGGCATGTGATACTCCTATGGTTTTGATGATCATTTTCAGCAAGCTATTTGCTTGTAGTTTGATATAAAACATTGTGTTATGGTTGTACTAACTTGGTTTTGCAGGCTACTGATTGTTTACATAGAATATACAAACAGCAAACCATTTGGTGATACAACAGAGGCAGTCCAGCAAGCTATTTCTAGCAGACAGTCTCAAACAGCAGCCATTCACAACTGGCAGACTCAAACAGCAAGCCATTCGCAACTGGCAGAAATCCTGAAGACATATATCAAGATTAATTCTCATGGATTTTATTCAGGAAATATATTGTGAGGACTATTTATTATATAATACGTACACAATATATTATAGAGCTCAAATCTTTTTCAAATATCCTTATTTAATTTATTTTATAAAACTTATAGGAGTTTCCTTATTTAAAAGATTTTCTTCTACAAAATCTCCTATACGCGTTTTATATCTATACAAAACAGAAGGGTTATGTTTTCTACGATCTCTTTCTTCCAAACCCTCTGTCAAACGTTCACAAGAACGTTGGTAAAATCTCTAACCAATTGAACGTTGGAAATTGATTTCTTAAAGTTCGAATAATTGGTGATTGATTTTCCGAACGTTGGTTGTGAGACTATAAATATTTTATTCTTGTGTTAATTCGTTTCCAACAATCCAACAACACTTCAGAGAAAAGATTCAAGCACACAAGATTTCAAACAACTCGGTTTTCCATTGCTATATCTTTCGTTTTCTCGAGCTCTTGATATATTCTATACGTGCTATATTCTAAAGAGTTCATAGTTTGAGTTGTATCCTCTATTGATTGTATTGTTCGATTTGTAAGGATTAGTTGTTGGTCAGTTTGGCTAGGGAACTAGGGTTTGGTGAACGTTGCTAGAGAAGTATACTTGGGAAGTATAGCTTAGAGAGCAAGTTCAGAAACAGGAGTTCAGCACGCCATTTGTCAACAACTGGGTATTAAGGGAGATATATTGTTGTATCTTGTAATTGGCTTATTTCAGTGATCAATAATATATTCTCTTACCAAGTTGGTAAGGGACCAGGACGTAGACCATAGGGGTTAGGGGTCGAACCTGGCTAAAAGTCTTGGTGTTCTTTATTTTCTGCACTTTACTTACTGCTTGCATCTAGATTACTATTTCTGCACTGCTTACTGTTTGTGCACCTTATCTTATTTACTGTCATTACACTCAGCATACTGTTTGCATTCAGTTTACCATTTGTTGTGTTATCTGTGCATTTATCTGTGCATTCTGCATACCATTTGTATCTGCCTAAACGAAATCAGTAAGCTGTTTCTGGTAATTTTTAAAATCAGTTTTAGTTATACATAGTTAGCCATTTACACCTATTCACCCCCCTCTAGGTGTGCATTTTCATTTGGTATCAGAGCTTTGGTATACTAACAATTCTGTAACAGGAAAGTATTCGATCATAATGGCTGAAAACTATCCCGAAGGAAAATCTGATTTTAGGCCTCCACTTCTCCATGGCACACACAACTACCACTGGTGGAAAAGCAGCATGGAAACTCATTTATCCAGAGATCCATTAGTTCTGAGAGTTGTGCAAAAAGGTCCATATGTCTTTCTTGACAAGGAAGGCAAGCCAAGAGATGTTGATGATCTCACTCCGGATGAATTAATCAAACTTGGCTACAATGGAAAGGCAAGGAGTTCTCTTATGAATGGTTTGAACCAGGCTGAATATGATAAAGTATCTTCACTCAAATCAGCAAAAGAAATGTGGGATGCTTTGGAGACTTATCATGAAGGTTCGAAATCTCTAAAGAAGGTGAAACTTAGCAAGCTAATGAATGATTTTGGAAATTTCAAGCTTAATGAAGGTGAAACTATCAAGGATAGTCAAGCAAGGTTTCAAGTTACTATTAACTCACTGAAGAGGCTTGGAAAATCTATACCACAAGATGAAATCAATATGAAGGTATTAAGTGCAGTACCATTTATCTACGAAGCCAAAGTTACTGCCTTGGAATCCTCACCACTTATTGATACTATGGATCACTTGGCTGTATTTGCTGAGCTAGAGCAATTTGAAAGCAAGATAAATGGAAATCAGGTGGGAAGTTCAAGTGCTAAAGCTCCAACAGAAAAGATGAAGAATATGGCTCTCCATTCTAAAAACAGCAAGCCAATTGACTCTAATGATGAATCTGATTCAGATGAGGAACTTGCACTTATTTCAAAGAAGATCAAGAGGCTGATAGAAAAGAAGAATATGATGAAAAGGGAAAGAGGTGGCTACTACAACAACAAGAAAGGCTCAAAAGACTCAAAGGAGGAGACTTGTTTCGAATGTGGCAAGCCAGGCCATTATAAAAGGAACTGCTACAAACTAAAGTCAAAACAGCCTACTGTTTTCAAGGACAAGAAGAAATCAAAGGCTCTACTGACTTGGAGTGATGATGATTCTGATTCCAGTGATGACTCAAGTGAAGAGATGGTGAACTTAGCACTTGTTGGACTGGAAGAACAATATGGTCTAGGAAATTCAGAAGGAGTGTATGCTGAAACCGATTCTGAAGAGGATGAGAGTGAGGTAAACTCTTTTAATGATTATATTTCTTCAGATGATACATTGTTAGACTCACTAACCATGCAGGAACAAAATAGTGTTACAATTGAAGAACATATGGCATTAAAGGCTGAAATCAGCAAGCTGACTGATAAAAATGCCTATTTATCCAAAATGGTTAAAGATCTGTTGCCAAAAATGGAAGAATGGGATTCAACTTCATTCAGTAAAGCTACAGAGATCAAGGAACTAACTACTAAGAATAGACATTTAGAGGCCAATGTCAAACTACTCGAAAAGAGAAACAAGACATTGACTGAAGAAATCAAAGAGCTAAGGTCTGATGTCAAAACTAAAGCTAAAGCATTGGAATCATACAAAATGAAGGAATCTAGTCAAGCCGAATCTTCAAAAACTGCTGAAAAGAGAGTCCAGCAAGCTGAACTCATCAAACAGCAAGCTGAAGTGATCACTCTCCTAGAAACAGAAGTTAAAGATCTCAAGAAGGGCATGGAAACTTTTGTTCAAGGTGAAGACACCTTAAAGACAATGATGAAGAAGGCAAATGTACCTTTGGTCAGAGAAGGTGTTGGTCTAAACTTCAACAAGAAAAATAAAGTGCTCAAATATGATGGAAGGAATGGCATTCCCTACAATTATGCTATGCCTTGGAAGACATGCAACAAATGTGGTGGAAAAGGACATCTGGAAAAGAATTGTGTGGTTCAAGTATATCATAAGACGAAAACAGCATACCAGAGTGGATCAGGCAAACAGAAAATAGCTTATGAACCAGACAGGAGACAAACAGCATACCAGAATGTTTCTGGCAGAAGACAAACAGCTTACCAACAGAATGATCAGTCCCCCAAAGTGATCCAAAAGTGGATCAAGAAATCTGATTTAAATGCTTTATATATTCTTGCTACTAACCAACCTGGACCCAAACCTATATGGGTACCAAAACATTGAGGTATTTTTGTTTGTTTTGTAGATGTGCCTTGCTGCTAAGGTCAAGACAAAGCAATGGATCTTGGACAGTGGGTGCACAAGACATATGTGTGGAGACAAATCTCAGTTTATGAATCTAAAAATGAAAAAGGGTGGAAGAGTGACAATTGGGAATAGCAAAACTCTTCAAATCCTTGGTACTGGTTCTATTGGTAATAGTAATATTTCAATTGATAAAGTTCAATATGTCAAAGGTCTTTCTTATAACTTGCTGAGTGTTACTCAATTATTTGATGATGGACATCATGTTGAATTAGGCATTGATAAAGCTGTTATTACTATTGGTACTAACAAATTCCCCCTAGTTGCTAGAAGGGAAGGAAATATATATGTATTAGACTTTGATTTGCAGGAAACAGCATGCTGTTTGGCTGCAATGGATAATGACCCATATATTTGGCATAGAAGATTGGGACATGCACACATGGATTTGATCAGAAAGTTATCAAGCAAGAAACTAGTGAGAGGGCTGCCCAAGCTAAAGTATGTCAAAACAAAAGTATGCTCAGCTTGCCAATTGGGAAAACAGCTTCGAAGTACTCACAAATCAAAGAAAATGGTATCTACTTCTAAACCCTTAGAGCTTCTGCATTTGGACTTATTTGGTCCAGAAGCTTACAAGAGTATTGGAGGTAAACAATATGGTTTTGTGATTGTAGATGATTATTCTAGATTTACATGGGTATTATTTCTTCGTACTAAAGATTGTGCTTTTGATGAGTTTAAGAAGCTAATCAAATTACTTGAGAACAAGTTGAATACAAGACTTGTAGGTATAAGAAGTGATAGAGGAGGTGAATTTCTCAACAAAGACTTCATTGCTTATTGTGAAAAAAGAGGAATTACACATGAATTTTCTGCACCAAGGACTCCACAACAAAATGGAGTGGTAGAAAGGAAGAACAGGTCACTACAAGAAACAGCAAGGACACTTTTGCAAGAAAGCAAGCTGCCTAGAAGTTTTTGGGCAGAAGCAGTGAATACAGCGTGCTATTTGTTGAACAGAGTCATAATCAGGCCTATCTTGAACAAAACTCCATATGAATTGTTGAGGAAAAAGAAGCCAAACATTGGTTACTTCAAAATCTTTGGCTCAAAGTGTTTTGTGCTCAAGACGATTGATAATGATGGTAAATTCGATGCTAAGTCTTATGAAGCTATTTTTCTTGGCTATTCTTTAACTAGTAGAGCATATAGAGTTTATAACTTAAATAAACATATAGTTGAAGAATCTATTGATGTTACTTTTCAAGAACCTAACAATGATCTGCCAAGAGATGAGGAAGAATTTGCAGGTGATAACATACAACCTCAAGTTGCTGGAAATCAGCAAGCCAACAATTCTGCTGAAACTGGAAGTCAGCAAGCCAAAAACACTACTGAGAATGGAAAACAGCAAGCTGGAACTGCAAATCAGCAAGCTGAAGTGGTCAGAATCACAACAAATGAAGAAATTGCTCAACATTCTCTACCAAAGGCTACAAGGACAGTAAAGAATCATCCTCCAGAACTTGTCATTGGAAATATTTCAGATGGAATCACAACAAGGAGAGGAAAAGCAAACTTTTGTGCTTATGCTGCCTTTTTAGCTCAAGAAGAACCCAAAAATATCAAGGAAGCACTAGAAGATGAAAATTGGATCATGGCAATGCAAGAGGAACTCAACCAATTCGAAAGATGTGATGTTTGGGAACTTGTAAAGCCACCAGAAGATGCTTCTATCATAGGAACCAAATGGGTATTCAAGAACAAAGTGGATGAATTTGGAACAGTTACTCGAAATAAGGCAAGGCTCGTGGCTCAAGGCTATAATCAACAAGAAGGAATTGATTTTGAAGAAACATATGCACCTGTAGCTCGTTTAGAATCAATCAGAATGCTTCTTGCTTATGCATGCTACAAGAAATTCAAGTTATATCAAATGGACGTAAAGAGTGCATTCCTAAATGGCGTGCTGGATGAGGAAGTCTATGTCAAACAGCCTCCTGGATTCGAACATGAGAAGTTTCATGACTATGTTTACAAGCTCAAGAAGGCATTATATGGTTTAAGACAAGCCCCTAGAGCGTGGTATGAGAGGCTTAGTAAGTTTCTTCTCAAAAATGGATTTACTCGAGGTAATATCGATCCAACATTATTTACAAAGCTAAATGGTAAAGATATTCTTGTTGTACAAATATATGTGGATGATATTGTGTTTGGTGCTACTAATGAATCTATGTGTGAGTGGTTTTCTAAGTGCATGTACAATGAATTCGACATGAGCATGATGGGAGAACTCAACTATTTCTTGGGTCTTCAAATCAAGCAAACCAATGATGGTATTTATGTGCATCAATCAAAGTATACAAAGAATCTGCTCAAAAGATTTGGTTATGAAGATGTCAAAGCAAAAACAACTCCTATGACTCAAAACAGCAAGCTGTTTGCAGATGAGAATGGTAAGGATGTGGATGTCAAAAGGTATAGAGTGATGCAGATTATGCAGGGTCACAAACTGATAGAAAGAGTACAAGTGGTGTTTGTACATTCCTTGGACAAAGCTTGGTTTCGTGGCAAAGCAAAAAGCAAGCTTCTGTGGCTCTATCAACGGCTGAAGGAGAGTATCTAGCAGCTGGTAGCTGTTGCTCTCAAATTTTATGGATGATTCAGACTTTAAGGGACTTCAATATCAAGTGTGGCAAAATTCCAATATATTGTGACAACACGAGTGCTATCAATATCTCCAAGAATCCTGTCAATCACTCAAGAACGAAGCATATTGACGTTCGTCACCATTTCTTAAGAGATAATGCAACAAAAGGGAAGATTGAGTTGGTATTTGTATCAACTGAAGTTCAACTAGCAGATATCTTCACAAAGCCATTGGCTGAAGAAAGATTTGCAGCTATTCGAATGGAACTTGGCATGTGTACTGTGTAGTCAGCAAGCTGACAAACACAGAATGGGTAACGTTGGCTTACCATTTGTATCTGAACTGTTTATATGCCATTACCTGATTTAATTTTTATAATTTATTTCTCTGTGCTTATTCCAGACCTGGACTAATATTCTTTCTGTTAGTTTTTTTTTGATGGATTAAGGGGGAGAAATTTTAGGAAAATTTATTTGCTTGTTTGGTCAAGATATTCGATATGGATATGATTATTGTTTTATATCAAAATGTACTAATATGCAGGGATTTAGGGGGAGTTCTTATTTCTCCTAAATATTGTGTAATCATCAAAAAGGGGGAGATTGATACTCCTATGGTTTTGATGATCATTTTCAGCAAGCTATTTGCTTGTAGTTTGATATAAAACATTGTGTTATGGTTGTACTAACTTGGTTTTGCAGGCTACTGATTGTTTACATAGAATATACAAACAGCAAACCATTTGGTGATACAACAGAGGCAGTCCAGCAAGCTATTTCTAGCAGACAGTCTCAAACAGCAGCCATTCACAACTGGCAGACTCAAACAGCAAGCCATTCGCAACTGGCAGAAATCCTGAAGACATATATCAAGATTAATTCTCATGGATTTTATTCAGGAAATATATTGTGAGGACTATTTATTATATAATACGTACACAATATATTATAGAGCTCAAATCTTTTTCAAATATCCTTATTTAATTTATTTTATAAAACTTATAGGAGTTTCCTTATTTAAAAGATTTTCTTCTACAAAATCTCCTATACGCGTTTTATATCTATACAAAACAGAAGGGTTATGTTTTCTACGATCTCTTTCTTCCAAACCCTCTGTCAAACGTTCACAAGAACGTTGGTAAAATCTCTAACCAATTGAACGTTGGAAATTGATTTCTTAAAGTTCGAATAATTGGTGATTGATTTTCCGAACGTTGGTTGTGAGACTATAAATATTTTATTCTTGTGTTAATTCATTTCCAACAATCCAACAACACTTCAGAGAAAAGATTCAAGCACACAAGATTTCAAACAACTCGGTTTTCCATTGCTATATCTTTCGTTTTCTCGAGCTCTTGATATATTCTATACGTGCTATATTCTAAAGAGTTCATAGTTTGAGTTGTATCCTCTATTGATTGTATTGTTCGATTTGTAAGGATTAGTTGTTGGTCAGTTTGGCTAGGGAACTAGGGTTTGGTGAACGTTGCTAGAGAAGTATACTTGGGAAGTATAGCTTAGAGAGCAAGTTCAGAAACAGGAGTTCAGCACGCCATTTGTCAACAACTGGGTATTAAGGGAGATATATTGTTGTATCTTGTAATTGGCTTATTTCAGTGATCAATAATATATTCTCTTACCAAGTTGGTAAGGGACCAGGACGTAGACCATAGGGGTTAGGGGTCGAACCTGGCTAAAAGTCTTGGTGTTCTTTATTTTCTGCACTTTACTTACTGCTTGCATCTAGATTACTATTTCTGCACTGCTTACTGTTTGTGCACCTTATCTTATTTACTGTCATTACACTCAGCATACTGTTTGCATTCAGTTTACCATTTGTTGTGTTATCTGTGCATTTATCTGTGCATTCTGCATACCATTTGTATCTGCCTAAACGAAATCAGTAAGCTGTTTCTGGTAATTTTTAAAATCAGTTTTAGTTATACATAGTTAGCCATTTACACCTATTCACCCCCCTCTAGGTGTGCATTTTCAGCATGCACGTAATCAAAGTACAGATGGCCACATGCGTCATCCAGCTGATTCACCTTCCTGGAAAAATTTAGATTATAGATGGCCTGAGTTTGGTAGTGAAGCAAGAAATATCCGTTTAGCATTATCGGCCGATGGCATTAACCCGCACACCAATGGCCTAAGCAATAGGTACAGTTGTTGGCCGGTTGTATTAGTAACATATAATCTTCCTCCATGGTTATGCATGAAGAGGAAGTTTATGATGTTAACAACGTTAGTTTCTGGCCCGAACGAGCCAGGTAATAATATTGATGTTTATCTACAACCACTTATTGATGATTTGAAGAAACTGTGGGAAGAAGGTGAACCAAATGTGTACGATGCACATACCAAGTCTTATTTTACTTTAAGGGCAGCCTTGATGTGGACAATAAATGACTTCCCCGCTTATGGGAATTTGTCAGGCTGCATCAACAAGGGTTATAAGGCCTGTCCAATCTGCGGTGATGATACCGTAGCTAAATATTTAAGTCATAGTAGGAAAATGTGTTACCAAGGGCATCGTAGATATTTACATGAATATCATCCTTATAGGAGGCAAAAGGCAGCCTTTAATGGACAACAAGAGTTTGGGTGCGCACCTGCACCGCTTAGTGGAGAAGAAGTGCTAAAGCAACAGAATGAACTTAAGTTTAATTTCGGGAAGGGGGGGAAGTCAAAGAAAGTGGAATCTGCATGGAAGAAGAAATCAATTTTTTTTGAGTTAGAATATTGGAAGTTTCACTATGTTCGTCATTGTCTTGATGTTATGCATATCGAGAAGAACGTGTGCGATAGTTTGATTGGGACACTACTTAATATGAAGTTTAAGACTAAAGACAGTTCTGCCTCTCGTCTTGATATGGTTGACATGGGTGTAAGGGTTGATTTAGCTCCTAAAGTAGGCGATAAGAAAACCTACTTACCTCCTGCAGCTTATACCTTGTCCAAGGCAGAAAAAAGAAAAATGTTGTTGTCATTGTCAAATATGAAACTTCCATATGGACATGCATCAAACATTAAAAACTGCGTATCAATGAGCGATATGAAGATGTATGGGCTGAAGTCCCATGATTGTCATATCCTCCTCCAACAATTACTTCCCGTGTCCATTCGTTCTGTGCTTCCAAAAAATGTTAGGGTTAGTATAATAAGATTGTGCTTCTTCTTCAACTCTTTGTGCAAGAAAGTTGTAGATGTGTCGAAACTGAATAAACTGCAATCAGATGTGATTTTGACCTTGTGTGAGTTGGAAAAAATATTTCCACCATCATTCTTCGATGTTATGCTCCATCTCACAGTCCACTTGGTTAGGGAATTACGTTTATGTGGACCGGTTTTTTATAGATGGATGTATCCATTTGAACGGTTCAATAAAGTGTTAAAAAGTTATGTACGAAACCGCTTTTATCCGGAAGGTTGTATAGCCGAAAGTTATCTCAAAGAAGAATCAATAGAATTCTGCACGGAATTTGTTAGTGACAGTGGCTCAACTGCTGGTCTTCGGAAGGATGATGGCAAGCTTTTCGGTCCATTATCTGTTGCGACAATGAAGGCAGTGGAAGAAAACGAACGAGATGAGGCTCATCTTCATGTTCTTCTTAACAACCCTGAAGTGGAACCATATGTTACGTAAGTAAAATGTAAAAGTGTCTTGATTCCTGCTCTAGTCATTCCATATGTAATTATTCTTATATAATGTACTTGCTTTCAGGATGCACAAGGAGTATCTGGAAGGAGTTTATCGAGGGAAAAAAAAGAGTGCTCAATGGCTGTTGGGAGAGCACACTCGACTCTTTGCTGATTGGTTTGAAAAAAAAGTCAGTTTACATTCTTCTCATATTTTATTGTTGTTTTGTATATTTTTGAAGTCTTTAATTAGAGTTTACTTTAATTGTGTTACAACTATGTGTGCAGGTAAGTATTGAATTGATGGAGAATCGTGGAGCTGTTTCCGAAACGATACGATGGTTGGCAGGCAAACCATCATTTTCAGTTTTAACATTTGAAAGTTATCTAGTTGATGGGGTTCGATACTACACCAATGAGCGAGATAATGCAAGGGTTGTTCAGAATAGTGGGGTGTCATTAGTTGCTAGGACAGTCCAAGTCTCTAGCGCCAAGGATTTAAATCCCGTGGAGAGTGACATGACATTTTATGGGATAATCGAAAAAATATGGGAGCTAGATTACCATGCTTTCAAGGCACCTTTGTTTTTGTGTAAATGGGCAGCAAATGATAAGGTCAAGATTGATGAACTTGGTTTCACACTTGTTGACTTTAGTCGACAAGGCCATAAAAAGGACAAATACGTGTCTGTTGACCAAGTCAAACAAGTTTTTTATGTTGAAGATCCAGTTGATGCAAACTGGTCTGTTGTGTTAACATCGACGATAAGAGAGAATAGTGAGGTGTACTACGATGATGATCTAGGAGACACCATCTCACATCCCCCATTCTGCTCTGACATCCCTATATGTGATTCCACTAATGATGATGAAGCCACTGTTAGCAACATAAGACAAAATATTAAGGGGATGTGGGTGAAAAATTGATAAATATGTTGTATAGTACTACTATTCTCTAATTATAATAGTTTCTCTATGACATTAATATTATCTTTCTGTGAGCCATGTTTCTGTATGAGAATATTAATGCCATTTTTAATTCAATCTGCAAATTTTATTGTGACTGGCTACTTAATTATCTTTATACTTTGTGTTGTGCAATTTTTTTTTGTTGAACTTTGCAGATTGAGGAAATACGAGAGAAATGGCAGCAAAGAAGCAAAAAAAATCATCACCAAAAAAGGGTACTGTCAGCTCTGGTGCAACCAAACCACTGCAGATAGAGGACAAAGCACATGTATCAGAAGCTCAAGGCTCAGACTCAGCACATGCATCAGAGGCTCCAAAGTCAGACTCAGCTGGGCAACCCACATCTACTACTGACAGTTTACAAACGAAATCTGGAGGTAAGCGAGGTGTATGTGCCATGTACAAAGTGATTGTGAGGAAAGCACGTGGTAAGAAGTTTAAAGTTTCATGCAATGAGTTGGGAGCTCCTACTGGGAGTGCTAGGCCAAAATTGCAGTCATATGTTGGATACGCGGCTAGGTCAATGATCCCCATCGACATTCCAAGCTGGCCACATGTGGATCCTGAGTTAAAATCAAAACTTTGGCAAGATATTCAGGTAAACTTTGGCTAGTCTATAATTTTTGTAAATTTGTGTTGAGATAGTGTTTAATTATGTATTTTTTTTGTTGTGACTGTTAATCATGAATTTTTGTATGTTGCGTGTTCTTCAGGATACATTCAAAGTTAAAGCACGATCTCGGGACTATATCCTAAAGTCTGCTGGCGTTAAATGGAGACAATTTAAGACTAGCTTAACAAGAAAGTATGTTCTACCATTTGTTGGACAAAAAAAGAAATTGAATAGGCCGCCAAAGGAATATGAGTTTGTTGGTAAGTCAACCTGGAAACAATTTGTTGCACAGAGGATTGATCCTAATTGGAAGGTATATAAATGTGATTTTATAATTTATATTTTCTTTTATTATGAATTCTATACTTTAATTATTTTTATTTTAGAATTTAAGACCGATTGTGATGATTACTGAATAGTAATGAATTTGGATGTAGGAAATTCATGAAAAACAAAGCTACAGAGTTGGTAAACGGAAGTATCCGCATCGCATGTCAAGAAAGGGCTACATCGGTTTAAAGGAGGAAGAAGTAATAAGAACATATTCAATTTTGTAATCTTAAAATTTTTGTTGTCATTTTCTTAATATGTTGCTTTATTTTTAACAGATTAAAAAGGGGAAGTTGCAACCCGGAGAAAATCCTGATAGGGCAATTTTCTGGAAGAAGGCTCGAAAGGGAAAGAACGAGGCGGAGCCAGAGGACCCTGAATTGGCTGAAGTGTTCCAAACAATTGTAAGTCTTCTGTCATATGGTAGTTAATTTTAATTATTCTATTTTCAAGAACATGGTTCTTTTGTTGACTATATTCATGTCATTATGTAGGATACCTTATTGGAGGCACAGGAAAAGGGTGAATTTCACCCATCTGGAAGTGAAGATGTACTCAGTACGGCATTGCAAACTCCTGAGCATTCAGGAAGGGTTAGGGGAGTTGGAGGGTTCGTAACTCCAAAACAATTCTTCAATTTATCAAATGAGAAAAAGATACGAATCACAAGGGCAGAGTTGATGGCCCGTGATCGAAAAATGGCGGAGAAGATGCAGACTCTAGAGTCGGAGCTTGCAACATTGAAGGCATTAATGGTTAATGGCCAAGCCAATCATGGTTCGCCAATATTTTCTGACAAAGCAAGTGTTGAACAAGCGACTGTACTAGAACAGAAGACAAAACCAACTGCTGCAAAAGGATTGGTGTTGGATGGGGATGTTGAAGATTGTGTTGCTATGGAGAATCCACCGCCTTCGCCTCCTAAAAATCTGGTAAAACTATATATATATATATATATATATATATACAGTCTAATTGAAAACATATTTCTAATATAACTGGATTTTGACTTTTATCTATCTTAATTCTAGGCTGGTAAAAAATGTGAGCTTGCAGTGGACCACATACACAACAAGGTTGCTTTCGGTGTTGCTTTTCCCCGTGAAGGAAATTTCTGTGATTTAATACATGGAAAGGCTATGCCGCCTGGATGCTTACGCGTCTCGGTTGACGGTTTTATCAAAGAAGAGGCATTAGTTCCGGTGCCAGTAGTTGGTGAAATCGAGACTGTCCTACAAGCTGTTGGGTCTCATGTAGCATGGCCCGAGAAATTGATCAGCTACCCTGGTGTTGTGGTATGATTTACCATAAAAAAATAATTACATTTTATTTTCCATGCATGCATGATCAGTACCAATATATATATATATGGTTTTATTATCTGTAGATTAAGAAAAAGGAATCAGTACCAATTAACAACAAGGGTGAGCTACAGAAGTTGAAGGTCCTCTTTACTGAAGCAAAGCCAACTCCAAAAGTACCGAAGGGATTTAATTTATTGTTTAAACATGCAACCTGCTGGATGAAACCCTATGGGATCTCATTACAATTATCATGTGATAAAGAGGTGTTTGGATGCGATAGTAAAATCATTTATCTGTTACATGAGAATATTATAGCATTATTGGAGTTCAAGATGATTGGCCAGGCTGCTATCTCAGCTTATATGCTGTAAGTTACATTTTTTTGTTCTCTGATTATTGAAGGTTCCATATGCATTAATAATGTTAATATTTTTTTTGTAGGAACTTGCATTTAAAGTTGCGTGGTACTGATGAATCAGACACTTTTGCTTTTGTTGATCCGGGATTGACATATAAACTCAATGATGAGTTTGAAAGTAACATTGTAAAACGACTCAAGGAGGGTAATGCTGATCGCATTTTCTTTTTGCCACATAATCACAAGTAAGTGCAATCTTTATATAACTCTGCAGTACTTGCATCTAATTTGCTTAATTAATTTAACTTTGGTATTTTTTTCTCAATTGAAAACAGTGTGCATTGGATTTTAGCTATACTTTGGCACGATGAAATTTACATACTTAATCCATTGCCACATCCGACACAATTTTCAGCACTAGAAAAAGCTTTACAAAGGTAACATTTAATTTACTGTTAGATCATTTTGATAAATGGTGAAGTATTCTTGGGTTTTGACATGGAGTACTTTTTTTTGTGCAGTGCAGTGAGAAGTTTCAATTGTGAAACTGGCAGGGGCAACAAGATGCCGAAAGTAAAACATCTCACTGTAAGTATTTTTGCATCTCATTGTGAAACTGGTAAAACTGGTAGGGGCAACAAGTGCATAATAGTGGTTTATTTTCCATGTCCTGCCTCATGTGTATTTTTTTACTCAAATAGGGAAGTCCTAAACAACCAGGTGGTATTGAATGTGGCTACGTTGTTATGCGTTACATGAAAGAGATTATTGAGGATGTGGATTTGTCTTTTGCCACGAAGGTAAACTTTGATGTACTGTCTATTTTTGCCATTGAAATGTCAGAATATTGTGTTTGCGTTACATGATTAGTTTTGCTATTTGTTGCATTTTTTAGTGGCTGAACAAGACTCGAAGGTCTTACACTGAGGCTGAGCTGGATGAGGTGCGTATTGAGGCTCTCGGGTTCATCCAAGAGCGTGTTTGACGTTGCTTTTGACTAGAGTTTTATTGTCGGATGATGTTGGTTTAAAAATTTCTAGGAATATGTTGGTTGTTTTTGTGGATAATATTGATGTAGTAATCAGCTTCTATTTCGGATTAAGGTATTGTAGACAATATTGTTTGGTTTCGCTAGCTAGCTTTTGGTATGAATGTTTTGCAGCAGTTTGGAGTATGGTTGTTTGAGCCATTGCATTGTATGAATGTTTGGTATATATATGAATGGCTATTTATGTTTATTTGGACATCTCCATTGATCAGTTTTTAAATTTCTTCTGTTTGTTACAATAGCAAAAAAACATCAGTTTTAAATGTAGAACATATATAAAAGCGATGTCTAACAGAAACACACATGTCACAAATGTTGCCAGAAATCGATGTCTAATACTAACTTAAATATCGAATAAGTATAAAAACTGATGTCTAATATATTATTCCACACCGGTTACCACAAATAAAACCGATGTCTAAGGACATATTTAACATCGTCCAAAACCGATGTCTAATACCACTTTCTACATCAGTTGCGATAAAATAAACCGATGTCTAAACCATACTTAGACATCATTTTACTTCTTAATAATGATGTATATGTTGGTTTGTGAGTTGTGCACAACATGTTTATTTGCATCTAGCACCTGTAATAGTACGGTAGAAATGTCATGTTCATGCAATTTATGCAAAACTATTAGATATAAACATCATTTTTTGGTTTAAAATCGATGTGTAATAGCTTCCTGGACATCAGTTAAAAACCGATGTCTATGACATAATACAATAGACATCACCGACAAAGACATCAGTATGGTTTTTTCATAGACATCGGCCGAAAACCGATGTCTATGAGCTTTTTTCTAGTAGTGATACTAACGGTAGTCTAAACGGTAGTCTAAAATAGAATTAATAAAAGAATTAGACTATGGACTAATAGACTATACCTGATAGTCTATCTGATAGTCTAATTAGACTAAAATAGACTGTCTAGACTAAACTATTTAAACTATTTAGACTATTTTAAAAACAGAATATAGACTAAACAATTTAGACTATAATATAGTAGAACATAGACTATCGAATATAGACTAAATAATTTAGACTAATAATACCGATAGTCTAAAATAAATAAAAGAAAATTAACTACAACAGACTATTGTTGGATAGTCTGACAGATAGTCTAAAAGAGCTAATTAAACGACTATAGACTACTAAATTACACTACAGACTATTGAGAATAGACTATTGGCTGGATAGTCTGCCGAATAATCTGAGTAGACAAAAATTGTCTAACAGACTATAACTAACGTTACAGACTATCTGTACATTAGTAATATAGACTATTAATTAAAGACAAAATAGACTATGATACTGTTAGAGACTAACTATGTAGACTATTATTTAACAGATTATGGACTAACTAATTTAGACTAATATTGTAGACTCTAATTTACAAGAATAAAGACTATACAATTTAGACTACTTAAATTACATTAATAATATACATACCAACAAACCATAGTCTGTGAATAACAAAACCAACAGGACAGATCCTCAAAAATAAGAGCTGCTATTTCCCAATAATTCAGAAAAATCGTACAATTAATATATATATATATATATATATATATATATATATATATATATAATTCAAATTAACCAATTACTTGACAGAAAAAATAAAAATAAAAATAAAAATAAAAATAAAAATAAGAAAATTCTATTAATAATTTACATAAGTATTCATGGTAAATTAATAAATCTATATATATTTTCTAATAAAATAACTTTCTAATAGAAAATTATTTAAAAAGAAAATATGATTTATTTAACCATCATAAATATAATTTTCAAGAAAAATAAGTTTCTCATAAATTACAACTTGTAAAATTTGAGAAAAATATTTTTAAGGAAAAAGAATTATTTTAACATTGAAAAGAAGTAAGTAGGGATATATTAAGATGATAATGGCAATGATTTGAACATTAACAAGAAACAAGGTAAGTTGATAAAATAATTATACAAGTGATTTTAATCAACAAATATTAACAAGATACTCACTTGTAAATTATTAAAGATCAAACCTCAGATATTAACTAGTTTAATTACTAGGACTATTTAACATACCCAATTCACCAACAATTCTGGTGAATGTGGATTCGTCAAGAGACTTAGTAAAAATATCTGTTGTTTGTTCTTCCGTGGGTACAAAATGTAACTCCACGGTACCATTCATGACATGCTCTCGGATAAAATGATACCTGATGTCAATGTGCTTGGTCCTCGTATGCTGCACAGGATTGTTGGAGATTGCTATGGCACTTGTATTGTCACACAGAATTGGAATATTGTCAAGTACAAAGCCATAGTCACGAAGCTGATTCCTAATCCACAAGATTTGAGCACAACAGCTTCCAGCAGCTATATATTCTGCTTCAGCTGTTGAGTTAGAAACTGTTTGTTGTTTCTTGCTGTACCAGGAGACCAACCTACCACCTAGGAATTGACAACTCCCAGAGGTGCTTTTTCTATCTACAACACTTCCTGCATAATCTGAATCTGTATATCCAACAAGGTTAAAACCAGATTCTTTAGGGTACCAAATACCTAAGTTAGGTGTACCCTTAAGATATCTCAAGATTCGTTTAACAACAATGAGATGCACATCTCTAGGATCCGCTTGGAACCTTGCACACAAGCATGTAGCATACATAATATCAGGTCTACTTGCAGTAAGATAAAGTAATGAACCTATCATACCTCTGTAGCTTGTGATATCTACCTTAGCAGAATTTTCACAAGCTCCAAATTTCACAGCTGTTGATGATGGTGTTCTTGCTGAAGATGAGTCCTCCATTTGATATTTCTTGAGGAGCTCTCTGACATACTTGGATTGACAAATAAAAATTCCATCTGTCCTTTGACTTACTTGTAATCCAAGAAAGAACTTCAGCTCACCCATCAGGCTCATCTCAAATTTACCCTGCATCAACTTAGCAAATTTCTTGCACAGAAGATCATTAGTAGACCCAAATATTATATCGTCCACATAGACTTGGACTAATATAGTATCATTCTTATGTTTCTTAGTAAAGAGAGTTTTGTCTATGACACCTCTAACAAATCCATTTTCAAGTAAAAATTCAGAAAGAGTGTCATACCATTTCCTTGGAGCTTGCTTAAGACCATAAATTGCCTTGAAGAGAAAGTAGACAAAATCCATGAATTCTGGATCTTCAAAGCCCGGGGGTTGTTCTACATATACCTCTTCATCCAGCTTGCCATTCAGGAAGGCACTCTTGACATCCATTTGATAAACTTTGAAGTTTGAATGTGCTGCGAATGCCAAGAATATCCTTATAGCCTCAAGTCTAGCCACTGGTGCATAGGTTTCATCATAATCTATTCCTTCAGCTTGGGAATAACCTTTAGCAACCAGTCTTGCTTTATTTCTAGTTACAATGCCATCTTCATCAAGTTTGTTTCTGAATACCCACCTGGTATCAACTACTTTCCTGTCTTTAGGTCTGGGTACCAGCTTCCATACTTCTTGTTGTTTGAATTGATTGAGTTCATCTTGCATAGCAATCACCCAATCAGGATCAGAGAGAGCTTCTTCTGTTTTCTTAGGTTCTATTGCAGACAGAAACCCAGAATAATTGCATTGATTTTGATAGCTCCTTCTAGTTTTTACACCAACATCTGGATCACCAACGATCAACTCAAAAGGATGAGCTCTATTCCACACAGTCTGTCTGGGAAGATTTGACCTTGATGATTCACCTTGTTCTTCATTATGATGTTGAGTATGACCAGCTGATCCTTCATCACCTCCCCCTGAGTTGTTGCCAGTTTGACTAGATGAATGTTCAGGAGTGTCAGTGGTATCTCCAGTCTGATCATTGTTTCCACCACCACCACCCTGATCATTATCATCATTATTACTGTTATCATTAGCAGCAACATCAGGTTGGTTGTCACCATCTGAATCGGAGTCTGTCATATCATCGAAAGATAACTTTTCAGATGAATCCTCCGTTTGGATACTAGGAAGTTTAGTGTCATCAAATGATACATTGACACTTTCAAGCATTGTCTGATGATCAATCACATACACCTTGTAAGCTCTTCTTGAATAACCAATGAAAATTGCTTCATGTGCTTTGGCCTCAAATTTTCCACCACGATCATCTCCATCTTTAAGCACAAAGCATTTTGCTCCAAATACATGAAAGTACTTGAGTGTTGGTCTCTTTTCATACATAATTTCATAGGGGGTCTTAATCAAGTCTTTGTTGATTAAAGTTCGATTCTGGGTATAACATGCAGTGTTAACAACTTCAGCCCAAAAGTACAAGGGAAGCTTTGCTTCACTTATCATAGTACGTGCAGCTTCAATCAAGGTTCTATTCTTTCTTTCTACTACCCCATTTTGCTGAGGAGTTCTTGGGGCTGAGTACTGCCTTGTTATTCCCTTTTCAGTACAAAACTCATTTAGAACTGCATTCTTAAATTCAGTTCCATTGTCTGACCTTATTGCTCTAACTGGTTTCTTGTACTCCATTTCAATCAACTTGATGTGATCAATCACTAACTGTGGAGTTTCATCTTTGGAATTCAGAAATAAAACCCATGTGTACTTTGAGTAGTCATCAACAATCACGAGAGCATATCTTTTCTTTGACATGGACATCACATTAACTGGACCGAACAGATCCATGTGCAACAGTTGTAGAGGTTCAGTTATTGATGATGTGTCAGTGCTCCTGTGAGTTGCTGTTTTCAATTTGCCTTTTTGACAGGCATCACAGAGTCCTTCTTGAGTGAATTCCATTGAAGGTAAACCTCTCACCAGTTCTCTTATAACTAGAGAATTCATTGTCTTGAAATTAAGGTGGGAGAGTTTCTTGTGCCATAGCCAACTTTCATCTGTAGATGCTTTAGAATAAAAGCAGTTGATTTCTTCAGTGCTTCCAGTGTTCATATTGGCCACGTACAGATTTCCTTTTCTGACTCCAGTAAGAGATGGTTGTTCATGTCTCTTGTGTGAGATTAGACAATTCTTCTTGTTGAAGTAAGCCTCGAATCCCTTGTCACAAAATTGACTGACACTTAACAAATTGTGTTCAAGTCCTTTCACAAAAGACACTTCATCAATGATAACATTTCCAGCTTCCAATCTGCCATATCCATCAGTTGTACCTATGCTGTTATCTCCAAAGGTAACCACTGGGCCGGCTTTCTCAACCACATTTGTCAGCAGGGTTCTGTCTCCAGTCATATGCCTTGAACATCCACTGTCCAAGATCCAGGTCACTCGATCAACCTGTTTCACACCCTGCAATGACAAATAGGTTAAACCTTCTTCGGAACCCAAACCTGATTGGGTCCAGAATACTTAAAGAATTGGCCTTTGTCAGGCAAAACAACATTTTTAACATTGACACCATTTTCACCACTAACCAACATACATTTAACCCTATAAACAGATTTGACAATCTTCTGTTTTATCTTGGGTATCCATGTTTCTTTAGCAGCAATGACATTTGTTTCACTGACTGGACATTTGACCTTGTAAGCAGCCTTACCAAAAGTCTGTTTAGGCTTTGATACAAATGTCTCTCTCCTATCCTGAGAAGGACTAGCAGTCTTTGATCTAACATTTTTATTCTTATTCATGTGTTGTCGAGGAGCAGTCTTACTAGCACATGCTTGATTACCATTAAAGTAAGCAGACATTACATTAAAAGCACAAGACATACAATTGACAACACCACATGCTTTATGGTAAATATCAATGGTAGGCATGGTATGCATGTTAGACATGTTATTGTTCTTTTTCAACTTATCACCACTTAACCCAGTTTTAGATGAACTGGTTGGATAAACAACCTTAACTGGTTTCTTAACAGATTTACCATTATCAAGGACAATGCCATTTGCACTGTCCTCATTACGCATCTCTTCTTGAATAATGATAGAAGTGAAGTTTGGAGGTTCTGCAATCGACTTCTTAAAGAGCGGATCTTCAACCTTCTTAAGCACATGTGGTATACCCCTCTCTTTAGCACTAACAAGGTTAGGGGTATTTATGCCTAACAATCCAACAGCTTCGTTATAACCAAACCCTATTCCTACAGTTCGTTCTATAGCTTGTTTGTTGAAATGCTCTTTAGAAAGTTTAACAGAATTAAAGCAAGCACTAACCTTGGTTTCAAGTTCAGCAATTTTAGAAAGTTGTTTAGTCACTACTTCTAGAATGGATTTCTCTCTTCTATTAAGTCGTGCTATTTCCTCTTTTTGTTGATCTTGATTAACATGCACCTTTTTTAGTTCTAACACTTCATTTTCAAGTTCAGTGTTTAACAGATTTAATCTAGCAATGTGTTTTTGTGCATTAGCCAAGGAACCACCTAACTGACGAACCAACTCAGAGTCAGTAAGTTTTACCTGTGGTTTAGGATCAGTGAGCATGTCACCATTTGCCATTAGTGCAAGATTTCCAAATTCTTCATCTTCACTATCTGTGTCATCCCAGCTTTTACCAGCAGCCACATAGGCTTTTCCAGGTTTCTTCTTTTCAGGAACATAATCTCTCTTCTGGGCTTGTTTAGGTTTCTGACACTCAGTGGCAAAGTGTCCAAGTTCATTGCAATTATAACAACGAATTTTGCTTCTATCAACAGTTCCAGTTTTGTAGCCACCTCTGCTACTGGAGGATGAGGAACCTCCTCTCTGGAATCTGTTATTAGACTTGAACTTGAACTTAGGATTTCTCCTGAATCTAAAGTTGCCAAACTGTCTAACCATGAGTGCCATGGATTCATCCTCCAACTGATCCAATTCTTCTAATGAGTAAAACTCACTTCCATCCTGAGTAGCTGGTGTCTGACCATGTTCCACTTCAGTCTGTTCCTTGTCTGAGCTGTAAGGTCGAACAACCTTAGCTTCCACTTCCTTAGGAGCCTCAACCACTAATGCTGTAGATGAACTTGCAACTCTACCTTTACCATGAATCTCTTTCTGTTGGACTTGTTCCAACTCATAGGTTTTTAAAACACCGAAGAGTTTTTCAAGACTAACTTTATTCAAGTCACGAGATTCTCTTATGGTTGTTATCCTGTGTTCCAGGTGAGTCGGCATAGTCAGTAAGAACTTCAGATTAATCTCCTTCTGTGTATAGTTCTTGCCATGGATTTGCAAGTTGTTGATTATTTTATTATACCTTTCAAACACTTCTTGAATGCCTTCATTAGGGCCAGCTCTGAAGTGTTCATACTCAGAGGTTAAGATTTGAAGTCTGTTCTCCCTGACTTCATCGGTTCCTTCATTAATGGTTTCAATAGTTTCCCACATGTGTTTGGCAGTTTTACAATTCATCACATGGCTATACATCACAGCATCCAGGGAATCTATTAGAATGAGTCTGAGGTTTTTATCAAGCCCTGCATCCTCCTTTTCCTCAGGTGTATAGGTAGCAGGGTCCTTTTCATAAGATTTAGCAGGAATCACAATTTTACCCTCAGCTTCAACTTCATCTTCATAGACCATAGGAGTTTTAGGTCCGGTTTTCAAAACAACCAAATATTTAACGTTTGTACATTCCAGAAACAACTCCATCTTATTCTTCCACATATCATAATTATCTTTGTCAAAGATAGGTATCTTAACAATGGCTTTAGAAGTCATGATGAATTTTTAAGAGAGTTAAAAATTCGAGCTTGATTTTTAATTGAATAAGAATAGGATCTTGATTTGTATATCAATCAAACGGCTCGGATACCAATTGTTAGGTCCGTTAAGATTGTAGAAGGGGGGGTTGAATACAATCTATATCTTTTTATCGAAATTTGTCCGTTAAATAAAATTTAGTTTAGACAAATTTGAGCGGAATTAATTGAAACAAAATTCAAGTTAAATATAACGATATATTAAACTTGATGGTTGTTACAAAATCAGTACAGAGTATTATCACGTTAATAAAAACTAATTAGAAAATTTGACATGAACTTTTCTAATTTAGTTAATAAAAATCGAGATACGAACTAGGAAACTTAATTCGCTAGTAATACAAGAGTCACAAATAATTAAGTTCTATCGGATCAAATATTACAAATGAGTTGAACTTGATTTTCTGTGAATTAAATGAGATAGTCAGTGGCTCTTAAAGATGAGAGATGTAATGTTTTGTTCTTCCAGTCTTTAATTTTCTTGTCTCGTGTATGTCTGTGAATACAGGCTTCTGTCTCTTTTGTAGTTGATATCTTCAAAATATCTTCTGTCTATTTTAACACTTAAAACAGACTATCCACAGACTGTTTAGAGGCTTGCAGACTATCCAGGGGACACATAGACTACCGGTGTGACTATCTGTCTTGCTGCAGACTACCGGTGTGACTTTCCTTCTTGGCAGACTACCGGTGTGACTATCCTTCTTGGTGCAGACTACCGGTGTGACTATCCTTCTTGGTGCAGACTACCGGTGTGACTTTCCTTCTTGGCAGACTACCCAATTCTTGAGCAGACTATCAAACTGAGCTGTGTATGCTGAGCAGACTATCTCCTAGACTAACTCAGATAGTCTTTTAATAATAAAACCATAGTCTTAAAACACTTCTGATAGTCTTTCAGCAATCTATATTAGTTCTAAATTAATTAATTCAATAATTAACTTAATAAATAAATTAATTCTTGAAGAATTAATTTATTAATTAAGTTAACTAAATACTTTAAATTAATTAATAGAGAATTAACATAATTCATTTGATAGTCTAATCTTCACTTTTAAACCACTGAAATAAATAAAGAACCTCCACTGAATATTTGTTGACGCTCAATGCACGGTCTGGTTCATGAACGACTAACTTCAACTTCTGTTCTTCATTTTGACTTTAAGCTGTGGTCAATTTCTTCTGACAACTTTCTTTAAATATTCTGTACTGGTACTGTCTCTTGTCACTTGTAGAAATCTCTGTCCTTCTGAATTAAATCCATGACTTTGAATACCACACTGAGGCTTGATCAGTAGACTGAACTTCTTCCAGTGTAAAATATCAAAACTATAGATTGACTTGTAGATTTGTTCCTTCTGATAGATAGCATCTTCTGAGATTCCTGTGACAGTTAATGTTATTTACTTATTACAATCTACTTTAAGTTGAGTTGGATCCTCGAACTACAAATAGGCTGAGTCATATGCCTTTCAAGCTTTACTTAGCTTAAAGAGATTGATACACATAGAGAGACATAAAGTTTAAAAGGCCCATAATAGAAAATAGATGCATGAATATATCCCAATGATCCTTCGAGATTACCACCTAATCAAGTTTCTTGGGAATCGCAGCAACATGCGGGCCTCAGGCCGATTGGCGCCAGTTATGAAAGAGGACGAGCGTATGACATCTTACATATACAATCGAAAATCGATACCCCTACCCGGAAATGTAGGAATTGTTGACCAGTTAAAATGCGTAGTTGTTTTTCAAAGATAAGGTTGAAAAGGGGGTTTCACCAACTCAAGATCGACCTCTGTACTATGCCAAAGTTGGCATTTCACACTAATATAAACGTTATAAAATTATGGTAGTATCGTTTGAGTGGACTAATGAGTCAGAAGCCTTTATGGATTAATGAACAAAGTTTTGGAATGAAATGAGATATTAGCAACAACCTCGTTGTTAGCTATACTTGATGATAAAAAGAGGACTTTGAGAGTCACGATGATGCGTTTTTCAAGAGTTTAAGAGGTGTGCTGATGCAGTAGAAAGGGGATGATAACCTATACTTCTAAACAACATAAAGGTTACGGGATAAGATATACTAATTGTGATTCGGCATTAGCCGTGATAGTGTTCACGTAGAAAACTGAGATGTTAACCTTATGAGAAAAAGTGTTAAGGTTTTTACCACAAGAGCCATAAGGATACCTTCACATTAGGAACTAAACATAGAGAAGAAAAGATGGTGGAACTGAACAAGGAGTATAATGGAGAAATTTGTTATTACCCAGGAAAGGCCAGTGGGGGTGGCCGATACCTATAGAATGGATTATTCGAAATTGGAATTCAGTCAGTATTGACCAAGAAAATAGAGTATATACAATAAAGAATAATGTTAGAGGAAAATGACTAAATTATGAGGAAGGACAAAGATGTATAGAGAATTAAGAGAATGTTTGGCAAATGGATATGAAGAATGGTATGGGTAGCTATTAAGTACAAACGCGACATGTCAAAAGCAGAATGATAGAGATCTAGTGGATTAATTCCACCCGTAGAAAATCTTGAACGTGGACAGAATTATAATGAATTTCATAAGTAGGTTGTCGAAGTTCGAGCCAAGAGATGGCCCTAGTTGATTTATAATTGTTGGACCAAGTGATTTTCCTACGAGAGACTTTCCATTTAGAAGATTATCGATTTATATACGGAAGAGATGGTGGTGCAATATAAAACTTCTGCAGCGATTACGTCAGATAAAGACTTAAGGTTAAACTTCAAATATTGAAGGTGCTTTCTAGTATATTTAACAAAGAGATTGAGCATATGTACTAATTTATATTTAGTGTCGTGCCTTAGATTTCACGGGGCAGTCGAGAATAAAAACTTATTCATGAAATGAATGTTGTTATCACGATCGTCACCATGCGAACGTAAGGACGTCTCTTGTAAAACATACTACGAAGGAAGAAGTTTCGCTTTTCTTGCGTTACGAAGAAGTCAATGAACGAGAGATATAGTAGCTGAACTGGTTCGATGTATACCGAAGACTATATACAGTATCTATAGCAAGTGGTAACGGCTGATGGGAGGCAACACATGCGTGCTAATCAAGCCAAGGAATATGAGGAATGCCGTGCGTATTGACGTTGTCTCAGATTATAAAACACGACCACAAGGTATTCACGGGCCAATGATACAAGGACTCAATACGGATACTATGGACAAGGTAGAAAAGGAACGTATAAGTAGGGGGATAGAAATTTTCATTCATAGAACAACCGATAAGGAATACAGGTCGAGGAGAGCATGCATCGAGAAACAACATTAAAGCGTTGGTGAGACCAAGGTGAGAGAACAGAAGGGTTGAAGTGTCAACCTGAGAGTTGGAGAGGGTAAAGTTGGAATTATATCCAGAACTATTTTCCTTAGGTTCTTAAGATAGAATCCTTTTAAGGAGAGGAGACTGCAATAACCCTAATTTTCGTGAATATTCAAAACCTGGATGAATAGTAATTTTATGGGTGGATGAGAAATTTTTGCAATCACGATATGTACGAATTATTAAATGAAGATTTCAAATTGATATTACGTCTTTACGGTGCAGACGAGTGTATGTAAAAGTCATTAGTTTTTACGAAACCTATTATTTCGAATGGTCAAATTTTATGAGATATCAAAGGAGTATGAGGTGGGAGATTTCGTGGTGCTAAAGGTATCCCCTAGAAAGGATTGATGCAGTTTGGTAAGAAAGGGAAGCTAAGTCTGAGGTTTATTGGACCTTTTGAGATTTTGAGGCGTATTGGGAAGTTAGCCTACGAGTTAGCCTTGCCCCCAAGCTTGCAGCAAATTCATAATGTGTTTCATGTGTCTATGTTACGACCCTACCACACCGACTTTCGGCACGTGATAGAGTACGACCAGGTAGACCTACAACCAGATTTGACCTATGTGGAGAAACCCGTGGAAATCATAGATAGAAAAGAACAAGTGCTGAGTAACAAGGTTGTCAAGCTAGTGAGAGTTTTGTGGAGGAACCAGAATATCAAGGAATCAACATGGGAACTAGAAATCGCGATGCGTGAAAAGTACCTTCAACTATTTTCAACCTGATTCCGGGACGGAATCCTTTTAAGGAGGGGAGGCTGTAAGAACCCTGATTTTTGTAATATTTTAAATATGTAAAAGCTTATGACATTGTGAATTAGGGACCTTTTGAGTCACCTACATTGTGTAATGGGATTGATTATCTGAAAAATTTATGTTGTTATATTCACCGTGTAAGAAAAATGGAAGATTGTTGAAGGCAAAAGGCCTACTACCATTAAGATTCCTAAAGACGTGGGATTTTAGAGTTATTAGAGTATTAGGAGATTTTAAGAGACTATGACAAGGAGTTATGGATATTTAAGGAATTTACACAATTAAGTACTTAAGGAATTACGAAGGAAATCTCTATGCGACAAAATGTTATTACGAGGAGTTTATTTAAGATACGTTATGGATTAAGGATTAAGTGATAAACATTGGTGGAGAAATAAAATAAGGGAGATATTACATGCAAGTACCAAGCAAGTACCTAGTTAGAAAAGCAAACTAAAAAGTAAAAAAAAAAACAACTAGGTGAATGGTACATAGGAGACTACACCATGCTTTAGGGGGACAGTAGGGCATGGCTTGAACCTAGGCTACTAGACTAGGGTGGAGACATGTGAGTGATATACATATCAATACATATCAATAATACATCTCATAATTCAAACCACACATCAAACAAAACACAAAAACATCACAAATATTTCTGCTCCCGGCCATGGCAAATAGCAGCCCAGTAAAACGACCATAGAGCCTTCATTTATCAACCAAATCTTGCGTTCCTTAGCTTGTTGGAAAGCTGATACGATGCTCTACAACTTTCATTTAGAAGCCTCGATCAGAAAAGCTCGGTAAGGGCCTCGTTTTCCATGATCTTTCAGTCGGGTTCTCATAACTCCGAACTACTAACCTTGTTTTCTTCATTTCTTTTGATCATCCAAGCTTACCCAAGGCTATACAAGGTTTAGAAAGATATTACACACATCAAGGAAGGTATAAAACTCTAACCCCTCTTAGTTATGGATTGTTTATGGGTTATAATGTTAGATCTAAAAGTTTTAGTGCATATCTTGGTTATATGAGTTATGGATGATGAAAATCTTGAGGTTATATGTTGTTGATGTGATTTTGAAGCTTGTAGTTAGGGTATGTAGTCTTATGAATGTTATGGATATGGATCTTGGTGGTTTTGATGGTAGATGTGATGTATAACATGAGTTCTTGAATGTTTAAGAAAGAATGAGTGTTGTGAGAAATTCTGGGAGCATGTACTGTCTTGTAGGAAGGTTTTGAACCTCTAAATCTTATCTCCCGAGGGCCTAATGCATATGGTTAGAAAGATAATTTCATGTAGTTTCCAGAAATATAAGGTTCATGACTAGGTGAAGTATAGATTTTGAGTTATGACCCGAGAAGTGAAGAGTGGTTCTGAAATTCGGACTGCACTGTGTTGTCCACTTGTGAACTGAGTTAGGACCCCTTAAAATTATTCTAGTGTTATGAAAATTTGAGGGAAGTCAGATTATACAGTTTCTATGGCTCTCCAAAAAGAATTGGAGTAAAAGGTGTAATTTTCAATTTTATAAAAATGCTAGAGTAAAGTGCGCGCAAGTGAAAATCACCTAGGAAGTTAGTTTAACGTAGTTTTAAGAGTACTCACTTGTGTTTCAAGTTTGAGGAATGGATTCGAGTCGAATGGGTAACGAATGTGATAAAGTGATGACATGGTCATATGGGAGGGTTAGTGGTCATAAATTGGAGTCGTTAAGTTGGTTTTACATCCTTTAAAACATTATGATTAAGTGGTGTTGTTAAGATACTAACGAACGAATATTGGATATTTATAGATTGTCGCTCCACTCCACGAGCCCAACCACCCCAACCTTCCCAAGGCAAGTTTTCCAACCCTAAGTATTTATTTTCAAAAGATTATATTCTTGATTTTACCTATGCAAGTTTACTTTTCAAAACTTATATATATGGATTATCACTGTTGTGTTTATAGCTTCCAAACGTATTATATGCTTAAGCTTTACGAGATTATGTTGAAGTTTGAGACTTATGCATATGTGTTTGTACACCCTTGAACTTAGAATGAAAGTGTTTTCTTCGGACAACGACTCTAGCAATAGAGGTCGTAGCGGTCCAAATATACTATTGACCGGGGAGCGGTATATTATTGTATCGTGATTAAATTGCGAAAACCCGTAGAGACATTCGGGAAGTATCGTATACTTAAGTATTTATTATTTTTACGTTGTTAAAAATACTCAAAAATATCTATCTTGGATTAAAAGCTTATTTTAATTAAATAACTATTTTATTAATTGTTTATATTAAATCTCAAAATATTATTTATTAATTATTGTTCATTATTTTAAAGACAAAACTAATCCAAGATACCTTTAGCGTTTTCAAACTCGAAATCTTTCGAACCCAAAACATTTTCGAAAACCCCCGGTCAAGTTTTGCTTCTTGTACGTTTTTCAAGGATTATCGGTCGACTGAGGTCGAACTTCAACTACTCGAATTTTCTATCAAAATGATTTTTGAAAAGAAAGAAAAAGGGGACTCTGGCAGGTGTGGGAATCGTTGACGAACGATTCCCGGGATGTGTAAGCGGCCGTGAGCCAGGCGGTCCATCAATTATTGTTCCGGCCCAGGTGTTGCCGAAGGATGATTACAGATGTAGTTTTCATCGAGGGTGATTACGGATGTAGTTTTCACCCGAGGGTAGTTACGGATGTAGTTTCTATCCTTCTACCAGTAGAGAAGACCCGCGGATTGTTGGACTTGGTTGTGGCGACTGATCATCGTCAATCCTTGTCAGGTTTTTATGTTTTCTTCCAGTCCCATCCTCCACTTTGGAAAAATACTCAAACACTGCTTCTTGGGCCTAAGTGCCAAGTTGCCGATAGTGTAGTTTTTTATAAGAAAAATATTGACATCGTGCAGTATCTAGAACTGCAAGATTTTCTATAAAGGTTGGCACGTGTTAGTGCACTCTTGCAATTATTTCAAAGAATGAAATATTTTTGAATGAGAGACCTTCTAAGCTAATGGAAGGAAAGAGGTTTTGCAATAATACATTCCCTGTACAGTATGTTAACCGTAGAGTGTTTTGCCGAAAATGATATACTCATATGTATATATTTTCAAACTTGAGATATATTGAAATGAGAACCTTATAAAGGATTCATATGTTATTCTTAAAGCTCCTTAGTGAGCATGAATGTTTTATTCAAACTCGGACATATATATTGCCGAATTATGTTTTGAAATCCGAGATATATACCCATACAGTTGGGAACGTTTTCGAAATAAACCATTATTATTTTTCAAAATGGTGAACTTGCTGAGCATTATGTAGCTCATTCTTGCTTTATAAAAACTTTTCAGAAAGAGAAGAATTTGGTCGGTGAACTTCGTACCAGCAGAAGAGGAGTAGAAGATTTACCCCTGAGATGATTTAGTTCCTGATAAATACTACAAAGTAAGTCTGATAGGTTTTCAACTGTAATAGCAGGACTTGTCTTCAGGTGTAGTTTGTATAAGTGAAGTTGTGTAAGATTTTGGATTGTGTAAATGAATTGTAATATTTAGTGTTACTTTGATTATCGTTTCTGAGGCTCTAACTTGTAAGTATGAGAGATTGAGGTCTGGATTGGTGTATTGTTGAGTTATAAGGTTAATACAGGTATGATATGGATGGATGGTGATGTGGCGACCTGAATCCTTGACCTCGGATTTGGGGGCGTCACAAACAGCAAGCCATAAGCATTGCTAACAGTAACCTCACCAAAATACAAGACTCTAAGTCTAGGGTGAATACTGTTAGTAGTGACCTACAAAAGTCAAATTCCATGGCCTCTGCAAATGTTTTACTACCTCAAGAAGAGAAGAAGATTCAAGCCAAGAAACCATGTGTATGTTTCAGAAAGCAAACTGATAATGGAATACTACTATGGTCTACCAACAAAGGTCAAAGATTTCAGCCAAGCAACCATGTGAAAAGGATCAAATTCAAACAAGCTGCAAGGAAACCAAGGCTATCCAAATCAAAGACTCTGACAATTTATCCAGGATTGAAACTCCAACCACTTGATGAAGACTATGATGAAGACCAACTGCAGTTTCTATGGGCTCAAAGAATCTATCATGTTGCCATTGTTGATGATTTTCTTGAAATTAAATATGCTGATGGAAGAGAGAAGAAATTCAGACAAGGGACATGTCAGCACTGGGGCAGGCTATATGATATAGAAAGGATAATTGCAATGTTGGATTCTGAAGACAGAGTGGAAAGGGTGTGGAAGCTGGAACTAATTTGTCAAAATGAAGAGAGATTACCAGGCAGAAATGAAAAAGAACAGTGAAGAGCTACTAAAGAAAAGGGAGGAGGAGTTTGCTGCAATGGAAGCTAAGGCTGATGAATTGAGAGCTATGGGTTTGAATAGAGTCAAGTTTAATCCTTACACCATTGAGTACAAGAAACATGGTAGAAATGTAAAGATTAGAATGGACTACATCAGTTCTTATTCTGAGAAACAGCTGAATGAAGTACTCAAGGATTTGTCAGGCTCCCCTCTAATTGAAGAACTCACTGCAATGGAAGACATTGTTCTTGCCATGGAAGAACATGCAAAGAAGAAAGCTAAAGAAGCTGAAGAGAAGATGAAAAATGAGAATCTGCAAGCCAAAGCTCAAGAGATGAATCCAAAAGGATATGGCTAGTATTTCCTCATAACTTGTAAGAATGCTTCTATGAATTTTCTTCAATCAATCTACATACCTGTACTGTTCAAGTTTTATCTTTATGTATGTTAGGCTTGTTATCAGACATGAAATTGTGACTAAGGGTCTCACTCACAATTTGGGGGAGATTGTTAGTCACAGAGGCATGCATGTTTACATCTAATAACAAGCCTAATTGTTTGTAATGCTTTGCATTACTTACATGACCTCTTAACTGAGGGAACCTCTAGTTGTAGAGTTTCTACTTGTTTTGTACTTACAGTAGGCATCAAATCCTAGTTGTGTTACTGTACTTATATAGTCAAGAATAATGCTTGAAAGAAGTTCCAAGGTTCATGCCTCAAGCAAGAAGATAAAGACTGTCAAATAATCACAGTTGGGATTTGAAGAAATGAAGAATTTGCCTAAGTACCAATTCGAGAAGTATACTTGTCTATTCAAGAAGTTCAGCATTCGAGAAGTTAGGGATTCGATATCTCAAGACACTATTCGATATCTCTGAATACACTGTTCGATATCTCATTCGATATCTCAGAGATTCGATATGTCCATTACTCTGTTCGAGAACTCAAGAAGTCAACAAGTCAAAAGTGATATTCGAGTTCTCAAGGAGTCAACAGGTCAAAGTTTCATTCGATATCTCAAGGACTCGGGAAGCTATTCGATATCTCAAGGATTCGACAAGTCAAGTGTTCTATTCGATAACTCAAGGAATCCTGAAGAAAAGAGCTATTCGAGAAGTAATTCGATATGTTAATATAACAGTGTTCGAGAACTCAGAGTTATCGATCAAGTCAATTCTAGTTCTTGAATCACTTACTTAGTCACTTCTCGAATACGTTCTTGGAGACAAGATACTGAAGAAATTGTACAAGTCTGAAACCTGCAACAAGCCAATGCACTTTATGGACCACAATCTGTAACGTGCTCTGGAAAGCCTACAAGGAAGCTTGGAGAGATATAGAAGAGACAAGGGGCTAAAGAAGTGGATCTGAACAGGCTTTGCAAAGTCAAATCTGTAACCGTTTGGACACTTACTCAAAAAGGTTAGACAGACTAGAAAGTAATTTGTTTAGCTATCTTGTTTGTAGTAAGTAGGTTGTATCCATGTTCTATAAGGATACAGCCTCACTTCCTTAGTCATTAACTTTTGAGAGTCAAGTTTTTCATACGTTGTAAGTCATATCTCTCTGAGAAAAACGAAGCTGAGAATACTATCATTTGTATTCACAGATTGTAGTAACCTTTATCTAATAATACATTAGATTAAAGTGATATTGTGTCTTGTGTTGTTCTTTATCCGCACCTTCATTCTTGCACACACAAACACCTATCTGCTACATAGACTCAAACAAAGAAAAGTTCAAGAATCCATTCACCCCCCCTCTGTATTCTTTTACTGTGTTCAATACTCAACATGCTACTATTCCTACTAATTTAGTATTGTAACTAATCTTTATGGACTTAAAAATACGTGGAAACCAAATCAAGTGTCTGAAGCTTCTTTCACAAACTTAGTTCAGAAAGTTTGCATAGATAACCGTGCCCCTAAACTCCGCAATGTAACTTCTTATCGTTCTTATCAAGGAGAACATTGATATTAACTATTGTTTTATTTATCTTTATTTCCACTACTGTTTTAGGTTATATAAGGGGCCTACTATTACACTACATGATACATTTGTGTTGGACGTCATATATTTGTAAAATTTGTCTATACTTCATAAAATAATATACATAAACCTGTTGTGGTCTTTGCAGATACTATGTTATCCTACTTTCAGATATGTGTGTAAGGAATATGGTTTGCTGGACGACGATAAGGAATGGCATGAAGTACTTAATCAGTGTGCAGTAGGCGGGTTGGCTCCTCAATTAAGACAGTTATTTGTACACATTATAGTTAACTGCAAGGTGACTGATCTTGCTAATTTGTGGAATAATCTTTGGAAACATATGATAGACGACATCTTACTGAAGAGGCGCAACATAACTCATGTTCCAAAACTCATTTTAAATGACAAGCAAATAGAGCTCTATGCATTTGGCAGGTTAATCATTAACTTTTTTACTGAGTATTATTCGACTTTCTTTAAATTTTCCAAACAGTGTACTTGCATTACTCTTAATACATAGAACTCACAATAAATTTTCTAAACTGTGTACTTGCATTACTCTTAAAGCATAGAACTGACAATATATCTTCTATGTTGACTTGCTGTTCTACACTCAGATTAAAGGTCTTTTACCAGAATAATTTGTTGCCAGAAATGATTTGGCTCTAGCATTGCCAGATAGAATACAAACCATACCTGATGGAACATACATGAGAAGATTACTTATTAAATATATAAAATATTTTTTATAATTATGTATAGGATCAATATATTTTTAAGAACACAAAAATAAGTTTTTTATACATTATCAAAGTTCAAGGCCTCGCGATCTAGAAAATTTCTTATAAACAATGAATTTTAATCACAAAGAATATATTAACAAATATTAATAATACTCCCTCTGTCCCATTAGATTGTTTACATTGTTTTAAGACTGTCTGACACGCATTTTAAGGTGCATATAAAGTATAGTTCCATAATTTATTTTTACGATTTTCTTTTTATGTATAAAAATAGAACAATCCTATTTTTATACAAAAAAAGAAAATTTTAAAAATAAGTTATGGAACTACCCTTAAAATGTACCTTAAAATGCGTGCCAGACTCTCTCCAAACAACGTAAACAATCTAATGGGACAGAGGGAGTAATTTTTTTAAGACATTTGATTATTTAAAAGCATACAAAATTTAACAACAAAATTTATTATAAATATTATTTAAGTTTATTATAAATTCAACATGTCATATATTTTTAACATCAAAATTTATTTAAGTTTATTATTTCATTAATATGTAGAATTCGAGGTCTCGCCGAAGGCGAGGCCGAGGAGGATTATTATAAATATTACATTTTAAGTAAAAATTTATCTTAAAAATTCTAATTATAAAATGATATTCTCAGGATTAATTTATTATACAAAGACCAAGATTAAGAAGAAGAAGAAGAAGAAAGAAGCTGACGATTTCGATCTCTCACAGGAAATGGTAACTAGCAATTAAAAGTTAATATATATGTTTTAAAACAAAATCTGCTGATATTTTCTGCATATAATTAGTTAAGCCGCCAGGTAATCATTAGCAGTTTTTATGAGTGAAGCTCTGTTCGATATTATTTTACTAACGTTGTTTGAGAGCTCCATTTCATATTCCACTTTATGATCTTGTCCTATACATGCACTAACTAAAAGTAATACCATTACAACTTACTTTTTAGAAAGATGCTCACCCTGGCCTGATTGGTCCCCCTTTAAGGCTCTTGCTATTATGTTATCGAATAAACATAAGATACTTTATTGATTAACAAGGTCATGCTAAATATCTGAATGAAAATATGTAACAATATTTAAGTCTAAATATTTCATTAAATCATAGTTTAAGACTTGAGAGGTTCGAACGTCTTTAGTCCGCATTGGCGACCTGTAGTAATTTATAATTAAAATTAGAAAATTTATTGAATCATAATGATCCCCACTTGACATGACACAATTGTTTGTAATTCTTTTCATTTTGTGTATCATCTCAGTTAGTGGAACGTCGTGGCTGAGTTTTCTCAGCTTCAGGCTGAGGCGGTAGCTCCCCCTGCTCAGCAGCCTCATCATCTACCATATCATTTCCATCATCTTCTAATGTATCTGGATTTCTAGCTTGCCTTGGTTGTTGAGTGCTCCCAAAATTCTCATAATTTTGAGACTCATGGAAAAGCACATCTCTGCTCCTGAATATCTTCTTCGATTCAGGATTCCACAACTGATACCCGAACTCTGGATCCCCGTAGCCAACGAGAATACACGGAGTTGATTTATCTTCAAGCTTTGTTCTATGCTCCTTTGGGATGTGTGCAAAAGCCTTGCATCCAAACACCCGCAAGTAGGAATAGGAAACATCCTTTCCTAACCAGATCTTCTCTGGAATCTCAAAATTCAGAGGTGCCGATGGAGATCGATTGATCAAGTAGCAAGCTGTTCTTACAGCTTCTCCCCAAAATGACTTCGGCAATTTAGACATTTTCAACATGCATCTGACTCGTTCAGCAATGGTGCGGTTCATTCTTTCCGCAACGCCATTCTGTTGTGGGGTGCCAGGAACTGTTCTTTCATGCCGGATACCATGCTTTGCAAGATACTCTTTAAACTCTTTTGAAGTGTACTCCCCCCCGTTGTCACTACGAAGGCACTTCAGTTGTTTCCCTGTTGATCGTTCAACCATGGCATGAAACTTCTGGAAGTACTCAAACACTTGATCTTTGGATTTGAGTATCTCAACCCACACCTTTCGAGATGCTTCATCAATGAAGGTAACAAAGTACCTATTTCCGCCTAAGGACTCCACCTCAAATGGACCACATACATCAGAATAAACTCTTTCTAACAGCTTCGACTTTTTCTTCAGTGGACTGCTAAAATATACTCTATGTTGTTTCCCGAATAAACAATATTCGCATGGTTGCAATGCAGTTCTTTTAGCAAATGGAATGAGGGATTTCTTTGCTAGAATCTGCAGCCCTTTCTCGCTCATGTGACCAATCCTCTTGTGCCACAAACTTGCTGAAGCTTCATCTTCAACTGTATTCAACTCATTTGAACACATCGTCACTTGTGTCTTGTACAAAGAGCCACAAGTGGAACCTCTCGCAACCACCAACGAACCCGTAGTAAGCTTCCACCTTCCACCACTGAAGGTATTTACGTACCCCTGCTTGTCTAGCGCCATTCCGGAAATCAAGTTGAGCCGTAAGTCCGGAACATGCCTGACATCTTTCAAAGTCATTGAACAACCCGTGTTTGTCTCAATACAGATATCACCAATGCCTGCGATCTTTGACTGATCTGAGTTACCCATTCTTACAGTACCAAAGTCCCCTGACTTGTACGCCGTAAAGAATTCCTGAGTGGGTGTTGCATGATACGTTGCTCCAGTATCTATCACCCATTCGACCTTCTGATCATCAACATGTAAGCATTCTCCTTCCCCAAAAGAAAGGATCACAACGTCTTCTGTCATAGCAGCTGTTGTACTTTTCTCGGCATGTTTCCCTTGCTGACCATTGTTTTGTTGCTTGAGCCAGGCCCTACAATCCTTTTTGTAATGACCCTTCTTCTTACAATAGTAGCATTCAACATTGGCATTTGATTTGCCACCGGAATTCCTAAAATTCCTGCTTTTACTACGCCCTTGGTTTGTCTCCCTATAGTTGCTTCTACCCCTGTTCTCAGTAACAAGAGCCTGGGAATCTTGGCTCAATCCTTGTACCTTTTTTCTCATGGATTCACTAAGGATACTCTGCTTAATTGATCGCAACGTTAGTTGCTCAGTTGGTACAGCATTAGTTACTGTCACCACTAGCGTATCCCAGCCGGATGGTAAAGTATTGAGAAGAAATATTGCTTGGAATTTCTGTTAAAACTCCATCTTCATATTTGATAGTTGATTTAACAACCCTTAAAATTCGCTCATATGCTCTGACATGTTGTTCCCATCCTGGTACCTCATGTTCACCAGCTGACGAACTAGAAAAGTTACATTTTGTGAACTTTTCTCTTGGAACGTAGACTCTAATGTCGTCCAAAGCGTATAAGCGTCTTCTTCTTCAGAGACATGATGATACTCCGAATTATCAATCCATCGATGAATGAGACTGATAGTTTTCATATTCATCTTCTTCCAGTCAGCATCAGACTTTGCTGTAGGTTTGACTCCTTTCAGCTCCACCGGATCAAACAAGTCCTTACTATATAGCAGATCCTTTATTCTGCTTTTCCACATCGGATAATTTGAAGCTGTTAAGCTTACCATTATACTGGAAGAATCATCCATTTTAATTTACCAAAGACTATGGGAATCTCACTTAAAACCACACAAGTTGGCCAGGAAAGTGGATGTGTTTGGGGAGCCTTCCGTATTAGTACGGCGCTTTATCAAGTAACCACTGCGCACAAAGCACTTTCCTAGACACCAACAATGTGGGCCCCAGCTCTGATACCAACTGTTAGGAATTCCCGTTTCCTGTCTTTGCGTAGATTAAATATGGAGATTATAACAGTCCATAATAGTAACAGATATTGACAGATGAACACCAAGATTTATACGTGGAAAACCCCCTTAAGCCAAAGAGGTAAAAACCACGGGACCTGCTCCGAATGTTTCCACTATAATGATAATAATGGTTACAATATTCTCTCTCAAGTTTAAGAAGTAACACTTGAGGCACAACTGAATAGAAATACAGCGATTCACTACTCCTTCGGTACTGGACCGGATAACCTGGACGAAATCCCTTTGTAGCAACTACAACAGCTGGACGAACTCCTAATGCTGCAGCGGGACAGATTCCGATGGCTACAGCCTGACACTCACACAAACTCCCTCGAAACGAAAGAATAGAGTAGCACGAGGGCCCCCTATCTTGACCTGCTTGAAACTACCACAAGATAAGTTTCCTACTAGACGGACTATCTAGCAGCTATGTACATACTAAGAAGTATGAGAGGAAGAAGAGATTTTTATGTAATTTTACAAATGAAGGGGAGGGGGTATTTATAGGATGGGGTTTGTAGTAGGTGGGGGGTTGGTGAATGGCAAGAGTTTGGCAAGTAATGGTAGACTAAGAAATGGTAGGCTGCCTAACAATTAAGGCCGGCTGACTAACAAAAGAGAGAAACTTGAAAATTGGCAGCTTACACTTAAGGAAGTTGCCGGCTTTTCAGGACACCATGTATCCAAAGACAGGTCATTCAAATATATTTATATTCATTCATAAGATAGAGAATTTATTACATTAACCTACATGCTAACAGTATATTGTGGTCCTATGTAACTACCTATCATGCCCTGTTTTATAATATGAAGAATTACATTTCAGGTCTGAAGTTGATGTTATCAATGAAATTGTTGATGAGCTTCTACTCAAAATAAATCCCAAGACTTTAGATGTCGCCAAATTTCCAGTTGGGTTGGATTCTCGTGTTGAAGCCATAACAAAAATGTTGAGCAGTGACACAAAAGGTGTCATTAGGATTGGTATACATGGTATGGGTGGAGTTGGCAAAACAACTCTTGCCAAAGCTGTGTATAACAAACACTATAGAAGCTTTCATGGCAGCTGCTTCCTTGCAGACGTTAGGGAGGCTTCAACAAGAGAAAACGGCCTAGTAAGTTTACAACAGAAACTTATTGACAATGTTTTGAAACGTAAGAACGAAAGAATCGACAATGTTGATCAAGGAATTGAGTTGATAAGAGCTAGAATTTGTTCGAAAAAAGTTCTGATTGTTCTTGATGATTTGGACAACACAAAGCCCCTTGAATTTATAGTTGGACCATTGGGTTTGGGTAGTATAATTATAATAACGACAAGGAATGAAGATCTACTTGATTCAGTTAGAGTCGAAGCCAGGTACAAGGTAAATGGATTGGGTGATGTTGAGTCACGTCAACTCTTTATGCAACATGCTTTCGGTGATAATAAAATACCCGACACATTCGCGGAATTGTCCCAAGAAATTCTAGAACATGCTGGGGAGGCTTCCATTGGCTATTAAAGTTTTTGGCTCAAACCTGCTTAACCAACCTGAGGGAGACTGGAGATGGTTTATAAACAAGTTGAAACGAGTCCCTATTGAAGATGTCGAGAATAAACTCAAAATTAGCTATCAAGCCCTAAAATCAGTAGATCCTATGCTGCAAAATATTTACCTAGACATTGCTTGTTTTTTCGTCGGACACAAGAAAAAAAAGGTTGTTAATATAATGGAAACTTGTTACACATTTGTCAATCGTCATATTGACATTCTAAACAAACGATGCTTACTAACAACCAATGACAAAGATGAGCTGGAGATGCATGATCTTCTTCAGGATATGGGAAGGAATATTGCCCGTAATGAATCACCTAATGAGCCTGAAAAACATAGTAGATTGTGGGTATCAAAAGATATATGTGATGTGTTGAAGAAGAAAAAGGTAATTTCAATCTCTTTTCTCTCATAGATTTATTTATAAAAAAACATTGGTCATCAACTTTTCTTCTTCATATATATGTTTCAGGGAACAGAAGTAGTAGAATGTATCATCCCTCGGGATAACAACCAGGATGCATTAAGAGGATTATCATTCACTATCAAAAGTTTCAAAATGATGAGTAAATTAAGATTTCTTCACCTTGAAGAGGTAAACATAACTGGAAGCTTTGGACAGATATTTGAAGATCTGAGGTTGCTCCGTTGGAAGTTTTGTCCTTTACAGTGTTTACCTTCTGAATTTCACCCATCAAAACTTGTCATCCTTGAATTGCCTTGGAGCAAATTGAGAACAGTGTGGGACCAAAACATGGTATACTCTTATGCATGTTTCTAGCATATATAACATTTTTCTGAAGAAAAGCCTGCATTAATTTTGTCCCATTGCTGCAGGTTTCACATGTTTTTGGAAAGTTAAAGACTCTAGACATGTCATACTCTCGAGATTTAGTTGCAACTCCAGACTTCATCAGATTACCGTCTCTTGAAACTTTAAATCTTGAGGGCTGTAAAAGATTGGAGGAGGTCCACATATCAATTGGAAGTTTGGAGAGGCTTGATTCCTTAAATTTGGAGGGTTGTGAGAAGCTAAGAAGTCTTCCGGACACCATCTGCGACTTGAGAGCATTGAAAGTTCTAAATATTAGTCAGTGCAATAGCCTGGAAGCTTTGCCTCTACAAATGGGCAACATTAAATCCATAACAAAGCTCATTGCCAGCTATTGTAGTTTTTATTTATTTTATTTGATGTTTAATGCTCTTGAACAATAGTCTGATCAAGTTATGACCTGATTTATTAGTTTTAATTGTACTTGACGACTCTATAGCCTTTCTATACTCGTATTGTGTTCTATACAGATGTCCTCGCTGAAATATAATTTAGAAAATGACTGTATTAATGTATTATTCTATACTCTATAGCCTTTCTATACTCTATAGCCTTTCTGATCAAGTTATTCTGTTCAGAATACCACAAGTCATTTCATATGGAGGGGTGAAATTGCTGATTATGATGTTGAAACATTGATGGTGATACTACCAAGATCAACATTTTCTGTTAAAGATGGTGATGATAGAATCATATTAAAAGCAGATGGATTTGCTAAAGTTTATGGGATTCATCTACTAAACAAAATTGAAGAGTACGACAGCACCACTGACAGTGAAAATTGAAGCAGTTGAAAAGTGACAAGAACTACTCACTCTCTTCCACTCTTTCATGAAATGTTGAAGGCGAAAGTGCTCTGTTTTATCGACCAGAGTCCAGAAACAGGTAACCCAGCCAGAATTAATATTATACATAAGATTTATACCACTGTTCCACTGAAATTGCACCATGCTTTCATCTAAAAATTCAACAAGAGGACTTGTAGTAACCATTCATACATCATTGTTCTCAGGTTGTATATAATCACCTGGAATTAGCGAGTTATCGTTGTTCAATATGCAATAACTTGTTCCTATTTATTCTCCCCGGCAAGAGGACTTGTTCCTGTATATATGTGTGTGTGTTTGTTGAAAAAGCACAAAACAACTGTCTCTCTCTTTTCCTATCTTAGATTAATATATTAATGTGTGTTAATGAACAAAAGCGATTGAAGGTATCATCCCTAGCAACTATTATCGCCAGATTCACTTGAGGAAGTATCATTAGCTACAGAAGCATTTCGAAGGATGAGCAAATTAAGTTTTTTTTTTTTGCTTCAAGCCACTAAATGTCGCTCCGTTGGGATTGAATTCCTTTAGAGCATCTACCTTTGAATATTTTCCTGAAAAACTTGTTACCCTTTGGTTGCCATTTTATCAAAATGATAACAAGGTCGGAGCTATTCAAGGTAGGACTGAGTATTGTTTCCCACATCTGACCATTTTTTGTAAAGGCCTAGTGGCAGTTTGGCGATGCTTGTTTCCTCAAATTTGTGTGGTTGTGTTAACTTAAGAAGCCTTGCAGATGGAACTTGCAACTTGAGATAGCTGATAATTCTAAAATTGGTGGTTGAGGCAGTGTGGAAGGGCTGTCCATAAATTGGGCAGCATTAAATCCCTAGATGTGCTCACTGAGGATAAATTATATGTTTCTGTGCATTCAATTGGACATCTTTGTAAGCTTGTTGAGATGTATTTAAGTTACAACAGTACGCTGAAAACTCTTGCGGACACCATTTGCAACTTGTTTAACTCTCTTGTTCTCGGTGTTTGTTGTCCATTGCATATCTTTCTCCTACTCTGAGAGTGCTTAATGCAAAGGAGTGCACATCTCTGGAAATTTAATAAATTTATCCAATTTGAAACACTCAGAAAAATGGGACGTGGCAGATTGTATTGGTTTGACAGATATTCAAGGCCTGATTATTATAACATTTTTTTGGGAGACTTCAACACTCGTCTCTTCTGACATATGCTTGACAAACGTCCTTTCAGGTTTGGATAATCTTAAAATCGAACTTTTATAAATTTTCCAATTCATGTTTTGTTGTTTTTCTTGAATTTTTTAGTTAGATGGTAATACCTAATAGTATCTTGATGGTCAGTGGTCACTATATAATTGAACCGACAGCACGTGCAGAATTTTAGGATACGACAGAGAAAGTGCAACGATTTTGAGATTACTGAAGAAGATGAATCAGGAAGTGGCTGAACCGGAAGATGATTTGTTTAATCAATACAAGTCATTTGTCATTTTTTTGCCACCTGCAGAAATAGGTAACCATGAACAAAATTATACGGTCATAGCATATGATGTATATGACAGATGAAACCAGGGAGGCAATTTTGTAAAATTTGGGAGAAATTTGGGAGATATGACAGAGGAATCATATCTATACATTAGTCTTGTTCTTGATGAAGATATTGGTTGGAAACGATTTTTATTGTGTAGCAGAATATTTTGGGTACTGGAGGAGCGGGGTATATAGGTAGATCTAGTTGGAGTATTGGTTCAAACCTTTTCTTTCACATGGATGGTTTCCTGTTGTCTCTCTATTTTGAGTAAAAATGAAGCATTGATTACATTTTATCTTAGGAAACATGGACACTTGGCTAGCCCGTTGTATCCCGTGTATCCCCGGATTCTTGGATATGTGTGTCCCCATATTGACATAGGAGTTTTTCCGCAAGCCTACTTTTGAATTTTGTTTTTTCCAAAATTTATGTTAATTAACTATTTCCACAAAATTAGGCATCAATCTCTATGAGCAAATGCAAAAGTATTGATCATTTTTATTTTTACAAGTTTATACTTTCTACCACCCTGTATATAACATCTTAGTTCAATTAACCACTTGTGGTTTCAATAGCTAGACATGCATTCATTTTCCTCCGCTTGCTGCTACTTCTGACTTCTGAGAGTGTTGGGATGTTGTATCACTTAAGACATGGTTTGACGGTTGGATCCTACTTTTTTTTTTACTAATCGGTTGGATCCTACTTCTCGCAGTTCCTTATCTATAAATTTGATGATGCAGATTTTGTATATTTTGTAACCGCATATTTTCGGTTTTTAAAATGTAAAACTACAACTGCAACTGAACCGATGGTTCGCTTACTGTTTGAAAATTCTCAATTCGGTTTCGGTTATAAAATTGTCAACAAAATAAAATACGATTACAAGAATTAATATTCTTCCAAAATAAGTATTACAATATTTTTAGAATAAATCACTAAGATCTAACATAATTCATAGAAAACGAAAATTGACAACATGATTTGCGGGACTCTCAAGCACATTGATTACAAAAAACACTAATAAACAGCGAATTATTTGCTTTGAAAATTTTGTTGGGGACGATTCTTTGCTATGAAGGCTTGGAGAATTATGGGGTAAACATGCAGGATTGGCTATTCTGTTAAGTACATCATCATATGCAATAAATTAGAAGATTCATTTAGTGTACGAAAGCGAGTATGACAGCAGCACCACTGTGGAGGTGGAAGATGAAAGAAGAAACCCATCGGACAGTGATTTGGAAAGTAACATGAACTGTTTATCACTTGGCAGCACCATTGTCAATGTAGAAAAGCAGATATTCTTGGGATAACTTGATAACACAACAGGAAAGGCAGAAGAAATTCTTGGGATTCATCTATTAGACAAAAATTAAGACAAAGAAAGAAGCTGACGATTTATAAGTCTTCGGGGATCCTCGAGCTTTAAGCGCATTATGCTTCGAAACAAAAAGCTTTTTATCACACGAATATTATGGATTCTTCTTCACATGTTGATATCGGATTAAATGAATTGTTGGTGCAAAAATGATGACACTGCTTACAGGGACGACCCTGAGTTGGAAGATGCCCCATGCGACCTTAAAATTTTTTTGCCCCTGTAATAAAATAAGCCATCTCGTTTTTGTAACTACCAACAAAAAAATGATAATTCATGATTTAAAAAATATTTTTCTTTCAGTTTTGCTAGCAAAATCATCAATCAAGCCTTCGAAATTAGAATTTGCAAGCATATTTGTAACACCCCAGTCCCACATCGAGGAGATTTGGGACTTCTGTTCAGTTTATAAGGCAAAGTAATACTACTAATTAAGTACACCAACAAAATCATGATATTTTGGGGGCCTGTGGTGGGCTTGCGGATTACTCAAGTTGGCTGCATTTGGGCTAGTTTGCTTTGGTTTATTTCGGATTTGGAATCGGGACTTGACCCGATTTTCGAAAAAGGCTCGGGATTTGACCCGGGTTATCACAATATCCCTCACAATTGATAACATAGCCAACCATTTCAATCGTTCTTGTGACATCCTAGCATTTCAATCGTTCTTGTGACATCCTAGAAAGGAGATACGAATTTTAACTTTAAAAATCTTCATTTTGCAGAAGCCACTGTAACCGAAATGGTTAATAATATTCTATAAGCAATTGTGGAAGTCAGATAGCAACCTTTCATGCTCTTCAAAAAATTCAACATATAAATCATCTTTTTCACTTCAATAGGTAAACAGTCTTTTACAATTCTTAAATCAAGAAACAGGAAATTTCCATTAATATCAGAAACAAAATCATGTTTTAAAAATTCTTCAAGATTCATGCAAGGGGTCTTCAAACTATCGCACTTAAGCACTTCAACTTTGACAAATTAAATAGAAACCCAAAAATCTGCTTATATATTTGAAATTGTTCAAACCTGAATTGGAGTGATGTATCAACATGATCAAGCAAACATATGAAGTAATTCACTTTAAAAGATTGTTCGGCTGATAAATGACATTTTTTATTTTTTATTTTTAATTATAAGTTATTCTGTAATTTTTTTAAAACTACTCTCTAAATTTTTTTTAAAAAAATTTGCCCCCTAAATGTTGGATGCCCCATGTCATGGCTTGTATTGCTTGCCCTCAAGGCCAACCCTGACTGCTTAGACTATTAAGATCCAATACATGTTCTTGTTTTTAAGTCTGTAAAACAGAATCTTCTGATATAGTCTTAAGATTCATAATACTCCATTAACATACTAATATAAGCTACATGTCTACATGATGAAAGAGAGAGATATTATTGATTGAGAATAAAAGTTACAAACTAAACCATTGGCACTGGACTAAATACAGGAGGAAAAACAGAAATCTGTTACAATAAGTACGAGGCCCTATCACTTGATAAGATAAGCAATCATGTTTTTTGATAAGTAAGGCTGATAAGTAATGTAGATAGTCGTAATAGTCCCCCTCAGATTGAATGTGGTTGACGAACATTTAATCTGGAAAGTAAATTCCAATGAGCTTGACGACTAAGGCCCTTGGTGAAAATGTCAGCAAGTTGGACAGAGCTAGGGATATATCGAGGCTGGATCAAATTGGATTGAACTTGTTCCCGAACAAAATGGCAGTCAAGGGCGAAGTGTTTAGTTTTGGGGTGGAAAACAGGGTCAGCTGCAATGTCCAGAGCTGCCTGGTTATCACTATGGACAATAACAGGAAGAGATTGAGGAGTCTCTAACTCGGAGAGCAGAAGAGTTAACCAAGAAACCTCACAAGCAGTGTCAGCAATGGCACGAAGTTCAGCCTCCGCGGTTGATCGTGAAATGACTTTCTGTTTAGTAGAATGCCAAGAAATCAGAGAAGGACCAAGCATCAAGCACATTCCTGTAATACTTCTAAGTAAACCAGATGAATCAAGGGTAGAACCCCAATCACTATCACAGTAGGCTTGTAGTTGTAGAGAAGAATCTGCAGGAAAGAATAAACCTTGGAATGGAGTGGCCTTCAAATAGCGAAGAACTCGTTGAACAGCAAGCATATGTGGGACTCGAGGGGTTTGCAAAAACTGACTAAGGTGATGCACAGCATAAGTGATGTCTGGGCGAGACAGAGTGAGATACATCAATTTCCCAACAAACTTTCGATAAACAGTAGCATCATCGAGGAGAAGGCCATCTGTAGGAGACAGTTTGATATTAATATCCACAGGTAAAGACAGAGGTTTCGATTTTTCCAAACCTGCCTCAGTGAGTAAGTCATGGACAAACTTATGTTGGTGAAGATATAAACCAGCAGAAGTTCGATGAATCTCTAAGCCAAGATAGTACTTAGCCAAACCCAAATCCTTAATGGTAAAAGTAGAGTCTAAAATAGACTTAACATGGGCAATAAAGGCAGTGTCATTACCAGTGAGAAGGATGTCGTCCACATAAACAAGAGCAGTGACAAAAATGCCTTGTTCTTTGTAAACAAATAAGGAATAGTCAGCTACGGTTTGAATGAAACCCATATCAATCAGGACTGAAGCCAGTTTCTCGAACCAAACTCTCGAGGCTTGTTTTAAACCGTAAATGGATTTGAGCAATTTGCATACAAAACCAGTGCTATGGAGAGGATGGCCTTTAGGTATCTCCATATAGATCTCTTCAGATAAATCTCCATGGAGAAAGGCATTGTTGATATCCAATTGGTGGATATCCCAATTCTTGGCAGCTGCAATGGCTAAGAGAGTGCGTACTGTTGCCATTTTTGCAACTGGAGAGAAGGTATGATGGTAGTCTTGTCCTTCAATTTGGGTATAACCCTTTGCCACTAGACGAGCTTTAAATTTATCCAAAGAACCATCAGCTTGGTACTTCACCTTGTAAACCCATTTGCACTCTACAATCTTTTTATCAGAAGGAGTTGGCACAATGGTCCATGTTGTGTTGGTTTCTAAGGCATGTAACTCTTTATCCATAGCATCCACCCACCTTTGGTCTTTGATGGCTTGATTGTAAGTAAAAGGCTCAGAAATAGCAGTGTGTGGACTAACAGCACAAGCATAAATCGGAGAAGAAGGTGAATAGTGAGAAAAACTAAATTTCTCATTAATTGGACATTGTAACAAAGTAGCATTAGCATTAGCAGAGGCTGGATTGGTAACTGTTGGTGTAGAAACAACGTAGTCTTTCATCCATGTAGGTTGAATTTTATTTCGAAGAGATACCCGAGTAGGTGGTGGCTGTGGAGGTGATGGCTGGTGTATAGGTGATTGGTTTGGAGATGGTGAGGGTATAGAATGTGGAGAGATAGATTGGCTATGTGAAACAGGGGAAACATGAGGAGGAAATAAAGAAGGTGGAGTAGGTGTGAATTCTGCCAAAGGAGTAGAAGAGTAGTCAGTGTCACATGATGATAAAGATGGGGTGAACAAGAATTCACTGGACTGAGGTGAAGTATCAGAAAAGGGAAAAACATTTTCACTAAAAGTAACATGTCGTGAAACATGAAACTGTTTAGTAACAGGATCATAAAGTCTGTAGCCCTTTTGAGTCATAGAATAACCAGGGAAAATGACTTGGATAGCTCGTGGAGAAAATTTATCCGAATCATGGACAGACATGTGAGCCAAGCAACCAAAAATGCGTAAATGTGAGTAATTGGGAGGTGAATTAAAAAGCTTTTCATAAGGGGAAATGTAACCCAACACAGTTGTAGGTATACGGTTTATTAGATAAGTAGAGGTGAGGATGCAATCACCCCAAAAAGACGAAGGTAGAGAAGCTTGAAACATAAGAGCCCTAGACATTTCAAGTAGGTTTCGATGCTTGCGTTCAACTCGCCCGTTTTGTTGGGGAGTATATGGACATGATGTATGATGAATGGTGCCTTGTGAAAGTAAGAAATTGGTTAAATCAGTACTAACAAATTCCCCTCCATTATCTGTACGCAACCATTTAATGGTAGTATGGAATTGGGTGCCAACATAAACAAAAAAATCTTTAAGTGACTGATTAGCATGTTGTTTAGTAGGTAAAAGAATGGTCCATAGACCTCTTGTGCAGTCATCAACGAGGGTTAAAAAATATTTACAACCATTGTAGGTTTGGGTCCGATATGGTCCCCAAAGGTCACAATGCACCAAGTCAAAAGGAGCTGTAGCATGAGAACTACTAGATGAAAAAGGTAGCTTACATTGTTTAGCTAAAGGGCAAATATTACAAGGTGACTGAGCACCATCAGAATGAGTATTTATTACATGAATTTTTGATAAAATTTTCGAAGGAATATGACCAAGGCGTTTATGCCAAATTTGAGAAGCTTGAGATGACTTTGAAACAGCAAGAGCAATAGATTCAGGAGGTAGATTAACCAGTTGATAGAGTCCTCCAACAATGCTACCAAGAACCAATTCCGTCTTCTGGTATTGGTCCTGCAGATAGCAATTATTAGAAGAAAAATGAATAGTCGTATGAAGTTGAGTGGATAGTTGACTGACAGAGAGTAAGTTAAAAGTAAAAGCTGGAATATATAGGACATCATGAATCAAGGTAGAGAGAGGGTGCAGAAAGACAGAACCCATGTGAGTGACAACAACAGTTTCCCCATTAGGAAAAACCACATTTAAAGGCTTTGTTAAAAACTGGACATTAGTCATATAGGTAATGTTGCAACACATGTGATTACTAGCCCCTGTGTCCAGAACCCAAACATGATGTGGTATATGTGTGGATGATGATAAAGAGAATGAGGTACCTGCTATGTGAGTTGCCAAACTAAAAGTTGGAGCAGGTGTAGGAGATGTACCAGGAGTCTTGTTGAAATTTTGCATTAAGGCACTTAGTTGATTCTGCAAAGCCTCCACTTTATGTGTCAAAGTATCATCAGAATCAGCACAAGTCTGAGCAAACTGTGGAGTAGAAGCCTGCAAAGCCTGTGGAGATTTGGTGTTGGATTTAGGACTTGGAGTGAACCGGCGTTTGTCTTTGTTATTGGGGTGATATGGATGGTCGATGGGGTACCCAACCAACTTATAACATCTTTCTTTTGTGTGCCCTTTGAGATGGCAATGAGAACACTCCTGTACAGGGGGTGACACTCTATCACTGAACCTGTTAGGAACATAAGAAGAACCAGACTGATTTGGCTTAGGCACATTAACCATCAAGGCTATTGGTGAAGATACAACTGTGTTCTGAGTCTGGCGATGCTTTTCTTCTTGTTTCAATAACATAAAGGCTTGGTTGACTGTTGGCCAGGGCGACATCATCAACAATTGACCCCGAGCTGCAGTGAAACTAGAATGTAATCCCATTAAGAACTGAATCAACCTGGCTCTGAAACCATCTTAAGATTCATAATACTCCATTAACATACTAATATAAGCTACATGTCTACATGATGAAAGAGAGAGATATTATTGATTGAGAATAAAAGTTACAAACTAAACCATTGGCACTGGACTAAATACAGGAGGAAAAACAGATATCTGTTACAATAAGTACGAGGCCCTATCACTTGATAAGATAAGCAGTCATGTTTTTTGATAAGTAAGGCTGATAAGTAATGTAGATAGTCGTAATAAATAGCAAATTCGTTAAGCCGCCAGGTAGTCATTGGCAGTTCTCATTTTTCTGCTATTATATGATTCTAACATTGTATAACCAAACCAAACCAAATATATCCGGTATATCCCGCACATAGCAGGGTCTGGGGGGTGAGATGTACGCAGACCATGTCCCTACTTTTAACGGTAGGGAGGCTGTTTCCGTGAAGACCCCCGGCTAAGAGCACAAAGCTAATAATGAGTGCTATTTACATGGGTTGTCTAAGTTTTGAAAGGTCATACCTGAGCCCATGGCTTTGGACACATGGGACTTAGTGACTTACCTACCAGGGGATTGGCTACTCCGCTCTGCGAGACACTCAAATCTTCGATGGCACCGAGCCGAGCTTCCTGAAAAAAAAACTCAAATCTAAGATAAAGCTAGCCGAGACAACCCAACCCTGAAGCTCTCAACAACAGAGCCGCTCCCTAATAGAGAATGCACCACTCTGATCTGACGCCTCCAAATCAAGAACTTTATGTATGTAATCTGTTGTGCCCAAAATCTTCATGGGCTAGATTTAGGCCCATTAAGCTATAGGGACCAATTTATATGAGACATAAGATAGATCCAGTATAAGATATGAAGACTAGACATGAAGAAATGAGCACTCGCTGAGAAGACAGTCAAGAAGATACAAGTATCATGAGGTTCCTGATGAACCGGAAGCTGAATAGATTACGAATGGACCAGGTTCCTCCATGCAGAAGAGTTCAAGATAGCCTAGCAGTAGTATTAAAGACAGCAAGAGCATATGGGAACCATAAAGAGGCTCTCCAAACTAATATATTTGTTATTTGTGCAGGTATAGTTTCCTAAAAACAGGTTCCTGAGATATAGGTTCCTGAGAAACAGGTTCCTGAGACATAGGTTCCTGAGCACCAGGTTCCTGAGACATAGGTTCCTGAGTACCAGGTTCCTGAACGTAGCCAACCAGAAAGAGACCGAATTATAATTGGAGTGTCATTCTAGGGCGCAGTTGATCCTAGAATTCCTCTAATAGACATGAGAATTATAGTAGAGTACGAACTCGAGTTCTACTTTACTTAGCCAACCAGTTCGTGGTAAACTCTAAAGGAACTTGAGTCCAACACGAACTAGACAATCGAATACAGCTGGTCAAGCAGAATCAGCTTCGCATTAGAACTACATGAGCTTGATCCCTATATAAACAAGGGTATGTAGGCACCTTGGGAAAAACGGACACAGATCTCGCTAATGGAACCTGCGATGATTCTCGTAACCTCTCAAGCTCAGCTCATCCCCACCATCAAATCACACCCAAATCCTAAAAACAGCAAATTACATGTGTTACACTTGTAAATTCCAGCGGGCCTCCGAAAATCACGTTGATTACGAAAATCCTCCATCAACATTGGCGCTAGAAGGAGGGGCTACCTTGTTCGTTTGTGGAGGACAAACGAGAAATCAAACAAAAAGATGGGTGTTTATTAATTCTTTATACAGATTCTATGATAATAACGAATTTGGTGATGGCTGCTCCAGGACAGGCTACGTAATTCAGGGCTACGTGGGACACCATCAAAACCTATATACATGTACACAGAGATAAAACAAAGACTGGTGGGTCACAGAAAACTTTTACAAACATTAACATAATTCAAAACGAGAAGCGTAGTAAGGGCATCGAAGATGAAAACGCATGGACAGATGCGATGGGATTGGTCGTTGCGCTGCTATATCCAACCAGGGCATACAGATGATTTTTCGTGTACCAGGGGAGGTGATATAGACGGTGGCAGCGGTGTCTCAACAGCAGACCCTGAATCTTTAATCGATGATAATGTCTGGTATCAAACAAAAAAAGAAAAATCACAGGGGTCACATGCGTGTTTCAGAGGCAACGTGAAGATTACATGGCTATATTATGTACTAGTCACTATTGTTGAATCAAGCTTGGTTGGACGTTTTTTAACTGAAAGTGAAGATGCAAAAGTCAACAGTGATGTGTCTATGGTTGAACAACTATGCCTAGCTATGGGACTATATCTCAGAGCATTGGCTCATAAGAGGAGTAGAAGCAGAAGAGGGCCATCCACAATTATTAAGAAGAACAGATGGCAGGTCCAGTGTCTAAAGCCTATGGTGTTTAACGTAATTGCTGCAATTACCAAAGAAGGTCAATAAAACCAGAGGTGAATAAGGTGTTTAACCGTACGTGGACTTTCACACAGCAACGACAAGATGCCAACAACAGTATTTTATTATTCTTCTAATGGCGTATATGATGTTGATTATCAAATACAAGTACAAACTTCTGTACGTATATATGACGAGGTACGGAGAAGCAGAGTCCAATGAAGCTGTGATGGTTCGATTTGTTGTATTATACGTGATCTGGGAAGCCATATGCAGAGACAACCAAGCGGGATTAGGAGTATATCGCGTTGTAGCTTTTCAGTGGAGATAATCATAACTGACACATCTATCATCATGGTGAAAGTCAGGAGTTTGTCAATGAAGAAATAGCGAGAACATAGACCGATTTAGAGGGTCTGGTTACAAGCGTGTAGAACAAAGGCTTGGAGATTTTATACGAATATTGATTCCTCTTGTTACCTTCAGATGAGTAATAGCAAGACATCAATGGTTATAGAGCGGCATAGATGTGATGATTTGTACAATACGCAGTCTGGGCAACCATTCTTGGAGACTAAAGCCATGACAAAAAAAATATATATATAAGAAGCAGTAACCAAGAATGGTAGCTGCAGCCATGACGGTACTAATAACGGTGGAACACGGAAGTCAGAATAAGAGGTATTTCGTATTACCAGGCTGTGATGAAGCGAAGAGATGATGCTGGTGTCAAGACAAAGCCAAACCAATGCTACGACGGAGCTTGACAGCGGCAACACTACAATTACAACAAAGTGGTGTTGGTGACAAACAGTGGTTGTGCTATACATTTAGTATACGGAAGCCGAGATGCGTCAATTAGATGCGTCATGTGTCATGGATAAGTGTCATGCGTGTATGCAAAGAGAATCAGAGATGATGTTGAGGATTGTTTGGGTGAAGGCCAAGGTCATGACAGGACAACGTTGGTAATACTTCATGGACACTTGAGATGCTAACATGAGTTGTGTTAATATTGAAGGTGACAAGCTTTCTCCAGAATAGAGGATGAAGATATGGGTACTTGCAAAGGAACACGTGTTGTTGATCACATGATGGTGTCAGATTTGATACAAGACAACAAACACCCTGGACTTCAACGAGAAGTTTAAACTAGGTACTCTGACGACAATCATGAAAAGAAACCAGGAGAGTGAAATGATTGGTAGCATTAGAGTGGTTACAGGAGCAAGGTCAGTGGATCATTAAAAGACAGGAACTGCAATGATATACAAAGGCAGCGGTAGACATCCAAAGAGATGGATATTCCACGACTCCATATAGATATGGCTGCACAAATAACAAGCCAGCAGCAAAGAAAGAAAGGGATAGCTCGAGTCTGGTGGAGTTACACTAATGCGTGATGCAGCTACGACAACACCGAACCTAAAAGATGGTGGGTTTATAGAGACAACCCAGGTCAGCAATAAACAATTACAAACAGAGGCTAGTTGCCTACAAGTCCATTTGGTGATATTAATGCAGAAACAACAGTCTATATACGTTCAATTCAAGGAACCAACAGTGGTGGTTCTTAACACTCATACTTAGAACCCGAGATGGTGATGTTACGTTGGTCGTAGAAGAAGCTTTGATAATGCACCTGTAATGAGAATACCAGACCTGATTATGCAGCTAAAATAAGAAGCAAACGGTTATAAGTATATCAAAGCACGGAGTGGTGGAAGCAAAAAGGATCCAATGTAGAAAATCGTAATTCTGAGGCTGCGGATTCTGAGCCAACTTCGCCGAATAAACTGTTCTGATCCAGAACGTTGTAGATGCAGTATAATATACCGTTGGAAAGGTACCGGAGTCTAGTTTCTAGCAAAATTTACGGCTCGTAAAAATACCTTTCCAACAGGAAGTTATGCCATATTTAGTCAAGGGTGGTCCAGCTGTCCAGAATTCTGAGTCTCCCATTTTTGAGCAAAATTCGCAGAATAAACTGCTTTGATCTGGAAGGTTCCAAGTGCAGTGTGATATACCGTTGGAAAGGTACCGGAGTCTAGTTTTCAGCAAAATTACGGCTTGTCAAAATACCTTGTCTACAGGAAGTTATCCCATTTTTAGTCAGAGGTGGTCAAGCTATCTAAAATTCAGTTATGAGTAAAATATTTGCATTAAGATGTTAAAGCGTAAATACGAAGATGAAGTATGATAGCAGCTGATGACAAATTTAAAGTTTGATAGCAAGGAAGGATGTTGGATAGCGTATGCAGAGAGCTCGATGATGTCAAGCTTCGAAGGAAGAAATGAGGCAACAAGTATGATGTTGCTGAAATTGAAAACAAGGACTGTAAATTGATGGATGACCCAGACCTGAGGTAGAGAATGGTGTATATACCGTGACGAGAAAGAAATCGAAGAGCTTGAAGTGGTGTACTACATGCAGATGGTTACAAGGATAGAAATCAAAATATTGGCAACTACATATAAAGACATGCCTAGTGGTGTATGTGTGGTAATGGAGCTTCACAGCAGATTCTCTAGAACCTTGCAAAGCAGCATGCCTTGTAATTGAGAAGCTAAAGAAAATGTCTAGAGTGAAAGTGTGGTAGCAGGAAGTTGACACTGTGTGGATCCACAGGTAGAGGGGTTCGCTGGCAATGCTGAATCTGAACACAAAGCTAAGTCTTACTCTTTAATTTTGCCAATAGAGATATCAATGGCATGCATGCATAAACTAATATTGTTATGCCTAGAATATTTTACTTGCATCTTGTTATCTTAAATATGTGCAGGAATACAAGGCAAGTACCGATATCGACTTGATAATAAAAATATGAATGATAAAAATATATGAAAAACGAAGAATTGAATGCCGTGATACCGGAAAAGTCTAAGGAAGGTTGCAGCAATTGTAATGTGCACATGAAGAGTGGGATTTGAAATCGAAGACCAAAAGTGACAAAGCAAATTCATCCGAAAGCCGTTTTGCAGAAATACAGAGCTAAGCCTACTGTCTATTCTTAGTCTATAATTTTAAAAATATACATTTTATGACATGCATGCATTAAAATATTTAATTGAATATAGAAGATTCATGCTAGAAATCCACGCCAGACATATTCAATGAATAAAGCAAAATGACTAGCATGCATCCTTGAGAGATATAAGCTAGAAACAGAAGTGATGAATTAAGTCTAGCAGTAGATCCCCGGAGTAGCATAGTAAGAGAGTTTATTTGACTAGCATGCCAATATTAATAAAAAATGATGAGAGAGTCATTAAAAAGAATTAGATTTAATATTCTATATATGGCCTAAAACGAATATTTGCATGAGACGTACATAATAAAATGCATGTGCATATTATGTGTCCTAGTTATCATATTCACTAATGTGCATTAATTATGTCATGAATATATATATATTGTTGCATTGTATATATGCTTGCAAAATTGAGATATCGTGCAGGATTGCTCGTTAAACATTACAAAATTAAAGTGAGAAGCTTTAGTCAATTCAGTGAGTTGCTAGAAATACTTTGCAAATAGTCTCTCTCAACATCTCTTGTTTCTTACAATGAGTTAGCTCGCGTAAGCTTAGAGGTGTTGTATTGAGATATTTGTATTTGATATAAAGGTTCACTCTCAACGTGTGTCATGAGAGATTGAAAAAGAATGAGAGAAAGAGATATAGCAAGATGACTCAGAATGAAAATAAGAAAAAATACCAACTGGCAGAAGGTTCCCGAAACCAGAGGTCTCCCCCCGTACACAAGAATTTTTCTGATGGGAAAAATGAGGTCTCAAGAAGAATATACCTCACTCATGTGGTCATATGATTTGAAGAAGAAATTAGAGGAAAAGTTGAAGCTATAAAGCAAGAGTGATACAAAGAGGTTACAGTATCGATCGAAGCATTAAAGAAAATTCAGCATGGTTTGAAGAAGAGATTAGATATAGTTGAAGATTTTGATGAAGAGTAGATGCAAGAATCTGATTTTGACAAGAGTAACTTTAATGAGGTTAAGCAGTTCAGGTCCCCCAATAGATAGAAGGGAACCTCTTGAAAATGAAAAGAAGTGAAGATCGAGTTGAAGATAGCACGCATTACTCAACTTCACAAACGAATATTCAGCAACTTGTTAGAGAACAGTTGACATGATGGTTAGAAGAGGCATTAGCAAGTCCAGAGAAGTTGATATTTGTTATGATGAGAGAAATTGAGCACTTTGCCTCAAGGTTAATAAAGAATTATGGAGCTTCCAGAATCTAGTTCTCCATCGAAGACAAGCTTCCCTGCAGAACTGGGGGTAGTATAGTTACTATGGCAAAAAATCAAGGATTTCAAAATTTTAAGAGAATTCAAGTCTAGGAACCTCAACGATCAGGTTCGGGAACCTCATAGCTTAGATTTGGTTCAGAAACCTTACAGATTGATTTGATCAAGTATCCAGAGAGTAGCATGTTTGCATCGTGGACACACCAATGAGTTTTCAAATCTAAAAATACAAAACTTACCGGAGGCTTCCACTTCACAGCTGATCAATCAAGAGAAAGATCCAGGTGATATCTCTCCATTTACGCTTACATATTTGAAAAAACCTCCCAGGTATGCATAACGAATTCTTACTATACATAAAGCATGCATAAACGCTGTTGAGGTTTTATATGCGATAAAGCTATGATTATGTCTTGATTATGTTTCTAGATGTTAGAATGCACATTTACATGCAGCTCGCAGGTTCCTTGATATTTACCTACATTTAGTAGATTCCTTTTATTTACTTGCACCTCGCAGGTTCCTTAATGTTTACCTGCAGATCGCATGAGAACAAGTACCTCATATATGAATTAGTTAAATTTACCTGTAGCTAACAGGTTCTACGTTACTCATATGGAAATTCTAGTAATAGCTTCCAAGTATAGCAATTTTACCAACATCTAGTAGATTATTTGCTATTTTCTTGTAACTGACATGTTGCAGGTTCATTCATATATACCTGAGGCTTTTATGTGACAGCTTTCATGATCATTGATATTGATTAGAAGTCAGTTGTAGACAGCTTTTGATTAGCAGCTTCCTGCTAGAAGTTTTACACCAGTCGATACTTGAGTAGAAGAAAGTTCATTTATACCGGAAGCTCATAGCAACAGCTTCCAAGTTCACCTGTAGCTAACAGGTCCATATGAAGAGATTCTGGTGAACAAACCGTGAGAGCTTTCTATCCATAAAGGATCACGTAAGTCTTCATCAGACTAGTATTTTGATTAGACAGCATGGTATTTCTTTTAGCAAGAATTGATGATAGTAGAAGAAGATCTATTTTGCTTATGATGAGGTTAGTCTTCCTTATTCTTAGAATGAAGATGATGATTATAGCTTCCTTATTGTTCTTTTACGTAACAGTAATTACCCAAAAGAACTGGGGGGTAGTATTCCTACTTAAATAATAATATGCATGTTTGATTAGCTATTTCACATGCCAATTTGAAACTTTTTAAGTGCTAGTTTTAGTACTTGTATTTTGAAACAGGCTACCTTGACTAACAGGTTCCTGTAGTATTGACAGTATTTACAGGTTACCTGAGCTGACAGGTTCCTGTAGCATTGACAGTATGAGCGAAGTATGAGTAAGATTTGACAGAATGCAGACAGAATGTGCAGATTACGATTGATTGATCAGAATTATCTTATAGACAGATTGTATTGAGAAAAGAATTAAGCCTCAGGCAGCTTCCTGAGCAAGAGTTAAGTCTCAGGCAGCTTCCTGAGCAAGTACTAAGCCTCGGGCAGCTTCCCGAGCAAGCATTGAATTAAGCCTCAGGCAGCTTCCTGAGCAAGAGTTAAGTCTCAGGCAGCTTCCTGAGCAAGTATTAAGCCTCGGGCAGCTTCCTGAGCAAGCATTGGATTAAGTCTCGGGTAGCTTCCCGAGCAAGTATTGAGAATTAAGTCTCAGGCAGCTTCCTGAGCACGAGCAAAGCCTCAGGTAGCTTCCTGAGCAAATGTGATTGAAAAGCCTCAGCTGACTGAGCACGACATTGTTGCCAAAATCCTCAAGTTCCTTGAGCACGTGAATTAAAGTCCAGACAAAAGGCACCTAAAGTCCTGACAAAAGGCACCTAAAGTCCTGACAAAAGGCACCTTAAAGGAACCTGTATGGAGCCGAGACTGGCATACAGGAACCTGAAACTATATGTTTCACCCCTCCGTGGAGCCGCCACTGGCACGAGAGGAAGTGGGAACTTGTGTGGAGCCTAGACCGACACACTTGTTCTTAAAGAGAAGCCTAATAAGCTCTCCCTCATGTGGAACCGCCTTTGGCACATGGGAAGAAGGGATAAAATCCTTAGCATTTACCTTCAAGAAATGTCTAGCCTGACACATGAAGAAGAGGAATCTGTGTGGACTCCCAGAACGGTGCACAGGTTCCTAGAACGCCCCGAGGCAAAAGAAAAAAAGGAACCAACATGCCTCGAGGCATGTTGGGACCTAGATTTTAGGATTGGGAACCAAGAAGGTGACCTTTCCAAGAGAAAAAAAGGAACCAACATGCCTCGAGGCATGTTGGAACCTAGAGATTAGGATTGGGAGCCAAGCAGGCGACCTTTCCAAGAGTTGACCCGAATTAAACAAGAGAAATTTTACTAACATTAACTAGTTTCTGTTTATGTTTGCTTTGCAGGATTAGTAGTCATTAACAGCTATTCACAAGGAACCTAGTCTAGTTATTCAGCAATGAAAAGTTAAGAAGTTATCAATAAAAATTATGGTTTAGATTATGGTTTTAGAAACAGTTGTCAAAGTATGAAGACAAGAGGTTCTAAGTTTACAAAGGTTTGAAAGTTCCAAGTAGAGCGAGAAGTCGAGGTTTCTGGGAAGCTATTTAGATGGTTCAAGAGGTTCCAGGGTTGTTTCATCCTACGAATAATGGAGATTCCTGGGGTTATAAGCATGTTAACTCGAATAACTTGTAGAAGGGGGGGTTGAATACAAGTTATATAATCGTGTCTGATTTTTGCTTGGTTAGATGAACAAGAATAAACGAATAAATAAAACTGTTTGTATTAATAAAATCAAATACAAACTCTACCAAAGGTGTACAAATACCTTTAGCAGCTGCTGACAAAATAAATTTCTCTCTCTGCTTGTTTCGAACTCTCGAATACAAACCTTATACAGAGCTACGCACACAAACTCACGAACTCACCAACGCATGAACGCTCTTTACAATGATATAGAGAGAGTATTTATAATGCTACCTATCAACTAATAACAGAAAGATATAATCTATACATGACAATGTTCTGCCTTCTAGTCGATAGTTTCCATCAATAGAAAATCCTTTCCTTCATAATATCTTCTTGCTTGTTCTTCAAACAACGATCCTGTTTTATAGCACTTGCCAGTTTCTGTAGCATCCATAATGACATCATCAGTAACACGACTGATATCAGGATCTGCACACTGCATCAGTATCTGATCATCCATCAGTATTAGACACGTCATCAGGATTTGCTTTCTGTTCCTGACATGTAGTCCCCGATACACTGTTCATTCCTGACTAAACTCTACAGATAACTGTCTTACACATATATCCTATATACAGTGCTAAATCCTTTATAAGATCAGGATTACAAGAAGTATAATGTGTAAATTCTATTCTTAACATCACAACTTATGAATTATTCCTAACAATCTCCCCCTATTTATGCTTTAAAATCTGAAGCATAAATCTAAGTTGTAGATGTCAAAACATATAACAAAACAACCAGAATAGAATTTATGAATGTAGAATTATGAAGTTAAGTACCTCCTTCCCAGATGTAGACATTTATCTAGTACTTAGAAGAAAGGAATTTTAACTATTAATGCTGCTCTTCCTTTACCACTTCCTAGCTGAGATTCACCACTGTCACACCTAGTTCTTCTTTTTACTTCCCTTTGTCTGCTCTTTATCTCCCCCGGTCTGTTGTTGTCTTTGAATTGTCTTTATCTCCCCCTTTTTGACATCAGCAACATTAAGTCCAAGAGATTCAGAAACAGAACAAATGATATTCATCAGAACTGCTTGATTTTCCATAATTGTGACTTGGTTATCTTCAAGTGATTGAAGTCTTGTTTGAATAGCAATTTGAGAATTCTGAATATCTTTCAAAATATCAGAATGAACTTCAATGTTGGAAGTGCTTCTAGTATCTTCAGAATCAGAAAGAACTTTATCTTCAAGTCTTGTAGAAGAAGTTGCTTGAGTTGTACGATATTCAAGTAATAAAACCTGATTAGAAGTATCAACATCTTCATCTTTTTGATCTGTAGCTGAAACATGATCATCATTTCCTTCACCAGTATTCTGTGTACTAACATCTTCAAAACCTGACTCCTCCTTAGAGTGATCAGAGACTGTAGATGTCTCAATTCTAGCTGATATTGGTAGTACATACAAAGGAACACTAGGATCATTAGGAACTTCATCTGGTACATATGTATCAAGAGATTGCTTTATCCTGGCACCTCTTCTATTAATGATTCCTGCAAGCCTCTCCTTTTGCTTCTGAGCTTTAACTTCTGGCTTGGCATTGTGATGTGCTAGGTCATTCTTCTGATACATTTTGATGAATGAATAAGTACCAGCATCCATACCTAAATTTTCAGACCAAGATTCAGGAAAAACCTGATCCCAGAAATCAAATGATGGTTTCCCAATTTTCTCTCCCTCACTATGGAGTTGATCATCCATACCCTCATTCTCACTTTGACTTACTAAAGTCAGCACTCTTTCTACCTCACCTTTTGCCTGGTCAGGAGCCAGCCTCTCAGTTTGTGGATCTAAGTCCATCTTTTCAAGTGTATCACTCAAATTTGGATAAGTGCTCTCATGACCTACAGAAAAATAGAGGTTAGAAGAAATGTTTATACCTGAACTCACATGGAGAGAGGGTTCCTCATCTGGCATGGGGCTTGAGGTTTTCTCCAAGGAGTGAGCTGCTATAGTCTCTGAACCCATACAATCATCTACTTTCTTTTCAGAAACTACAGGCTCCAGTATACCACTTTCAGGTTCTACAACAAACTCTAATGCCTTCAGTAATACTTCATTAGACACCACAGTTTGTGTGTTACCATCTTCAAGTGTTGGTTGCTGAGACACACCCTCAAGGTGGATAGACTCTGACTGAACAATATTTGTTTGATCTTCAAGAAAATCAGTCATAGTTATTCCTCCCATATCATAGGGTTTCTCACTTGCAATTTCAGTCATCACAGAAGACCTTTCAGCATCAGCTATCACATCTCCTGAGTCATCCAACCTCTGACTAGATGGTTCTTGTGTTGCAGTGACTGTGATCTGATCTGTCCTACTATCCACCACTGGTGCAATAGTATCTCCTGTTGACTGCTTTCCTCTATCTACTTCCTCCAGTTGTTCACCTTGAGCTGAAGCATCTTCAATAATGACCTCTTTGTTAAATAAATATGCATGAAGTGATTGAAGTGCAACATGTTTTGAGAGTCCAAATTTCTTGACTAATTGTCTTCTGACAGATACATAAAAATACGTCTTCATTAAGTCAAGTCTTTGATGTAGAAGTCCATATTCATCTGGAAATAAAAGTTTTGGTACTCTTTCAACCAAAAAGTCTAGAACAGGCCTTGACAACTTCACTTTGAGAGAAATTAGTCCCATAGCCAGTCTGTATGATAATGTAGTTTCCCATGAAGAATCAATATCCAGATCTCTATAGTCATTTACTGACTTCATTATAGCTTCATTTGAAGAGACCTGCATGATATTAGTTGGACTTGACTCTGTGTGTGTAAGTGACAATTGAATCTTTCTCCTTGTTCTCCTGGTATAGTGAGCAAAAGATTTATCCTGAGAAGAATCAAGAGGTGTAGACACAGAAGTGATCTTGGGATGAGATCTTTGTTCAATAGACACAGTCTTTTGAGAGACAGTATCCAGTAACTGTTTTCCCTTTTTAAGAACTACAGCCTTTTGAGAGACTGCAGTCTGGCTGTGACTAGGTTTTGCATCTCTTTGTGCTAACAGAGAAAGTTGAATTGCAGCCTTCAATTCTGCTCTCTCAGCAAGAGTTAAATTATCATCATCTTCACTAGAATTACTACTACTTGACACAACAAATCTTCTCTTCCTTACAACTGATGTCTTTTGAGAAACACCAGAGGTTGGTTTCTTTGAAACAATAGGCTGTGGATCAAAATTTGGTTCTTGAATTGTTTCAGAGACTATAATGTTTTGGGCTACTTGGGTAGACACAGGTGGATTCTCCTCCAATTGAGATTCCTGAGCCATTTCACCACAAAAGAAAGAAGAATTGTAGAGAGTAGGAAGATGAGTTTTAAGAATTACCTGAACATGATGTGGATAATGAATTCCAGGTATTTCATCTAGATTCTTTTCACTGTCCTTCTTTGTAATGTCAGAGAAAATTCTCTTTTGCTGTAAATAAGAAGAAACACAATGTTCTCTACCAAATCTAGCTTCAGCATTAGAAATAAAATGGTTAATAAACATTTGCATGAATCTATGATAATAAACCATTTTCCTGCCTTGATCTCTTAACCCAAGTTTAATACTCATCTGACTTAAGATAATATGACCAATGTTAATTACTCTGTTATATAACAAACTGTAAGCAATGTGTGAAGTAACAGAAGTAATTTGATCAAAAGAACTACATTTACCAGTAAAGCATTTAGCTAATTGATCAAAAAAAAAAAGACCACTCTCTCCTAAGACAAGGTCTTCTTAACTGGCTCATGTTATCTAAAGGTCCATTGTAACCTAATGCAGATAACATAGTTCTAATATCATTATCAGATGGTTCATTCTCATAATTCAAACTAACAGGTAAGTGAAGTACTGAATTAATAACAGATTCAGTAATATCGAATGTGTCTTGTCCTAAGTGTAGAACAATTTTACCTGATTGACTCTGAGTAGAATCAATTACCTCAGCATTCTCCCAAGCTTGTGAAACAGCTGCTTGATTAATTTGTGGAGATACTGTCAATGCATAACTTAATGGTCCATACGCCAGAAAGTCCATGATTGGATGAAAATCAGATGACACTCCTTCTTTGTTGGTGATAGCTGCTACATGATTGTTTGTCATAAAATCAAAGTCACCAAACTTAAAAGCCACTGATTTAGGTAATCTTCTCTGAGCTGCCATTTTTGATCTGAAAAGAACTTGAAAAATTCTTGAAATGGATTAGTGATTTTGAAAACTCAAGAGTGGTTTTTGCTTTAGAGAATGTAAAATTAGAGAAAGCAATTACACAATTAGAGTTTCAAAACAAATATATTTTACAAAACTTTCAGACCACTATCCCACGTCGACACGTAGGTTGACAGGTGTCAGTCCCTGAAAAATGCGGTTACCCACGATTTTTGGAGAATAAAATCCAAAATTGATTTTCATGAAATAAATCAGGGTATCAATACTGATCAGCTTCCTTATCCTGTTGACCTATCACCAAAATAATCACAAAATACGATGTGATAATGATTCTCAAATCCTGATGGTCACACATGAAATCCTGATCAATATCATCAGAGACTTAATATGGAGTTTCCACGTGGCATTTTTCTTTTAATCCTGAAACGAACATCAATAATCTAAACAAAGATATTTGTTAGATTTTAAAATATCTTGGAAATATGAGAAGGTCAGTCATACGTATAGATATTTACGCAAATACATTGAACACTTCAAAAATGACTGTTCAGCTTCTCACTCTTTCCTTTATAAAGCCTTGATGTCTTATGCCTTTCTCCATAAACCTTTCAATTTCTTTTCTTCTCAACAATGCTCCTCAAACCAAAATTCCATTCAAACCCATTCTCTAGATCTTTCTCGGTCGATGAACATCCTGTTCTTGATCATCTCTTTGAACAGACAACTCTTCTCATCGAACTAATCATGGATGGATTGGTTTTCGAAAATATCCAGAGGTTTCTCCTAGAACATCCATCTGTTGGATACAATCTTCCCCTAACCTCCTCAAAACTTGAGGATGAAGAATTTGGCCGAGAGTCTGAGGTTGATCTTGATGAGGATGCTATACATTTAAGTTAGCTGCTCTCATTCAAGTCGCCCAGACAAGGAATCCAAAAGCAAACTGTTCAAATTCCCTGATGGATTTCCTGAAGAGCTTCAACAGTAACAACTTTAGACAAGAGTAGTATTATCAGTAGAAATTAGATAAAAAGATGTTGTATTTCATTTCCATGTATGTAATCCTTTCAATTAATGAAAATACAATTTCTTGTTATCTACTTGTCTTTATTTTCTGATTTGAATGATGTATAAAATATCAGTATGAACAAATTAGAATCATGTTGAAATAGACTTAACAAAACTTAGAATTAGATCACTGTAAAATGAATTTCAGGATTTGAAACAAATTCCACAATCCTGATACTGACGATAAAATCCTGATGACGTCAGCATACTGATAGCAATCCTGATCCTGATGTTTGTTAACAAGTCTATCATACTGAATTTTATCAAAGTAATATGTTACAGCTTAAAACTTTTAACAATCAAATATAGATCCTGACAAGATATCAAGTCTATAAGCTGAAAACAACATACCTTGCTACTTTTGCAGATGTTAAAAATCTAGACATTTAACATTCCTAACTCACTTACTAATCTACTGAAAGTAGTCTCATCAAGTGGTTTAGTTAGAATATCTGCAAGCTGTTTGTCAGTAGGAACAAAATGAAGTTCCACAGTACCATTTTCAATATGTTCTCTAATAAAATGATACCTGACATCAATGTGCTTAGTCCTTGAATGTTGAACTGGATTTTCTGCAATTTTGATAGCACTAGTATTATCACAAAACATAGGAATATTACTAAGTGTCATACCATAATCCATCAACTGATTTCTTATCCAAAGGAGCTGTGCACAACAACTGCCTGCTGCTATGTACTCAGCTTCTGCAGTTGAGGTTGAAACAGACTGTTGCTTCTTGCTTGCCCAAGAAATCAATCTATTTCCCAAGAATTGACATGTACCTGTAGTGCTTTTCCTGTCTATCTTACACCCTGCATAATCAGAGTCTGAATAGCCAATTAGTAAGAAATCAGATTCTCTAGGATACCACAAACCAAGATTTGGAGTTCCTTTGAGATATCTAAAAATTCTCTTCACAGCAATTAAATGAGATTCCTTAGGATCACTTTGGAATCTAGCACATAAACAGGTAGAAAACATTATATCTGGCCTACTTGCAGTTAGATATAACAATGAGCCTATCATGCCTCTATAACTAGTATTATCCACACTCTTTCCCTTAAGATCAGAGTCTAGTTTAATGGCTGTTGCCATGGGTGTTTTTGCAACTGCACAGTCTTGAAAGTCAAACCTTCTTAAAAGATCTTTGATATACTTTGACTGATTAATGAAAATACCAGTCTCAGTCTGTTTGACCTGCAAGCCTAAGAAATAATTTAATTCACCCATCATGCTCATCTGATACTTAGACTGCATAAGCTTGCTAAACTTAGCACAAAACTTTTCATTAGTAGAACCAAAAATAATATCATCAACATAAACTTGAACTAAAAGCAATTCACCTTTTATCTTTCTAAAGAATAGAGTTTTGTCAATTGTACCTCTTGTGAAGCCATTTTCAAGAAGAAATTTAGACAAAGTCTCATACCATGCTCTTGGTGCCTGTTTTAGTCCATAGAGTGCCTTGTCAAGTTTGTAGACATGATTTGGAAACTTTGGATCAACAAATCCAGGTGGCTGTTCCACATATACTTCCTCATCAAGTTTGCCATTTAGAAAAGCACTCTTTACATCCATCTGGTATACCTTGAATTTTGAATGAGCTGCAAATGCAAGAAACATTCTGATTGCTTCTAATCTTGCTACAGGTGCAAAGGTCTCATCATAATCAATGCCTTCTTCCTGAGAATAACCCATGGCCACCAGTCTAGCTTTGTTTCTTACAATCATACCAGATTCATCTAGCTTGTTTCTGAAAACCCATCTTGCACCAACAATTGATCTATCTTTAGGTCTTGGTACCAGTTTCCATACTTTATTTCTCTTAAACTCATTTAACTCCTCTTGCATTGCAATTACCCAATCAGGATCCTGTAAGGCTTCTTCAACCTTCTTAGGTTCATTCTTTGAGAGAAAACAACTATACAAGCATTCATTTTGAATTGATCTTCTAGTTCGAACACCACTATTTGGATCACCAATAATCAAATCTTCAGTATGATCCTTTGTCCATTTTCTAACAGGTGGTAGATTACCTCTGCTAGACTCTCCCCCTAAGTTAGTGGTATCTCTTGTAGAAGAATTTTCTCTGCCTTCAGAAACTCGTCTTTGATCAGTAGAGTCAGTAGATTCCATTCTGTCACTAGTTACTGATCTCTCCTCAGTAGATTCAGACAGATCAGTTCCTGATGTAGACTCTGAATGACCAATTCCTGATGGAGTAGACTCTGAAAGGCTAGTCTGCTCCTGATGATTACTGTGTTCTCCTTGATTAATTTGCTCCCCCTCAACATTAGCATTCCTTTGAGAAGCAATAGATATCTCTTCTAGAGAACCTTCATCATCACTGGAGAGTATCTCAGAATTCTTCAGATTTTCAAATTCCAATTTGTCATGGCTTTCATCAGTTTGCAGAATTCCAAATTTCTTATCATCAAATGCAACATGAATTGATTCCATAACAATGTGAGTTCTGAGATTATAAACTTTGAAGGCCTTAGATGCTGAATATCCTAGAAAGATTGCTTCATCCGATTTGGCTTCAAATTTTCCAAGTTGTTCTGGATGAACTTTTAGGACATAGCATTTGCATCCAAAGATGTGAAAGTATTTCACACTTGGTTTCTTTCCTTTGATCATCTCATAGGGAGTTTTTCCATGACCATTTACCAAGGTACAGTTTTGAGTGAAACATGCAGTGTTAATAGCTTCTGCCCAAAAATAGGTTGGAAGTTTTGCATCTGCAAGCATGGTTCTTGCTGCCTCTATGAGAGTCCTGTTCTTTCTTTCCACTACACCATTCTGTTGAGGTGTACCAGGTGCAGAAAATTGTTGAGTGATTCCTTTGTCTGCACAAAACCCCTCTATTGTAGAATTCTTGAATTCTGTACCATTGTCACTTCTAAGTACTTTGACTTTGTACTCAGAGTTATTATGAATATTCTTGATAAGTTCAATGATTTGCTGAGGAGCTTCATCCTTCTTGTGTAGAAAGAACACCCATGTGAACCTTGTGAAATCATCCACTATAACTAGAGCATATCTTTTCTTGCTGATAGACATAATGTTTACTGGACCAAACAGATCAAGATGTAGCATGTGAAATGGTTCAGTAATTGAATTTTCAGTCTTGCTCTTAAAAGTGATTCTTCTTTGTTTTCCAAGTTGACATGCATCACAAAGTCCATCTTGCACAAAATTTGCCTGAGGTAGGCCTCTCACCAGATTGTGCTTAACAAGTTGATTAAGCTTCTTGAAGTTAAGATGTGAGAGCTTCTTGTGCCAATTCCAGCTTTCATTACTTGTTGCTTTGCTATAGAGACATCTAACAATTCCTTTAGATGTATCACTTAAGCTGGCTTCATATATGTTACCATGTCTCTGACCAGTAAGAACAATGTCTCCATTCTGCATATTCAAGATTTTGCATCCTTCTTTGTCAAAGACTGATTGGTAACCTTTATCACCCAGTTGACTTATGCTTAAAAGTGTATGTTTCAAGCCTTCAACCAGTGCTACATTTTCTATGATGACATTCCCCAAAACAATTGAGCCATATCCCAGAGTTTCTCCTTTGTTGCCATCTCCAAAAGATATTACTGGGCCAGCCTTCCTCTCAAACTTTGTAAGCAGGGACTTCTTTCCAGTCATATGTCCAGAGCATCCACTGTCCAAGATAATTGAATGCTTCTTTCCTGTGCCCTGCAAACAAAAAAGTAACTAGTTAGAATTTTTTAGGACCCAACTTTGATTGGATCCTTTCTTACTAGATTTAGAAACAACAGGCTTTGAGAATTTTGCTTTTATTTTACCTGTTGCAGAGTCAGCCTTAGACTCTGATTTCACAAACTGTTTGTGACTAGGAGTTTCAGATTTCAAGTAATAATAGTCATAATACAGTTCATGATATTCTTTACACATGTAAATGGAATGAAGTAAACTACCACAATGATAACAAGCTTTTTGTGGTTGATATTTAATTTTCTGAGTCTTGGGGAATCTGGACTCAGTTTTCCAAGAAGGTTTTTGATTGCAGTCTAGAGCCAAATGATTATGATTTCCACACTTGTAGCATTTTTTTCTAGGTGCATCAGGTACATTCTTGTAATTATTCTCTTTGTTAATACCTTCTTTTCCATTCCTATTTCTCTTGATTTTGCTAGACTCTGAAAGATCATCTAATCTCTGTTTCAATTGAGACTTAGACAGAAAACCTATGTTCACATTCTTAGATTTCTCTAACACTCTTTCATCTGAACTGCTATTGTCAATCCTTTTGTGCACAACTGGGGTGCCATTAGAATCAACAAACTTAACATGTTTAGGTTCAGAAACTGTTTTCTTACCTTCAGACTTAGATGTGCTAGTTTCTAGTTTACTATCATCAGCGACAATAGCTTCTAACTTTTCTTGTCTAGCCTTATCATAACCTAAACCATTAATTTTACCTCTAATTCCACTCTCAAAGATTTCTTGAGTCTTTTTACCAGAAGTATTAATGGTTTTAATCACATCTCTCTCTTCTTCTAGTTCTTTTCTGACATAGTCATAAGCCTCAAGAATAACACTATAATCATGCTTAGCTTTATCAGAACTTAACTTGTATTCTTCCATTTGAATTAATTCAGATTCAAGAAAATTATTTCTATCAACTAATTTATCATTCTTAACCTTAAGTTCATCTCTTTCACAAGTAAGAATTCTAAAATTAGTCATAAGATTCTTAAACTCAGCATGGATAGATCTAATTTCATCAGAATTTAAGCTATCAAATGAATCAAGGGAGTGAAGTGATACCTTAACAGAGGATGGAGAAATTTTCTTTGGAGATCCAGGTTTGTCTGAACTATTTGCCATCAATGCAATGTTGTCATAATCCAATTCATCCTCAGAATCACTGGAATCAGCCCAATCCTTTTGTGTGACCATAAGTGCATTACCCTTTCCTGAATTCCTAGGCTTCTTACACTCACTAGCAAAGTGCCCAAGCTCGCTGCAGTTAAAGCACTTGATCTTAGCCTTATCAAGCTTGACAATTGTACTTTTGCCTTTGTCACTCTTCTTCTCATCCTTCTTTTGAAAAGATCCTTTGCTAAATCTTCTCCTGTTAAATCTACCTTTCTTGAAGGCTTTAGCAAACATAGCAAAGAGTTCCTGCATCTCAGATTCAGAATCATTGTTGTCAGAGTCCATATCAGTAGTCTCTGACTCAGAACTTTCTTTGCTTTTCTTCTTTCTTGAATTCGTTACAGCAATCTCTTCATGCTGTTTTTCAGGAAGCTTCTTTACTTCAGATTGAGCAGTAAGTGCAATAGTCTTCATCTTTCCTTCACTCCTGCTCTTCTTCTGCTGCTTGTCAAGTTCATAAGCTCTTAATTTTCCATATACTGCCTCTAATGAAATCTCATCCAGATCATTAGCTTCCTCAATCGCAGATATCTTCTCATTGTAGAAATCAGGCAAAGCTTTCATGAACTTTGTATTCATATCCTCCAAGTCATAATATTTACCATGCATGGCCATCTCATTGATGAGTTTTGTAAACCTATCAAAGGTATCAGTAAGTGACTCACCAGACTTGGATTCAAAGTACTCATACTGTTGTATAAGTAATGTCCTCATATTCTTCCTGACAGGCTTAGTTCCTTCACAGTGAACCTTAAGATTGTCCCATATATCCTTAGCGGTTTTACAAGAGAGAACATAGTTAGTGAGAACAGAATCAAGACTGTTGAATAATATGTTTCTCACTTTAGCATCTTTAAGAACGTTCTCCTTCTCCTTATCTGTCCATTCAGATTTAGGCTTCTCTGCTGTATGTTCTGGAACAACCACACCATCAACTGTTGCTTGTCCAACGACCTTTGTTGGAACAAAAGGTCCATCTCTGATTCTGTCAAGATAATCAGGATCTGTTGCTTCCAGATGATGCAACATCTTTACTTCCCATAGAGTATATTCGTTTCTCTTGAGCATAGGAATCTTAGTATTCCCATCCTTGTAACCAGACATGATTGCAGATCTTTATGATTATTCGAAATCAACCTGCTCTGATACCAATTGTTAACTCGAATAACTTGTAGAAGGGGGGGTTGAATACAAGTTATATAATCGTGTCTGATTTTTTCTTGGTTAGATGAACAAGAATAAACGAATAAATAAAACTGTTTGTATTAATGAAATCAAATACAAACTCTACCAAAGGTGTACAAATACCTTTAGCAGCTGCTGACAAAATAAATTTCTCTCTCTGTTTGTTTCGAACTCTCGAATACAAACCTTATACAGAGCTACGCACACAAACTCACCAACGCACGAACGCTCTTTACAATGATATAGAGAGAGTATTTATAATGCTACCTATCAACTAATAACAGAAAGATATAATATATACATGACAATGTTCTGCCTTCTAGTCGATAGTTTCCATCAATAGAAAATCCTTTCCTTCATAATATCTTCTTGCTTGTTCTTCAAACAACGATCCTGTTTTATAGCACTTGCCAGTTTCTGTAGCATCCATAATGACATCATCAGTAACACGACTGATATCAGGATCTGCACACTACATCAGTATCTGATCATCCATCAGTATTAGACACGTCATCAGGATTTGCTTTCTGTTCCTGACATGTAGTCCCCGATACACTGTTCATTCCTGACTAAACTCTACAGATAACTGTCTTACACATATATCCTATATACAGTGCTAAATCCTTTATAAGATTAGGATTACAAGAAGTATAATGTGTAAATTCTATTCTTAACATCACAACTTATGAATTATTCCTAACAAAGCAAGCTGCCAACGTATTCTATGAAAGCATTGGATGAGAGATCAGTTCATACAAGTTAGTTCGGAAGAAGAAAGAAGTATTGCTTGAACAATTAGAGAGTATTTATGACGAGTTCGCAATATGATGATAATGATCTACGAGAAGACGGCTTCAGAAAAGTTTTCAGGTTAGTTTTCAGCACGATCCTTTGATTTTTGATTAGAGGATTTAATTTAGAATCTGCATACAGAAGCGTAGTGTATCCTGTTTCTTACGCCGAGTTAGCTCATGTAAGCTTGGATGCACGATGTGAAAATTATGCATTTTCCCAAAATGAGTAAATAAAGGTCGAACCTCTTGATTGGAAGCTGTTGAGGTGCCACTCGCTTTTCAAGACTTTTAGATATACAAAAGACATGTGAAGACATTGAAGACAAAGATTACCTAAGAAGATACAAGAGTAAGCAGAAGAATGATAACATCCCGAAACCTCAGAAGTGTCCTTGGAGAGATTTTGCAAAGTTATTAGAAAAATGTGCAGAGAATGACTAGCAGTTGAAGAATGAAGATTTGTCAGAAGAATGAGTTTCGAAGAAGAAGAAGAGAACATGTTCCTCACCAAGAAAGAAGCTGATCAATACTATGTTTACTAAAACATTATGTGTCTTGTTTCTTATGCCGAGTTAGCTCATGTAAGCTTGGATACGTGTTGTTGAAGTAATACATTTTAAGAGAAGTGATTAAGCATTGGACCCCATATCAGAAAGTTGAATAGGTTCCTTTCGTATTGCATGACTTCAAGGAACCGGGGGGTAGTTGTTGTGCCCAAAATCTCCATGGGCTAGATTTAGGCCCATTAAGCTATAGGGACCAATTTATATGAGACATAAGATAGATCCAGTATAAGATATGAAGACTAGACATGAAGAAATGAGCACTCGCTGAGAAGACAGTCAAGAAGATACAAGTATCATGAGGTTCCTGATGAACCGGAAGCTGAATAGATTACGAATGGACCAGGTTCCTCCATGCAGAAGAGTTCAAGATAGCCTAGCAGTAGTAGTAAAGACAGCAAGAGCATATGGGAACCATAAAGAGGCTCTCCAGCCTAATATATTTGTTATTTGTGCAGGTATAGTTTCCTAAAAACAGGTTCCTGAGATATAGGTTCCTGAGAAACAGGTTCCTGAGACATAGGTTCCTGAGCACCAGGTTCCTGAGACATAGGTTCCTGAGTACCAGGTTCCTGAACGTAGCCAACCAGAAAGAGACCGAATTATAATTGGAGTGTCATTCTAGGGCGCAATTGATCCTAGAATGCCTCTAATAGACATGAGAATTATAGTAGAGTACGAACTCGAGTTCTACTTTACTTAGCCAACCAGTTCGTGGTAAACTCTAAAGGAACTTGAGTCCAACACGAACTAGACAATCGAATACTGCTGGTCAAGCAGAATCAGCTTCGCATTAGAACTACATGAGCTTGATCCCTATATAAACAAGGGTATGTAGGCACCTTGGGAAAAACGGACACAGATCTCGCTAATGGAACCTGCGATGATTCTCGTAACCTCTCAAGCTCAGCTCATCCCCACCATCAAATCACACCCAAATCACTAAAAACAGCAAATTACATGTGTTACACTTGTAAATTCCAGCGGGCCTCCGAAAATCACGTTGATTACGAAAATCCTCCATCAACATAATCATCAGGATTATTTAAAATCAAGAGCTCCATTTGATGTGTTGGACAATCTGCGATAAATACAAACATTATAATATTTGTGCGTGTGTGAGTAACAGTTATGTGTATAATTAAAATAGACAAAAGAGGAGACAAGGAACGAAAAACCCGAGTCCAGTGCGTGAATGTCTCCTTAAAGCGTGTTAGCCCTCACCGTATGTGCGAGCGAAACGCCTCCCAGGATAAAACGGATTGCAGTGAGGCTACAGACGAGCGTCACTCTCAGCGAGCTTGAGACGAGCAAGAACTATCACCAGAGGAAGAGAAGGGACTGTATATAAGAGGAGGATGTGTGTTTTCGAGTATTTAATCCTAAAGCTCTAGATGAGTATTTATAGGATGTGAAGACTTGTGCGCTACACAATTTCCTTAATTAATTAGCCGCACTAATCAATTAAATTGGTGGCAATTTCCTTAACACAATTGCCTTAATTAATTAGCCGTGCTAATCAATTAAATCGGTGGTAATTTCCTTAATTAATTAACCGTGTTAATTAATTATGTTAAGGCGGTGACAAAAAATCCGTAGTAAAAACGGAATTGATTTTACCGAATCAATGAATTCGAATTATAATCGAATCCATATTCCAACAATCCCCCACATGGATGAGATTGATATCGTAGTAGCACACACCAGACAGACACAGAATTTGATTTGGTGATAGATTCTTCGATCAGATATAGCATACGATAGGTAGAGGTTTGCTCCTTGAACCTTCGCTTGAGTAAGCATACCGACCTTGCTGGTAGACAGTGGAGGTTTGCTCTTTGAACTGTTCGACCGTTTGTGTAAGCGATGATATACTTATCACTATATCCTTTCAGACTCATTCAGCTCTCATGATTATGTCCATTTTGGCCATGGAACATCGTCCTGGTTCTGCAGGAGTTTCTAAAGAATTGTGCCTCGCAATTCTCCTTTGAAGCGGCCCCACTTCTCTCCCACATAGGTGATCTTTATCTTATAGAGTAACCCGCATTTACTCAACTGAATTCCATGCGTTCAAACCTTGAACTCCATGTATTCACCTAAAGATCATTAAAAACTTAATAGCTTACCCTCGTACCTTACGGGTCTCACTGTTTCCTCATCATAGGAACAGGCCAGGGGTTACCCCCACAGTGATTTGGTCATCATGATTTAGTTGGCCCATTGAACCAAGTTCTTGGGACCTCCAGTCAGCAATGGTTGGGTGTCCACCATGACGCCGTTAAGCAATAGGTTAAGGCCCATCCCTCTCGATTATTTTACAACTATCTCTCGGTATAACCAGATTCTCTTGGTTTAACCGGATTATCTCAGTTTAACCATCTGGTTAGTGGATCCACAACATTATCATTTGACTTTACAGAGTCAATCCTGATAATTCTCGTTGAGAGTAGTTGTTTAATGATATTATGTCTTCGTCATAGAAGCGAGACATACCATTATACACATAACAATGTAATCTCCCAATTTGAAAATTATTCATATAAAATATGCATATTGAAGACACATTTTCTTGTCATTTAGGAATATCCTTTACAAAGTGACTACCACATGCACATATATTATGCATATATTAGACTCGTATTTCATCATGAATCGAGCTATGTTTAAACGTCCATTTAGGATTTCCATGACATGGCTGCTTACGTTAATGTGAATTAAATTCACTAATGACTTTTAAGTTCTTAAAGTCAAACATCTAACATCCATACTATATCCACATAGTACATTAGATATCGTTTGCAATGCAGCCCAAACTCACGAGTATATCTCAAACGTCTTAGTCTCATTGCAATCACTTTCAAGAGACCAATTTCGATTTGACTCGTGCATCTACTCAGTCTATCCACTGTGTAGCCTATGTCTAGTTTTGTACAATTTAAATGTACAACAGACTTACAATCATTCTTGAGAGATCCTTGTTCATATATATTTGGATAGATACATCATATATATTCATTCTAGCTATACTAGATTAAGTTACGTTGATCTCTTCAAGATTCACATCGTCAACGTGTGACATGTATCCTCTAAGACTTTCAAAGTTATTAAGAATTTGATCTCCAAAATCAAAACTTAAAGCCTCATCCAAATTGCTAGAGATGATCATCTTGTCATTACTTCTCCTAATGATCAGATCACTCACGTGCAATTATAATAATTTTATCATCTCATGTGTAAAGACCATATACACACTTGTCAATTCACTGATTTTTTATCAATTTGATATCTCAAAATAGGCATATGTCACATTTTGGTAATTACTTTACCAGTCATCAGCTACGACTTCAATTCGTCATTGACATTACCAATTTTTAACGTCCCAAAAATTAGTAATTTCAATTTATGTCATTACCAAGTTTAAGCGTCCCTAAACTGGCAATACTCATTCACTCAGTTACCAAATTTGAGTGTCCTCAAAGTGGCAACTATATCGTTTATTATGAAGTCATAGCATATCGCAATAATATCAAATTTTATACGCCAATTTTCGTATCTATGTTGTTTCAATCAACATAATCACCAAAATACAGACTTTCCACTCTTGCCTTAGCCAGAGAAACCAAGAAAGACTGTTCCAAAGTTCATTGATGTACTTTTAAATTTCACAAGCCAACAATTTAAGTATCATCTTAATGAACCATATTCTCGTAACTCAAGAATATATCATAAAGTAAGTTAGGTCTTCACTTTTGACTGTAATCTTTTAATTATCAGTCTGACCTTTTACTTTTCTTTAACCCATATTTTCTAATTTGAAAATTCTTCCCAAATGGCATCTATCTCGCAAGAAGATCCATACGCTGTTTAATACGATTTCGTCACATAGAATCACTTCTCTCTATATCTTAACATCCTTTTCCCCAAAAAGGACATAGAGAGATCATATTATTTTGAAAAATGTCACAGTTCATTTTCTAACATACGTGTTAGAAATCTTGATTTATTGACTTCTTAATCTAGTCAATTTCTCTACTGATATCCTCTTTCTCGTAGGATCATCAGAGAATTCTCATAGCTTCTTTCAAGCTTTGAGGTTTACCTTCAAGCAAAAATTTCAGATTTTCCAAGTCTTTTGCTCTATCTGGGTTCAATCTCGCATTCATCGAATAACTCAAAAATTTATTCGGATAAATTTTATTTACAGATTTACAAGGAACTACTAACTCATCATAGAAGCATTCCTAAATTCCGTAATTACATTCTTATGAATCTCACAAATAAGATTCATCTACAGACTACAGGATATCGTTAGACTCTATAGCTGTCTATATATCCATCCAAAATATCTCAACTGGTTTTGGATCCCCTTTAATATTTATAGGTATAAGTATCAAGACATCTTCAAGATACCCCCACATTTTAAATTTATCTAAGAATGTTTCTCTACATTCTAGAATTCACAGAAAATTTTATTATTTTCACTTCAAGATACCCCCCACATTTTAATATTTCTAAGAATATCAAATACATTCCAGAATTGATAGGAAATTCAATTATTTTCTTTCATGGTATCTTGTTTAAGGAATTATTAGTCTCTTCATAACTAATATCCTCAAATTCAGTGATAGTCTAAACTGATCACAATCGTTGTGTATCTCTCGTTAGAGCATAACTTAAGCCTTCAACTACTCCATTTATATAATGCGAGTAAGGTACAGTGGCCTCATGAATATTCACGTTATGAAACAAAATTCACCTAGTGATTATTCACCACCAAAATCATTCTTAACAATCTTAATTTTTCGCAGTAAGTTGGTTTTCATTCCCGAGTTTATAGAGTATATTCTTCTCTATAAATCTTCGTTTTTACTCTTTAACGAGTACATTTAATCAATGTATTACTATAAAGTAATCAAATAGCTTGTTACCACCTCTCACTAGAGCAGGTTTTACATCGTTCATTAAAACCTCTCAGGTTTTAATATCGTGTACAAAGAACTTTCCTGTTATTGTCACTGAAAAATTCAGCTGTTGAATTTCTCTTAAATTTCAATTTGGTTCATAAGAGAACCAAATTTTCTGGCTCATCACTGGTACAACCAGAAGAGACCCGAGGAAGAACATAACTTCCAATTAACCCACATTCAATGATTCTTGATCAACTGATGCGTTAGGGTTAACTGCATTCTGGATTTCTCCAAATTTCAGCATACAAAGCTGACCGCAATGCCATATTAGGTATCACATGGATCACCGTAATAGGCTTGTGTGTCACTACCGCAGCAGACCGACACCAACAAGAGAATATATAATTTAAACGGAGGAACAAATCCTACCAAAAATTATAGTAAATCTCATGCCGACCCTCATCTCGTACCAATAAAGTGACAGGCTTGTTAAGTTTTTATAAACATTTAAAATATCTAATCAAAAAATTATAATTCCGTCACATAAATGATCAGAAAATCATCTCTTACCAATCAAGCTTATTCAATTAAGCACAATATCTCAATTAATTGATCAATTAATAATTGATTACGTATGACAAAAATATGATTCAGTTAACCAGTTAACGAACATCATGGTTTAGCAAATATAGTCACATGGTACATGTCATGCATCAGCACCATAGTCCGTACATAACTCGGCATACACTAATATAACAAGCCTGCTCCAACCTTAATTAATCAAATCTATTTGCCAATTATGTGATGGCGGATGGCCTAATAAACAAAGCATTGTGTGATTTTACTAATGTATATTAAAAAATCACCAAAATTAAATATGATCATTCATATTTATTCGATTAATTAATAGGTCAATTAATTATATCACAAAATGGATCTTGTAACACACGGGCATAAAAAGAATGCATATAAACCTGGCTTTGCTACACATACAAGAACAAACAGAATGTAGACCACAAAATTTAATTTCTATTTCATAGAAATATATCGTGTTATAGCTTAAGTCAACATAGATTACATAAGTGAATCCAGCCTATAAGTATTAACTATAACATAAATTTGTTCTATGCCACTTAATCGATCAAAGTTCATGTTTTAAACAACATTGACTCACCCGTTAATCAATTTAATAACTAATATAAACAAATTATGGGTATCATTTATTTATGATCACAAATCATAAATTAGAACATATATTATACAATATTCATACACCTTGAATATTCACGAATTGACTGGCACGTGCAGACATTCATTCGGTCACAAGCATTAAATTATTTTAATAATAAATCCAACAAAAACACTAGCACCGCGTATAGCCAACTAGCATACATTACATATGTATCATAGACGGGGAAGCAAAACATGTCAGGAATTGGTATTAGCCCTCACCGTATTAGCGTATTAGCGTATTAGTCTTCACCGTATGTGCGAGCAAAACGCCTCCCAGGATAAAACGGATTGCAGTGAGGCTACAGACGAGCGTCACTCTCAGCGAGCTTGAGACGAGCAAAAACTATCACCAGAGGAAGAGAAGAGACTGTATATAAGAGGAGGATGTGTGTTTTCGAGTATTTAATCCTAAAGCTCTAGATGAGTATTTATAGGATGTGAAGACTGTTGGGAGTTGTCCCACATCGTTTGTGGGAGGGGCAGATTGCTATAATATAAGCAGCCAGATTAACTCCATTAGTATGAGGCCTTTTGGGAGGAGCCCAAAAACAAATCCGTGCGGGTCTGACCCAACCCAAAGCGGACAATATCATACTAATGTGGAGTTAAGGCTTGCTTCGCAAGCCCAACAAGTGGTATCAGAGCTATGGTTATAATGATCCATAACAATCTCAGATGGGCTCCCAGATGGATCAAGGAAGAGGCATGTGGGCTATCCCAGGATGGACTTCAAGATGAAGCAGATGGGCTTCTAGTATATATGGGCCTAGGGGGAGTCAGATAGCCAGGAGCTTTCAGTATGGTTCGAGTGGGAGCCAGATCACACAAAAAGGAGGCAGATTCGACAGGTGTCGAGCCCGATGTGTGAAGGGGGAGATTGTTGGGAGTTGTCCCACATCGTTTGTGGGAGGGGCAGATTGCTATAATATAAGCAGCCAGATTAACTCCATTAGTATGAGGCCTTTTGGGAGGAGCCCAAAAATAAATCTGTGCGGGCAAGGCCCAAAGCGGACAATATCATACTAATGTGGAGTTAAGGCCTGCTGAGTAAGCCCAACAAAGACTTGTGCGCTACACAATTTCCTTAAATTATTAGCCGCACTAATCAATTAAATTGGTGGCAATTTCCTTAACACAATTGCCTTAATTAATTAGCCGTGCTAATCAATTAAATAGGTGACAATTTCCTTAATTAATTAACCGTGTTAATTAATTATGTTAAGGTGATGACAAAAAATCCATAATAAAAACGGAATTGATTTTACCAAATCAATGAATTCGAATTATAATCGAATCCATATTCCAACATGATGTACCACTTTATCATCTCCAATACATGCACTAACTAAAAGTTAAAGTATTTCTTGACAAAAAAAAAAGTTAAAGTATTACAACTTACTTTTTAGAAACATGGTGGCCTGATTGGTCCCTCTTTTAGGTCTTACTTTATTGATTGATTAACAAGATCATGCTATGTACTGAATATTTCATAAAATCATAGCTTAAGACTTGAGAGGTTCGATTTCAGAAAATGTGTACATACTAGGACGTCTTTAGTCCACATTGGCGGCTGCAATAAATAAATTATCATTGAATTAGGAATCACTTATATAATTATAATTTATTTATATAAAAAGTTAAAATAAAAATCTTTAATAACTTAAATTTTAAAAATGATTTTTTTGATGAGATAATCGTACCATAGTTTTATAATTTCATTATGGTCATAATTGATTTATCATCCTTGCATGGCTTCATGCATCAATTAACACTAGCATAAAACCCGATGCAGGGATGTTCTTTAATATAATGAATTTTTTTTTGAATTAAAAAAGTTAAGACATAAATTTTGTAAGTTTAAATTTTTAAATGATATGATTTGATAATAATTATATATATGTTGTCCGTACTATTTTTAGAAAATGAAGTATTTTAGTTTGAAAATATAGAAAAGGTAAAATGTTTTTGCTGAAAAACATAATCGGTCAATTAGTAGTTATTATAATATTATTATTATTTTACTTAAATAAAACTATCCGAATAGGTTTTACTGGGAAAAAAAAAAAGTTAACGTGTTTTTAGCTAAAAAAAGGTAATTGGTTAATTATCAGTAATTGTAATTATAACAATTTATTTTGAACAATTTATTGTTCAAATATAAAAGATACTGTATTTTACGTGAAAAGAGAAATTGATTAGTTATTGAAAAATAGAAACGTGAAAAAGTAAATTTCATAGTTATTAGTAATTATAAATAATTCAGAAATGATAATTAAGTAAAAATAACATGTACCGTTAAGTAAGGGTAAATAAGTAAAAATATGAAATACCGTACCGACTGACCAAATTTTTAATGTATCGGCTATTATATAATATAATTAGCTTAAAACCCGTGCGATACACGGATATTCTTTAATATAATGAAAACTTTTTTTAATTGAATTAAAAAAATTTAAGATATGAATTTTTAGGCATACAATTTAAAATTATATGATTTGATAATAATTATATATATATGTTGTCCGTGATATTTTTTAGAACATGATGGATTTTATTTTGAAATATACAAAAAAATGATATGTTTTAGCTAAAAAACATAGTAGTTATTATAATATTATTATTTTATTTTCCTAAAATAAAGCTAACTGAATAGGTTTTATAAAAAAAATAGAAAAGGCAACATATTTTAACTGAAAAAGGGAAATGGTTAAATATTAGTAATTATAATGATACTTGTAATATTTTATTTTATTAAATAGAATTGCTTATAGTGTTTTTAGAAAAAGAAAAATTTTAGTTAGATAAACTATAAAAGATAATATATTTGATATGGGCTAAAAGTAAGCCCTAAAGACACATTTAATGTGGCATTAATTAGACCTAGAATGGTCCAAACGTGGGGCCCACCAGATAGGCCCAAACTCTATTTATAATATTAATTTCGTAATTAATATTAAGGGTAATAAACAGCTCAGCAAATAAGAGTCAAACAAGGATATAACTCTTGCCTGACTTAGCCTCCAAGGCACATACTTCAACATGGAAACTGATTCATAGATGGAAGGAGACTAGAACCTTCTTCTAGTCGGTGACTTGCCCACCAAGTCACCTAACCCTACTGTGACACCCCCCAAATCCGGGGTCAGGAGATTTGGTTGTCACGCGAAAAGCCTCAAAATAAAATATTTGTTTAATAATAATCATTCACCTGTGATTGACCAACACTTGAAATATAATATCTGTGACCCCAAACATACCAAGATCTTTTAAGGTTATAGGGCTAGAAACAAGAATCCAAGTTCCATTAAAATAAAAAGTATTCCTTCTTTACAACATTCTCTTTGATCAAATTTTAAACCACTGGTGTAACTTCGATAAGAAGTACGCCAGGCTAACTAGACCATTACATAATAATAATAAATATTAGAACTCAATTATATAAAATAGATCTTACACTAAATCCAGACATCCTGAGCCAAGTCATCTTCGAAATAGCATCACGCTTCTTCTCTTTCTGAACTATGCGGATACGTCTCGCCAAACTACCTTACTGAAATGTTAGAATTTACAACAGCAAGTATGAGCGAAAGAAATGCTCAGCAAGCGCATAAAAATTTTGATATAAAACAAGGATAAGTGGGGCATAAAATCAACTGAAATGTAAAACAGTTTATAGAGAAAACTGAATCAACAACTGTGATATAATTCAAATCATAACTGAAATCTTTGGCATGTCATAAAAATGAATCATCTGCCAACTCAAAATATATAATAGCCATTCTGACGATATGGATTGGATATACAAAAATAAAGACAAAACACCATTGCCCCTGATCAGGTTCTAAAGCAATGGGACCCTCTATACTCCACCGGTATTCTCTTTTTTTTTCCGTGTGTGTATAGTCCGGATTTCATGAGGGTACCAAAATAGGCAAGTAATGTTAGCCTATAGGAAGATGGTATGGTTACCATATCCTCCTTAAATATAGCTGGACCAACTACTCAACGTGGCCTCCTACACTTTACCATTTTCCAATCCAATAGAGCAATTTCCGAATTCAACAGGAAATGCTTAGTTTTAAATACTGGTCACATCCCTATTATTTACTACGATAATAAGGATATGAAGAGTTTATCTTCAACAATTCCCCACATCAAGGGTACCAATATCAAGCAACTATGTTCGCACAAAAATATTTAAGAACCACAAATAGCCCTGAACAATAACTATTTGTCATGATATGAATAAATGAAACAGAAAATAAAAAGTGTTTAGGATGATCAAGAAAATACTTGCCTCTGGTCCTTAGCTATTGCGTAACGCCGAAGTAATACAACTATCTTCTTCTTCTTCTTCTATCTTACGTCATCACATCCTCTGTTGTAATCATTCGTTGGTTTGACGCTCTTGCGATTGCCACGAGTCTGATCCGTTGACATCGAGCCTGCGCGTCTACTTCTATAGTCAAACATAAGATAGTACCACAGTCTCCGGACGACAATTCTGATATTCTAATAACGCTTATAAACTCAAAAGTTTTAATCCATGCTTACCAAAATCTCAGTTGAAAGAAAATAATCGGAAATGTCCCTTTGAACATAGACGTTTTCCCGGTGTTAAAACACCTCACAAGTAAACCAGCAATTCCACAAACAATACTTTCATCTCCAACCTTCTTTATTACAATCCACAAACAATACTGCATCCATCTACAACCTTCTTCATAACCCACAAAGAATATTTCATCAATCCCCAACCTCCTTTATTAGACATCTACTTATCTCCGCTGACAAACCTAAGTCAATATTCAACAATTAATCCTTGAAAGATTTATTCAAATCCTCGATAAAGAAATAGAAATATAAATATAACACTTAACCCTCGAAACAAACACTTCATCCTCAAAAATAAATATAAATCTGACAATCCTAGTCAGTATTTCAAAGAAAACATCGTCTACTCTTAGCGACATCTTATAAATAAATCATATAAACAATTAATCACCAATTAACTATATATATCGATCAAAACTCGATTTACATCATAACCCTCGATACTTAATACCTTAATAATTCACATTGCACGTAAAGAGACTCAATAAGTAGATCACATAATCACATAGCACGTTGATCAGATCATAAAAAGATTTTATCCAATATTTTTAAAACAAAAAAAACGGTTCAAAACCCTAATTATCCGATATAACCGACTCAATAAAAAGGTTTGGTAAAAAGTCGACCAAAATTTAAAAGTTGAATTTTAACTTAAAACTATTTTTATAAGAACCGGGTCATTTTTCTGATTCCAGAAATACTTTTCTCGTTGAAAACGGACAAACGGTTTAATTAATACGCAATTAATAAGAATAATTAAATTAATAATTAAATTAATTGAATATTCAAATTAATTATTTATTAATCAACCTATAAAATAAACAAATATTTTATCATAAAAATATTTAAATTTAATTAAGTCAATCATATATTTAAATAAAAATTAATTAATATAATTAATCAATTAAAATGAATTAATCAATTAATTAAATCAATTAAATTATTATTTAAAAATAATTAACTAATTAAATTAATTTTTAGAAATTAAAATAATAATACATAAAAGAAATCTGAATTTTAGAAAATTTTTATAAAAATTTGACCCAAAAACATTTTTCTGAAAAGTTTAGAAAAATTTTGAATCAAACTGCACTATTCATCATCATCTTCACACATTCATCACCAAGAACACGAAGAACACTCAACCACCATTAATGGAGGTTTGCCGGAATCCGAAAATTATCCGGCTACCATAAACATTCCGGTAAGACAATTCAAAGCTCAAAAACACACCAAAACGCATGCGTTTTTGCTGGTTTATGTACCAAATTCACTCCACAATCCAATTAACACGACAACATGAACCAATAATTATCACAAGCTAAATTCGGCCAAAAAATCAAACTAACTCCGGCCAAAATTCGTTTTTGACAAAATCGGGAACCAAATCTTGCGTTCTTGGTCTTAAATCAAAGATTAGAACATTTACAAACTACCCATGTCAACCAATCTTACAACCAATCAACAAATAAGATGGAAAATTGATTCAAAGTTTCGGTTAAAACTAATAAACTTGAATATCACAATCCGGCATTATAATGATGCAATTGACCACATAAATCGACTCCAAATGATCATATAAAGCTATTGGAATCATCAAAACAACCGTAAAATCATTCAATCAAAAAGCCCCAAATTAGGCTCAAGAACCCTAATTTTCGAATTGAACAAACTAGCAATATAATGATGCAATTTAGCATGGAATTGAACTCCTGGAATCAATATGAAGCTATACAAACAATCAATTCAACCGGAAAATCAAAGAATCAAAAAGCCCCAAATTAATGAAGAACCCTAATTTTGTATATTCAAAAGAAATTTAATATAAAATCGGAAATTTACCCAACACGAAAACTGATTGTAGATTATGAAACTAGATGTTGAGAGCTTCGATTCGACTACAAAATCGCCAAAATCAGATGTCTATAACACTTTCAAATTCAGCTTTGATCCTCAAGAACAGGAGAGAGAAAATATTATTTATTTATTTATTTATATATAAAAACTGATTTTTATGATTTATTAATAAAAAAATTAAATCTGATTTCTATTTATATTGATCAAAAATTAATACCCAAAAAATATTTTTAGCCCCCAATTAAAATTATTAAGCCATAAAAATAATTTTTATGGGATAAAAATGTAAAATTTTTATTTTTAAACGAATATAATATATATGCCAAAATTTCCCAAAAATTATGAATATTACAAAAATTACAACAAATTTCATTTTTGAACATCCCATTAGTATACGAAAATAATTTTATGAAAAACAGGGCCTCGAATTCAATACAGGGGCTGGGTCCGGAATTTAAAATGCAAAATAACTGTATTCTAAAAATATAAAAATTACAGAAGAATAGAATAAAATAATCTATGCTACACAGAAGTCACATAACACGTATGGGATAATTTTCCTATTTAATAAAAATCATAACGCGTTTAAATGCATTAAAAATAAACTAACACACATTAAAATCAACTAAAAATACATTTTAATATAATAAATTACACGAAATTTTTCGGGTCGTTACACCTACTACGATTTTAGGGCTTCTCAGCCTATATAAAGGGTCTGACCCCTCATTCTCAGAACTACGTTTTTGGCTTGATTCTCAATACGAGATACGTAGGCACTCTGTGAGGACCGATTAGTCTCGAACACGGAAACAGCCATTAAAGCACGAAGCTCTCTAACCCTAGCATTAAATACAGATTCATAACCTAGTTTTTATTCCACAACATTTGGCGCCGTCTGTGGGAAAAAGACATCAACCATGGTTCAAACACGAAGAACAGCACCAATCACTACAGAGCCAATCGCTACTGAGGCTCTGCCCCTAAGCTCTGCTCCGCCTGCCTCTGAACAAGTACCCCCAACAACAGGGACGATCACTCAAATTCAAGTTTCTCAACCTCCAGGGACGAATCCCCATGCTGAGAGAACATTACCCATGGTCGTCCATCAAGGCCAAGAAACTAGCTCTCTTCAGATGGTGGTTTCTCCTCTGGTTGATCCCAATCGCCCGTTACCATCAGGGGTACAGATCCATACTACGGATCTCCCCATGAATACCAACCCCACGTATGGTCTGCCTAACTACCCTCCTGGACCCAGTGGCCACGCCTTGCAGATCCGAGATAGGGAGTATCTTGACTACTCTGGCCCCTATACTGACGATTCATCATCTGATGATGATCGTGATGAAACCCCAAGGAGGCGACGTGCTAGCAAAGAACCAAGGAGGAGAACACAAACTATCCATGATGGACCCCCTTTGACAGCTGCAGAAAGAATCAAGGCTCATGAGGCCGAGATTTTAAGGATAAAGGAAAATATTGTGAGGGAACAAGCTAGGTTGAATCAAACTCAGCCTCCTCCAATCTCAGGACCGATTCCCTTTATAGATCTGGAGAGGTCTTCAAGAAGGCAGAGAAGGGCTGACGCCCCAACTGGAAGAACAACGAGGGTGGAAACCCCTATGGGCAACCCCAAGGATCTGATGCCACTTGGGGATCCTGATGATCCCACACCCCCGTTTACTGAGGAGGTGATGAATGCTCGTATCTCAAAGAAGTTTAAGATGCCGACAATTAAGGCTTATGATGGAACGGGTGATCCCACAAATCATGTCAGGACGTTCTCGAACGCACTATTGCTACAGCCTGCAAGTGACACCTTGAAGTGTACGGCGTTCCCTCAAACCTTGTCGGGCATGGCTCAAAGATGGTATAGCCGGCTGCCTGCGAACTTAATTGGCTCCTTTAAGGAGTTGAGTGCTGCTTTCATTAGTCAATTCATCAGCGGGAGAGTTCATGAAAAAAGTTCTGCATCCCTCATGTATATGGTACAAGGGAAGAACGAAAATCTGAGAGATTACCTTAAGAGGTTCAGTAAGGAGACGTTGAACATCACTGATCTGGAATACAAGGTGGCCATGGTAGCCCTGGAACACGGAACCACTGATGAATTCTTTAAAAGGTCATTGGCAAAACATCCTCCTGAAAACATGGCTGAGCTCCAACGAAGAGCTGACAAGTATATCAAAGCTGAAGACAGCATGAAAAAAGAAGCCACAGTAAGTGGAAGAGGAGGTAACAACGACTTCAAGAAGCGAAAGCAAGACCAGGATTATGATGCTAGGGACAAGTATCCCCGAACTAGCGAGGACTCCGACTATGCCCCTAAAAAGAACCAAGGACCAAGGTTCACTGAGTATGCAAGGTTGAATACTCCTAGGAGTCGAATCTTGTTGGACATTGAGAAAGATAAGGATTTTCGATGGCCGAAGCCACTCAGGGGTGATCCCGAAAAAAGAAACAAAAATCAGTATTGCAGATTCCACAAAGATGTGGGGCATGACACTGATGATTGCAAACAACTCAAAGATGAGATCGAGTTTTTAATCCGTAGAGGGAAATTGAGCCACTTCACTAAGGGTGAAGATCGTGTTAATCAAATTAGAGATTATAATAGAAGGGATGACGATCAGGATCGTAACCCACAGCCCCGAGGGCCAGTAATCAACATGATCTCAGGAGGCCCGACTGCGGCCAGCACAACAAGGAATTCTCGGAAGGCTTATGCCAGAGAAGTGATATACATCGTGGGAGAGGCCCCGAAGCGTGCTAGGACTGAAACAACAATTGGTTTTGATGACTCAGACCTTGAAGGGGTGAAGTTCCCCCATGACGACCCGTTGGTCATAACTCCTGTGATTGGAAACTCAGAGGTGAAGCGAGTCTTGATAGATAATGGAGCTTCCGTTGATGTTCTGTTTCATGATGCATTTGTGAAGATGGGGTACAACGATTCTCAGTTGACCCCCAATAACATGCCTATATATGGATTTAATGGAGTAGGATCCAAAGTTGAAGGGACTATTCAATTGCCTGTGACTATTGGACAGGAGCCCAAGAAGGCCACTCAGATGTTGAACTTCTTGGTAATCAAGGCGGTTTCAACGTACAACGCTATCCTCGGAAGGACTGGACTTCATGCATTCAAGGCTATTGCCTCAACTTATCATATGAAGATCAAGTTCCCAACCAGGAATGGTGTTGGAGAACATAAAGGCGATCAAAAGATGGCACGAAGCTGTTATGTAGCCACGTTAAGGCCTGACGGAGTCGGGGGCAGGTCCTTCCGATTGAAGACATGGATGTCCGCAGTAATAAGGAACACGGAGAAGGGCCAGCAGAGGACGTCACACAGAAGCCTCGAACGGCCATTGAGGCTAAGGCGTTAACTGACTTCGTGGTTGAATGTACCATTGACAACCAAGAAGTCGGGGGGCAGGAGGTAGTACCCCAAACAGGAAGTGAACTTCAGAATAAGTAGGACTTAGCTTCATATTTATCTAGTACAAGTAGAAATAAGGTTCATTGAAACCGTTGCAGAGCATGTTGCTCCGAGTAGGACAGTAGTATTCTATGTAAGGGTTGAACCCATTTCAAGTTATTAATGCAAGTTTGTTTCCCATTCATTGACTGTGTGATTTATTTATGTGCCAAGCACCTGATGAGTGCAAGTCAAGGATGACCGAGTACCGAAAATAAAAGAATAAATGAGTGGAAAACAAAAAAATGTATAAATAAAGACCATGAAGGGTCAAGAGTTAGGTTACAGCACGACCAAGTAAAAGTTTAAGTCCGTGAAGGACCCTGGATAAAAGACAAGCAGATAAAATCCACACGCAACAATCAAAGCCATGCAAGGCCAAGGATGTTAAGGACTTACTACTCTTCAATATTTCTTAAGTACTTGGGTTGAGAATCCAAGGATGAAGACTAACAGAGAACATTGCATTATTAAGGGTCCTTGAGCAAAGATTAAGAAGTTCAAGCATGTTATCGTCTTAGAAGTTCAAAAGGCAAGAAGCCCATGGGATTGCATTTATCAAAATCTAAATCGAGGAATCAACCCTGAATCCTAGGTTGAGAAACACAAGTTATTAGCCATGAAGGCCAAGATTAGCCACGAAGGCCAAGATTAGCCATGAAGGCCAAGATTAATTATGAAGGCCAAAATTGAGGGGGTCATGAACCTCCAATTAAGATCCAAAGGTTGAAACTTGAAAACCAACATGTAATTTTGGATTCTCGATCCAGAACGCCGACGTTGAATATCTGAACACCAGCGTTCAACACTTGAATATTAACCTTGAAATGAAGATTGAAAACCTCCTAGGGAAGGTTCAAGACCTCGTGGGGCTGATCAGAGACCACGTGGCCTTGGACCGGCAGCTCTGATAGATATTTCAGTGATTTAAAACACCCTTGAGATTGAAAACCCTTGATTTCAAACATTGACGTTCAACTTTCGAACATTGACGTTCAACACTCAAGGCCGAACGCATGCCAACCGAGAGGCCGCCTGAGAAGTCCAAGACCAAGACAAACATTGAAGCCATGACGGCCAAGAGAGCTGAGAAAGTTGCTTATATAGGAGCTTCTTTGAAGGTTGAATCTCGATCCTGAGCGAAAGACAATAAAATAGAAGAAGAGGAATTTTGCTCCTGAAAGGCAAGAGGCCATCAAGCAAGAGGTTGACAAACTCTTAGAGGCTGGGTTTATTGAAGAGATTCAGTTCCCCGAATGGTTAGCTAACCCGGTAATGGTCAAGAAGGCGAATGGAAAATGGAGGATGTGTATAGATTTCACTGATTTGAATGATGCATGTCCAAATGATTGTTTTCCCCTCCCAAGAATAAACATATTGATAGATGCCACAGCTGGACATGAGATGTTGAGCTTCATGGATGGGTTCAGTGGCTACAATCCGATTAAGATGCACAAGGATGACATCCCAAAGGTATCTTTCATAACTGATTTTGGTGTTTTCTGCTATCTTGTTATGGCTTTTGGTCTAAAGAATGCAGACGCTACTTATCAACGACTGGTGAATAAGATATTCACCCATCTGATTGGAAAAACCATGGAGGTCTATGTGGATGACATGTTGGTCCAGAGCCTATCCAAGGCGGATCATATCAAGCACCTCAGAGAGGCATTCGAAGTGCTGAGACACCACAAGATGATGTTAAATCCAGCCAAGTGTGCTTTTGGCGTTGGATCAGGAAAATTTTTGGGATTGATGGTTTCGAAGAGAGGCATAGAGGCCAACCCTGATAAGATCAAGGCGATCTTAGACATGGAACCACCCCGCTCCATACGTGATGTATAGAAGCTAACTGGCCGAGTTACGGCCCTAGGGAGATTCATCTCCAAGTCTGGTGACAAGTGCTTGCCTTTCTGTCAAGCATTGAAGAAGGTGAAAAATTTTGAGTGGACTCCTTAGAGCCAAGAGGCCTTTGAACAGTTGAAAAAATACATGGCTGAGGCCCCGTTGTTGGCCAAACCTAGTCTTTGAGAGACTCTTTATCTATACCTGGCGGTATTTGAACAAGCATTGAGTGATGTTCTCATTCGAGAAGAGAATAAGGTTCAAGGACCTATCTACTATGTGAGCAAGGTCTTGCACGTGTCAGCCTCGAACAGCCATCAAGGCTCAGGCACTGGCGGACTTCGTGGTTGAATGTGCCATTCGCAACAAAGAAGTCGGGGGGCAGGAGACAGTAACCACCCCTGGAAGAAAGGATAAAGATGAGGAGCTTATACCTGATCAGAAGGAATATTGGGTGCTCTATTTTGATGGAGCATCAAAAACAAAATCTATTGAAAGCCCCGATGGGTTCACAGTTGAGTATGTTTTGAAGTTGGACTTCCCAACAACCAGCAACGAAGCTGAGTATGAAGCCTTGATAGCCGGATTGGGCTTGGCTAGAATCATGAGAGCCAAGAATCTCAAACTACGGCAAAGTACTTAAGAGTCGTGAAGGCCGTGATGACTCAGTTTGATGAATGGTATGAGAAGCACATTCCGAGAGAACAGAACGTTAAGGCTGATGCCCAATCTAAGTTTACTTCTTCTGAGATAGAGAGCTACGCCGGAAGTGTTTACTTTCAGGTCTTGAAGGTCCCATCTATTATTTCGAAATTGGTAGCACCAGTTGATGTAAGCTGAGGGATAGACCCTCTTAAAAGCTCATCCTGAGACTGGTTGGCTCCCTGATAATGCCTTGAAGGCACATAAACTGTTAGTGATAGTGTTGATATAAGAGGTCCTTTGTCGTTCCATACTTAAAATTGTTGAGTATTGAATACAGTAAAAGAATACAGAGGGGGGGGTGAATGGATTCTTGAACTTTGCTTCGAATTGAGTCTATGTAGCAGATAAGTGCCTGTGTGTGTAGAAGTGAAGGTGCGGATAAATAAACAGCACAAGACACAATATCACTTTAATCTAATGTATTATTAGATAAAGGTTGCTACAATCTGTGAATACAAATGGTAGTATTCTCAGCTTCGTTTTTCTCAGAGAGATATAGCTTACAGTGTATGAAAAACTTGACTCACAAAGTTAATGACTAAGGAAGTGAGGCTGTATCCTTATAGAACATGGATACAACCTACTTACTACAAAACAAGATAGCTAAACAAATTACTTTCTAGTCTGTCTATCCTTTTTGAGTAAGTGTCCAAACGGTTACAGATTTGACTTTGCAAAGCCTGTTCAGATCCACTTCTTTAGCCCCTTGTCTCTTCTATATCTCTCTAAGCTTCCTTGTAGGCTTTCCAGAGCACGCTACAGATTGTGGTCCATAAAGTGCATTGGCTTGTTGCAGGTTTCTGACTTGTACAATTTCTTCAGTATTTTGTCTCCCAGAATGTATTCGAGAAGTGACTAAGTAAGTGATTCGAGAACTAGAATTGACTTGATCGATAACTCTGAGTTCTCGAATACTGTTATATTGACATATCGAATTACTTCTCGAATAGCTCTTTTTCATCAGTATTCCTTGAGTTGTCGAATAGAGCATTTGACTTATCGAATCCTCGAGATATCGAATAGCTTTCTGAGTCCTTGAGATATCGAATGGAACTTTGACTTGTTGACTCTTTGAGAACTCGAATACCATCTTGACTTGTTGACTTCTTGAGTTCTCGAATAGAGTAGTAGACATATTGAATCTCCGAGATATCGAATGAGATATCGAACAGTGTATTCAGAGATATCGAATAGTGTCTTGAGATATCGAATCCCTGACTTCTCGAATACTGGACTTCTCGAATAGACAAATATACTTCTCGAATTGGTACTTAGGCAAATTCTTCATTCCTTCAAATCCCAACTGTGATTATTTGACAGTCTTTAACTCCTTGCTTGAGGCATGAACCTTGGAACTTCTTTCAAGCATTATTCTAGACTCTATAATTACAATTACACAACTAGGATTTGATGCCTACTTCAAGTACAACACAAACAGAAACTCTACAACTAGAGGTTCCCTCAGTTAAGAGGTCATGTAAGTAATGTAAGGCATTACAAACAATTAGGCTTGTTATTAGATGAGTACAGGCATGCCTCTGTAACTAACAATCTCCCCCAAATTGTGAGTGAGACCCTTAATCACAATTTCATGTCTGATAACAAGCCTAACATACATAAAGATAAAACTTGAAAAATACAGGTATGTAGATTGATCGAGCACATAAATGGAATTACAAGATAAGTACTCTTACAGTATGATGAAATACTAGCCATTTTCATTTGATTCCATCTCCATTGCCTTGGCTTGTAGGTCATCATATGCTTTCTGTTTTCTTTCTTTCTCCTTTCTTGCATTCTCATCCATGGCCTTTATGATCTCAGCTAAGGCATCCAACTCTTCAAGCAGAATAGAATTCTTGAAATCTTCAAGTACTGGCTTCAGAATGCTGGCAGGATAATGATTGAGTAGATCCATTCTTATATTGATATGCTCCCCATTTCTTCTCCTATACTTCACCATATAGGGATTGAACTGAACTCTACACAATCCTTTTGCCCTTAGCTTTTCTGCTTCAGCTTCCAGTCTATCAATTTCCTTCTCCCTTTCTAGCCATCTCTCAAGGCATCCCTTCCTTATTTCTTCAGCATGATCTTTTTTCATCTTTACAAAAGCAGCTAGCTCCAATTTCCAAACCCTTTCCACTTTGTCATTAGCATCCAACAGTGCAATCATCCTTTCTATGTCATCCAACTTGACATACTTTTGACACTGCCCTTGTCTGAATTTCTCCTCTCTTCCATCAGTATATTTGACTTCTAGATAGTCATCAATAATAGCAACATGATAGATTCTCTGAGCTCTTAGGAATTGCAGTTGGTCTATATTAAAGTCTTCATCAAGTGGTTGGAGTTTCAATCCTGGATAAATTGTCAGAGTTCTTGATTTGGATAGCCTTGGTTTCCTTGCAGCTTGTTTGAATTTGATCCTTTTGATATGGTTGCTTGGCAGAAATCTTTGACCTTTGTTGGTGGACCATAGTAGTATTCCATTAGCAGTTTGCTTTCTGAAACATACACATGGTTTCTTGACTTGAGTCTTCTTCTCTTCTTGAGGTGGCAAAACAGTTGCAGAGGCCATAGATGTAGATTTTGCTAGGTCACCACTAACAGTATTCACCCTAGACTTAGAGTCTTGTGTTGTGGTGAGGTTACTGCTAGCAATGCCTAAGGCTTGCTGTTTTCCAATCTTCCTCTCATAGACTTTTCCTTGGTCATCACCATCTTTCTTATTCTTGTCATCCTTTTTCTTCTTGTCTTCATCACCCTTATCTCTCCTGTGATGTCTTCTCCTCCCATCACCTTTGTCTTCAGAATCATCATCCTTATTCCTCCTAGGTTGAGCCATCTCTGGAATTTCACCAGTTGCTATAAAAGTTCTGAGGATGTGCAGTGCCTCAATTTCTTCAGTATTTCTGGCTCCAACCTTCTTCTGTAGTTGATCAATGATAGCAATGATCAGTCTGTGATTTCTAGAAGTGAGATCATGGGGAATGACCAATTGCTTGATGTCTTCAATTCTGGTGCCAGACTGATAAATGATTGTCCATGGCTTCTTGATCACTTCTGGTAGCCTTGAAGGTTGGCCATTCCTCAAATCATCAAACAGACTTTTGCTGTTCTCATTCTTCTTCTCAATAAGCTCAAGTATGGCATCTATCTCTGAGTGTTTTAGATCTTGTAGAGTCTTGTATGTTAGATGCCACATCTTCAATTTGGATATCACCACTATCTCCTTCACCCATAGATTGTTGACTTTCTTGGGGATGACAGTGATGTAGTCAATATGCTTCTTCACCTCCTGCAGATAGAACTGAGTGTCACCAACCTGTTCCCTTGTGGCTTTCAGAAACTCCAAGAAGGCTTTATCATGATAAACATTTGAGTTGGCAACTTCTTGTAGCTTGGCCTCAGTAATAACTTTAACTTCTACAGGCTTGGCACTCTCAGTTATGGAGGTTGGAGGTTTGTCAGAAGGCATACTCCCTGCAACCACAGTGGTAGTTATGGATTGTTTTTGACCTCAGGAGTAGTGATGTGCACAGTTGGTAGAGTGACAACTGGCAAGGTAGATGGGGGCTCATCCACTTTGGATTTTCCTTTGCCTGGCACATTAGGTATAGATTTTGATTTTGAAGCTCTTTGGTGACCACCCTCATTTATTTGTATGCCTTTCTCCCCCTTTGTATTTGAGTTCCTTATCCTCTTCTCCCCCTTAGGCTTGTTGTCAGGCACAGAGGCTGTAGAAATGTCCTTTGGGATTGAAGATTCGTCAGGTAGAGGGAGACCCATATGCTTCATCATAGCAGCTAACATGGTTTGTTGATGCAGAAGGACATCAGCTGTGGTGGATGCTTGAGTGTCCAACTGGTCATTGAGAAGTGCAACCTTGTCTGCAAGATGAGCATTGGACTTAGTGAGAGTAGCTACCTCCTTCTCAAGAGTGTCCACCTTAGTGAATAGCTCATTTGATTTGAAACCAGACAGAGATTGATCCTGCAGTCTCTTCACTTCATACTTAGACAGTTCATGCACAGGGACTTCAGTCACTAGCCTATCTCCATAAAGATTTTTGAACATTGTCCTCAGCATGGCATTGGCATCTGTGGTCTGATCTGATAGAGTTTGAAATTGATGCCCCAGACCTGTGACTATATCTTTGAGGAGGGCTAGGCCATTGTCCATCTTTGTGCAGGTGGTGTTGCAGTGTTTGAGATCTTTGACCACACTGTCTAGCTGAGGAAATTTAGCATCAAAGGCCCTCTTGACTTCGGCTACTGAAGTGGCTGTCTTGTCACACACCCTGTTGACTTCAGTTTTGACTCCTTTGCCAAGATAGTGTGCAGCCTTGAGGAAACCCTTGTAGGAATCATTAACAGCTTCATACACTTCACCAGGAGACAGGGATTTTGCATTTGAGCCTAGTGAAGTGATGTATTCCTCCCTGAGATACTGAAGTGCTTCATCAAGAGTAATATCATATTTTCCTTGCAACCAGGCATCTATGTTGCCATCTCTCTCAGCATCATCAATAATCTTGGCCTTCTGTATCTCCACATTATCCCTATGGCATAGTAGGATGGCCTCATAGTCTGGATTAGGGATATTGGAGATGACAAGATTCTGAGCTATCTTTACAAACTCAGGAATCTGATCCACAATTAAGCTTTGAAGTGCTTCTACCGTCAATGTTTGTGGAACAGACCCTGATCCTGAAGCACTGTCATGTTGCACGGGCTTCAGCCATTGTGACATAAAGTCAGAGCTAGAGCTAGGCAAGCTAGACTCCTCAGTTACAGATGCAACTTCTGTAACCGGATAGATTGACTCTACTACTGGTGTCTCCACAGAAGTGGGATGAGTTACACCAGTAGTTGACACAGGCACAGAGTCTCTAGTAAAAACTAGTGGAACCTCTGTGTTTGTGATGGTGTCATCAGGAGATGCCCCAGCATGCATTCCATCACCATCTAAATGTGGGTCCTGGGTGGTGAGCAAAGTGTCATGCACTAAGTCACTTGAAGTTATTGGCTCATCAAGAGAGAAGAAATCTTGATGATCAATGTCTTGCATCTCAGTTGCCTGAGTTGCAGGTTCCAAAGAAATTTCATTGTTAGATTCTGGAAGAGAAGTGTGTTGTAGAGTAGATTTTGGCAACTCCCCCTGAGAGATAGATGGAGTTTCAAGTGTGATGTGCTCTCCACTCAGTGTAGTGCCAGCCTTATCACTCCCATGTGCTGACTCTGTACAGGAAGGTGCATTGGGGAGGATGCTTGATTCTATAGGTGCACCCTGTTGAGAGGATACACCTAGTGAGCTATTTGCCCCTGATTTTACAACTTCAGCCATTTGTGTGACTGAAGAGGTGGTCTTAGTTTTTCTCTTCTTTGGCCTTTGTAAGGGTGACTCAGGTTCCTCACTTTCTAGCCCTAGTTCCACAGCTAATGCTGCTTCAGATAAGATATTTAGTGGTGCAGACATTACTTCCTTTCTCTTCTTTTTACTAACATCACCCTTTTGAGATGATGATGCAGTTGGCTCATTGTTTAGTAGGGTGTTTGGTTGAGAGGGTTGGTTAGCAAGCCCTGGGTTAGCATTTTGTTCTACTTGCTTAGGCTTAGCTAACTCAGATTTAGAGGCAAATATTGGCATGTTGTGGGGATAAGTTCTAAACAAACTCTCCATATGGGGAGTTATGTTGAGTCTTACATCCACATCATTCCTAGTCTCCAAATTACCAAAAATGAGTTTGGTCATGGATTTAGGATAGCCTATTCTATGTTTATTCATCCCATCTAATTCAATCAATTTATTATCTAAGAAATTAAGAACAGATTGAATAAAACGAGGGAAGAAAATTTCATTACCTCTCCTGGCTGAATTCTTACCAAGCCTCCCATACAGCTCCTGCAGAATAATGAGACCAACGTCTATCTTCTTTCCATAAGCTAAGGCATAACCTATTTGCTGTGCAGGAGTGCTGATTTGGTCATAGCTGGATTTTCTTGCTGTGAAGACTTGAAGAAGTGTGGAAAACACATAGCTCCATTCCTTCCTCAAATGCTTCCTGTTTAAATGCCCAAGACTGATTCTGTCTGCATATTTGATGAATTCAAAGAAGTCTTCCAATTCAGCATTTGTAGCAAGTGGGTCATACACCTCTCCTTTGGTGCCCATACCAAGTGCCTCATTCACATCTTCTGTGGTGATAGTGATGTTTTGTCTTGAATCTTGCAGTAGATGATGTACGAGGTTATTGCAGAGTCAAGAGCCACCACCTCCACTGTAGCAGACTGCCAAAACTGTTCCAGAATGTCTAGGTACAGAGTTGGGTTAACAGATAGAGCATTCTTGATGTACGATTCAGACATCCACTTCACAAAGCACTTGAAATTTGCGTTGGGTGCCTCAACATCACTAGTTAGAGCAATGAAGTTGGTGTTGAACTTTGACGTTGCCATTTGTGTAAAAGAGAAAGAGAAATTGAAGGTTGAAGAAGAAATTTGGCTTTTCGTAGTTAGGGTTTCAGGGGTTTAGAGAGTGTAGATGCTTGAGAAATCGAATGAAATGAATCGAATAGTTGTAGAATTGTATAAGTATGAAGTACTTGAATTGTCGATTAGAAGTATGTTTTGTATCGACAAGTCAGGCATTCGAGAAGTAGAAAACAACTATTCGAGAAGTCAAGAAAGGCTTAATCGATAACTCAAGCAGATTATAACTCACAGCTGGCAGTTATCTAACTTAGAAATAATTCTAAATTAAATAAAATGTGTTTTTATGTGTGAATTAACTTTTTAGACAAAAGTCCAAAATCGGTTAAGATTCAGCGAGAATTCAGCCTTTTCAAATGATTCGAGAACTCAATTATAGTATTCGAGAACTCAGTCACTATATTCGAGAAGTCAAGAATACCTCTATTCGATATCTCAGAAAGACTCTATTCGAGAACTCAAGAGTACTCTAATGAGACTTGTTAGAGATGTCGAATAGTGAATCATTCGAGAAGTCTGACTTATCGACCTATACCCATCACTCATAAAAATTTGATTTTCACTATCTTTTAAAATTTACCAGCCATATTCATTGGAGAATATTCTGACCAATTAAATAGTGATTTTCTCAAAATTTCATAGAAATTTCAAGTTATCAAAAATATGATTTTCAACATATGCAACAGATTTGAAATATTTATAAATCATATTTCAGCCAACACTTACTCCAAAAATATTGAAAATTTAGATAAAGTAAGTGTTTACTGCTGCAACAATCTAGATGCTGTATTCACTTAGCCAGAATCTGAAGAATTCAGCATTCCAATCTCACTTACCAACCTTGTGAAGGTGGCTTCATCTAATGGCTTAGTGAATATATCAGCTAGTTGTTTATCTGTAGAGACATAATGCAACTCAATGGTTCCATTAGTTGCATGTTCTCTTATGAAATGATATCTGATGTCAATGTGCTTTGTTCTAGAATGATTGACAGGATTGGCAACTATAGAGATTGCACTTGTATTGTCACACATGATTGGAATTCTTTCCAACACAAGTCCATAATCTCTAAGTTGATTTCTAATCCAAAGCACTTAAGCACAGCAACTTCCAGCAGCTATGTATTCAGCCTCAGCTGTAGAAGTTGACACAGATTGTTGCTTCTTGCTATACCAAGAGACTAACCTTTGTCCAAGAAACTGGCAGCTTCCTGAGGTGCTTTTCCTATCCACTCTGCACGCAGCATAATCAGCATCAGAATAACCAACCAGATTGAACCATGTGTCCTTAGGATACCATAGACCCAAGTTTGGAGTGCCCTTCAGATATCTAAAGATCCTTTTTATAGCAACCAAATGTGATTCTTTTGGATTTGATTGAAACCTTGCACACAAGCATGTAACAAACATGATGTCTGGCCTACTTGCAGTGAGGTAGAGTAGAGAACCAACCATGCCTCTGTAGACTGAGATATCTACTTTCTTGCCTTTAGCATCTTCATCTAGTTTAGTGGCAGTGGCCATGGGTGTCTTGGCAGGTGAACAATTTCCAAGTCAAACTTCTTCAATAAATCCTTGATGTACTTGGTTTGATTGATAAAGATACCATCCTTCCTTTGACTGACTTGCAACCCTAGAAAGAATGTCAACTCTCCCATCATACTCATCTCATATCTGCTCTGCATGAGTTTAGAGAATTTCTCACACAGCTTCTCATTTGTAAAACCAAAAATGATATCATCCACATAAATTTGGACTAGGATAATATCATCACCATGCTTCTTGTAAAACAGTGTCTTGTCCAATGTGCCTCTAGTGAATTGATTTTCAAGAAGAAATTGTGATAAAGTATCATACCATGCTCTTGGAGCTTGCTTAAGTCCATACAGTGCCTTAAGCAATCTGTAGACAAATTCTGGGAAATGTGGATCCTCAAAGCCAGGTGGTTGTTGCACATAAACCTCTTCTTCCAACTCTCCATTTAGAAATGCACTCTTGACATCCATTTGATAAACTCTAAAGTTTGAATGGGCAGCAAATGCCAAGAATATTCTGATGGCTTCCAATCTAGCAACAGGGGCAAATGTCTCATCATAATCAATGCCTTCCTGTTGAGAGTATCCTTTTACAACCAACCTTACTTTGTTTCTTATTATTACACCATCTTCATCCATCTTATTCTTCAGAACCCATTTTGTTCCAACAATGGTTCTATTCTTTAGTGCAGGCACAAGTTCCCATACTTTGTTCCTTTCAAATTGATTCAACTCTTCTTGCATAGCAATAATCCAATCTGGATCCAACAGTGCATCATCAAGTTTCTTAGGCTCAACTTGTGATAGAAAACATCCATAGAGGCACTCATTTTGAGTTGCTCTCCTTGTCCTTACTCCAGCATTAGGGTCTCCAATGATTTGCTCTGCAGTGTGTGATGATCTATCCCATTTCCTCGAGTGTTCAGCCTAATTTCTCATTCTTGATGTTGCTTCATCATCCAAATTATGATCATTTTCATTTCCTCCCCCTGTGAGGTTGTCACTACTCACATGTGTGTCTTGGATGCTTGTTTCTGCACTGTTGATTGGCACAAGTTCTTCTCTTGTATCATCATTCACTTGAGTTTGTTGAACTTGATTTCCAACTTCAGTTTCAATCTCTTCATCAGAATCATCTAAATTATCAAACCTCAATGGATCTTTGTCTTCATTATTGGCTTCTTCTAGTCCAGGTAGTTTGCTGCCATCAAATGTTACATCTGTGCTTTCCATAATTTTCTTTTGACTGATGACATAAACCTTGTATGCAATTCTTTCCATAGAATAGCCAAGAAAAATTCCTTCAAATGCTTTTGCATCAAATTTTCCAACATATTCAGAATTATCCTTTAGTACAAAGCATTTGCTTCCAAAAGTATGAACATACTTTAGAGTAGGCTTCTTTCCAGTCATCAAATTGTAAGGTGTCTTTCCAGTGTTTTTGTTGATGAGAGTCCTATTCTGGATATAGCATGCAGTGCTCACAGCCTCAGCCCAAAAACATGTAGGCATCTTTGCATCAAGTAACATTGTTCTAGCAGCCTCAATTAGAGTTCTGTTCTTTCTCTCAACAACTCCATTTTGTTGTGGAGTCCTTGGAGCTGAGAATTGCTGAGAAATGCCATTCTCTTTGCAGAATGCTTCAAGTGTGGCATTTCTGAACTCTGTTCCATTATCACTTCTCAGTGCAATCACACCTGCATCGTTGACCTTTGCTTCCTTGTCAACTTTCTTTATGTGTTCAATGATTACTTGAGGAGCCTCATCTTTTGATGCCAGAAATTCCACCCATGTATACCTTGTAAAGTCATCAACCATTACCAGGGCATACTTCTTTCTTCCTGGTGACATAATGTTGACAGGCCCAAACAAATCCATATGAATGAGTTGCAGGGGCTTGGTTATTGATGTCACTGTCTTTGACTTATGGCTTGATCTTTTCATTTTTCCTTTTTGACAGGCCTCACACACTCCTTCTTGACAGAATTCAAGTGTGGGCATGCCTCTCACTAACTCTCTTTTGACTAGAGAATTAATGGCTTTGAAATTCAGGTGTGATAACTTCTTATGCCACAGCCAACAATCTGCATTTGATGCTTTTGAGTAAAAGCAACAGATTTTGTCCTTGTTTGCAGAGTCCATATTGGCTACAAATATGCTTCCTTTTCTTACTCCAGATAGAGCAAGGTCACCAGTCTTTTTGTAAGTGATCAAACATTCATCTCTGTCAAAATCCACCTTGAATCCTCTATCAGTAAACTGACCAACACTTAGTAGATTATGCTTGAGTCCCTTGACTAGTGCTACATCTTCAATGATGACATTACCAACTTCCAACTTGCCGTATCCCAATGTGTTACCCATGCTGTCATCTCCAAAAGCAACCATTGGGCCAGCCTTTTCCTCATACTGTGATAGCAGGGCCATATCACCAGTCATATGATTTGAGCATCCACTGTCCAAAATCCACATGACTTTCTTTTCACTTTCTTTGCCCTGCAAACACAAAGGTATTACTTTTCCTTTGGTACCCAAACAAGTTTGGGTCAATGTGACTTAGAAACAATTTTATCATAAACCATATGCTTATCAACTTTCTTGGTGTTAGTCTTCTTGTCACTGTTAGAAGTCTTGGAACCTGAAGTTTCTGACTTAGGTGACAGAGGTACCTTCCTAGCTTTAGGAGGACTTGAAGACTTTGACCTTGTGTAGTGTGTGTGAGAATTGTGACTAATACAACCATCAATGAATTGTCTTCTCAAATTGAAACAACTTGTCATCACATTCATGTTGCATGGCATACAGTCAAATTTATCACAAAATGGAGCATCTTTATGTCTTAAAGGCACAGAGCAATCATAGAAAGGTTTGGACACACTACCAACAGGTTTCTTGCATGCATAAGTTAAATGATTGGTACTGAAACAGTTCTGACAAGTTTTCCTAGGGGCATTAGGCATGTAAGCATAGTTGTTATCCTTGTTAATCCCTAACTTGCCATTTCTGTTCTGTTTCTTCTTAATCACTTTCTTTTCTGATTCACTCTTCTCAGCTGAAACAAACTTAACAGATTTCTTAGGTCTTGGCTTATCAACTACTGGCTCCTTGACTTTTGACTTGACACTCTCACTCTTGGAGAATGCTTGTTGTTCATTGGATTGTGCCTCATCCTCATCATTCAACATTTGTTTGATGAGTAAGGCATCCTCATCAATTTCAAATGTTGGTTCTTTAAAAATTGGGTTTTCAGCCCTTTTCAAAATGTGAGGCACTTCCTCATGAACAACAGCATCATCTTCAATGACATCATAGCCTTTTCTCTGTTTAAGAGTGCCATAGTCAAGTCCAATAGCAGCCTTGGGTTTAGCTTGAATTTTCTCACAGTAGGATTGCACTAGACCAGATGATTTCTTAAATGTTTTCAGTTTGAATTCGTTTTCAGCTAATTCATCCCTAAGAGCCTTTTCTACTTGACTAGCACATAGAACCTTATTCTGCAGATATTCAACTTCTTTCTTAAGGTTTTCTACTTGCATAGCAGTTAGCTCAAGTTCCTCATTTCTTTTGGTTAACATTTCATTTCTAGTAGACAGTTTAGCAATTTCTTCATTAGCAGCAGTCATACTAGTATGAATATTAAACATCTCAACAGATAGTTGTTCAATCATGGATTTATACTCAGAAACAGACATGTCTATAGTAGTGAGAGATGGTACCTGAGAGTCTGATGGAGATGTGCCATCCTTGGAATTGGCCATCAAGGCATAGTTACAAAATTCTTGTTCCTCTCCATCACTATCAGAATTATCCCAACACTTCCCTTCAGCAATGTAGGCCTTACCTTGTGTTTGCTTTTTAAGAAGGGCCTCATACTTAGCTTCGAGCTCAAGAAACTCTCTATCCTTCTTTTTAGGCTTCTTGCATTCACTGGCAAAATGCCCTAGGTCATTGCATCTATAACATCTTATAGATGACCTATCCACATGGCTGGTTTTGAACTTGTTCTTGTTTGGTTTCACAGGTGCCTTGCTCTTGTTGAATGAATGGTTTTGGGTTTTGGGTTTGAAGGGTTGATTCCTCTTGAATCTGATGTTAGGAAATTTCCTGGCCATGAAGGCATATGAAGTGTTTTCCATCCCATCCAGTTCTTCGAGGGTGTAAAACTCTTCTTCCTCCTTTTCCTCAACAGGTTCACTTACTTCAGCTTCAGTTTCTTCATCATCATCTACTATCTCCTCTATTCTCAGCTGGCTTGTAGATGCTTCTAGGTCTTGAATAAACTTGTTGACAATCAAGGCACATGATGTGTTTATCATTCTCCCTTGGTTGGCCTGGATAGCCCTCTTCTGAAGCAACTCAAGCTCATGAGTTTTTAAAACTCCATAGAGCACATCATAGGTGATTTTGTTCAAATCTCTTTCTCTTAGAGAAATGACCCTTTGCTCTAGATGATTTGGTGAAGATAGTAGAATCTTCATGTTTAACTCCTTGGTGCTGTAAACCTTGCCATTCATCTGCAACTCAGTGACTAGCTTGTGAAATCTTTCAAACATTTCAGTAATGCTCTCCTTGGGCTGTGCCATGAAGGCTTCATACTGTGTGACCAATATCTGTTTCTTGTTTTCCTTGACCTCATCAGTTCCTTCACATAACACCTCAATGTGATCCCACATCTCTTTAGCAGACGTACATGATGCAATGTTTGCAAACATTGACATATCCATGGAATCAATGATTAACAGCATGAGGTGACTGTCAAGAGCAACCATCTCTTTTTCTGATTCTGTCCATTTAGATGGATCCTTGGCCTCATATGATCTTGGGATAGTTGTGGTTCCAACAGTCTTCTCTGGTATCTCTTGTTGTGGAACAAAAGGACCATTCTTGAGAATTTCAGGATACAAAGGATGAGAGGCTTTAATGAACAACATCATCTTTATCTTCCAGAGGTTGAAATTTTCTTTGTCAAACTTAGGGACTTTCACCGTTCCTGTAGTCTTTGGTGTATTCGAACTCATGATCGTTTTTCTGTTTTGAATAAACAGCCCGCTCTGATACCACTTGTTGAGTATTGAATACAGTAAAAGAATACAGAGGGGGGGGTGAATGGATTCTTGAACTTTGCTTCGAATTGAGTCTATGTAGCAGATAAGTGCCTGTGTGTGTAGAAGTGAAGGTGCGGATAAATAAATAGCACAAGACACAATATCACTTTAATCTAATGTATTATTAGATAAAGGTTGCTACAATCTGTGAATACAAATGGTAGTATTCTCAGCTTCGTTTTTCTCAGAGAGATATAGCTTACAGTGTATGAAAAACTTGACTCACAAAGTTAATGACTAAGGAAGTGAGGCTGTATCCTTATAGAACATGGATACAACCTACTTACTACAAAACAAGATAGCTAAACAAATTACTTTCTAGTCTGTCTATCCTTTTTGAGTAAGTGTCCAAACGGTTACAGATTTGACTTTGCAAAGCCTGTTCAGATCCACTTCTTTAGCCCCTTGTCTCTTCTATATCTCTCTAAGCTTCCTTGTAGGCTTTCCAGAGCACGCTACAGATTGTGGTCCATAAAGTGCATTGGCTTGTTGCAGGTTTCTGACTTGTACAATTTCTTCAGTATTTTGTCTCCCAGAATGTATTCGAGAAGTGACTAAGTAAGTGATTCGAGAACTAGAATTGACTTGATCGATAACTCTGAGTTCTCGAATACTGTTATATTGACATATCGAATTACTTCTCGAATAGCTCTTTTTCATCAGTATTCCTTGAGTTGTCGAATATAGCATTTGACTTATCGAATCCTCGAGATATCGAATAGCTTTCTGAGTCCTTGAGATATCGAATGGAACTTTGACTTGTTGACTCTTTGAGAACTCGAATACCATCTTGACTTGTTGACTTCTTGAGTTCTCGAATAGAGTAGTAGACATATTGAATCTCCGAGATATCGAATGAGATATCGAACAGTGTATTCAGAGATATCGAATAGTGTCTTGAGATATCGAATCCCTGACTTCTCGAATGCTGGACTTCTCGAATAGACAAATATACTTCTCGAATTGGTACTTAGGCAAATTCTTCATTCCTTCAAATCCCAACTGTGATTATTTGACAGTCTTTAACTCCTTGCTTGAGGCATGAACCTTGGAACTTCTTTCAAGCATTATTCTAGACTCTATAATTACAATTACACAACTAGGATTTGATGCCTACTTCAAGTACAACACAAACAGAAACTCTACAACTAGAGGTTCCCTCAGTTAAGAGGTCATGTAAGTAATGTAAGGCATTACAAACAATTAGGCTTGTTATTAGATGAGTACAGGCATGCCTCTGTAACTAACAATATTCTTGAATCTCAAATCCCGACACAAAATCTTAGCCTTGATGGTCAAAAAGGCTGTCTGCCTCCAATCGAGTTTGTCGTTTGAGTCTAAGGACTTGGATCAAGAGCCGTCAATCGAATTCAAACCAAAGTAAGGTCCTGTGAGCATAAAAAGAAGGTTGGAAACCTAGAATCAAGATAAAGGGTTGACAACTAGCCAAGGCATACTAGACTTGAAGTCAAGTGCTGAGTGGCAAGGGAACTTCTTGAACGATCAACCGAGAAGCAAGACCTCCACCATATGTAACAAGGGGGCAAGAACTAAGGGACTTCATCATTTTTACATCTTAGAATAAGAGTTAAGGGTTGATGATAACCAACAACCATGAATGAATTCAAGGTTTAAAACCAAGGATTCAACAATCGAGTTAAGGCCCAGAAGGCCACGAAAGTTATGAAAGCCAATTTGAAGTGAATGATTTAAGCGAAGATGTAGCAACAAGCTGTGTCAAAGCACTCATCTAAGCTTAAGGAGCTAATTACGTTTAAGGAAGATAATCACTATCGGTTAGCCTCGCTAACAAAGATATTAATTATGCTTTGAAAGGAGGTATACAACAACCAAGAATCAAGGTCATGATTCAAGAACAAGAACTCAAACATCGCGAAAAAGCTCTGAGAGGCACGTCAAGGCATCCGGGAAAGAGCCATGGCCAACTTGGAGCTCCTGTCAGTCGACCACCCTCCCGGGGAGGCTTCAGGCCGACCTCCTGGCAGCCATAGCCAATCTGGAGCTCCTGTCAGCCGACCACCCTCCCAGGGAGGCCTCAGGCCGACCTTCTGGCAGCTTTGGCCGACCAGGATCTCCTGGCAGGCCGACCAGCTGCCCGAAAAGGGGTCTGGCCGACCTCCTACTTCTTCCGGTCAGTTGGTTGGCTCGAGTTCATGGTTCTGATGGAGATCCTTGATTTCCAGAGTAAACGTGGATCTTCGAACACTATTAAAACTTAGCGCCGCTTAGCGTCGATTAGCACCGATTAGTGCCGTTTTATGCCATTCAACGTCGTTTAACATAGATCAGATGTCGTTTAAGGCTGATTAGCACCGTGTAGTGCCGTCTTATGCCATGCAACGTCGTTTAACAAAGATTGAAACGTCGTTTAAGCATCGTTTAGTGTTGCTGAAGTCAACATGGATCTCCCGTCCACCTGTCAACCGACCTGGAGCATCCTCCAACCGACCAGCTGCTCAGGAGGAGGTTCTGCCGACCAGCTGCTCAGGAGGAGGTTCAGCCGACCAGCTGCTCAGGAGGAGGTTCAGCCGACCAACTGCTTAGGAGGAGGTTCAGCCGACCAACTGCTCAGCAGGAGGTTCAGCCGACCAGCTGCTCAGGACGAGGTTCAGCCGACCAGCTGTTCAGGAGGAGGTTCAGCCGACCAGCTGCTCAGGAAGAGGTTCAGCCGACCAGCTGCTCAGGAAGAGGTTCAGCCGACCAGGAGCACCTGGCAGGCGACCAGGACCTCCTGGCAGCCGACCAGGAGCAGCTTTCAGCCGACCAGGTAGCTCAAGGGAGCTTCAACCAAGCAGCTGGTAGCCGACCAGGAGCATCTGTCAGCCGACCAGGTATCTCAAGGGAGCTTCAGCCGAGCAGCTGCCATCCGAGTAGCTGCCCAGGTCACCCGCATTCGAGCAGCTGTAAGCTGAGTAGCTTTCCGAAGAGCCCCAAGGCGTGATAAGCACCATTTAGTGTTGTTTAGTGCCGGTTAGTGCCGTCTAGCGCCGTTAGTGCCGATAGCACCGTTAGTGCCGATAGCACCTTTAGTGCCGATAGCACCAATGATGCCGATTAGCACCGATTAGTGTCGTTTAAAGCACAGATTAGTGCCGATTAGCACTGATTAGTGTCGTTTAAGCACTGTTTAGCGCTGATTAGTGTCGTTAGTGCCGTATTATGCCATTTAGCATCATTTAACACTGTTTAAACGTTGTCTAAGGCTGCTTAGCACTATATAGTACCGTCTAGCACCGATTAGTGTCGCCCAACATCGTCGTAAACGCGTCGGTCACTCCACGCTTTACGTTAAAACGGTATTGTTGAAATACTCGCGTACGAGCAATGAACCCTGACCCGAGTCTCGAGTAAGGCCGTTATAACTTCAAGGAAAACCTGATCAGTTTTTCTAGAAGTTGGGGGGCAAATGATATGGGCTAAAAGTAAGCCCTAAAGACACATTTAATGTGGCATTAATTAGACCTAGAATGGTCCAAACGTGGGGCCCACCAGATAGGCCCAAACCCTATTTATAATATTAATTTCGTAATTAATATTAAGGGTAATAAACAGCTCAGCAAATAAGAGTCAAACAAGGATATAACTCTTGCCTGACTTAGCCTCCAAGGCACATACTTCAACATGGAAACTGATTCATAGATGGAAGGAGACTAGAACCTTCTTCTAGTCGGTGACTTGCCCACCAAGTCACCTAACCCTACTACGATTTTAGGGCTTCTCAGCCTATATAAAGGGTCTGACCCCTCATTCTCAGAACTACGTTTTTGGCTTGATTCTCAATACGAGATACGTAGGCACTCTATGAGGACCGATTAGTCTCGAACACGGAAACAGCCATTAAAGCACGAAGCTCTCTAACCCTAGCATTAAATACAGATTCATAACCTAGTTTTTATTCCACAACAGTATTATACATGAAAAAGAAAATTGATTAGTTAAAAAATAGAAAAGGTAACATGTTTTACCCGAAAAAATAAATTTATTAGTGGAAATATTTTATTTAGACAAAATGTAAAAGATAATGTATTCTACTTGAAAAAGATAATTGATTAGTTACTGAAAAATAAAAAAAGGTAACATGTTTTACCTGAAAAAAGAAATTTATTAGTTATTAGTAACTATAAGTAATTATATAAGAATAATTAATTAATTAAAAATAACATGCGTTTTTAAATAAGGGTAAATAAGTAAAATCAACATGTACCGTATCGACCGACCAAACTTTTAATGTTTCGGCTTTTATATAATAGTATAGACTAGCTTAAAACCCGTGCGATGCACGGATTTTCTTCAATATCATATAATTTATTTTTCAATATAAATTGAAACTTCTAAGACATGAATTTTGTAGGTTTAAAATTTTAAATAATATTATTTGATATTAATTATGCATATATTGTCCGCGATATTTTTAGAAAAATATGGATTTAATTTGAAATTATAGTAAACATGATACGTTTTAGCTTAAAAAGGTAATTTGTTATAATTATGAATATATTCCCCGTGATATATTTATTAGGAAAAAATTAGTTTGAAAATACATAAATACGATACGTTTTAGCTGAAAAAGGTAATTGGTCAGTTACTAGTTATTATAATAAAATATTAATGACTGGAAGATATGATACGATTGATGTTTTTAGGTATTTATTAAAGGTAATATCTTCGATTAAAAGTAAATGTGAAAAATGAATAAAATATTAATGATTGGAATATATTATACGATTTATGTATTTATGTATTTATAATAGGTAATATCTTCAACTAAAAGTAAATGTGAAAAAGGTAATCGACATATTACCATTAATTATATTTTGTTATTATTTATTTTAAGTGTTTCAATTGTATAAATATTGTATAAGTAAATTCACGAAGTACCAAAACTTTTAATGCAGGGTGAATAAGTAAATTCACGAAGTAACAAAACTTTTAATGTTCGACTATTATATAATAGTATAGATACATATAGATTGTGATATTTTACAATATTAAATACAAATGATCATAATAAGTTTTAACATTTACATTACATTGATATATCAAACATTTTTAAGTGTGATGAGATAACTCAATGATAAGAGCTTATATGTTCTCGTTCTAATTTTTAGATTTGATTTTCGTTCATCCTCGATATTTATTTATTTATTTATTAAGAATAAGGATCCTAAAATAAATTTTAGGAAAATTTTTATGAGATGCTGATTGATTTGAGTGTATTATACTAAATAATTAGAACGTAGAAAAATTTTCTTACTGATTGGTTTGATATATTATATTAAAGTAGCATGATAATCCATTCAAGACACCGACCGAATTTTAATTGATATAATATCTTCCAAATTTTGCAATAGAGTTTGTTCTATCCTCATCAATCTATTTTACCTTTTACGTTCAATGATTTACCGAAATTCAACAGTGGATAACTATTCTAAATTTAAACTATTAGCACTTCGAGGATCATATTTATAGTGGTGCTTGTTCAATGTGAGAAAAATAATCGACATTTTTTTTTTATAAGCAAGCTAGTCTTTGTATTGCATCCTCATGGGGAAAATCATACAAGAGACCACCTCGAATAGCTTCGAGGTTACAAGTAAACCGGAAAAAGCAACCGACTTACACACCAGTAAAATACTTTTACAAGTGAACAGAAGCCATACATACATTTCCAGAAACCATACATAAAATACCACATCCTGAAGTGAATCTCCACATCCTGAAGTGAATCATCATCTTGCTATAGAGTTGTTAAACCCAACCTGCCACCAAAGATTCTCTGCGTTTCCCTTCTCCTTCCAGATTGTCTGCCTCCGTATTAAATATTCTATTGATATGCACTACTTTGAGAAGTGGTAGCGAATTAAGAGCTTGAGAGATAGGGTTGGTGCCATCTTGATTTCCCGAATCGACAGTACAAAGTTTATAGAGCATAGCTGAGTCTGTAGCAATGATGATATGCGTTGTGAGTAGTCTATGTTCTAAAATGGCCTCTAAAATGAATAGAAGAGCGTGTTCTTCCGTGGCTAGAGGGGTTGACGCTGAGCTTGGGCCTGAGAAAATGAAGTGAACATGTGCCTTGTCGTCTAAAAGAAACCCTCCTATACCTGCTCTAGCTGGGCCTGCATGAGGTTGGGACCAGGCACCATCCACAAAACCTACTAATGCATGTTTTTGAAACCAGTATGTTAGCAGCAAATGCAGGCTAGCAGTCCTATGTCTTTTGTATGCCTCTACTGGGCTCACCGCCCAAAGACTGCTCCACTTGTCTGAAATTAGATTATTTGCTGTGCTCCATTGCCACGCTCTGAATTTAATGAGTTTACATGTTGTGTCAAAGCCTGCACTTGAACCTCGGAATAATTTTTCGTTTCTTGCCAACCAAATCGACCAAATAGTTGCACCAAAACAGGTTAGTTTGCCCATTGACTCCTTTCCTTTGGCCAGAAATTTTAATACCTCTGCTATATTGTAAAGTGCAAGGTTGGGAATATCTAACCAAGAAGAAAAGAAGGCCCAGCAGTCTCTGGGTAATTTGCATTCCCAAATTAAATGATCAAGGTTTTCTACCGCGTCACCGCAGCCTTTACAAGTAGAGTCTGTAGTAATTCCTCTGATATTGAGAAATGATGCCGTTGGAATCACTTCATGCATATCATGCCAGATGAACAACTTGACTTTGTTTGGGATTTTAATTTTCCACAATATTGTCCATTCAATTGAAGCCTCCTGATTTCCTTGAATTGAGTTGTAACCCTGATGAGATGTATATTCTGAGTTAGACTTCTTCCAAAGTAGTCTGTCTTGTTTGATGATGGAAGAGTTAACTTTGGTTACTTGCTCTAGTTCTCTAAGATCTTCTAATTCCCATCCTCTGAGAGTTCTTCTCCAGAATTGGTGGTTGTTGAGGCTTATTACATTCCAGTTTAGCCTCATGTTGGACAGTGAGATGCTTTTGTCTATGAACAAGGAAAATAGCCTTGGGAATTTGAGTGACAATGGGGAATCCTCATACCAACAGTCTGTCCAGAAGTTAATTTTGTTACCTTTTCCTGCAACCCATTGGAAGTCACGTGCATCGAAAAGCTTAAGACTATCAAATTCTCTTATTGATGCAATGCTATTGATCATGGGTGATTTAAGATTTCTATTGCTGGTGGGGTTGGTAAAGAAATGTTCTCCATATTTGGAGACAAGGAGCTTATGCCAAAGTTTTGTTTTTTCTAATCTTGCTCTCCACCACCACTTCGCTAATAGTGCCGCATTTTTCCAAGCCAACACCTGGATCCCTAACCCACCCTTGTGCTTAGGTTTTGAGATGATCTCCCATCTTATACTGTGAAGTTTTCTGGGTTTCGCATCACTTCCATTTACCTCACCCCAAAAGAACTGTCTTTTAAGCTTTTCTAATTCCTTTAGCGTACCTTTTGGAATTTTAAAAAGGCTCAGCCAATAAGTTGGTAGTGAATCAAGCACCGATTTGATTAACACCAATCTTCCCGCCTTCGAAAGGGTAGTGCTTTTCCACGCAGCAAACTTGGTTTTGAATTTTCTCTTTAGTGGTAGCCAGAATCTCTTGCTCTTTGAGTTAAGGCCTATCGGGGTACCAAGATAATCAAAGGGGAATTCCCCGATCTTACAACCTAGTGAGTTTGCCCAGATCCTTGCCTTGCTTTTATCTCTTTTTGTCACATAGAGATGGCTCTTTGAATAGTTTACTTTCAGCCCTGTAATTGTCTGGAAAATTGTCAATATAACCTTGATTCCTGAGATGGACTGTGTGGAGTTTTCCAGGAAGAAAATAGTGTCATCGGCGTATTGAAGATGCGAGATGCTCAAGCTGTTGTTGAAGTGAATACCACGAATTATATTCAATTGTATTACCCTTTGTACGAGTATGTGTAGGAATTCTGAAATTATGATGAACAGCATAGGTGACAAAGGGTCGCCCTGTCTAAGTCCTTTGAACATGCAAAATTCTTTAGAGGGGCTACCATTGACAAGGACTGAAAGTCTGATCGAAGATATTATGGATTTTATCCAAATATTCCATTTGTCCCCAAAACCCAGTAACTTCAACATTTTCAACATGAAATCCCAACGGATGGAGTCGAAGGCCTTTTCAAAGTCTATCTTGAAGACTATTCCTGGGACAAGATTGTGTTGAATGCTGTGAACAATCTCACCTGTTATGAAAATGCAATCTGAAATATATCTTCCTTGCACGAATGCAAATTGAACTTCTGACACCAGCAACGGCAGTAAAGGTTTGAGTCTTTTAGCTAGCAGCTTGAGGAGAATTTTGAGTGTGCAGTTGATCAAACTGATAGGTCGGTAGTCTTGCACACTCCTGGGGTTTGACGATTTTGGAATCATTGTGAGAAAGGAAGAATTGACTCCCCCAGGTAACTCCCCTGTGATGTGGAAAGATGAATATAGATTTATCAAATCTTGCTTGAGTGATGGCCACAATTTTCTCATGTAGAATCCGTTGAAACCATCTGGACCCGGAGATTTGTCTGGGCCAATGTCTAATAAGGCCAGTGATATTTCTGGTTCAAGGAATTGTACTTCCAGTAAATTGGCTTGATCGAGCGGAATTATATTTTTTATCAAAGGCTCGAACCCTAGACATATATCACCATTTGGAGGCGCAAATCTTTCTTCAAAGTGCTTTGCAAAGATTCTCTTTACAGATGAGGGTTTTGTTATCCATCTATCTTTATGTAAAATTCCTTGAATGTTAGTTCTCCCTTGCCTTCTCTTTATTGAGGAATGAAAGAATCGTGTATTAGCGTAACCCTCCTGGATCCAATGAAGTCTGCTCTTTTGTTTAAAAATTGCCTCTTGTTCCTCATATTTTCCCCGAAGAGAGACTTGGACCTCATTTGCTTTCTGCAAGTCTCCTGCATTGTCTGCGATTAACAACTCCTTTTCCAGTTGACCGATAACTTTTTGACAATGACCATTTTCCTCTTGATTCCATCTTTGTACACGAGATCTGATTATTCGTAACTTTTCCTGGAGCGGATTTGCTTGTAGACTCAAATCAGCAACTGTATTATCTATTAGGCCTTTACAAATGGTGTTAGAGAACCATGTGTTGAAGAGTTTCACAGGTTTAGGTCCCCAGTCTACCTCCGAATTGTATAAATACAGGGGAGTGTGATCTGATAATCGACATAAGTGATATATAAGAGTTAATCTTCAGCTATCAAATATTGTCACGATAACAGTGTCCTTCAGTTTATTTTTGACAACCTCTCATCGATCTACATTTTCATATTTATATAAAATTATTATCATTATGGCTATGACCTGAATGTGCATATATACCTTTCAAATATTAAGTACTACCTTATAACCCGCGTGCGATGCACGAATTTATTTTGATATGTAATAAATTTTATTTTATGTTACAATTATATTTTTATACAATCATTATTTTAAATAATTTATTTTAATTATAATTAAGTAATTTAATATAGATTTAATTAATGAAATGCCTTTTTTAAAACTTGGAGCAACTCCAATGTTATTATGTAAACTGATTATGTAAAATTTGTTGAACCTGTAGAGGGGTGTACTCCAACGGAATTATATAAAATGCTTGGCTATAGTTTAAAATACAAAAGATTGATGATGTGTCCTATTTATAACTTATATAAATTTAGATATTGAACAAATATAGGGAAGAGATTGGATAAATATTTACGTAAGGGTGAGACATGATCGGAGACAAAAAAATATACATATTATGTAAAATATGTGTCATGTTAATTTTTTAGCTAAGGACAAGTATGCATCGGAGGTGCTCTTATATTACAAAATTTTAAAATAAATATGTCGTTGATGTAATTCGAACCTTAAAATTTTACTAAATTAATTTGATCATATAACATAGCTAATCAATTAGATCTAACAGTTTTGATTTTTTTATTAAAAATCTAACGGCCATTATTCATTGTATACAGATTGTATACATATTTTTATTATATTTTGTTAGTGATTTGAAGATATGATGTGATATTTTTGGGTATATTTAATTATTGCAAGAATGTGTTTTAAATTAAAAGTTAACGTGCTTTAATTAGAAAAGAAATATTATTGATTGGAAGATACGATATTTTAGGTGTTATAAAAGATAAAATCATCAATTAAAAGTAAACGTCTTTTAATAAAAAAAGACAGTCGGCTATTATAATTAATTATATTATTTTATTATTTATTTTAATAATAAGGATGACCGTGCCGAAAACCAAATCGACAAACTTTCAATGCCCGTGCGATGCATGGGTATCCTTTATTATGTTATAAATTTTATTTTTACTAGCTTATAACCCGTGCGATGCACGAGTTTCTTTTGATATGTTATAAAAAAAATTAATATTACAATTAGGTTTTATATAATTATTATTTTAAATATTTTTTTTACTTTTAATTTATTACAATGTAATATACTCATGTTCACGTATTATACTCATATATTATACTCATATTTCCTTATTATTAATAACGTATATGGATATTTAATATATTTTATTAATGATTGGAATATAAGGTGTGATATTTTTTGATATATATTAATGACTGCCAGATTAGTTTTAAATTAAAAGATAACATGTTTTAATTAGAAATTGAATAGAAATTGAATCCTAGTACTTGCAAGTTATGGTACAATTTTACTTCTTTATAATAGGTATTATCTTCAATTAAAACTAAACGTGAAAATGACAATTGGCTAATTAACATTCATTATATTATTATATTATTTAAATAATTAGGATAACCGTACCGAAAATCAAATTGAGAAACTTTCAATGTTTTAGTAAAGGTATAAGGATTTTAATATATTTTAATAATTATTGGAAAATATGATGTAGTATTTTCGGGTATGTATTAATGATTGCAAGATAAAATTTTAAATTAAAAAGTTAGGTGATTTAACATTAAAAGAAATATTAATAATCAGAAGATAAGACATGATTATGTTTTTAGGTGTTTATAAAATGTAATATATGTAACTAAAAGTAAATGTGAAAAAGGCAATCGGTTAATTACAATTAATTACATTATATTATTATTATTTATTATAATAATTAGGATAACCAAACCGACAAACTTTCAATCTTTCGGCTTTAATATAAGTAGCTTAAAACCCATGCAATGCACGGATTTTTTTTAATACTATATGAATGTTTTTATTAAAACATGAATTTTAGAGGCTTAGATTTTTAAATGAGATGATTTGATAATAATTACATAAATGTTATCTGTGATATTTCTAGAAAATGAGGGATTTTAGTTAGATAATACATAAAAGATGATATGTTTTAGTTCAAAAAAAGATAATCAGTTAATTATTAGTAATTATAAAATTATTATTTTATTTTATTAAATTGAATGCTCGTGATATAATTGGATTAGAGAAAATTAAAAAGGTAATGAAAAAGGTAATTGCCCGTGATATAATTGGGAAAAAAGAGATATTAATTAGAGAAAAGGTAACGTGTTTTGCTTGAAAAAGTTAATTAATTAGTTAATAGTAATTATAATATAATTATGTTATTTTATTAAACAAAATTGCTTGTAATGTTTTTAAAAAGGAGAAATTTTAGTTAGATAAAATATAGAAGATATTGTACTTTACTTACAAAAGGAAACTATTTAGTTTTGAAAAATTGAAAAGGTAATATGTTTAACTGAAAAAGAAAATTGATTGGTAAAGGAGAAATTTTAGTTAGATAAAATATAAAAGATATTGTATTTTACCTGAAAAAGAAAATTATTTAGTTATTGAAAAATAGAATAGATAATATGTTTAACTTGAAAAAGGAAATTGATTAGTTAGTATTTGGAATTTTATTTGTAATTAAGTAAGGGTAAATTAGTAAAATCATCAGGTACCGACCAACCAAACTTTTAATGTTTCGGCTTTTATATAATAGTATAGATAGATTAGAAAAAGGTAAAATGTTTTGGTTGACAAAGTTAATTGATTAGTTAATAATAATTATAATATACTTTTTACCTAGATAAAATATAGAAAATATTATATTTTACCTAAGAAGGAAATTACTTAGTCTTTAAAAATAGAAAATGTGATATGTTTAACCTGAAAAAGGAAATTGATTAGTAAAAAGAAATTTTATTTAGATAAAATATAAAGATATAAATTGATTAGATAGTAGGATGAAAATAAATTGATAAAAAAGGTAAATAATTAAAATCAACAGGTACCATACCGACGGTTTTACTAAAAGAAATAAAAAAGGTAACGTGTTTTGGCTAAAAAAGGTAACCGTCCATGATATTATCCGTGATATTTCTAGAAAAGGAGGGATTTTAGTTAGATAATACAGAAAAAAAAGATAATTTTAGTTGAAAAATATAATTGGTTAATTATTAGTTATTATAAAATTATTATTATTTTTTTAAAATTGAATGCCCGTGATATAATTGTAAAAGAGAGATCATAGTTAGATAAAATTAAAAAGGTAACATATTTTAGGTGAAAATGGTAATTAATTAGTTTTTAGTAATTATAATTTAATTATGTTATTTTATCAAATAAAATTGCTTGTAATGTTTTTAGAAAAGGAGAAATTAAAGTTGCCCGTGATATTTCTAGAAAAAGAGGAATTTTAGTTAGAAAATATAGAAAAAAATAATATGTTTTAGCTGAAAAAGGTCATCGGTTAATTATTAGTATCATAAATTATTTTATTTTATTTAATAAAACCACGCATGATATAATTGGAAAAATAGAGATTTCGTGATAAAAAAAAGAGATTTTAGTTAAAGAAAATAGAAAAGGTAACGTGAAAATAAAAAATGTGACATGTTTTAGGTGAAAAAGGTAATTGATTAGTGCATTGTAATTATAATGTAATTATCTTATTTTACTAAATAAAATTGCTCGTAGTGTTTTTATAAAAGAGAAATTAATGTTGCTCATGATATTTCTAGGAAAAAAAGAAATTTAATTAGAAAAGAAGGAAAAAATGTTATGTTTTAGCTGAAAAGGTAATCAATTAATTAGTAATATTATTATTATTTCATTTTTATTTAATAGAATCATCTGTGATATAATTAGAAAGAGAGATATTTTAATTAGAGAAAGAGAACATGTAACGTTTTTTGGCTCAGAAAGGTAGTTGCCCGTGATATAATTGGAAAAAAAATTTAGTTATAGAAAAGAGAAAATGTAAGTCCTCAATTTGTAAAATAAATAAAAAAAGGGAATTAAATTAGAAAAGAAAGAAAAAATGATATGTTTTAGCTGATAAGCTAATTAGTTAATTATTAATATTCTAATATTATTATTTTAATTTTATTAAATAGAACCGTCTGTGATATAATTGGAAAGAAAAAGATTTTGGTTAGAGAAAAGAGAAAAGGTAATGTGTTTTGACTGAAAAAGATAATTGCCATATAATTGGAAAAAAAAGATTTTAATTAGAGAAAAGAGAAAAGGTAACGTGTTTTGGTTGAAAAAGGTAATTAATTAGTTAATACTCCATATGTCCCTCCAATTTCTTTACATTTTTTTTTCATTGCTTGACACGCATTTTAAGGCTCTTAAAAAGTATAGTTCCATAACTTATTTTTAAAATTTTCTTTTTTTGTATAAAAATTGAACAATTCTATTTTTATACAAAAAAAAGAGAAAATATTAAAAATAAGTTATAGAATTATCCGCCAAATTCACCTTAAAATCTGTGCAAAAATACGTTCCTCAATGTAAAGAATCAAGAGGGACAGAAGGAGTAGTAATTACTAATATTATTCTCGTTTCATATGGGGTAAAATAGCTAATTGGTCACTGAAGTTACTGGTAACTTGCAAGTAGTTCACGAAGTAAAAAAAAACTTTCAATCGCATCGTGAAGTTACAATTAGTTTGCAATCACAATACTAAGCTGAAAAAAATTTGCACGACCGTTAAATTATGTTGACTTTTAACGGAGAACCGTTAAAAGACAACACATTTTCGATTAGGTCACTGAACTATGTGCTAATTTTCAGTTAGGTCACTGACTGAAAAAAAAATTAAATATTCAAAAAATATCTAACGGAATTATTTTTTTTAAAACTGAAAAAAAAAATTAAATATTCAAAAAATATCTAACGAATTTTTTTTTTTAAAATATTATGTTTTTTTTAATTTAAATGGTAATCATTCAAAAAAAATTAATATTTAAAAAAATTACACTTTTGGTATCACTTATTAATATCGAAAAAGATGGATCGAAAACTTGATATTTTTTTAAAATGTTTTAGTTATAAAACAAACATTAGCGTTTGTAAGATATGGTTCAATTTTAGGTGTTTATAAAAGGTAATTTTTTCAATTAAAAGTAAATGTTAAAAAGGTAATCGGCTAATAACTATTTATTATATTATTAGAAATAATAATTAAGTAAGGATAATTAAGTAAAATAACATGTTTTATTGGTTAAGGGTAAATAAGTAAAATAAAGTGGTACCTTTCTTTTGATATGTTATAAATTTTATTTAATAATATAATTAGGTTTTATATAATCATTATTTTTATTTTCAATAATTTTTTTTACTTTTAATATAATTTAATATAATCATGTTCAAGGATTATCCTCATGTTTTCTTATTATTAGCAATGTATATAGATTTTTATTATATTTTATTAATGATTGTAAGATGCGATGTGATATTTTTGGGTTTATATTAGTTATTGCAAGATTAGTTTTAAATTTAAAGTTAACATGTTTTAGTTAGAAAACAAATATTATGGTACAATTTTAGGTGTTTATAAAAGGTAATTTCTTCAATTAAAAGTAAATGTTAAAAAGGCAATCGGCTAATAACTATTTATTAGATTATTATAAATAATAATTAAGTAAGGATAATTAAGTAAAATAACATATTTTATTAGTTAAGGGTAAATAAGTAAAATCAACAGGTACGAACCAACCAACCAAACTTTTAATGTTTCGGCTTTTATATAATAGTATAGATTTTTGGGTTTATATTAGTGATTGCAAGATTAGTTTTAAATTTAAAGGTAACATGTTTTAGTTAGAAAACAAATATTAACGTTTGTAAGATATGGTTCAATTTTAGGTGTTTATAAAAGGTAATTTCTTCAATTAAAAGTAAATGTTAAAAAGGCAATCGGCTAATAACTATTTATTATATTATTATAAATAATAATTAAGTAAGGATTATTAAGTAAAATAACATGTTTTATTGGTTAAGGATAAATAAGTAAAATAAAGAGGTACCTTTCTTTTGATATGTTATAAATTTTATTTAATAATATAATTAGGTTTTATATAATCTTTATTTTTATTTTCAATAATTTTTTTACTTTTAATATAATTTAATATACTCATGTTCAAGGATTATCCTCATGTTTTCTTATTATTAGCTTTGTATATACATTTTTATTATATTTTATTAATGATTGTAAGATGCGATGTGATATTTTTGGGTTTATATTAGTTATTGCAAGATTAGTTTTAAATTTAAAGGTAACATGTTTTAGTTAGAAAAAAAATATTATGGTACAATTTTAGGTGTTTATAAAAGGTAATTTCTTCAATTAAAAGTAAATGTTAAAAAGGCAATCGACTAATAACTATTTATTAGATTATTATAAATAATAATTAAGTAAGGATAATTAAGTAAAATAACATATTTTATTAGTTAAGGGTAAATAAGTAAAATCAACAGGTACCAACCAACCAACCAAACTTTTAATGTTTCGGCTTTTATATAATAGTATAGATTTTTGGGTTTATATTAGTGATTGCAAGATTAGTTTTAAATTTAAAGGTAACATGTTTTAGTTAGAAAACAAATATTAGCGTTTGCAAGATATGGTTCAATTTTAGGTGTTTATAAAAGGTAATTTCTTCAATTAAAAGTAAATGTTAAAAAGGCAATCGGCTAATAACTAGTTATTAGATTATTATATATAATAATTAAGTAAGGATAATTAAGTAAGATAACATATTTTATTAGTTAAGGATAAATAAGTAAAATCAACAGGTACCAACCAATCAACCAACCAAACTTTTAATGTTTCGGCTTTTATATAATAGTATAGATTTTATTAATAATTGTAAGATGCGGTGTAATATTTTTGGGTTTATATTAGTTATTGCAAGATTAGTTTTAAATTTAAAGGTAACATGTTTTAGTTAGAAAACAAATATTATGGTACAATTTTAGGTGTTTATAAAAGGTAATTTCTTCAATTAAAAGTAAATGTTAAAAAGGCAATCAGCTAACAACTATTTATTAGATTATTATAAATAATAATTAAGTAAGGATAATTAAGTAAAATAACATATTTTATTAGTTAAGGGTAAATAAGTAAAATCAACAGGTACCAACCAACCAACCAACCAAACTTTTAATGTTTCGGCATTTATATAATAGTACTAGCCTAAAACCCGTGCGATGCACGGATTTTTTTTATATTATATAAAAAATTTCATTAATTAAAATTAATTTTTTTTAAAACATGAATTTTGGAGGCTTACTTTTTTATATGAGATGATTTGATAATAATTATATAAATGTTATTCGTGATATTTCTAGAAAAGGAGGGATTTAGTTAGAAAATATAGAAAAGATGAGAAATAATGCCCAAACTACACCACTTTTGCTTGACCCCTGCCCAAAATACAGATGTGCGGGAGTTTCGCCCAAATTACCCACGGGCTACGCATTCTGGGAATGCGTTGCCTGGGTTGCGCATTTTGATAATGCGTATCTCAAGTAACGCATTCACAGAATGCGCAATGACGTCATCATGCGTCATTATTTCGAATGACTGGCTGGCATCTCTCTGAGGCGATTTTTCGCCTCTCCGGTTCATCTTCACCGTCCATGACATTCCGGCAACCTCCGTTTCTGATTATGGTATCAAATAGAAGCCCAGAGCTTCCTCTCCCTTTTCCTTACTTTATTTCTTGATTTTTGGCCCCGCAGGGGCGTGTATGGGTATATCGGAAAGTAAATCGGGAAAAAATGATCGATTTTGGTGCTTTAAAATCCGTTAAACAAAATGGAAAACGAATGGTACCATGTTGTAGAGGGTGAAAAATCGAGCTATTTGATGTATAGTATTGTAGCGAACGATGACTGGAAATGGGTGAACGAACTCGTTGAAGTTTCGACCAAAATTCGTCGCCGGCTGCGCTTGGGACGAAGTTGAACAGTACTATGCATACGCATGTTGGACATGCGTATCTCCATACACGCATGCTCAACATGCGTATCTCCGGTTACTGTTCACGAAAACAGATGTGCAATTAACAAAGTACACGCAGTGATGTCATGCGTGGTCGAAGGCCACACATTTTGTGAATGCGTATACCCTATACGGATTTCAAAAATGCGTGGCCCGTGGGTAAAAAGGGCGGACAGTTTCATTCGTGGGTATATTGGGCAGCTGGAATTAAAATGTGGGCATTTTGGTTTTTCACCCAAGAGAAAATAGGTTTTAGTTAAAAATAATAATCAATTAATTATTAGTAATTATAAAATTATTACTTCATTTTATTAAATAGAATGTCCGTGGTATGATTAGAAAATTAGAGAATTTAGTTAGTGAAAATGAAAGAGATTATATGTTTTCGGTGAAAAAGGTAATTGATTAGTTTATAGTAATTATAATTGAATTACGTTATTTTACTAAATACAATTGCTCGTAATGTTTTTAGAAAATGAGAAAATAATATTGTCCGTGGTATTTCTATTATAAAATGGATTTTAGTTAGAAAATATAGAAAAGATGATATGTTTTAGCTGAAAAAGGTAATCAGTTAATTAAAAATATTTTAATATTATTAATTTATTTTATTAAATAGAACCGTCAGTGATATAATTAAAAAAAAAATAGTTAGAGAAAATAGAAAGGTAACGTGCATGATTTATGTGGAAAAAGTAATTGATTAGTTTATAGTAATTATAATTTAATTATGTTATTTTACGAAATAAAATTGTTCATAGTTTTTAGAAAATGAGAAATTAACGCTACCCGTTATATTTCTAGAAAAAAAAGGGAATGTGATTAAAAAAAATAGAAAAGATGATATATTTTAGCTAAAAAGGTAATCGGTTAATTATTATTATTATTATAATATTATTATTCTATTTGTATTAAATAGAAACGCTTGTAATATAATTAGAAAAATGGAGGTTTTAGTAAGAAGAAAGAAAAAAGGTAACGTGTTTTGCTGAAAAAAGGTAACCGTCCATGATATAATTGGAAAAAGAGAGATTTTAGTTAGAGAAAAAAGAAAAGGTAACGTGTTTTGACTGAAAAAGGTAATTGATTAGTTAATAATAATTATATATCATTTTGTTATTTTTAGCTGAAAAGGTAATTGGTTAATTATTAGTATTATATTTTTTTTATTAAATAGAAACACCTGTAATATAATTAGAAAATGGAGGTTTTAGTATGAAAAAAGAAAAAAGGTAACGTGTTTTGCTGAAAAAGGTAACCGTCCATGATATAATTGGAAAAAAAGAGATTTTAGTTAGAGAAAAGATATAAGGTAATGTGTTTTGACTGAAAAAGGTAATTGATTAGTTTATATTAATTATATATAATTATGTTATTTTATTGAACAAAATTGCTCGTAGTATTTTTAAAAAGGAGAAATTTTAGTTAGATAAAATGTAAAAGATATTCTATTTTAAATGGAAAAGGAAATTATTTAGTTATTGAAAAATATAAAAGGTTATATGTTTAAACTGAAAAAGGAAATTGATTAATAAATGAGAAATTTTAGTTAGATAAAATATAAAAGACACTGTATTTTATATGGAAAAGGAAATTATTTAGTTCTTGAAAATAGAAAAGATAATATGTGTAACCTGAAAAGGAAATTGATTAGTTAGTAAATCTGTAATTGAATAAGGGTAATTAGGTAAATTCAATAGGTACCGTTGAACCAAATTTTTAATGTTTCGGCTTTTATATAATAGTAAAGGAGAAATTTTAGTTGATAAAATGTAAAATATATTCTATTTTAAATGAGAAATGAAATTATTTAGTTATTGAAAAATAGAAAAAGTTATATGTTTAAACTGAAAAAGGAAATTGATTATTAAGTGAGAAATTTTAATTACATAAAATATAAAAGATATTGTGTTTTACCTGGAAAAGGAAATTATTTAGTTCTTGAAAATAGAAAAGATAATATGTGTAACCTGAAAAAAGAAATTGATTAGTTAGTAAATATGTAATTGACTAAGGGTAATTAAGTAAATTCAATAGGTACGGTTGAACAAACTTTTAATGTTTCGACTTTTATATAATAGTACTAGCTTATAACCCGTGCGATGCACGGGTTTCTTTTAATATGTTATAATTTTTTTATGCTATAATTATGTTTTTATATAATCATTATTTTATAAAAATTATTTTAATATTATTTTATATTGATTTATATAAATTTAGTTAATGATATGCATGATTTAAAATTTATATTATAGAATTTTAAGTTAAATATGTCGTTGACGGTTAAAACAATATGTCGAATTCGAACCTTGAAATTTTAGTAAATTAATTTAAACATATAATATATCTTATTAGAACTTATGGTTCTGATTTTTTACTAAAAAGCTAACGATCATTATTCGTTATATACAGATTTCTATTATATTTTGTTAGTAATTAGACGATATAGTGTTATACTTTTGGGTATATATTAATTATTGTAAGATTATATATTTTAAAATAAAAGTTAATGTGTTTTATTTAGAAAGAAATATTATTGATTGGAAGATACGATATTTTAGGTGTTTATAAAAGGTAATATCATCAATCAATTAAAAGTAAACCCCTTTTAATTAAAAAAAAGCAATTAGCTAATTATCATTTATTATAATATTTTACTATTTATTTTAATAATTAGGATGACCGTGCTGAAAATCGAACCAACAAACTTTCAATGCCCGTGCGATGCACGGGTTTCCTTTATTATGTTATAAATTTTATTAAATATTACAATTATGTTTTTATATAATCTTTATTTTTAATATTTTTTATTTTAAGTTAATATAATTTAATATACTCATGTTTACGGTTTATACTAATCTTTCCCTAATATAAATAATGTATACGATTTTTAATATATTTTATTAATAATGAAAAAATATGGTGTGATATTTTCGGGTATATATTAATGATTATAAGATTAGTTTTAAATCAAAATGGTAACATGTTTTAATTAGAAAGAAAATATTAATGATTGAAAGATATGATACGATTGATTTTTTAGGTGTTTATAAAAGGCTTCAACTAAAAGTAAATGTGAAAAAGGTAATCAGTTAGTTACCATTAATTATATTATGTTATTATTTATTTTAATAAATAGGATAACCAAACCGAAAACCAAAACTTTTATTTTAATAAATAGGATAACCAAACCGAAAACCAAAAGTTTCAATGTTTCGGTTTTAATATAATAGTCACTTTTCTCTAACTAAAATATCTCTTTTTCCGATTATGTCACGCATTACATTTTAAAAATCTTCTTTTATATTTTATTTAACTAAATTTTTTACTTTACTAATAAATCTTCTTTTTCAGGTTAAACATGTTACCTTTTTTATTAATTAAGTAATTTCATTTTTCAAATAAAATATAATATCTTTTATATTTTATCTAATTGAAAAACAAAATATAATTACTGTTGTTCTCCTTTTTGGAATTTATCCTAAAAAAACTTATTTGACAGGTTAAATAAGAACTGAAAAGGGTGGCCAATCCTAAAATTGCTTCCCGATGCTGCATGTGAAATATTATTCGTAGGTGCTAATGTTGGAGGGTGTTCTACCAAAGGAATGTCTGAATGTGAATGTAATGGGGGTAAGGAGGGTTTATGTAATTAATAATAAAAATTAAAAAGTGTAATTGATAATATTAATATTAATAATATTAATATTAATTGGGTGCAAGCGTAATTAGGTAAATTCAATATGTACCAACCAACCAACCAAACTTTTAATGTTTCGGCTTTAATATATAACTAGCTTATAACCCGTGCAATGCACGGTTTTCTTTTAATATGTTATATAAATTTTATTTTATGCTATAATTATATTTTTATATAATCATTATTTTGTAAAAATTATTTTAATATTATTTAATATAATTCAATATAAATTTAGTTAATCATGATTTAAAATTTACAATATTATAGAATTTTAAGTTAAATATGTCGTTGACGGGATTCGAAACTTGAATTTTTAGTAAAATACTTTAATCATAAAATATATCTTATAATTACATCTAACGGTTCTTATTAATTACTAAAAATCTAACAGTAAAATGGTTTAATATTTTTCGGTATACATTAATGATTGCAAAATTATGTGGTTTTAAATTTATATTATAAATTTTTTTAAAAAAATATTTTTGACAGAATTCGAACCTTGAAATTTTAGTAAATTAATTTAAACATATAATATATCTAATCATTAGATCTAATGGTTCTGATTATTTACTAAAAATATAACGATCATTATTCGTTGTATATATATGTCTATTATCTTTTGTTAGTGATTAGACGATAGTGTGTTATTTTTTTGGGTATATATTAATTATTGTAAGATTATATTTTAAAATAAAATTAACGTGTTTTATTTAGAAAGAAATATTATTGATTGGAAGATACGATATCTTAGGTGTTTATAAAAGGTAATATCATCAATCAATTAAAAGTAAACCTTTTTTAATTAAAAAAAGGCAATCGACTAATTATCACTAATTATATTAATTTACTATTTATTTTAATAGTTAGGATGACCGTGCTGAAGATCGAACGGACAAACTTTCAATGCCCGTGTGATACATATGTTTCTTTTATTATATTATATAAATTTTATTTAATATTACAATTATGTTTTTATATAATCATTATTTTTAATATTTTTTTAATTTTAATTTAATATAATTTAATATTCTCATGTTTACGGATTATACTAATGTTTCCTTATTATAAACAATGTATACGGATTTTTAATATATTTTATTAAATAGTGATATAATTGGGGAAAAAATATTTTAGTTAGAGAAAAGATAAAACATTAATTTATTAGTTAACAGTAATTATAATTTGTTTTTTAATTAGAAAAAATATAAAAGATATTATATTTTATTTGAAAAAGAAAACTGTTTTGTTATTAAAAAGAAGGTAACATGTTTAACCTGAAAAAGTAGATTGATTAGTAAAGTAAAAATTTTAGTTAAATAAAATATAAAAGAAGATTTTTAAAAGGTAACCCATGATATAATTGGAAAAAGAGATATTTTAGTTAGAGAAAAGAGAAAAGATAATTTGAATGAAAAAATTAATTAATTAGTTAATAGTAATTATAGTATGTTTTTTAGTTTAGATAAAATATAAAAGATATTCCATTTTACTTGAAAAAGGAAACTTCTTAGTTATTAAAAAGGAAAGAAAAGGTAACATGTTTAACCTGAAAAAGGAAATAATTTGTTTTTTAATTAGAAAAAATATAAAAGATATTATATTTTATTTGAAAAAGGAAACTGTTTAGTTATTAAAAAAAAGGTAACATGTTTAACCTGAAAATGTAGATTGATTAGTAAAGTAAAAATTTTAGTTAAATAAAATATAAAAGAAGATTTTTAAAAGGTAATCCGTGATATAATTGGAAAAAGAGATATTTTAGTTAGAGAAAAGAGAAAAGATAATTTGAATGAAAAAATTAATTAATTAGTTAATAGTAATTATAATATGTTTTTTAGTTTAGATAAAATATAAAAGATATTTTATTTTACTTGAAAAAAGGAAACTGCTTAGTTATTAAAAGGAAAGAAAAGGTAACATGTTTAACCTGAAAAAGGAAATAATTTGTTTTTTAATTAGAAAAAATATAAAAGATATAATATTTAATAAAATATAATATCTTTTATATTGTTTCTAATTAAAAAACAAACTTGGTTAAACATGTTACCTTTTCTTTCCTTTTTAATAACTAAGCAGTTTCCTTTTTAATAAGATTAATATTAATTGGATGATATTAATTGGGTGCAAGGATAATTAGGTAAATTCAATAGGTACCAACCAACCAACCAACCAAACTTTTAATGTTTCGGCTTTAATATAATAGTACTAGCTTATAACCCGTGCGATGCACGGGTTTATTTTAATATGTTATAAATTTTATTTTATGCTATAATTATGTTTTCATATAATTATTATTTTTGTAAAATTATTTTAATATAATTTAATATAAATTTAGTTAATGATGTGCATGATTTAAAATTTATGTTATAGAATTTCAAGTTAAATATGTCGTTGACAGGATTCGAAACTTGAATTTTTAGTTTTTAATCATGAAATATACTTTATAATTACATCTAACGGTTCTTATTAATTATTAAAAATCTAACAGCAAAATGGAGTAATATTTTTGGTATACATTAATGATTGCAAAATTATGTGATTTAAAACTTATATTATAAATTTTTTAAAAAAAAATATGTCGTTGACAGAATTCGAACATTGAAATTTTAGTAAATTAATTTAAACATATAATATATCTAATCATTAAATCTAACGGTTCTGATTTTTCAATAAAAATCTAACGATCATTATTCGTTGTATACAGATTTCTATTACATTTTGTTAGTGATTAGACGATATAGTGTTTATATATTTGGGTATATATTAATTATTGTAAGATTATACTTTAAATTAAAAGTTAACGTGTTTTATATATGTAGAAAGAAAATATTATTGATTGGAAGATACGATATTTTAGGTGTTTATAAAAGGTAATATCATCCATCAATTAAAAGTAAATCTCTATTAATTAAAAAAGGCAATCGCCTAATTATCACTAATTATATTATTTTTACTATTTATTTTAATAATTAGGATGACCGTGCTGAAAATCGAACCGACAAACTTTCAATGCCCGTGCGATGCACGGGTTTCTTTTATTATGTTATAAATTTTATTTAATATTACAATTATATTTTTATATAATCACTATTTTAAATATATTTTTAATGTTAATTTAATGTAATTTAATATACTCATGTTTACGGATTATACTAATGTTTCCCAATTATAAACAATGTATACGGATTTTTAATATATTTTATTAATAATTAAAAAATATGGTGTGATATTTTCGGGTATATATTAATGATTATAAGATTAGTTTTAAATCAAAATGGCAACATATTTTAATTAGAAAGAAAATATTAATGATTGAAAGATATGATACGACTGATTTTTTATGTGTTTATAAAAGGCAATATATTCAATTAAAAGTAAATGTGAAAAAGGCAACCAATTAATTAATATTAATTATATTATGTTATAATTTATTTTAATAAATAGAATAACCAAACCGAAAACCAAAACTTTTATTTTAATAAATAGGATAACGAAACCGAAAACTAAAACTTTTAATGTTTCGGCTTTAATATAATAGTAAGCTTAAAACCCGTGCGATGCACGGAATTTTTTTAATATTATATTAAATTTTTTATTAAATTTTTTTAAATACGAATTTTGGAGGCTTAAATATTTAAATGAGATGATGATTATAATTTTATAAATGTTATCCGTTATATTTCTAGAAAAGGAATGATTTTAGTTAAAAAAAATAGAAAATGTGATAGGTTTTAGCTGAAAATGTAATAAATTATTTATTAGTAATTATAAAATTATTATTTTGTTTTATTAAATAGAATGCCCGTGATATAATTGGAAAAAGAGAGCATTTAGTTAGAAAAAAATTAAAAAGGTAATATATTTTAGGTGAAAAGGGTAATTGATTAGTTTATAGTAATTATAATTTAATTATGTTATTTTACAAAATAAAATTGCTCGTAATGTTTTTAGAAAAAGAGAAATTAATGTTGCCCGCGATATTTTTAAAGATAAATTTTAATTAGATAATATAGGAAAAAGATGATACATTTTAGCTAAAAAGGATAATCGGTTAATATTAGTATTATAATATTATTATTTAATTTTATTAAATAGAACCGTCCATGATATAATTGGAAAAAGATAGATTTTAGTTTGAAAAAATAGAAAAAGATAACATGAAAATTAAAAGGTGACATGTTAGGAATATGTTGTAGTTGATGATAACTTAACATTCAAGCAAAATTGTATAAGTCAAGTTTTGTAACTGTCAACGGATAAGACCTTATAACTCTATCCGTTGACAGGTAGCTCATCAACGGATGAGGTTTTGTAGCATACTGCAATATCTCTATTTATCAGTTGATAGTGTCTTTATTCAGAGTCATGTTGACCATCAATGGATAGGCAGAATAGGGTAGCCAATTGTAAATAAGCTATGCTATGTAATTCTGTCTAAGTGAAAATGTATCAACGGATGAGAACAGGGCTCTATCAACGGATACAACTCAAATCTACTCGATCAACGGATACAGCTCAAACTACCATCAACGGATAAGTAGACACAACATCAACGGATAATCATTGTCACTTTATCCTATGCTAGGAATTAGCAGTTGATAAGGACAGGTTTGACTGACAGATCACATGGGTTGATAGTAGGTATAAAAAGCAATATGGCAGCCATACTTTGGAAACACAGAAGAAAGAAGCATTCCATTTACACAGTACATACAAGAAAGGTGCAGGGGACATATCTGTTCACAAGGACAACCTTTCGGCTACATGTGGATTTGGAGTGGAGTAGCAAGTCAACTTGAATTAGATTAATATTATCTTATTCCTGTAGCACTTGTAAACTTGGAATATATAACCAAGTGTAGCAACTCTTTAGAAGTAAGAAAACATACACACTTGCTTAGGGTTTCTTGAATATCTTTAGAAGCAAAGAGTTGTAAACACAGAAGCTGTGTACATTTGTATCACAGGGTTTTCTTCGAATAAAAGTCTCAGGTGGTACATTTAACCACCTGATTTTTTATGTGTTTGTGAACCATTTCTTATTCAGCAATTATTTCCTTATAGATTTCTGTGGTTTTTATCAGAAATTTATAATTATCAAGAATTGTATTCAACCCCCCCTTCTACAATTATACAAGTGTGTAATCTGGGAATAACAATTGGTATCAGAGCAAGCTTCTAATATATTTGAAGTTTAAAGATCAACACACTTTCAACATGTCTAAGAAGGATTATGGAGTGAAGATACCGGTTCTTGATAGGGAAAATTACTTTCACTGGAAAGTAAAAATGCGTCTACATCTCATGTCTATTGATGTAGGTTTTGTAGATTGCATTGAGAAGGGTCCTCATGTTCCAATGAAGGCTGCTTCAAGAGTTGGTCTTGCTGCAGATGCACCAGACACGTACATCCCAAAACCTGTTTCTGAATGGAGCGCTGAGGATATTGCAGAAGTTCACAAGGACAAAAAGACCATGAATATTCTGTTTAATGGCTTAGAAACAGACATGGTTGACAATGTTATCAACTGTACTACCGCCAAGGAAGTATGGGACATTGTTCAGACCCTTTGTGAAGGTACAGAACAGGTAAGGGAAAACAAGATGCAACTACTGATCCAACAGTATGAGCACTTCCATTTCAAGAATGGAGAGACATTGAATGATACATTTAGTAGATTTCAAAAGCTACTGAATGGCTTGAAACTGTATGGAAGAATCTACCAAGTGAAAGATTCTAATCTCAAATTTCTGAGATCACTGCCCAAAGAGTGGAAGCCTATGACTGTTTCTCTAAGAAACACTCAAGAGTACAAGTCATTTACTCTTGAAAGACTCTATGGAACTTTAAAGACATATGAACTAGAAATGGAGCAGGATGAAGAAATTGAGAAGATCCAAAAGAAAAGTGGGTCAGTTGCACTTGTTGCCAACTTGGAGCAGAAGGAGGAAAAGAGGACTGAAGCTGCTAAATCTACACCAAACAGGGAGGTTTGTGAAGGTAGAACAGAATCAAGCAAAAGCAAGGAAAAGGTGTCTGAAGAAATGAGTGTCCTACAGCAGGATGAATTGGATGAGATAGATGAGCATTTAGCCTTTCTATCTAGGAGATTCTCTAAGCTAAAATTCAGAAGAAACTCTGGGGTGGCCAAGCCATTTAACAAGGATTTTTCTACAAGCAATTATGTGGATAAATCCAAAATTAAATGCTATAATTGTGGCATTGCTGGTCACATGATAAGTGAATGCAGGAAGCCTAGATCTGAGAACAAGGGAAAGTCAACTGAAACTATTGACTACAAGAAGAAATACTTTGATCTTCTCAGACAGAAAGGAAAGGCATTCATGACCCAAGAGTATGACTGGGCTGCTGATGGAAATCATTCTGATGATGATGCTGAGTTTGTCAACCTTGCATTAATGGCTGATTCTGAGCAGGAAGCAAGTTCAGCTAGCAATCAGGTATTTTCTACTAATCTCTCTGAGCTCACCAAAGAGGAATGCAATAGTGTTATAGATGATATGTCTACTGAACTATATCACTTGAGTGTTACTCTTAAATCACTTACGAAAGAGAACAATAGGATTAAAGAAACTAATCAGTTCTTAAGTGATAGAAATGCAGTTCTGGAAGTTCAATTTCTAGAATTTGAGAAAATGAGAGTTGATTGCAATGATGCTAAAAATGAACTTGAAGCTGTGTTAAAAAGAGAATTAATCTTAAGAAACCAGCTTGAAAAAGAACAAGGAATAATTGCTAAATTTCAAAGTTGTAGGAATATTTCTCAAAACATAATAGAAGTCCAGGGAATAGAATCATTTGTAAGGGATACCTGGACTCAGAAGAAAAAGGAGCTAGAACCTTGCCTTGAGGATCTAGAGACTATTTGTGAATCAACGGATAGTGATCATCCGTTGACAGATGAACCATCAACGGATGAGAGGTATCCGTCGACTAACAAAAAGTCTGTTAGTAAGAAGGAACTCAAGAGACTGAACAATCAGTATGGTCCAGTAGCCAAGAACTTTGTTTCTGGTGAAAGTAGCCAAGCCAAATCAAGTGAGAAGGCTAAGGCAGGTGATTTACCCAACAAAAAGGCTGTTGGTAAGTCAGTTAATGAAAAGGTAGAGACTGAGGGTAAAAAGAAAAAGAACAGAAATGGTAAGATAGGCATTAACAAGAAAAACAATTATTCTCCTGACAAGTTTGCTCCTAGGAAAACTTGTGGTAATTGCAATAGTGTCAATCATCTATCTTCTAATTGCAAGTCTGTTAAAAGGACTCCTGTTCATGTATCTCAATCTATGCCAAGTATGCCTGCAATGCCTGTTATGCCTGGTTTGTATCAGAATGCTAGTTTTTCAAATCCATATGTGAACATGCCATATGTGCCTAATCCTTATTTTCAATCTGTGAATATGCCACAAATGTCATGGAGCATCCCCAGCATGGATAATATGTATGCCAATTTTTCACAAATGCATGCATCAAATATTTATGCAAATGAGCATCTGTCTAAACCTATCACTCAAGCATCTACACCCAAAGTGAAGATTGCCAAGAGTATAAAACCAAAGGCTAACAAGAAAGGACCCAAGGAAACTTGGGTACCAAAATCAACTTGATTTGTATTTTGGATTGTGTGCAGGGAAATAAGAGGAATCTATGGTACCTAGACAGTGGATGTTCTAGGCATATGACAGGAGATTCAACCCTGCTCACAGAGTTCAAGGAGGAAGCTGGCCCTAGGATTACCTTTGGAGATGACAGCAAAGGTTATACTAAGGGATATGGCTTGATTACAAAGGACAATGTCATCATTGAAGAAGTGGCTTTAGTTGAAGGTTTGAAGCACAATTTGCTGAGTGTCAGTCAGATTTGTGACAAAGACTATGAAGTAAAGTTCACTAAAGAAGCCTGTGTTGTTTCTACCAAGAAAAACAACAATGTGGTTCTGACAGGCTTTAGAAAAGGAAATGTTTACATAGCTGACTTCAACTCAGTATGCTCAGAATCCATTACTTGTCTCTTCAGCAAAGCAAGCAAGGATGAGAGTTGGCTATGGCATAAAAAGCTGTCTCATTTGAATTTTAAAGTAATGAATGATTTGGTAAGAAAGGATCTTGCTAGAGGAATCCCTCAATTGGAGTTCATCAAAGATGGACTGTGTGATGCCTGCCAATTAGGAAAGCAAAAGAAATCATCTTTCAAGAGCAAGACAGAGTCATCTATTGTTAAGCCTCTTCAATTGCTGCATATGGACTTATTTGGTCCAGTAAATGTCATGTCCATCTCAAAGAAGAAATACTGTCTGGTGATTGTGGATGATTTCTCTAAGTTTACATGGACTTTCTTCCTGCACTCCAAAGATTGTGCAAGTGAAATCATCATCAATCATCTCAGACAAGTAAACAATGGTTCTGAAGTAAAAGTACAAAGAATCAGGAGTGACAATGGCACTGAATTCAAAAATTCCACAATGAATATTTTCTGTGAAGAGAATGGAATTGTCCATGAGTTTTCTGCTGCTAGAACACCTCAACAGAATGGGGTTGTTGAAAGGAAAAACAGAACTCTCATTGAAGCAGCTAGAACAATGTTAAGTGAATCAAGATTGCCAACATATTTCTGGGCTGAAGCTGTCAGCACTGCCTGCTTCACTCAGAATATTTCCTTGATCAATCAAGCTAGAGGAATGACTCCCTACCACTTATTCACCAACAAGAAACCAACGTTAGCTTTTCTCCATGTCTTTGGATGTAAGTGTTTTGTGCTAAGGAATCATGGAGATAACTTGGGCAAATTTGAAGCAAAGGCAGATGAAGCTATCTTTGTTGGATATGCAGCAGGGAAAGCCTATAGAGTCTACAATTTAAGAACCAACATTGTCATGGAATCTGTACATGTTGTGTTTGATGATCAGAAGATTCTAGGTCTGAATGATGAAGGCTTCCATGAAAAGTTGAGATTTGAAAATGAGGTAGAAGGAAGAATGTACATTGATGATGATGAGGAAAATGAAGATCATGACCTTGGAAATTCACCTAGAGCTGTTGGTCCAACTAGAAGTGATGCTAACACTGGAAATGAAGCATCCGTTGACAGTCATACTAGATCATCAGATGCATCCGTTGACAGACATTCTCATGTATCCGTCGACAGGCAAAATGGAGCATCCGTTGATAGACAAAATGATGCTTCTGTTGACAGTCAACTTCATAATTCCTCAAGGACAACAAACTCAGGGGGAGTTTCTCAAAGTCAAAACTCAATATCCAATCAACAATATCATACTCACATAGATGAAGCAACCTCATCTAGATCAAACCTTCCACCTTCAAGAAAATGGACCAGAGATCATCCTTTTGAGTTAATCATTGGTGACTCAAACTCAAGAGTTCAAACTAGGAGAGCCACACAAGAAGAATGCCTATATAGTAGTTTCCTGTCTCAAGAGGAACCTAAGAAAGTGGAGGATGCTCTTCTAGATCCAGATTGGGTCTTAGCAATGCAAGAAGAGCTAAACCAATTTGAGAGAAATAAAGTATGGAAGCTTGTGCCCAAACCTGATGATAGAGGTATCATAGGTACCAAATGGGTTCTCAAGAATAAGACTGATGAAAATGGCATAATTGTGAGGAATAAAGCTAGATTAGTGGCAAAGGGCTATTCTCAAGAAGAAGGAATAGATTTTGATGAAACTTTTGCACCAGTGGCAAGACTTGAGGCCATCAGAATTTTCCTAGCCTATGCAGCACATGCCAACTTCAAAGTCTATCAGATGGATGTTAAAAGTGCCTTTCTAAATGGGGAACTGGAAGAAGAGGTATATGTCCATCAACCTCCTGGGTTTGAAGATCCAGAATTTCCAGATTATGTATATCTTCTCTTGAAAGCACTTTATGGTTTGAAGCAAGCACCAAGAGCCTGGTATGACACTTTATCTCAATTTCTTCTGGAGAATCACTTCACTAGAGGTACAGTAGATAAAACTTTATTTCATAGAAATGTCAATGGTTCTTCAATACTTGTTCAAATCTATGTAGATGATATTATTTTTGGGTCTACAGATGAGAAGCTTTGTAAAAGGTTTGCCAAACTTATGCAAAGTAGGTATGAAATGAGCATGATGGGTGAATTAACTTACTTTCTTGGCTTACAAGTAAAGCAAGTTAATGAGGGAATTTTCATAAGTCAAACAAAATATATTTATGATCTCTTAAAGAAATTTGACTTAATGGATTGTGCCTCTGCAAAAACACCTATGGCCACTGCAACTAAGCTTGAGTTGAATACTAAGGAAAAATCTGTGGACATCTCAAGCTATAGAGGCATGGTAGGCTCACTTCTATATCTAACAGCTAGTAGACCTGATATAATGTTCTCCACATGTCTTTGTGCTAGATTTCAAGCTGACCCTAGAGAGTCTCACTTGATTGCTATTAAGAGAATTTTCAGGTATCTCAAGGGAACACCAAACCTTGGCATTTGGTACCCAAGAGATTCTGGCTTTGATCTAATTGGCTATTCAGATGCAGACTATGCAGGTTGCAGAATTGATAGGAAAAGTACTACAGGCTCCTGTCAGTTTCTAGGGAATAGGCTTGTGTCATGGTTCAGTAAGAAACAGAACTCAGTCTCCACTTCTACAGCCGAAGCTGAGTACATTGCAGCTGGAAGTTGTTGTGCACAGATTCTTTGGATGAGGAATCAACTTATTGACTATGGTCTAAAAGTTGAGAAGATTCCAATTTTCTGTGACAACACTAGTGCTATTGCCATCACAGAAAATCCAGTGCAACATTCGAGAACCAAGCATATTGACATCAAATACCACTTCATCAGAGAGCATGTGATGAATGGTACAGTAGAAATGCACTTTGTGCCAAGTGAAATGCAGCTTGCAGATATCTTCACCAAGCCTCTTGATGAATCCTCATTCACAAGATTGGTAGGTGAACTAGGTATGCTTAATTTTTCATAATTCCTAGTGGTATCTAATAATACTGTATTGCAGCTAGAAATGTGTTTTGATTTACTTGAGAATTAAAAACTCTCAGAATAACTCTTAGCAGAAATTTTGTCTAAGGCAAAATTTGCTTATCAACGGATATCCTTTTATCCGTTGGTAGTGTAAACACATTACTAGATTTTCGTATGTCAACGGATAACAGGTTGTCCACGTCATCGATGGATAAACTGTTTTCTCAACCGTCCAATCTTTATCCGTTGATATACATATACTTTTTATATAGCCGTTGATAAACGTGTATAATTAGTCACGGCTGTACTTCTTTCCTTTTTATTTATTGTCTGACAGTTACTTTTGACCAATGGGGTAATTACTCTTAATTATTTCATTTTTAATTCTTGGAATATATAAAAGGCTGTTTTGTATTCTCACATTTCACCTTTATTCATTTTCAAGAGTCTCATTAGTTAACTGCATCTTCTTCACTAAATCTCTCTCTGCAACAAAAGCTCAAACACTCCAATGGCGCCTATTGTTAAGATGATGTCTTCCACCGGGTTTACCTATGAGAAGAACAATTTCGCGGCCTTTGTTGAAACTGTGAACGCTCCAGAAGCATATCACACCATGATGAATTTCGTGAAGAAATGCAAACTGTCACATGCTATGACTGCCACCACTCCTCTAATCCATGAGGTTATCGAAGAGATGTGGGCATCTGCTGAGTTCAATGGCACAGACGGTACACTTGCTTTTTCATTAAAGGGTAAAAATTATGTAGTTAATTCTGATGTGTTAACTGCTTGTTTAAAATTGCCTGAGAATAACTGTCTGAAAGAACCCAGTAATGCTGAAATTGTTACCATGCTTAATTCCATAAATTATACCCTTAGTACTGAGAACTTAGGGAAAATTGTTAGGAAAGGTATGGTTAAGGAATGGAGTTATCTTTGTGATGCCTTCATTAAAACTTTTTCTGGCAAGATTAGTAACTTTGATGCTGTTACCAACTCCATGCTAATTATGCTTTGTATGCTTTTAACTGATAAATTTTATAATTTTGGCACACTAGTCATGTATGAGATAGCAGCTAAATTAGGTAAAAAGGAAACTAGGGGCAAGAATGTTTATTTTGCTAGATTTTTAATGCTCCTAGCACTGCATGTATCTGAGAATGAGCTATCCATTGCTAACCCGGATAGCAAGTTCAATTGTTTTGTTCAGGAGAAGAGAGTCTTAAGTGATTTGATTCGAATGAACCTAAATGCAGAAGTACAATTGGTATATCTACCAATTATTCAGGTAACTGTTTCCAACCCTGAACTTCCTATCTCCAACCCCCAAATTTCTTTGCCTTCTAGTGTCACAATGGAGCCTGTGACTGTGACCAAACAGGCTCCTACCAAAGTGACCAAATCCAAAGTTCCTAAACCACAATCTAAAAGACAAACCTCAGGTGTCTCTCAAAAGGCATCTGTTGCAAAAACTACCAAAGCTCTTGAGGGGAGTGTGAAGGTGGTAGTGAGTGGTGAGGGACAGGGTGAACATCAAAGAAGCCCTAAGGATAAGGAAGGTAAGGCAAGTGCACACAACATTTCAGTCTCTCAAAAGACTGTTAATGAACCTACAAGCCAATTTCTAGCTACATCCTCTCAACAGGGTGTGACTACTAATTTGAGTTCCATTTCAGGAACACAGCACAAAAGGGCAAGGGACACAGATAGCTCTCCCTCAAAAACCTATGGTAGAAGGGTAAAATCCAAAACCATTGGGGAATCACAGGGTGCACACACTGTACAGCAAACTGTACCTTCTCAAATTCAGTTTGATGTGACTTCAATAAATGTGGAGTCACAGCCCCTTGATCTTAACCTTCAAATCGATACATATTTTGATCCACCATCACCAACTCCATCTCTGGATGTGGATATGATATCTACATCAATTCCTGATTCTCCATCTTTAAAATTCATGGAGAAGCCCCACTCAACAATTGGTGGTCATCCTCTTTTAGATGATTTGTTGGGCCATCAATCTTCCATTCCTGAATTCACAACACTATCTGTGGCCTCTTCCTTAAAATCAATCACCACAGATTCCGTGTTGGTTTTCACTTCAACGGATACTCGTTTACCTTCATCAACGGATATCCTTCATCCGTTGACAAGTGTTTCTTCATCAACGGATATGTCTTCAACTAACTATCCGTTGACAGCAATAACTACTACATCAACGGATATTCCTTATCCGTTGACAACTCTCTCTACCACTGCAAAATGTGACATTCCTATGTCAACTGTGGAGGAGTTTGTAGTAATTGAAACACTTTTAGGGATGAGGGAAGGGAGTGAGAGGTTGCCTTGTGAGCAGGCAAAAGGAGAGAAAATAAATGAGAGGCTGACCATTTCTTCCGGTCAGGCAAAAGGAGAGCTAGAGAGTTCCACCTTAGTAGGTGAAGGTGAGGGTGTGAGAGGTGTGAGCCAGGGGGAGCCCCTGATGCAAGAAAAGAGAGATGAGAGGAGAGAAGGGACTACAGGAGAAATAAGGCAGGAAGAATCAGTCATTGCAAGTGAGTTAATGGAGGTTAATGAAGCTTCCAAAGAGATGGAATTTAGACAGGAATATCAGTCAGTTATTGACTCCATCTCTTTGGATCCTGAAACCTTTACTCATCCTGTTTCTGCCTATCAAGTCATGGCACAGCAGGGCAATGTGGAGGCAGAGGAGGCAATGCACCTAGTGCACACCTCAGAATCTCTTCAAAGAGCAAAAGAAGCTTTACAAACCCTGTCTCCAAATGCTGGAAGTGAAGAGTTTGGCAGTTATGACAGTCACAGTTCAGATGGTGAAGACATAAATGAAGATGAAACTCCAGGATGGATGTTTTCCAATGCCACTGAACTTGGGTATCTCAATGTGGAAATCATGAAGCAATACCAATCTGCTAAGGCTGAGCACCAAACTGCAGAACCACAGAGAAAGACTGTTCTTGAGCAAGTAATGGCCTCCCTGAAATTACAAAAGATGCAATCTGTTATTCAAAGAACACAGCAAGAGGAGGTCCAGTCTGCAATTAGAGAAATGAAAATAGCACTAGATGCCAGGATTGAGGCACTAGCTCCTACTACCACTCAGAAGGTGCTTTCTAGCAAACTTCTCAAAGAAGATAGCCTGGCTAAGTCTGTTCAGCTTCTTTCCTCAAGGGTGGATAGTATGGAATCTCAATTGCACACCATCATTGCCAATCAAACAAAACAAACTCAACTACTGGAAATGCTACTTGCAGCTTCAACCCCAACCCTTGATGCTAACAAAAAGGGGGAGAAAATGGGAACAAGCAAAGAAGAGGCTGCAACATCTACTGGCCAATTTCAAGCTACCAGTAGTGAGATAGCACATATTGAGGGGGAGCAACAGCCAATTGTAGTGGTCAATCCAACAGAGTTTGAGATAAAGGCTTCCCCTGTGAAGAAACAAGTGGCTTTGCCTGAGATTCAAAGATTAGAAGACATCTCAGATGGTGAAAGGCAAGCCAGGATAGAAGCTTTGGAAAAGATAAACAAGGAGGCTAATGACAGAATTCTAAGGACAGAGAGGATGATCAATGAATCAATTGCATCAACTTTGTTCCTTAATGCTCAATCTTCTGCTCCAACAATATCAACCACAATCATGAAGGTGCTCACTCCAAGGGTTGTGGCTCCTACATTCTATGATGCTGAGCCATCATTTGTCAAAGAATTTGAACCAGCTATCAAAACCAGAGCCTACTCACCACCAAAGGAAAATGGGAAGAACAAGCTTCAATTGGACTACCCATTTCCCAAGAATGATGAAGTAAAGCTAATGGGAAAAACAATTATGGAGTTCAAAGTTCAGACAAATAAGAGTGTAAGAGATTGGATGGCTGTAATCATGAGGAATGGAAAAGTATTAAACATATCCAACAGTCATCCTAGATTTGTGGAAGCTAAAAGAGAAGAAGTCTCCAGAATCCAAAGGGAAGCCCATCCAAGTACAGAAAATCAACATGAAAACTCAGAAGAGAAGCAAGCCAGGCTAGCTCAAGAGTTAATGGATGAGGTAGAGGTTGAAATGAAGGAACCTGAGGAAGTTCCCAAAATCAAACCTAGAAGAAGGAAAGCTAAAACCAAGAGGGTTCTTTCTCCAGAACCCTCTCCAGAAAAGGAAACAATTGGTTCACCAGTACCTATGTCTGCACTAGTAATCGACCCAACTGTAAACTTTCATGGTGACCCCATAAGGCCTAAAGAGGAACCAGTGAATTTTGATTCAATTGAAGTTCCTTCATTCTTGCTGAATCCAAAACAGAAGAAAAGGGCTCCAAAGAAGCAACTATCAAAGGGACCAGTTCAAGTTGCTAGGGTACCTGCCATTGTCAAACAACCAATCTTGGAAAACAAAGAAGACTTTATCTATCAGGCAGAAATTGAAGAATACTCTGACATGAATCTATTTTTGGATGAATTGTCAGAAGTAAGAGGAATTGACAAGTACAAGAATCAGCCTGAGAGATTAGTGTTTGTCTACAAGGGAGGAAGTCAGAGGACATGGCCACTAAAGAAGGTTCTTGGAGAAAATTATCATACATTGACCAGAGTGTTCTCAGCTTTCAAGAGACACACAGGGTTCTCTGAGATAGCCAGAAGGGAGATAATTAGCAGAATAGAAGAAATAAGGAGAGAATGGAACTCACCCTCAAGTCTACCAAAGAAAATGAAGATCCCTTATAATGGACAGAAAATCCACATTCAACCCTTTTGGATGATGGAGTTCAGGGATAATGAGGGCACTAGGAGATTCTTCAGGTTAGAAGACCAACTGTCAAAGGCTAGTTCTGACTACCTGAGATGGTTACAACTAAAGCTAAATCCAAAGGTTGTTGAAGAAGATACCTTCTATAGGCAACTTCAAGTGCAAATTGAGTCCAACTCTACCAAGGAAGGAAAGTCAAGGGTGCAGCCAACCAGAGAGAGGAAACCTCATTAATCTGCTCAATCTAAAGGAGCACATCTCTGATAAGTTTCTTAAAGCTTTCTGTTTTTAATTTTTGTAGCTTAATACAATGTTTGCATACTGAAGTGTGTATATATCGTTAGGAATGTTTTGTTATCATCAAGGTTCTGAATTTATGCTTTATAGCCATCAAGTATAAATTGGGGGAGATTGTTAGGAATATGTTGTAGTTGATGATAACTTAACATTCAAGCAAAATTGTATAAGTCAAGTTTTGTAACTGTCAACGGATAAGACCTTATAACTCTATCCGTTGACAGGTAGCTCATCAACGGATGAGGTTTTGTAGCATACTGCAATATCTCTATTTATCAGTTGATAGTGTCTTTATTCAGAGTCATGTTGACCATCAATGGATAGGCAGAATAGGGTAGCCAATTGTAAATAAGCTATGCTATGTAATTCTGTCTAAGTGAAAATGTATCAACGGATGAGAACAGGGCTCTATCAACGGATACAACTCAAATCTACTCGATCAACGGATATAGCTCAAACTACCATCAACGGATAAGTAGACACAACATCAACGGATAATCATTGTCACTTTATCCTATGCTAGGAATTAGCAGTTGATAAGGACAGGTTTGACTGACAGATCACATGGGTTGATAGTAGGTATAAAAAGCAATATGGCAGCCATACTTTGGAAACACAGAAGAAAGAAGCATTCCATTTACACAGTACATACAAGAAAGGTGCAGGGGACATATCTGTTCACAAGGACAACCTTTCGGCTACATGTGGATTTGGAGTGGAGTAGCAAGTCAACTTGAATTAGATTAATATTATCTTATTCCTGTAGCACTTGTAAACTTGGAATATATAACCAAGTGTAGCAACTCTTTAGAAGTAAGAAAACATACACACTTGCTTAGGGTTTCTTGAATATCTTTAGAAGCAAAGAGTTGTAAACACAGAAGCTGTGTACATTTGTATCACAGGGTTTTCTTCGAATAAAAGTCTCAGGTGGTACATTTAACCACCTGATTTTTTATGTGTTTGTGAACCATTTCTTATTCAGCAATTATTTCCTTATAGATTTCTGTGGTTTTTATCAGAAATTTATAATTATCAAGAATTGTATTCAACCCCCCCTTCTATAATTATACAAGTGTGTAATCTGGGAATAACATGACATACTTTAGGTGAAAAATGTAATTGATTAGTTTATAGTAATTATAATTTAATTGTTATTTTACTAAATAAAATTGCTGGTAAAATTTTTAGAAAATGAGAAATTAATGTTACCCATGATATTTCAAAAAAAAAGGAATTTAATTAGAAAAAATAAAAAAGATGATACGTTTTTAGCTGAAAAGGTAATCTGTTAATTAATAGCATTATAATATAATGATTTTATTTTTATTAAATAGAATAGCCCGTGATATAATTTGAAAAGGAGAGGTTTTAGTTAGAGAAAATAAAAAAGGTAACTTGTTTTGGCTGAAAAAGGTAATCCGTGATATAATTGGGAAAAAAATATTTTAGTTAGAGAAAAGAGAAAAGATAAAAAATTAATTTATTAGTTAACAATAATTATAATTTGTTTTTTAATTAGATAAAATATAAAAGATATTATATTTTACCTGAAAAAGGAAACTGCTTAGTTATTAAAAAAATGTAACATGTTTAACCTGAAAAAGTAGATTGAAGGAAAAATTTTAGTTAAATAAAATATAAAAGAAGATTTTAAAGGTAACCCGTGATATAATTGGGAAAAAAGATATTTTAGTTAGAGAAAAGATAATTTGAATGAAAAAATTAATTAATTAGTTAATAGTAATTATAATATGCTTTTTAGTTAGATAAAATATAAAATATATTATATTTCACTTGAAAAAGGAAACTGTTTAGTTATTAAAAAGAAAAGAAAAGGTAACATGTTTAACCTGAAAAAGGAAATTGATTAGTAAAACAAAAATTTTAGTTAGATAGAATATAAAAAAAGATTTTATCTGTAATTAAGTAAGGGTAATTAGGTAAATTCAATAGGTACCAACCAACCAACCAACCAACCAAACTTTTAATGTTTCGGCTCTAATCACTAACAAAATCTAACGGTTCTGATTTTTCACTAAAAATCTAACGATCATTATTCGTTGTATACAGATTTCTATTACATTTTGTTAGTGATTAGACGATATAGTGTTTATATATTTGGGTATATATTAATTATTGTAAGATTATACTTCAAAATAAAAGTTAACGTGTTTTATATATGTAGAAAGAAAATATTATTGATTGGAAGATACGATATTTTAGGTTTTTATAAAAGGTAATATCATCCATCAATTAAAAGTAAATCTCTATTAATTAAAAAAAGGCAATCGCCTAATTATCACTAATTATATTATTTTTACTATTTATTTTAATAATTAGGATGACCGTGCTGAAAATCGAACCGACAAACTTTCAATGCCCGTGCGATGCACGGGTTTCTTTTATTATGTTATAAATTTTATTTAATATTACAATTATATTTTTATATAATCACTATTTTAAATATATTTTTAATGTTAATTTAATGTAATTTAATATACTCATGTTTACGGATTATACTAATGTTTCCCAATTATAAACAATGTATACGGATTTTTAATATATTTTATTAATAATTAAAAAATATGGTGTGATATTTTCGGGTATATATTAATGATTATAAGATTAGTTTTAAATCAAAATGGCAACATGTTTTAATTAGAAAGAAAATATTAATGATTGAAAGATATGATACGATTGATTTTTTATGTGTTTATAAAAGGCAATATATTCAATTAAAAGTAAATGTGAAAAAGGCAACCGGTTAATTAATATTAATTATATTATGTTATTATTTATTTTAATAAATAGGATAACCAAACCGAAAACCAAAACTTTTATTTTAATAAATAGGATAACCAAACTGAAAACTAAAACTTTTAATGTTTCGGCTTTAATATAATAGTAAGCTTAAAACCCGTGCGATGCACGGAATTTTTTTAATATTATATTAAATTTTTTATTAAATTTTTTTAAATACGAATTTTGGAGGCTTAAATATTTAAATGAGATGATGATTATAATTATATAAATGTTATCCGTTATATTTCTAGAAAAGGAATGATTTTAGTTAAAAAAAAATAGAAAATGTGATAGGTTTTAGCTGAAAATGTAATAAATTATTTATTAGTAATTATAAAATTATTATTTTGTTTTATTAAATAGAATGCCCGTGATATAATTGGAAAAAGAGAGCATTTAGTTAGAAAAAAATTAAAAAGGTAATATATTTTAGGTGAAAAGGGTAATTGATTAGTTTATAGTAATTATAATTTAATTATGTTATTTTACCAAATAAAATTGCTCGTAATGTTTTTAGAAAAAGAGAAATTAATGTTGCCCGCGATACTTTTAAAGATAAATTTTAATTAGATAATATAGGAAAAAGATGATACATTTTAGCTAAAAAGGATAATCGGTTAATATTAGTATTATAATATTATTATTTAATTTTATTAAATAGAACCGTCCATGATATAATTGGAAAAAGATAGATTTTAGTGTGAAAAAATAGAAAAAGATAACGTGAAAATTAAAAGGTGACATACTTTAGGTGAAAAATGTAATTGATTAGTTTATAGTAATTATAATTTAATTGTTATTTTACTAAATAAAATTGCTGGTAAAATTTTTAGAAAATGAGAAATTAATGTTACCCATGAGGCCATGATATTTCTAAAAAAAGGAATTTAATTAGAAAAAATAAAAAAGATGATACGTTTTTAGCTGAAAAGGTAATCTGTTAATTAATAGCATTATAATATAATGATTTTATTTTTATTAAATAGAATAGCCCGTGATATAATTTGAAAAGGAGAGGTTTTAGTTAGAGAAAATAAAAAAGGTAACTTGTTTTGGCTGAAAAAGGTAATCCGTGATATAATTGGGAAAAAATATTTTAGTTAGAGAAAAGAGAAAAGATAAAAAATTAATTTATTAGTTAACAGTAATTATAATTTGTTTTTAATTAGATAAAATATAAAAGATATTATATTTTACCTGAAAAAGGAAACTGCTTAGTTATTAAAAAAATGTAACATGTTTAACCTGAAAAAGTAGATTGAAGGAAAAATTTTAGTTAAATAAAATATAAAAGAAGATTTTAAAGGTAACCCGTGATATAATTGGGAAAAAAGATATTTTAGTTAGAGAAAAGATAATTTGAATGAAAAAATTAATTAATTAGTTAATAGTAATTATAATATGCTTTTTAGTTAGATAAAATATAAAATATATTATATTTCACTTGAAAAAGGAAACTGTTTAGTTATTAAAAAGAAAAGGTAACATGTTTAACCTGAAAAAGGAAATTGATTAGTAAAGCAAAAATTTTAGTTAGATAGAATATAAAAAAAGATTTTATCTGTAATTAAGTAAGGGTAATTAGGTAAATTCAATAGGTACCAACCAAACAACCAACCAACCAAACTTTTAATGTTTCGGCTTTAATATAATAGTACTAGCTTATAACCCGTGCAATGCACGGGTTTCTTTTAATATGTTATATAAATTTTATTTTATGCTATAATTATATTTTTATATAATCATTATTTTGTAAAAATTATTTTAATATTATTTAATATAATTTAATATAAGATTTAGTTAATCATGATTTAAAATTTACAATATTATAGAATTTTAAGTTAAATATGTCGTTGACGGGATTCGAAACTTTAATTTTTAGTAAAATACTTTAATCAAAAAATATATCTTATAATTACATCTAATGGTTCTTATTAATTACTAAAAATCTAACAGAAATATGGTTTAATATTTTTTGGTGTACATTAATGATTGCAAAATTATGTGGTTTAAAATTTATATTATTAATTTTTTTAAAAAAATATGTCTGACAGAATTCGAACCTTGAAATTTTAGTAAATTAATTTAAACATATAATATATCTAATCATTAGATCTAATGGTTCTGATTTTTTACTAAAAATATAACGGTCATTATTCGTTGTATATATATATGTCTATTATCTTTTGTTAGTGCATAGTGATTAGACGCTATAGTGTTATTTTTTTGGGTATATATTAATTATTGTAAGATTATATTTTAAAATAAAAGTTAACGTGTTTTATTTAGAAAGAAATATTATTGATTGGAAGATACGATATCTTAAGTGTTTATAAAAGGTAATATCATCAATCAATTAAAAGTAAAACTCTTTTAATTAAAAAAAGGCAATCGACTAATTATCACTAATTATATTATTTTACTATTTATTTTAATAATTAGGATGACCGTGCTGAAGATCGAACGGACAAACTTTCAATGCCCGTGTGATGCACAGGTTTCTTTCATTATATTATATAAATTTTATTTAATATTATAATTACGTTTTTATATAATCATTATTTTTAATATTTTTTTAATTTTAATTTAATATAATTTAATATTCTCATGTTTACGGATTATACTAACGTTTCCTTATTATAAACAATGTATACAGATTTTTAATATATTTTATTAAATAGTGATATAATTGGGGAAAAAATATTTTAGTTAGAGAAAAAAAAAGATTAAAAATTAATTTATTAGTTAACAGTAATTATAATTTGTTTTTTAATTAGAAAAAATGTAAAAGATATTATATTTTACTTGAAAAGGGAAACTTTTTAGTTATTAAAAAAAAGTAACATGTTTAACCTGAAAAAGTAGATTGATTAGTAAAGTAAAAAATTTAGTTAAATAAAATATAAAAGAAGATTTTTAAAAGGTAACCCGTGATATAATTGGAAAAAGAGATATTTTAGTTAGAGAAAAGAGAAAAGATAATTTGAATGAAAAAATTAATTAATTAGTTAATAGTAATTATAATATGATTTTTAGTTTAGATAAAATATAAAAGATATTTTATTTTACTTGAAAAAGGAAACTGTTTAGTTATTAAAAAGGAAAGAAGAGGTAACATGTTTAACCTGAAAAAGGAAATTGATTAGTAAATCAAAAATTTTAGTTTGATAAAATATTTTATATTTATCTATAATTAAGTAAGGGTAAATAAGTAAAATCAATAGGTACCAACCAACCAACCAAACTTTTAATGTTTCGGCTTTAATATAATAGAATAGATAGATAGATAGATAGAATAGATATATTACAATTATGTTTTTGTATAATTATTATGTTTAATAAATATTTTAATTTTAATTAATGTAATTTAATATACGCATGTTTACAGATTATACTAATGTTTCCTTATTATAAATGACGTATGCGGATTTTTAATATATTTTATTAATAAAATGAATATTTCAAGGATTCCTTGGTCCTTCCATTCCATTCTCACATCCCAATAGATCCGAAACGCTATTTCCTACCCAAATTAATTCTCCTGTGTTATTAAGTTGTGCTAAAAGACGACTTAGAGAGATTAAGCGCTGAGCCCATTGGCCATTGGATGTTCAGAAGCATCCGTTCTCTTGTGATTAACTACAGGAAAGGCAGAAATTCTGGGGATTAATCTAGTATTATACAATGTCCAAGATTAAGAAGAAGAAGAAAGAAGCTGACGATTTCGATCTCTCACAGGAAATGGTAACTAGCAATTAAAAGTTAATATATACTGTATGTTTTAAAACAAAATCTGCTGATATTTTCTGCATAATATTAAGAGCTTTATCAATGTAATCATCAAGATTAATTAAAATTAAGAGCTCCATTTCATATTCCTCGTTATCTTGTCCTATACTTACTTTTTAGAAAGATGCTCACCCTGGCCTGATTGGTCCCCCTTTTAGGCTCTTGCTATTATATTATTGAAATGAAGAATAAGATACTTTATTGAATCATAATGATCTCCACTTGACATTATACAAGTGTTTGTAATTCTTTTCATTTTGTATCATCTCATTTTGTAATTCGTAATCAAGTGTTTGCTTTTCATTATACTGGTTGGCACTGCAATCTAGCTATTATTTGCCAACTCTCTTCTGGTTATCAAATATTTTACCCCCTCTGTTTTCAATATGTTTCGGAGAATCTTACTTTGTATAACCCAGTTGTGGGATGTGTTGTGTGAATCAATGTCTTCTTCAACCCCTTCTCAAACTCCCTCCTCTTTTCCTTCAGATTCAGTGCCTTCTACAACTATTTCTCAAGCTCCATCCTCTACTGTTTCAAATGCACGAGCTTCAACAAGTTCTCAAACTCCATCCTCTTCTGCTTCCTTTTCAACTTGTTGGGATGTTTTCTTGAGCTTCCGCGGTGAAGACACTCGACTTAACTTTACTGGTCATTTGTACCAAAGACTACATGACCATGGAATTAATACTTTTAAGGATGATCCTGAGCTACACAGCGGCCAAGTGATCTCAGATGCATTGCTAGAGGCTATTAGGAATTCCAAGACTTACATTGTCGTCTTCTCTGAAAATTATGCTACTTCACCTTGGTGCCTTAACGAGCTGGCAGAGATCCTCAATTGTCACAGAACAATGCAGAGATGGGTTATTCCAGTGTTTTTCAACATTGATCCATCAGCTGTGCGTCACCAAACTGGGAGTTTTCAAAAAGCTTTCAAGAAACATCAAAAACGTTTTCGAGGTGAAAGAGAGAAACTTAAAAATTGGCAGCTTACACTTAAGGAAGTAGCCGACTTTTCAGGACACCATATATCCAAAGACAGATCATTTAACTATATTGTATTGATTCATAAGATTATTACATTAAATTTCAGTTCTAAATTCATTACATTAACCTACATGCTAACAACAGTATATTGTGGTTCTATGTTACTACCTATCATGCTCTTTTTATAATAAGAAGAATTACATTTCAGGTCTGAAGCTGATGTCATCAATGAAATTGTTGATGAGCTTCTACTTAAAATAAATCCCAAGACTTTAGATGTGGCCAAATATCCAGTTGGGTTGGATTATCGTGTTGAAGCCATAACAAGAATGTTGAACAGTGACACAAAAGGTGTCATTAAGTTTGGTATATATGGTATGGGTGGTGTGGGCAAAACAACTCTTGCCAAAGCTCTTTTTAATCAACTCGTAGGAGGAGGAAGCTTTAAGGGCAGCTGCTTCCTGGCAAACGTCAGGGAGGCTTCTGGTACATTCAAAGGCCTGGAATCTTTACAACAACAGCTTATTAATGATGTTCTTAGATGTACAACAAAAGTTGAGGTTCACAATGTTGACCAAGGAATCAAGTTGATAGAAGCTAGAATATGTTAGTTGTGGTGGTTGTTGATGATTTATACGACCTCAATCATCTTCAATTACTGGTAGGACCATTTGCTTCTGGGAGTGTAGTTATTATAACTACAAGGGATAAAGAAATACTGGATAAAACTGAAGTAGAAACCAGTTATCAATACTTGGTAAATACGTTGGATGATGCTGACTCACTAGCACTATTTATGCGACATGCATTTGGAAATGCTGAACCGGGCGACACTTTGATGGAATTGTCTAAACACATATTACGTCTTGCTGCTGGTCTTCCTTTGGCTCTCGAGATTTTTGGCTCACATTTGTTTAACAAATCAGAAGCTGGATGGAAATATTACATTGACAAACTGCAGCGAATTCCTAATAGTAACATTCAGCAAAGACTTGAAATTAGCTTGGATGCATTAGAATCAGATGATCCAGTTCTGAAGAAAGTGTTCCTCGACATTGCTTGTTTTTTCATAGGATGGGAAAAACAAGAAGTGGTTAACATAATGGATAGTTATTATTCCTACGCTGATAATATTATTGATATGTTAAAGAAAAGATGTTTGCTAACTATCAGTAATGGTCGGCTGGGGATGCATGATCTGCTTCAGGATGTGGGAAAGGAAATTGTGCGTAACAGCTCTCCTGATGAGCCTGGAAGAAGAAGCAGATTGTGGGCATCGAAAGATATATGTGACGTGTTGAAGAATCAAAACGTAATTAAATATATATATATATATTATATGAGAAAAAGGAATCTAAAGTTAACTTTAGGAGGATTTCCTAAAGTTACCCATCAAAACTACGTAGTTTTTATCTATTTTTATCTTTTATTTTAAAGGACCCCGCAGGGGCATTAATAAGTATGCTTATGTGTCTTCATTCTAATGGTTAACTTTAGAGAAATTATCTAAAGTTAACTTTAGATTCCCTTTACTCTATATTATATATATATATATATATATATATATAACGTTTTTGGATTCATCCGATCGCTCACCACTTTCATAAGTTTTCCTTGAAATGTAGGAATATGAGATTGCTTATAAAATTAACTTATGTGCTGAGAAAATTAAAAACCCTAGCTAAAGGAACTTACCCTCTAGCTCTTTTTTACCATTTTTGAATTCATTTATAAACATTGGTAATCAACTTTCTTCTTAATGTATATGTCAGGGAACGAAAGCGATTGAATGTATCATCGGTAGAAATGGAGAATATGCACTGGATGGAGTAACACTCACCTCTGACACATTCAAAAGGATGAGAAAACTAAGATTTCTTAAACTGGAAAAGGTAAATCTCACCGGAAGCTTAGAACAGAAATTTGAAGATTTGAGGTGGCTCTATTGGAATCATTGTCCTTTAGAGTGTTTACCTTTTGAGTTTTCCCCACAAAAACTAGCAATCCTCGAGTTGACTTGTAGCAACATGAGAACAATGTGGGAGCTAAACATGGTAGGTAGTCCAAGCATGTTTCTTATAAATATTACAATTACAATCTCTATATTAATGCTTGATTTAATTTTTCCCAATTGCACTCATGTTTACAGGTTCCACATGTTTTTGGAAACTTAAAGACAGTGAAAATGTCACATTCTAAACATTTAATTACAACTCCAGATTTCACGAAATTACCATGTCTTGAAACTTTAAATCTTGAGTTCTGTGAAAGCTTGGAGGAGGTCCACATGTCAATTGGAAGTTTGGCGAGGCTTGTTTCCTTAAATTTGGAGGGTTGTAAGAAGCTAAGAAGTCTTCCGGACACCATCTGCGACTTGAGAGCATTGAATGTTCTAAATATTAGTAAGTGCAATAGCCTGGAAGCTTTGCCTCTACAACTGGGCAACATTAAATCCCTAACAAAGCTCAGTGCTGGTGGACTGAGTGTTTCAAAGTTACCTGAATCGATCGTAGATCTTAATAAGCTTGTTGAGTTGGATCTAAGCAGTAACGGGAAGCTTGAAACTCTTCTGGACCCCACTGAATCTCTAAAGCTCGGTGCGAGCTTTCTAAGTGTTCCGAAACTTTCGAAACTGCCAGATTCGATGGGAAGTCTTGCTAAGCTTGTTGAGTTGGATTTATGGGGTAACGAGAAGCTTGAAACTCTTCCGGACACCATATGCAACCTAAAGTCCCTAACAAAGCTCAATGCTGGTGGACCAAGTGTTTCAAAGTTACCTGAATCGATCGGAGATCTTAATAAGCTTGTTGAGTTGGATCTAAGCAGTAACGGGAAGCTTGAAACTCTTAGTATTAAGAGAGATGAAAAACTAAAAACATTACCAGATGCAAGTGATGCTAAACTGTTGAAAAAGCTTCCAGATGTAGGATCAAGCCATCACAGAATATTGTGTAGGGGTATAATTGCCCTGCCATCTGGTTTTAGTCAACTGTCAAACCTACAATCTCTTCATCTTAGTGGATGTCAGGATCTTCTTTTCATTCCAAAACTTCCTCCTAATCTGAAATGGATCGGTGCATCTTATTGTGAGTCTCTGGAAAGATTAAATCTATCCAATTTGAAACACTTGGAGAACCTGGACCTTGATTGTTGTAGCCGTTTGACGGAGATTCTAGGCTCAGAAGATCTCACTTCTATAAGAAATATTAATTTGGCAGGTTGCAAGAACCTTGAAACTCTTCCTGACACCATTGGCAACCTAAGATCCCTGGAAACTCTTAATATTAGTGATTGTGAAAAATTACAAGCATTACCAGATGAGCTGTGGAAGATTACAAGGTTGAGGGAGCTAAATGCAAGTGGTGCTGATATGTTAAAAAAGCTTCCAGATATAGGATCGGTCCAGATTGCATTATCATTGCAAGAATTGGAATTATCGTATAGTGGTATAATTGCCCTGCCATCTGGTTTTAGTCAGCTGTCAAACCTACAATCTCTTGATCTTACTAGATGTGAGCATCTGGTTTCCATTCCAAAACTTCCTCCAAATCTGAAACGGATAAAAGCATCACATTGTTATTCTCTGGAAAGGTTACCAAATCTATCCAATTTGAAACAGCTGGAGGAATTGGAACTTGCATTTTGTAGGGGTTTGACAAATATTCAAGGCCTGGAGGATCTCATTTCTATTAGAAGGCTTGATTTGGAACGCTGTAGGGGTTTGACAAATATTCAAGGCCGTGAGGATCTCATTTCTATTAGAAGTCTTCTGTTCCATAGGCATCTCCCAAAACAATTGTTCAAGGTTCGCTCATCTCAATGCTCATCTCAATCTCTTTTGATTACTTGTCCCAATAAAAATAATTTATAATAAAATTATTACATTTTAATAGTAATAAAATCATGATTTCAAAAATAATAAAATCATATAAATTAACATTTTTCATTTTTTATAGGATAATTAAACTAGTGGTTTGATTTTTTTATTTTTATTTTTGAAAGGAAGGTATTATTAATTAATTAGTAAAATTTATTAAAATAAAAAAATTATGAAGTGTATTGTTTCATCAAAATACTGGTATACTTAATTGTTTTTTTGGGGTAACAGGTATACTCCGAATTTGGGCATCAGATTAGTGTTCACGTATCTAAATTGAATCACCCTCAGTGGCTTGATTGGCTAATTGAATCACCGTATTGGACAAGTAAATCAAGTGACCCAGAGTCACCAACAGTGTATGCAGATTTGCTGCCAAATGAGTCACACAATTTCATGGGCATCATTCTTTGCTTTCAAAGCCCAAGATCTATGGGATTTGATTATTCTGTAAAGAGTACTACAAGTGGTTTTATATGGAGTAGCGGCGGCCTTCGTGTTACTCGATTTGGTTTGCTGATGGTGATAGTGCCAAAATCAATCTTCTCGGTCACGGATGATGACCATAGAATTGAATTAACAACCCATAAAATTGTAGAAATTGTTGGGATTCATCTACTGTACAAAACTGAGACTAAAAGGATTGAAGATGTTGTGGGAAAAAACATGTGATTGACATGATGCATTGAAATTGATTGATTCTGTGCTTCTAGATATTAAAAAGAGAGTTGTTCAAATACTGGAAACTTATTACATTCCCATTATCATTGCAGTGCTACTTTCAAGTTTAAGGGAACTCATTTCAAGCAGTGCTACTTTCTTGAAAGAATTTCCTTATGTTGAATCAAGCCAGATGGCATTATCATTTCAAAAGTTGGATTTTTCTGAGAGTGGTCTTACTGCACTATTATCCGGTATTAGTAATCTTTCAAACCTAGAAGATCTGAATCTAAATATTGTTGTTGTCTGTTGTCCATTGCGAAGCTTCCTTGTAATCTGAAATGGATACGGGCAAATGGCTGTATGTCGATGGAAAGATTACCAAATCTGTCCAACTTGAAACAGTTAGAGCACTTAGGTCTTGAAGATTGTAGTGGTTTGACTGAAATAGAAGGCTTGACGGGACTCACTTCTATTAGAAGACTTCATTTGAAAGGCTGCAATTCCTCTCTTCTGGCATACATTTTCACAGAGAGTTTCTTTCAGGTTTGTCAGTTATTATGCTTATAAATTCTTGTTCCAAAATTGTTTCCATCTCGAGGATTGTTGCTTTAAGATTCTTAGTTAAATTGTTAAAATTGGTTTCACCTTTTGTCGCCTTTCTAATTTCTCAAATATGGATGTCTTTGAGTTTTAACACTCTTTTTCCTCACTTTTGCAAGTATGATTCTTACGTCCATTAACATAACAAGGGTGACAATGAATTGAAAAATTAAGATTGTAACTTTATTTATACCTAATACCAAAAGTAAACTAGATAATATATTTATTGAATGATGATTATTAAAAAATTGAAATTAAAAATTTACAATTACTTATTGAATAGTAATAATAAAATCACATTAAAATAAACATTGTTCAATTTAATTTTGACATGATAAATTAACATGTGATTAATTAATTAGTCAAACATATAATAATAAAAATTGATCCCATTTATTTGTAAAATTGATTAGTTAGTTACTTTTTTTGAGTTCACAAACAAATCAAAATGATAATTTGAATAGTATATAATAGGTATGTCTTTATATATTTGTTGGTTGACATGTTTTGGTTTTTTGTTATGACTTGCAACAAATGTACTCTGAATTTGGGCATCCAATTCGAATCTGTTCAACAAAGTTTCCGGATTGGATTAGTCAATCAAGTGAATGTGAAAAAAAAAATGTCTTCAAATCTATGTTTTTCAACGATGTCTTTAAATGTGGCACCAAACGTGTCACACAATTAATTGGGAATGATTCTTTGCATTAGATCCTCTAAAAATTTTACCAGTTATTCTGTTCAGAATACCACAAGTCATTTCATATGGAGGGGTGAAATTGCTGATTATGGTGTTGAAACATTGATGGTGATACTACCAAGATCAACATTTTCTGTTAAAGATGGTGATGATAGAATCATGTTAGAAGTAGATGGATTTGCTAAAGTTTATGGGATTCGTCTACTAAACAAAATTGAAGTGTACGACAGCACCACTGACAGTGAAAATTGAAGCAGTTGAAAAGTGACAAGAACTACTCACTCTCTTCCCCACTCTTTCATGAAATGTTGAAGGCGAAAGTGATCTGTTTTACCGACCAGAGTCCAGTAACAGGTAACCCAAAATTAATATTATACATAAGATTTATGCCACTGTTCCACTGAAATTGCACCATGCTTTCATCTAAAAATTCAACATCTGGTTCATTGTAGTAAGTATTCATACATCATTGTTCTCAGGTTGTATATGATCACCTGGAATACGTGAGTTATCATTGTTCAATATACAATAACTTGTTCCTATTTATTCTCCCCAGCAAGAGGACTTGTTCCTGTATAGTGTGTGTGTTTGTTGAAAAAGCACAAAACAACTGTCTCTCTCTTTTTCTATCTTAGATTAATATATTTATGTGTGTTAATGAACAAAAGCGATTGAAGGTATCATGCCTAGCAACTATTATCACCAGATTCACTTGAGGAAGTATCATTAGCTACAGAAGCATTAACATATTAATTTATCATGTCAAAATTAACATTAACATGATAAATTACCATATTGACATAGGGGTTTTCCCGCAAGCCTACTTTTGAACTTTGTTTTTTCCAAAATTTATGTTAATTATACTTCCACAAAATTAAGCATCAATCTCTATGAGCAAATGCAAAAGTATTGATGGTCATTTTTATTTTTACAAGTTTCTACTTTCTGCCACCCTGTATAAAATCTTAGTTCAATTAACCATTTGTGGTTTCAATAGCTATACATGCATTCATGTTTTTTCGCTGCTACTTCTGAAGAGTGTTGGGATGTTGTATATCACTTAAGACATGGTTTGACTGTTGGATCCCTACTTCTCACAGTTCCTTATCTGTAAAATGAACCGATGGCTCGCTTCCGGTTTGAAAATCCTCTATTCATTTAGGAATGGTAAACCAAACGACACTTTAATGGAATTGTCTAAAGACATACTGCGTCTTGCTGGTGGGCTTCCTTTGGCGCTTGAGGTTTTCGGTTCATATTTGTCGTCTAAGGAATCTGTTGAAGAATGGAATGCTTACATCGAGAAACTGCTGCGATATCCCAACAGAACTATGCAGCAAAAATTTATAATTAGCTTGGATGCATTAGAATCAGATGATCCTATGCTGAAAAAGTATTCCTTGACATTCCTTTTTTTCTCATAGGAAGGGAGAAAGGAGAAGTGGTTAAAATAATGGAAACTTATTATGCCCACGTAGATCAACATATCAATATTCTCAAAAAAAGATGTTTGCTAACGATTAGCAATCGAGATGAGTTGAGGATGCATGATCTGCTTCGGGATGTCGGAAGGCAAATTGTGCGTAATGACTCTTCTGATGAGCTTGGAAAACATAGCAGATTGTGGGTATCGAACGATATTTATTATGTATTGAAGAAGCAAAAGTTAATTTCAATATTTGTAGATCCACATTTGGTTTTATATGAATTTATAAAACATCACTCGTCAATTCATGTGTGTATTTGTATATTAGTTTGCTCATAAGAAATAAATTGTTAAAGAAGCACAATGTAACTTGCTCCTTCTTTTTCTGTCTTGGATCATTTACTAATTAATGCTCATCAACCTTTTTTTTCTTGATATATATGTGCTAGGCAACAGACGCGATTAAAGGTATCATCCCCGACAACTATTAACACCCGAATGTACAAAAGAGAGTATCATTCACAACAGAGACATTCAAAAGGATGAGTAAATTAAGATTCCTTTACCTCAGCAATGTATATCTCACTGGAAGCTTTGAACAGACATTTGAAGATTTGAGGTGGCTGTGTTGGGAGTGTTGTCCTTTGAAGTGTTTACCTCCTGAATTGTACCCGGAAAAACTTGAATCCTTGAGTTGCGTCGAAGTAAATTGAGAACATTGTGGGACCAACATGGTAGGTATTTTGAGTATGTTTCTTACATATATGACGATTTATATAAAATCTCTGACTTAATTTCTCCCAATTGCAGCCAAATTTAGAGGATGATCAGGTTATTAGAAATTTAAGAATTCTAAACATGTCGTTTTCTCTATATTTGAGTAAAACTTCAAATTTCACTACATTACCATGTCTTGGAATTTTAAATCTTGAGGGCTGTAAAAGCTTGGAGGAGGTCCACGAGTCAATTGAAAGTTTGGTGAAGCTTGTTTCCTTTAATTTGAGTGGTTTTGAGAAACTAAGAAGTCTTCCAGGCAGCATTTGCAAGTTGAGAGCACTGAAAAGTCTGAATATTGCTAATTGCAGCAGTGTGAAATCATTGCCTAGAGAATTGGGGAACATTGAATCCCTGAAAGAGCTCTACGCGTGGGGACTAACTGTTTCAGAAATACCCGATTCGATCAGTCGTCTAAGTAAGCTTGTTACCCTGAGTTTGGCGACTTAAGAGCACTGGAAACTCTTGATTTTGGAAATTGTTGTCGCCTTTTGTCCATTACAGAGTTTCCTCCCAAAGTGAAATGGATATTGGCAGATAATTGTACATCTATGGAAAGATTACCAAATCTATCTCATTTGAAACAGTTGGAAACATTTTACCTTACAAATTGCAGTAGCTTGACAGATATTCAAGGCTTGGAGGAACTCACTTTTTTAAGAGAACTTAGTTTGGGAGGTTGCAACTCATCTCTTCTGGCATATGCTTTTAGGGAACATTTCTTTCAGGTTCGGTCAATCTTAACTCTAAAACTATTTGTTTATCTAGCTGTTACTAAAATTTTAATTGTGTGAAGATCTAGCATATTTGTTAAATCGAGCTAGTTGTTAATTACCCAAGAAAACTATTTTCACTAACAACAATTGTTAGAGGAATATGAAACAAATTCTCATCAATTTGAATAAAGATACAAGTCACAATAGGTACTTATTTTAAACTTAAATTCAGGGAAGATATTTGACATGACCTGATGGTTTAACATGCTCAATCTTCCCAGTTCCCACATGATAACAAAAGCAATTATATGCATCCTTCTCTGTAGTGTCAGCAGACAAACGGAACCCACAACTAATTCTGTCATTTTAACGAACAAGGAGACTCGATTCTGTCCTAATTTAATTTGCTTTTTAACTATATTTTGGTAATGTTTTGCGGCAGACGTTCTCTGGATTTGGACATCAAATTGAAATTTACGTTCAATCAGAAGAGTTTCCGGATTGGATGAGTTGATCAAGTAATTTAGGATCAACAGTGTCTGTGGATATGCCGCCAGATATGTCGCACAATTTCTTGGCTATGATCCTTTGCTTCAAACTGTGTGAGGATACGGAGATCCGTCTTCTTAATGATTTGCGTCCAAGTTATTATGATGTTCAGAATACTTCAAGTGGCTTTATTTTGCAAGGCAGTTTTGATAATCACGATCACGAATCATTGATGGTAATAGTCCCAAGATCGATTTTCTCAGTTAAAGATGGTGATGATAGAATTGAATTAACTTTTGATGCCGAAATTCTTGGGATTCATCTAATGTGCAATACGGAGATTACAAAGATTGACGAGTGCAACAGCATCGCTGTCAGTGTTGATGATGATGGAAGCTGCTATAAAACATTTGAAAGCTGCCATATGTTTCATTAAGTCTGCTTTTGTTGGGGAATTGGGTGATAACTTGGATTTTTCTGAAGTCGTGTGATCACTTTCAGATTGAAGTTATTTGTGGTTCACCCAAATAATTCAATCGGATAAAATCAGAAAATCTGCAAGAAGAGAGAATGAATTTTGCTGTGTATTTCAAAATGAACCTATATTTTTAAAATGATCAATGCCACACCTATTTATAGATGTCAACAGATGTGTCTATTGCCAATAGACACACCTCAAGATGTGTCTTTTCCAATAGACACATCTCATTTCCAACAGTCATGTCCAATGCCAATAGACACACCTCAAGGTGTGTCTTTTCCAATAGACACATCTCATTTCCAACAGATGTGTTTGATGCCAATAGACATGTCTCATAAGCAATAATTCTGAAATCATAACGAACTCGAACAGAGCATGCACTCCGCATTCTCCCGACTTGTTCGATGTAACATTACGATTACATTGATCAACTAGCCAATCCAATTACACTAAAATATCCAACAATCCTCCCCCATTTTAGCGTAATCCATGATTAACTAAACAAAATCACAACAAACGACAAACTTATGCATAAATGAAATATCGTGACGATTGAATTTCACATTAGTATATTACACATTCCAAATATTCGAATACCAAGGTATCACTATGGATTGAACCCCTACTATTCATATTGAATACATGAAGATAATATACACATAAATTTACATTCTCAAATGTTCTTACTTGACACTATCTTTTACTAGCCTAGTGTCCTAATCCTTCATAAGCATATCAAAGCCAAGTCCTAGCTTCTTGAAGCGGCTAAACTTCATGCTCATATAGGTAGTTCTTTTATTCTCGCACCTGCATATGCAATTTTTCAAAAGAACTATTAAGAAGACAAACTTCAACCTCCTTAACTTGCAGGGCTGAACACATACCTTGGGATGATGCTTTAATGTGTTCCAATCTCTAAATGTTAAGCTTTCCACATTGAATTCAGCACCTAATGTCATATTAGATGGGAATTGGGTATCTCAACATGAGAGGTTATTCGATGGACTTTAATCCCATCCCCACAGCCGATTTGTGCACAAGATCTCTACTCAACCCTTTGGTTAGATGATCGGCTAAATTATGTTGAGTTCTTATAAACTCCACTGATATAACACCATGCGTGATTAGCTCACGAATCATGCTGTGTCTAACACCTAAGTGTCTAGACTTGCCTTTGAACACTTGTCTATAAGCATTAGACAAGGCAGATTCACTATCACACCTGATAGATATGGGAGATATCGGTTTAGGCCACAATGGAATCTCGTAAATCAGATTTCTTAGCCATTCAGCTTCTTTACCAGCCGCTGATAATGCCACAAATTCAGATTCCATCGTTGAATCAGTAATGCAACTTTGTTTCTTTGATGCCCAAGAGATAGCACCTCCCCCAAGAAGGAATACCCATCCACTTGTGGAAGAATGATCTTCCTTATTGGAAATCCAACTTGCATCTGAATGACCTTCAATAACCGAAGGAAATCCAGTATATGTCAAACCATAATCCATGGTTCCTTTCAAGTATTTGAACACTCGGCTTAAGGCTTCCCAATGATGTGTACTTGGCTTGCTAGTATACCTACTAAGCTTTCCAACAGCATAGGCAATATCTGGCCTAGTGCTTATCATGACATACATGAGACTACCAATAGCCCTTGAGTATTCAAGTTGAGATACTGCAACACCTGTATTAGGTAGGAGTTTAATACTAGGATCAAGAGAAGTGCTAACAGGAGAACAATCCTTAAAGTTAAATCTTTTAAGAATCTTCTCAATATAATGAGATTGAGAAATTGAAATGCCATTGTTCTCTCGCTTGATTCTTATACCAAGAATCACCTCAGCCTCCCCCATGTCTTTCATATCAAAATTAGATGACAAGAACTTCTTGGTTTTATCCACTTGATTTTGGTCAGTCCCAAAAATCAACATGTCATCCACATATAAACAAATTATAACTCCTTTACCAGAAGCATCAAATTTGCTATATACACACTTGTCTGCTTGGTTAAGAAAATAACCGTTAGACAAGACCACAGTATCAAATTTATCATGCCAATCCTTTGGTGCTTGTTTCAGACCATAAATTGATTTCTTCAATTTACACACCTTGTTCTCACAACCAGGCATAACAAACCCTTCGGGTTGTTTCATATAAATCTCTTCATCTAATTCACCATTCAAGAATGCAGTTTTCACATCCATTTGGTGAATGACAAGGTTGTGTATAGCAGCAAGTGCTATTAACAACCTAATAGTGGAGGTTCTAGCAACAGGAGCATAAGTATCAAAATAGTCAATCCCTTCTTTTTGTCTAAAACCTTGGATCACCAATCTGGCTTTAAACTTATCTATGGTACCGTCCACCTTCATTTTCCTTTTGAAGATCCATCTATTTCCCAATGCTTTACAGCCAGGGGGCAGATCACTCAATTCCCAAGTATTATTATTCATGATAGAATCCATTTCATCTTGGATAGCTTCTTTCCAGAATGCAACATCCCTAGATTTCATAGCTTCGCTAAAAGTATTTGGATCCTCCTCAATAAGAAAACAATATTGGTATTGATATTCAATTTCATCTCTAGAGCCTTCTACTAGATAAAGATGAAAATCATCTCCAAAAGACTTTGCCTTTCTAGCTCTAGTGCTTCTCCTTGGTTCAGACGGTCCATTCACATCTTCAGTAGAAACCGAGTTCTTACTAGAAGAAATCTGAAGCATGTCCCTTGGTCTAGGTATAGATGTAAATCTATTTTCATCAAAAATAGCATCTCTTGACTCGATAATCGAGTTCACAGATACATAGTCATTAGATTCTAACACATAGAATCTATATGCTATAGAATGCTCAGCATAACCAACAAATATGCAATCTATACCTCGTTCACCCAAGTTTCTTCTTTTGGGTTCAGTGAGTCTTACAACTGCTCTACATCCCCAAACTCTCAGAAAACTCAATTTTGGTGACTCTTTATACCAAAGTTCATAAGGGGTAATCTTATTCCTCTTACTAGGAATTCGATTCAATAAGTAACAGGCTGTCAACATAGCCTCACCCCAAAATCCCTCACTCAAACCCGAGTAGGATAACAAGGAATTAACCATTTCTTTCAAAGTCCTATTCTTTCGCTCTGCCACACCATTTTGCTGTGGTGTATAAGGAGCCGTGGTTTGATGTATTATACCAGTAGATTGAAAATAAACCGGATCATAATACTCACCTCCTCTATCAGTACGTAGATTTTTAATCATGGTACTCTGATGTAGCTCTACTTCTTCTTTAAAAATTTTAAAGAAGTCAAGAGCTTCATCCTTAGCATGCAATAAATATACATAGCAATATCTAGTAGCATCATCAATAAAAGTAACTACATACTTTTTATTTCCTAATGATGGTGTAGAATGGAAATCACAGAAATCACTATGTATTAATTCTAAAAAACCAGACACCCTATTAACCTCCTTAAAGGGCTTTCTTGTTATCTTTGTCAACATGCATGTTTTGCATTTTTCATTGTCTAAATCAATAGCAGGTATGAGACTCATTTTAGACATATCCTTTATTCTTTTGTAATGTACATGTCCTAGTCTAGCATGCCATAATTCTGGTTTGTTCAAATTATTGCTAGTACTAGTAGAAGCCATGCAAGCAGATTCATCAATAAATGGAGTATTAACATTCAACATAAACATGCCATTACACAAATAGCCAAAGCCAACAAAAGAGCCATGTTTTGACAATATATATTTGTCACTTTCATAAACTTGTTTATATCCACAATTGTTCAATACAACACCAGACAAGAGATTCTTACGAATCCCAGGAACATACAACACTTTATTTAATAATATACATTTGCAGAAGTAAAAACTATCTTGACATTTCCTAGTCCTTTGATCGGTTCAGTTGCAACATTTCCCATCTTTAAGATAGATCCATCTTCGATTGGTTGAAAGTCTATGAACCAACGAAGATCTTTGCATACATGACTCGTTGCTCCTGAATCAATCCACCAAGCAACATTGTCATCCTGCACATAAAATGCCTCAGATATTAGTGACACATAATTCTGACTAGAATTACAATTTTGCATTAAAATCTGACCTTGTTGCAATTCTGGATCCTTGGATCCACTTGGACCAGCATTTTGCTTTTCTTGCTTGCCTTTACCAACCCGACAATCCTTCTTGAAATGTCCAGGTTTGCCACACTTCCAACATGCCATCTTAGGCTTTTTGTTGGAAGAATTGTTGTTGTTTCCTTTAAACTTTCGTTTATCACCCTTGCCATACTTAGAATTCTTTGAAGATCCACCATCTTCAACCATATTCACAGAAGAGTTACTGACTTGGTTCTTGCCCTTAGGATTATTCTCAATTTCTTGAGTCCTCAAAGCCTCTTCAATTCTGAAGTGACTTCCAAGTTGAACCAGAGTCATATCCTCTTTGTTATGTTTCAAGGAGTGTTTAAAATCCTTCCATGATGGTGGTAGTTTGTCTATAACACCAGAAACTGAGATAGATTCATCCATCTTCAGATTGTGTTGGGCAAACTGTCCCAGAATTCTCAACAATTCATTGTATTGTTCCATCACAGGTCTAGAATCGACCATTTTGTAATTCATAAAATTACTGACCAGAAACTTCTTACTAGAAGCATCTTCTGCCATGTATTTGGATTCAAGAGAATCCCACAATTCTTTTGCTGACTCAACATTTTGATATACATCGAAAAGGGAATCAGACATACCGTTTAAAATGTGACCGCGGCAGATGTAATCAGCGTTTTCCCATTTGCAACGCCTCCTTGTTTGTTCAGCGGTTTCATCCTCAACCACTTCTGGAATGGGGGTACTCAGAACATATACAACCTTCAGCGTTGTCAATAGAAAATGCATCTTCTTTTGCCATCTTCTAAAATCTTGACCCTCAAACTTGTCCAACTTTGCAAACTTGCTTGTCATGTCTCTTGCAGATTCTGAGTTTGCCATCTTCAGAAAATAGATAACTTCAATCTTTGTTGGGGAATTTGGTGATAACTTGGATTTTTCTGAAGTCGTGTGATCACTTTCAGATTGAAGTTATTTGTGGTTCACCCAAATAATTCAATCGGATAAAATCAGAAAATCTGCAAGAAGAGAGAATGAATTTTGCTGTGTATTTCAAAATGAACCTATATTTTTAAAATGATCAATGCCACACCTATTTATAGATGTCAACAGATGTGTCTATTGCCAATAGACACACCTCAAGATGTGTCTTTTCCAATAGACACATCTCATTTCCAACAGTCATGTCCAATGCCAATAGACACACCTCAAGGTGTGTCTTTTCCAATAGACACATCTCATTTCCAACAGATGTGTTTGATGCCAATAGACATGTCTCATAAGCAATAATTCTGAAATCATAACGAACTCGAACAGAGCATGCACTCTGCATTCTCCCGACTTGTTCGATGTAACATTACGATTACATTGATCAACTAGCCAATCCAATTACACTAAAATATCCAACAGCTTTTGTATTCAGTACTGTATAATGGAGGACAAATAAACTCATCCTTTTGATTAGTAGGACGTATAAACTTCAACATGTTCAAGTTTGTATACTTCGTAAGGTTAAGAGAAATGGATCATGCTTTTTTCTAAAAGTTATGCATATTGTTCATCCTAGTAATGAAGTTCATTATTTTGAATATTATCAATGAGAATAGTGTTGAATTTTGTGTAGATATATATATATATATAGGCAAGTGCTCAAATACAAACCATTCTTAAAATACAAACCTACAAACCAACATTAAATTAATTATATTTCATTTATTCTAAGGTTCCCGCCAAGGGTACCTTCACAAAAAATGCTTAAAATAATTGGCTCTATCCATAAAAAAAAAAAAAAAAAACTTGCCGTGGAAATGCGAAGCATTTAAGACAGTAAACGGATGAGTTAGGTAGTCATGAGGGCCGAAGGCTCTCGACACACCCGTCAATCGTCTATTGCCTTTACCATTGATTGCCATTCCTTACAACTTTAGAATGATAAAGGCGCGAAGCGCCGTACAAGAAGGTGCGAAGCACCGTTAATCAGTGAAATCCACTGCCACGTCATCACGTGAACAATGATTTTTTTTTTTTATTATTTTTTTTTTATTTTTTTTTGTTGGATAGAGCCAATTATTTTAAGCATTTTTTGTATTGGGGTACCCCTAGTTTGGTCATTAGATTAGCTTGAAATATTAGATTATGCTTGGTTTGTAGGTTTGTATTTTAAGGAGGTTTGTATTGGAGTAGCCCCTATATATATATATACTAGCATTTTACCCGTGCTACGCACCGAAAGCACAAATTTTTTAAAATAATTATATGTATATATTCTTAATTTTTTTCACATATGTTCATGATCGTTTCATGCTGGTACTATCGGGAGTTCATGCTAACATATTTACATGTATGAATAGATATAAGTTATAGTACACAATTAATACCTGCCAAGAAATTAAAAATATATGAAGTTTGAATTTAATATCCTTATATGTCAATGAACATATAAAACATGAATTAAAAAGATAAATTTAATGTTAGCATCGTCAAAAAAATTACATAAAAATATGACGCTTGTAACGTAACCTGCAAATGTTCAAACGAATGTAAATGTTTTACGTCCTAAACCATTTTGGATTTGATGTTTTTATTAGCTGCATTATCACTTCCGTGCTTGCATTTATTTGTTGCCGCTTTAGATTCCAAATTGTCGTCAATAGCGTTGTCATCCTTAGAAGAATCAGACACCTGTTTCAAAAAAAAATAGAATTTATCAATTTTCATCTATGTGGAATGCATTTTTGGTGTAGACAACTATCACAATTTATGCTTTTAATTGAAAATTCTACGCTTACTATAACGCGAAAGACATCGTGTGACGTGCTTTTAGATATTTGTGAGGGCGTTTGAGCTTCCTCAATCATATCTATAGCAAAATAGACCGTCTTGCCATTGCCATGTACTAAGTTTTTCTCATTCAGAGATATAGTGAGCATCAAATTTTTTCCTTCTATCTCTTTAAATTTTTCAAGATACTTGTCACGCTTCCCTTCTTGTGGTGGAGGTTATAAATTTCACAGAATTAATTTTAATCTCATAAACCATGCGATATTTTCAAGGCCTCATATTTATTCTTATATGTAATGTTAGTCATTACCTTTAGATTTTGACCAATGAAACTGTTTACATTTGTTGATGTTAGAGCATCTCCAAAGGGAGAAACCTCTTAGGTAAATTTTAAAATCAATTACCATAAATAATAGTTATAAAGAATGTGTAAAAAAAATTTCACTCCAACGGGAGAAAATCGTTGTCTATAATTATAGATAATCTCTTGATGTTGGCTATATTTGTCGAACTTCTAGAGACCTGTAGTGAATTGTCACATCACTTTTTTCCATATTAAAATTATATATTCCATTAATAACAACTTGAAATATTAATAACATGTCATTTTTTAAAATATAGCCAATCATTATAGCCGGTACCCTCGGAACACAATGTCTTACAGGTTCGACAAATTTTACATAATCAATATTTTATGTAATTTAGCCTATCATTTTTAGCTAACACCATTGGAGATGCTCTTAGCCTTTTGACTTCGCAGTCAAATAAGAAAACTTGAATTGTCTCACTTAGATCGATTACGTAGATCGACACTTTAAATCTGTAAATATTATGTGTAACTATTGTATAAAAATCTTAAAATCTCGATCATTAATTTTATTCTATATCACCTCCATAATTTTGTTAAAGTCCTTATGTAACTCTTACCATCTATATCACACAATGACTGCACCGCATTAAGAAAATAAAGCCCGGCCAATTAAGAATTACAACATGTAATAATTTGTTTTTTCGAACTTTGGTCACGTGAATAAATATATTGACACTTAAATTTTAGTTGTTGGAACTATAACTAATATAAATTTAATTTTGGTTGTTTTGAGTTTTTTTTTTCTAATTTAGACTTTTTACATGATGAATGTAATTAAATCATCGTTTAAATTTGTACTATTTTTGCTAAGATATTTTTTTTAATGTTTTGTAATACTTTTAATATATTATTAAAACCGTGTTATATAGTATTGTGGAATTTATTAATTTAATAATATTTTGTACATGTTTAAAATGATACTGTTAAATTATTTATGTATATAATTAATCTTTAATTTTTTTTGTACTAATTTTTTTCATAAAAAATAATAATATTATTAATAATGTATTAATGTAATCCATCATAATTTAATCTAAAATTATGATAGATTATATTTAAAAAAAATTAAAATTAAGTTGGATTACAATGATGGTTTTTTGAAATCGAGTTGGATTAGGATGACTATATATTATTCTATTTGGAGTAGAGATGCGTTTCAATTGCAAATTCACTTTTAATTATAGACAAAAAAATAAATTTGGTAAATCTATTTGTTAATTTGCTAAAATAAAATTGAAAATAAAGCTATCAAAACAAAACACAAAAGGAGTTTAAAAAGGGTTGTCAAGTAAATTAAGAAAAAATATTATATTTTAAGCTATTTAAGATCTTAGTCCAAATTTTTTTTTAAAATATAGCAACTATAATTATTTTATACATATACATACATTATGTTTAAAATATAAAAATTTAACTGAAATGAGCAGAGTAGTATTCTTTAAAAATACAGAATAATATTGATTTACATAATATTAAATAAGATTTCAAATTTAATTGAAAGAATTAAATCAAAAATGAACTAAAAAACTAAATAAAACTAATTTTAAATTTCTGTAGCTGAGAGTTAGCAATCCTCTCAAGCTCATCCATCAATAGTATATCTAAATTGTCAATCTATTAAAATTAAGATTTCAAAAAGTAAGTTTGAGACTATCCGCTATACAGTTTGTTTCCTCTTCATCAAACTCATCTTTAACCAAAATGGCTTGTACCTAGCTCTCCTTGTCCAGCTTGTTACTCCAGCAACTCATCAGACAATGGGCAAGTGCTACTGTCATCAGGTAGGAAATTTCGGCTAACATGTTGTGCAATGGGCTCGATTCTATCGTGTTCACAGATCATCTGCAGTAATGTGATAAGATGCTGAGAACTCTCCTTGAGGTGGAACGGCTTATTGGGGAGATATTGAACTGCTTTTATCAAGGCTTCTCTGTTTAACTTATGATTCAACTGTTTTAGCTCATCTTTAACACTGATCTTTTAGAAAAGAAAAAATAGGAGGTTATCATTTATAATATCCTAAAAAAAGAAAAAACTGTAATAATCAGAACAATAATATTTAGAAAATTTTAGAAATATACAAATATTTACACAATAGTATCTGTATTTCCTTGCCATTCCAAAGCTCCTCCCTTTATACATAATATTTAATAGTACGTGTATCAATGAGACACATACTTTTGCGTGCCCTATATGCGCCCCCTGTCCCCGCAGTCTGCAGGAAACTCCTATCTCCATACTTAACCCCGCGGAGATATTAAGATTCTCCATGTCCAATTCCCCCACTCTGCTCCGTTTGATATATCTATTTGCTATTGTAATATAATAGGGTTAAGGGTTCAGGTCATATGTCTTAAACGTTTATACCACTTACCTTGGGTTCCTATATTATGTCTTTACACTGTAAGGTGTGATATCTATATGCACCAATCTTAAGGTCAAAATTATGTAACAAAGATGAAGCTAATTCAATCACTTAACTTCTTAGCTCATTGCTTCCTGACTCTGCAAGTGATGGTTAATTTTTGATGAGATAGTTAAGTGTCATATAGGATATACATGGCAAAAGATGAATTAGTCAGCTTACATGGTATTATTGAGTTCAGTAATGTAGCAATATATTGAAGAGAAGAAGAGCAAACAATGAGTTGAATAGGTCAGTGGACACTGCAGATAAAATAAGACCGCCAAACCTTTGGGAATGAGGGATACACAGATATATCCCTGAGAATTCTTAGTTGTGTTCTAATGAAAAGTATTTTGAAAGATGTTTAACAACAATTCATGTAAAAACACAAATGCAGATGGATTTTCATCACATTCTTATAAAAAAAACATAAATCTTTGTGCAGATCAGGAATGTATTTTTGTTCTTCTCCTAGATGGCTAGACCAATTGCTTTTACTAAAAACATTTCTTCATTCAACATAAACTGAAATTTTTTTGAAGATTGGCATGGCAAAAACAATTGGAAAATTACGCAAAGTAATTATACTAACTCTAGTACAAAAGAAACAAAGTCGAATAACTTGAATCTAGTTGACCCAGAAAAAAATAATAGAGATCACCACGACACTAATTTGCATATAGATTTTGTTAGACATTAATGATATTACCTGAACAAACATTAATTCCAGCTTCCCGAACATGCTTCAGAGTCTCTAGGCGTTCATCATATGATCTTGTGGTTATTATATTGGGGTAATACTCCCTCGAGGTATCAAGATTGTGGTCGTAAGCTGTAAGCCCCGCCTCTTTGAGCTCTTCAGGTTGTTGCTTTTCAATCATTCCTAAGGTGCAGCAAACCTCCATCCTCATACCCCTGTAGATAACAAATCTATGGGTTAAGGACATGCTAAACTACATTTTTATTTAATATATAGTTCTATCCTTTATGCTAAACTATATATATTAGTTGATACGTGGGAAAGTATCTGTACTATTGTGTAATTACTTACTATAAAGAAAGCACATCATCCTTTTTACCATCTCAATGTACAGTTTCTGAAGCTGTAAAAAATTGCACAGTGCCACAGGTAAATTAAAATCCCATTTTTATCTGCTTTTCAATCTTATCTCCCTGGATATTTTGAGCTTGAACTACCCCAAGTAAGTTGACTCACTTTAAGAGCAAACAGGCTTATACTAACCCTTCAGCAAGAAGATTCAAAATCGTACCTTGAGTGAAAAAAACCTAAGATGAGCGGAGCTTGAACTTTGTAGCTCTGTACTTATATTCTTCACTATCTTGTAAATGATGTATGTCTATGTAGTCTTCACCTAAAAGGTGGAGTCAGTGAGAGTTGAAGCCATTAAATAAGATAAAATGTTCCTGTAGTAAAATGCACTCTTCGATCTATAAATGTATTTCCAAATTTATGTAAAATACATACTTAAATTGAATAAAACAAATAGACATTAAATTAAACAAATTGGATAGATGACTTGAGCTCGACATAGTTTTTTTTCTAAATCAAACTCTAATATCATAAAGCTAAAGAATAAACTTGAGTATTCAACATTTATAATGTCATAAAACCTATTTCACAAAATATGTATGAACTTGCCTCTAGCATACTATTCACAAAATGGGCGCTTGAGATGAATAATAAATTCCCTCTTTCTTTTGTGATTTTCTTTAATCGAAGAAGCAGGGCCAATAATAAATCTATTGGTTTCATGCTAGTCAAGGCACGTCTATCAGCATATGCAGACTATCAACTTTCATTTCATCATGTCCATTATATGCAGTTTATCTCTGGTGTCTATTAATTCTCACATGGATTCCATTTCCCATCACACACTCACGCACAAATTTGATTCCAGAAATCTTACAAAATATGCATAGCTAAATGCCTAAAACAAAAATACATTCTCTCCCTGGATAAACCTTCTCGTGTTTACTAACCTGGTACATTCAATTACCAGTTTGTGTGCAAAAGCTATGCCAGCATAGTTAAAATAGTGTGAATGGTGGGAGTTTACTACATATCAGATAATTAGTGCTTCATGCTAGAGTTTTAAAGTAGTAAATGTATATTTTAGCAGATGTAAAATTTTGAAAAGCATCACGTACAACTCCCTCACTCAAAATCGAGTTAATAGACTTGCAGTTAAGTTCAACTAAGATAATAAAAACACCCTCAGTGTCCACCCACAAAAATACATTTAGAAAGTAACCTGTTTGCCGAAAACCAAACAACAGTCTGTGAAAATAATTTTACCTTGATAGTGAGAGTGGAAGCCACTTCAGAACCTCGAAGATCAAAAGCCTAAAGGATACAAAGAAAGTAAATTTAGAAACCCATTTAAAAGCCTCCATGTAACTATGGTGAGAGATAAAGAAAACACTGTTTTGTGTCCATCTTAACATATTTATTAGGGAAAAATTTGCCTCCAAAACTTATACTGGCCACTTAAATGAGAATAATGAGATCAAAAGGATTAAATTAATAGGCAACAGAATCTATTCATGCCAATTAATATACAGGTACCATAAATGCAGAAAGGATGTGCTTCTGTAAAGCATGGACAATTTTGACACTCCATGCTTCCGAATTCTATTATCTAATGCATTATAAGAGGCAAATGCATAGGCATAAATCCCACCATGGCAGCTTTTCTTGGTTAGATTATGAGCTCTCAAAATTTGATTACAAATTACAATAAATCCTCCACTTTTAGATTTACTCATACAAAAGGCATGTGTACATACAATGTACAAAAGCAGGGACATATAAGAGCACACAGTAGTCCATACAACTCAAGATTTAGTACGTCAGATACTCTAATAATACCTCGAATTCAGAAAATATCCACTAAATATTCATATGGAACAAATTCAAATAACTTATCACTTCAAATAATTGAGTTAAAATTTCTAATAATAGCATCAAGTCAGAAAACATACGATATATATACAATTAGAATACAAACATAATTTATCTAAATTGAAGTTCCTATCTTAACTATAATGATTTATATATACAATTAGAACTTAAAAAATATTTCTTCAAAAAAAGAACTTAAAAAATATGATATATTACCTTGAGTGAATTAGCAAGAGTTGATTGGAGTTGAAAATGATCGATTTCAATTTAACAGCGGAGAGATCGGAGTTTGTCCGAATTCCTTGAGCCAGTGGAACATTTAAGCAATATAAATTGTAAAGTAAATTAGTAAGTAAACACGTAAGCTATGCCTTGTATAACCACTTGAAAAACATGGCAGGAAAATAAGGTCACTGAATCACACCCAAGTCATTAACCATAAAGGGGGGACCAAAAGTAATACTTTAACTGAAAATTGGTATAATTTGCAGAGGATTGATACACGCAGCTGAGTTTGCCCTTAAAATTGTAAGAGACACCCAATGGAGAATGCAGACAGGGGAGATGTAAACCTAATTCTATGTATGAGCATAGATTCTATGATTTTTTTATTAGTTCCTTTTGTTTTGTAGATGACATACGCAGCTAAGCTACGTTTCAAGTTCTTTTTTACTTTGTTTTCGGAACCAACTTTGTCAAATTACTAAAATTTTGAAAAAGTTCAGAAAATACATACGCAACAACCTAATGATGGGCATACCACAGCGAAAGTGAACAATTTCAAATAACTTATCACTTCAGATAATTGAGTTAAAATTTCTTATAATAGCATCAAATCAGAAAACATACGATATATATACAATTAGATTACAAACATAATTTATCTTAATTGAAGTTCCTATCTTAACTATAATGATTTATATATACAATTAGAACTTCGAAAACCTTTAACACCTCTTGCACAACGTGTTATGCAACCTGACTTTGTAACTGATTTATTATTTGAAATATACCTCAAGACCAACAACAAAACAACTCTGCTCTATGACTCTGATTCTGAAGGGCATACAAACAGCCCGTCTAGACCAATTCTCTATTTGTTATTTCCTCTATTGAAGAAAAGAACAAATTATCCGAGTAAACAAAAACTCTGACCTCTTTGCATTGAAGCACACACGTTTGCAGCGGGGAATTGTGTGATAAAAGTAATTGGATTGAAAATAAGAAGAATTGAACACTAAATTCTACCCATGCTGTGTACGCGCAGATATAGATATATACACTTGACACACGTATGTATGATGGGAAAAAGTGTAAAAAATTAAGAAATCTGATTAATTAGATTCAAAATTGTACCTTGAGAGTTGACGCGGCTTTGAATTAGCTTGAATTACCAGCTTCAACTTAAACAGTGTCGAAATTGATGTGCTGGTCGATCTGCGTCGTAGATTGTCTGAGAATTGTAGATCGGAGTTTGTCCGAAAACATTGAATCATAGATCGGAGTTTGTCCGAAAACCATGAGGGGAAGAGGCTGTCTGTTTTGTTTTGTCTCCTTTGATAGTAATTAGGATATACCGTATATTTTTAGTTGTATTTGTACATTATTCTTTTTAATGAATTTTTAATGATTTTTTATCGTATCTTTTTTTTATTAACCATACGTTGGTTTAGCCTGGGTTATATTAAATTTTAGGTGGTTAGAATGTTAGCCTCTAATTGGTCCTAAAATAATTCCTCGATTCGGATTGGTTAACTGATGTGTGGTAGACTCAGGTATTATAATAAAGGATATATATATATATATATATTTTTTTTTTAAGTTAACAACCCGGGATTAGAGTTTATCTGTTATAGCAACTACGTATATGATCACATGAACCCCGTGAGTTAAAATTGTCCAATTACTAAGAATACAGAAGTTACGGAAACTGGGAAAGTGGGCTAGTTTAATTCCTCTATAATAATGCAATTGTTTGGTTATCTTCTTGTTTTATGTTAGTTATATATTGCAATAAATATGCTCTGAATTTGCCATTTGGGCATCAAATATAATTTGCATTTGGTCAGACGAGTTCTTGAAATGGATTGATCAAAGCAAATATGGGACAACAGTGTCTTTGTCCTACAATTACTTCAGCATGATTCTGTGCTTCAACTGCCAACTAGATCCTGAGTCTTTTGTGAATGATTTTAATGTTAAAGACTTCTGCAGGTAATTTTTTATGGAGCAAAACTCATGTATGGTACTGGTATTGTTAGAGGTCCAATCTCTTAATGGGCCGAACCAATAGTCCAATGTTAAGCCCAAGGAATAAAACAACCTGTTCCATACAAACGGTCACATGGTTTTCAATGGCCGACCGTGATCATAATTAAAGGTACTTTACCTTTAAACGATCACATGGTCCATGATCCCAAGAATATTTGATACTCTGGAAAGCAGATATACATCTCAACAACTACAAAGGAAAATAAGTATAAAAGGAGGTATGTTTGTTCATAAAATCCATGACTACACACACAACAATACAAATTCTCTACGTTCAAACTACCTTACAAAAAACCGACTAACTTATTCTCACACCGGAGGTGAATCGGGGGGCTCCACCCTCGCATTCTCTTTCTGCAGGTCCTACCGAACGAAGCCTGGGAGAAAACGGGTTGTAACATTTGGCGCCGTCTGTGGGAACGTAGAGATATACTCGTATTAAAAGACCTACCAGAAAACTATGACGATTGAAGAAACACCCATCAATGATAGCAGCACCGTGGCTGGAAACAGTCGTTCCGTTCCTCCTATATTTCCGAGGACAACCCCACCCATTCCCCCAAGGCTGCTCAACTTTGATGAAGAAGGAGAAATACCAACTCCCGAAGAACAACAAGAAATGCTCGCGAAATGGAGAGAGCAACAAAAGGCGAAGGGGAAGCAGAAGGAGATGGAAAAGAACAAAGAAACTGAACGTCTGGCAAAAAGAAGGGAAGCTGATCGTTTGAAGCTAGAAGGCCTAAAGCTCCGAAGAGAAGAGATCGAGTTGCAAGAGAAGTCACTTCGTGAGGCCCTCGAGGCCGAAGACCCAGAGCTCGAAGAAGATCGGAGAGAAAAACGAATTAGAAACAACGATGATGAATCTGGACAGTCCGAATCTTATTCAAAACGTACCCGATCGAAGGCACTCGATTCATCCGATTCGGAAGAAGGTCCCCACACTGACGACCGAATCCAAAGGCTAGAGAAAGTCATGTTCGGAGAGAAAAAGATCAGCCATGAACCTATAATCACCGAAGATGTAGAACAGTTTCGACCTCCACCCGGAAGGCAGTTTCCAAAAATGCACGAATTCAACGGAAAAGGCGACCCAGAAGACCACTGTGAGAAGTACGAATCACTCATGACTGGTATGGGACATTGTGATATGATGCTTTGCAAGATGTTCAAAACCTATCTCAAAGGAAGCGCGTCCATGTGGTATCGATCGCTCAGACCCAGGTCAATCGCCTCGTACGAACAAATCAAGAAGAAATTTTTAAGGCACTACTCTCATTTATGCCGAAGAGAGAAAGATATAGAAGCCCTGATTCATTGCAGACAGGGGCCGAACGAAGATCTAGGCGACTACTTGGCGAGGTTCAAAGAGGAGGCTGGGATGGTCACCAATTTAGATAGAATAAAGGCGGCAGGGTTCCTTGCGGCCGGCCTAGACCCCATTAATGGCAAGAAACTCCGATCCTCACTCTACGACGTACCTCCCAAAAATTTGAACGACATTTATCTCAGGGGAGAAGCAATTAGAAGGAAAATTGAATCGATCGGGGGATACAAAGAAAGTAAGAAAAATGTCTCCGATCGAGACGATAGGAAAAACGACAGAAGAGACGACCGAAGGGGTCGAGGCGATGTTAAAAGTAAATTGAATGACACAAGGCCTGATAAAGGGGCCGAACGAAGGCGGGATAGAGATAATGCTGTGTTCACACCGCTCAACACACCCATCTCAAAAATTCTCCATGAAATAAAGAGCAAGCCCGGGTTCGTTCGACCACCCAGGCTAAAGACCCCTGAAAGCAGAAGGGACGAAAACAGACACTGTGAATATCATCAAGATAAAGGTCATAACACTGACGAATGTTACCACTTAAAGAAATTAATTGAGAGAATGATAAAAGACGGAGAATTGACCAAATTCGTCGAAGATCTGAGAAACAAACTCGGACCGAAGGAGAGAAAAAGAGAAGACAAGGAAGCCGAAGGATCTGAAAAGTACAGAGGTGAAGTTCGAACAATCTCCGGAGGAACCATACTGGATCGGGACAGCAAGTCAGCCCGAAAGAGGTATGCAAGGCAAATCTACAACCTTTACCAATCAACTGCAGCCAAACAACCACTTCCGATCTCATTCACGGAGGATGATTTCGAAGACGTGATATGGCCACATGAAGACCCACTCGTTATAAATCCGGTGATAGGGGAGAACAAGATCTGGAAAGTATTGGTCGACGAAGGAAGTTCAGTCAACATCTTGTATCACCGGACATATTGTAAAATGAACTTAGGGGGCGAACAACTAGAGCCATGCCATGAAGCACCGCTATACGGCTTCGGTAATCAACCTGTACCGATCGAAGGAACTATAACACTGAACGTCTTATTGGGGAAAGCACCATTCACAGCTGTGAAAGAAACGAAATTTTACGTTGTTAGAATCGACAGCCCGTATAATGGGATCCTGGGAAGACCGACTTTATCCCTATTCCAAGCTGTATCCTCTATCCCCCACTTGAAATTGAAATTTCCAACCGAGCACGGGATCGGAGAAATGAGAGGCAACCAAAAAGCCGCACGAATCATTATGTTGGAAGACCTAGAGAAGGAAAAAGATGTCGAAATGACCGAAGCGGGAAAAAGGAGAAGAAATGAGGCCGAAACAGGAGGCAGTCACCAACTACTGAATATCGAGTTAGAGAAATTCGGAGCCGACTTGTCAAATCCGATAGCCGAACCGGCTGTCGAAACCGAAGAAGTTGAATTGTACGTAGGCCAAGCAGGGAAGATGATTCAGATAGGAAAAAACATGGAGCCAGAACTGAAGGAGAAAGTCGTCAAAGTCATTAGGGAGTTCCACGATGTATTTGCATGGAATCCCGAAGATATGCCGGGTTTGGATCCATCGGTAGCCAAACATTGTCTTAACGTAAAACCCGAAGCCCAACCCGTGAAACAGAAAAAGAGAAATTTTGCCATGGAAAGGCAGAAGGTCATTCAGGCCGAAGTCGAAAAATTGCTAGAGGCAAAATTCATCGAAGAGATAGACTACCCAGATTGGTTGGCGAACGTGGTTGTAGTGAAAAAGTCCAACGGTAAATGGAGAATGTGTGTGGACTACACTGACTTAAATAAGCATTGTCCGAAGGATCACTACCCTCTACCGAACATTGATCAACTGATAGATGCAACCTCGGGGCATCAAATACTCAGTTTCCTGGACGCGTTCTCGGGATATCACCAAATCGCCATGAATACCGAAGACATACCAAAGACAGCATTCATCACACCGAACGGCACTTATGCTTACGTAAAAATGCCCTTCGGACTGAAGAACGCAGGGGCTACTTTCCAAAAAATGATCAACAAAGTATTTAAAGCTCAAATCGGTCGGAATATGGAGTGTTATGTGGATGACATGATTGTCAAATCTCTCTTTAAAGACCACGCTGAAGATTTAAGAGAGTGTTTTGTAACGCTCAGGGAGAACAACATGAGGATAAATCCGAACAAATGTACGTTCGGAGTCAACAGCGGAAAATTCTTGGGGTATATGGTTAGCGCCAGAGGAATTGAGGCAAACCCAGAAAAGATCAAAGCAGTCATCGATATGGAAGCACCGAAGACGATCAGGGATATTCAGAAGCTGACCGGACGGTTAGCCGCCCTGAGGAGGTTTATTTCCAGATCGGCCGAAAAGGCCTTACCATTCTTTGAAGTACTTCGGGGAACCAAGAACTTCGAGTGGGGGCCCAATTGCCAAAAAGCATTTGAAGAAGTTAAAGAATATCTAGTAAAAGCCCCACTCCTAATGAGGCCCGATCCGAAAGAAACTCTGCAGCTATACTTAGTTGTGAACGACCGAACGCTCGGAGCAGTGTTAGTCAAAGAACACGAAGGGAACCAGCATCCGGTGTTCTACGTTTCTCATATTCTCAAAGATGCAGAAACTAGATATCCGAACGCAGAGAAGTTCGCCTACGGATTGATAATGGCAGCAAGGAAATTAAGACATTATTTCCAAGGAAGGACGATCAAGGTCGTAACAGACCAACCTTTGAAGAAAATCTTACAAAGGCCAGAAGCATCGGGCAGAGTGGTAGCTTGGGCGATCGAACTTGGGGAGCATGACCTGGAATATACACCAAGAACCTCGATCAAAGCCCAAGCACTTGCAGATTTTATGGTAGAATGTTCATTTTCGGAACCGAAGGATTTGACTCCCGAAGAACAACTAATTCCGGCGCAAGGAAAATGGAAATTATTCGTTGATGGGTCGGTCGCCAAAGAAAAATGTGGTGCCGGTTTAATTTTAACAAGCCCAGAAGGATTCGAAATATGCCAAGCTATCAGGTTCACTTTCCTTTTAACGAACAATGAAGCCGAATACGAAGCACTTCTGGCAGGCCTATATTTGGCGAGAAATTTGGAGGTAAAGCACTTAAGAGCATTCAGCGACTCAATGTTGGTGGTAAAACATTTCACAGGAGAGTATGGACAAAAAGATCCCCGAACGAAGGCCTACGCCCTTAAGGTACGCGAGAGATCTCTACTATTTGAATCATTCGAATTAGATCAGGTAGCAAGAGAGAACAACAGTCGGGCAGACGCTCTATCAAGGTTAGCCTCGGCAGAAACCCAAAACCTCAACGGGTCAATTTATCTGACCGAAGTAAAGACTCCTTCGATAGACAAAAAGGAATGCCTGGAAATTCACCAAGGAACCAACTGGATGACCCCAATCAGAGCATTCCTAGAGAAAGGAACTTTGCCACTCGAACGAAGGGAGGCACAGAAGGTAAAACATCGATCGGCCAATTATACTATGGTTGGAGGCCGTTTGTTCCGGAGATCGGCGACGCAACCCCTTCTTCGATGTTTAAACAAAGATGAACAGGTTTTAACCCTCGAAACAGTTCATGAGGGAATTTGCGGAGAACATCTAGCAGGAAGGTCTTTGGCCCTCAAAATTCTAAGGCAAGGGTTTTTCTGGCCAAAGATGAAGGAGGACGCCACCGAATACGCCAAAAGATGTATACAATGTCAGTTATTCAGCACGGTACCGAAGCAACCACCCGAAGAGATGTCTTCAGTCCTTAGCCCCATTCCATTTGCTATGTGGGCGGTTGATATTGTAGGGATTTTGCCCACCAGTACCAAACAAACCAAGTACTGCATTGTGGCGATCGACTACATGACCAAGTGGATAGAAGCCCGACCCCTTTCATCCATTACCGAAGAAGCAGCAAAGAAGTTCATGTTAGAACAAGTAACATTAAGATTCGGTATCCCTATGGTATGTGTATCGGACAACGGAACCCAATTCATCGGAAGCAAATTCAGAAAATTCTTAGCTCAATTCGGGATTCGGCAAAAATTCAGTTCGGTCGGACATCCCCAGGGAAACGGAGCGATCGAAGCTGCAAACAAAATTATCTTCGACGGAATAAAGAAAAGGCTGGGAGAAGCCAAAGGACTTTGGGCCGAAGAGCTACCATGGGTTCTGTGGGCATACCGAACGACACCAAGGTCATCAACAGGAGAAACACCATTCAAATTAGCTTTCGGAACAGATGCTCTTTTGCCAGTCGAAGTTTGCTTAGAATCCTACCGAACACAAGTTTTCAACATAGAGACAAATGAATGTGGTCTCCGAGCGAACGTGGACTTACTCGAAGAAGAAAGGGAAGCAGCTCACCAAAGGAACTTAAGGTACCAGCTTCAAGCAGCACAACACTATGATTCGGGAGTAAAAAAGAGATCATTCCGAATCGGAGACTTAGTGCTCCGAGAATTGGCAACATCAATGCCAACAAAACAAGGCAAACTTATGCCCAACTAGGAAGGCCCTTATGTGGTAAGCGAAGTGGTGCGATCGGGCACTTACAAGTTAGCTCATTCGGACGGAAGCTTGGTTAAGAACACCTGGCACGCCGCTCGCCTTCGCCGTTTTTACCAGTAAGCTTACTGGAAACATTTTATTACCTTTTTAAATTTGTGGTCTAATGCAAGTTATCTTTTGAATTCCCTAAGTAAGCATCAATCTGTAATACAAAAACATGCGAGTTCCACATGTTCAATAACAGATTGTTCGCTACATTTTTCTACATGTCATAATTAAGCCAAGTACACCTCTAGCCGAAAGGTTAAGTGCACAATATCAAGTTAAATGGACCCATGTTTGGGGCCGACCGAATGAAACATGCGCCCCTCTAACTTATTTCTAGTGTTCAAACACATTCTGATTTAAGTTGCCAATACTTGACATATCCAAATTAGGGGCCGACCGAATGAAATTTGGACACTTACAAGAATGTCCTAGTATTTAAGTGGCTTTGTCATTAATTAAGTCCGGGAGGAAATATTTTAACCGACCGAACGGGGCCTAAATCCTTTACAAAACCCCTTCAAAACTGGGGGCAGCTAGGTTACGACCGAAGACGCGCAACATGCTAGGTTACGACCGAAGACGCGCAACATGCTAGGTTACGACCGAAGACGCATAAAAAATGAAAAATTATGCTAAGGCAATTGAAAGCCGAAGAGGCATAAAAAATGGAAAAATTATGCTAAGGCAAGTGAAAGCCGAAGAAGCATAAAAAATGGAAAAATTATGCTAAGGCAATTTAAAACCGAAGATGCATAAAAAATGAAAAATTATGCTAAGGCAATTGAAAGCCGAAGATACATATAACAATTATGGTAAAGCAAAAACCGAAGATGCATAAGAATGAAAAGAAAAATTATGCTAAGGAAGAAAAAGCTAAGATACATCAAACTATGCCAAGGCAAATATAAAAAGCCCGAAGGCACCAATTCATAGACTAAAAGCAAATGTTAAATTACAAAGCCCGAAGGCCATAAAATAAAGCTATTCCATCGAAGGCTCATCAAGCGGCTCATCTTCACCCGAAGAAATAACTTCGGGGTCATCAGACTTTTCCCTACCCACTGGATCGGTCATACCCATTGCAGCATCAATCAGTTGGGTATGATCAAAACCAAGTGAATGGGCCTTCACCACAGCATCATCATAGCCCATCTGATAGCATCGTTCTTCTGTCAAAAGAAGCTGCTTATGCAATTTTCGAGCACTCTTCCTCGATTGCTTCAGCTGGGTGTTCCTCCATTCGATGCGCCTTGAGCTCGTGGCCTTCAGCTTCTCCAACTCTTCCTTAAGAGCATCCCTTTCGGACCTGAGAGCCTCAGCCTGGCCAGTAACCCTTTCCAGTTCGGTAGAAGAGTTCCGAAGGTCCTCTTCGGCTTTGACCGCCCTTACTTCCAGCTGATCAACCTGCTTCAGTCTGGTTTGCATGCCTTCCACCCGTTCGGTCACCACAGCTGACCAGGCAGCGCCCTGAGCACAAACATGGAAAACGTTAAAAAAATCTAAGGCAAGTATATACGTACGAAGGAAAAGAAACTTACCATAGAAAGAAGGGTCATCATTTCAGTACAAGCCTCAACATCATTCAGCTTGGCGATGGTTGGTCGGTCGGCCGGAAGAACGAGGCCCCGACATAGATCAGGACCCACATTCTTTGCTGAAGAAGGAACTGGGACGATGATCTGATCGGTCTCCAGAACACTCCATTGAGGAGAATACACATTTAATTCCGTATTCTCCGACCGAGGTCTCTTCCTCGGTTCGACAGGAGTATCCTGATTTGTTCCCTTCGAGACCGATTCTCTGGGAGGCGAAGAAGTAGGAGGAGTAATGACCAAGCTTTTTTCCCCTTGATCAATAGCCAATGTTTCCTCCCCTTCGACCTGCTGAGCAGCACTTGCTTCGGCCGCCAGAGCAGCAGCAGCTAGGTCGGCCGCCTTCTTCCTCTTTCGTTCCAGAATATCCAATCGAGTTGTCACTGTACAAGATAAAGAAGAACATTATATACAGGTTAAAGACAATAAACAGGAGTTATCATACTTTTGGAAAGATAAAATTGCAAAAAAGAAGAATAGAACAGAGGAATGTTACCATTACCCCAAAGACCGACCAACCAGTCTCCATCCCTACTATCCGACAATGGTATCTTGTCCATAACAAGGTCACACAGTAATCGGTAGTCATGCTTATCCGCCGCCGTAAGTTCGGGATAAACAAACCTCGTGGGATCGACCACCTTCCAAACACCGAACTTCTCCAACTTCGGGCCGGAAACAAAAACCCATTTAATATGAGCCTCCTTATTGTTTGAGTTTGTAAACGACCAGTCAGGCCTGCCCACTCGCCGAGCAATGGTGTAGAAACCCTTACTCTTCGGATTCCGGCGAAACTCGTAGTGATGCCAAAACAGAGACGTTCTTGGAGTCACTTTACTAGCCATGCATCGAGCTTGGAAAGTATTCACATGAATGAAACTATTCGGGTCCAGCTGACCGATAGCGATGCCCGACTGCTTCAAGACACTCTTCAAAATACGCAATATGGGCAATCGGAAGCCACATTTAAATGCCGCTTCGGATATACCCGTGGCGAACCCTCCCCCACATATAGCTGCGACTTGGGGATTTTGCCAAATCCTATCATCCTTCCTCGGAGCGAAGAAATACCATACGTATTTCAGTACACATTAAGTCGAGCAGAAATGCTCTATATCGTCTTCGGTCAGCTGGGAAGGACGATTGGCGGCCGGATACTCTACGGCATCGCTAAAAGGAGAGGAGACCGAAGGATCTGTACCTTCGTTTGACCGGTCCATATCCCTGCATTCGGAAATGTAGAGATTAGCCATGTACTCGAACAAAAAAGAAAACAATCGAAAGGAAGAAAAAAGATCGAGTACAGAGGGCTAGGACCGGCCAAAAAATCCCTACCATCTAAAGATAAAGTGATTCAGACTCGCGACAGTCCGAAGAACACTCAACAGATTCAAACATCCCGAAGGATATGTCTCTCCTAAACAATCTATCAGTTCCAGAAATCCTAACGAAACATGCAAAAGGGACAAAGGAACGCTAACACGCCTATTTCTTATACAAAGAACACAGGTAAAATCAAGCGTATATCCACATATGTGTGTATATAGATACTTACATACAAATGCCTACATATATATACTCGAGAACACATATTCAAGAATGTAAAGAAACAACATCCAATTTATTGATATGAAGAGTATAGAGACTTACTGTTCTGAAGATTGCTGATAAGATCGAATTCCCGGGGATAAAACGCTTGGATGTGGACGTCAACCGGAACAGGAGATTCAAAAGAAATCGGTGACGAAACGACGGCTCCAATGGCTGCTAAAGCTTTTCTCTAAAAGTATTCTTTTTCTCTAAAAATATGAGGGCGTATGCGTAAAGGGGAAAAGAAAAGAGATGAGGGGTTAATAGAGGGAGTGTGACGGTTGGATGATTGACGTTTCAAATTCAACGGTTGAGATTGGGGCGTGAATCTTGAGAAAAAACAGCTATCAAGTCATAAAGGGACACGACTTCCCAAGAAAAGACTCGACCTTGTCCTTCGTTCTCATTATCCAGATAATACAACCAAAGGCCGACTCAGTTTTTAATTATCGTCCTAAGAAGTTATTTTAGAAGGGCGTCCGAACGAATGTTCCGAAGATGGGCGAAGGCATTAACTTTTCTTTTTAAAAAAAGTAATCTCGGGCGATCCGAAGGGGATATTCCAAAGAAAGACTTAGGCTTTAGCCTTCGTCCTGAGGATTACTCCGAACGAAGCCTAGGGACATGTTAGAGGTCCAATCTCTTAATGGGCCGAACCAATAGTCCAATGTTAAGCCCAAGGAATAAAACAACCTGTTCCATACAAACGGTCACATGGTTTTCAATGGCCGACCGTGGTCATAATTAAAGGTACTTTACCTTTAAACGGTCACATGGTCCATGATCCCAAGAATATTTGATACTCTGGAAAGCAGATCTACATCTCAACAACTACAAAGGAAAATAAGTATAAAAGGAGGTATGTTTGTTCATAAAATCCATGACTACACACACAACAATACAAATTCTCTATGTTCAAACTACCTTACAAAAAACCGACTAACTTATTCTCACACCGGAGGTGAATCGGGGGGCTCCACCCTCGCATTCTCTTTCTGCAGGTCCTACCGAACGAAGCCTGGGAGAAAACGGGTCGTAACAGGTACCAAAATCAATCTTCTCAGTCAGGGATGGTGATTGCAGAATTGAATTAACAACTGATGTGGATGCAGATATTTCACGACTTCATTTACTGTACAAAACAGAGAACTGTAGAAAAGAAAAAGAGGAACAAAATGCTGAAGGGTAGAAATTCTTGATATTTGTGGATGTAAAGAACTAGAATTTTTACCAGATCAACTGTGGAAGCTTACAAGGTTAAGGAAGTTAAATGCAAGTGGTGCTACGTTTTTTCAATATATTCCTAATATAGATTCAAGCCAGATTGCATTTATCTAATAGTCTTCTCACTGTTCTGCCATTCGGTATTTGTCAGCTCACAGAACTAGATGATCTCGTATTGTTTAATGTTGTGATCTCTTGTCAATCGAAGAACTTCCTCCTAATCTGAAACGGCATATAAATGTACGTCTCTGGAAAGATTACCAAATCTATCCAATTTGAAGCAGTTTGAGATTTTAGACCTTACAAATTGTATTGGTCTGACAAAGATTCTAGGCTTGGAGGTACTCACTTCTTTACGAGAACTTCATCTGGGAGGTTGCAACTCATCTCTTCTGGCATACACTTTCACAAAGAGTTTATTTCAGGTTTAGTGGATCTCAAGCTCTTATTATTTTAAATAATCAAAGTCTTAAAGTAATAATGTCATGTTTCTAACAGTCAGAAGTTTCAAGTTACCAACAACTTGTGTTTCTTCTACTTATTTAAGTATGGTAAATGGTCTACTACATACGTGTGCAAAGTACTGTTACGGAACATACGGTTTCTCAGCCGTTGGATCGTTGATCCAACGGCTGGGGTTTAAAAAAAAAATTGCACCGTACCGCGGAAAGTTTCCGCGGTACGGGGCACGTACCGCAGAAAATGCCCCCCTGTTTTCACACCAAAAACAGTACTGTACACGTACCGCAGAAACTTTCTGCGGTACGTGTTACACAGCATACACCTAGCATACGTCTGCACCAGATCGGGACCCTTTAAGTATTTTGTACCGGTCTCACAATGACACCTATATTTTTAATCAACAATGAAAGTAAATTTCGACGAGAAACATCAAAAAATAAAGGTAAATGATAAATAATCAATAATACCTATAAATGTCTAATTGCAAAATTTACCTTATTTTAGTTGATGAACAACTGAAAATTACAAAGAAATTACCCTTTGAGAGAAACTGGGGAAGTTGGCTAGTTCCCCTAGAGTAATGTAATTGTTGTTAGAAAATGGAGTTTTTAGAGCATAAGTATTTTATGTTCTTGATGTTAATTCCGGATTTTAACGATTGGAAATTGTTCCTTGATATGGGAACTTAAATTTTCATATATGGGTCTAAATAATTTTCTTAGTGAAACCCATAGAGAAATAGAGTTGAAGTTAGTAGCTTGAAAGAGCTTGAAATGAGAATGTGTATTTGTCCCACATTGAAATGAATAAAGGGGGTTGTTGGCTTTATATAGAATCACACACATGGGTAGTGTACAACTACTAAGGTGTATGATGGTGCATGGTGTTACTGTGTGCTCCACGCGCACACACACACACACGCGCGCCGCCGCCGCCCGCCTCGCCACGCCACGACACGTCACGTCACGACTCGACTCGACTCGACTCGGGTCGGCTCGGTCGAAGGGCGATTTGGGCGAATGTCTCGGCGTCTCGCGTACGCGAGGCGACCTGGGCGAGGGATTTTATTTCTGTGTTTAAAATATATTTTAATTAGAATAAATATATATATATTGGGATCAGTACTTGGAATAAATCATCTAGTCCTGATGAAATCCTGAAGGTACTATCAGATCCTGATGCTAGATCAAATACTGATGGACCTCAAGTCCTGACGGTATCAGATCCTGATGAATGATCAAATGCTGATGGACATCAGATCCTGACGGACGAAAATCCTGATGGATCAGATCCTGATGTTGGGTCAGAATTTGATAATATATATATTCGTATAATTAAAATAAAAACTGATATGTGTGGATAAATATAACGTAACAGTTACGATTTATTAAATCAACCGTTTTGATTTTATTAAATCAGCCGTTTCATTTTATTAAATGTAAATCGGCAGTTACAATATTAATTGGGTGGCATCAGTTACGTTTGGCCTCTCCTATAAATAGAGAGCTAAGCTACTGATTGTAAATACACTGAATATACAGACCACACCCTACATTCTCTTCTCTTCTCTACACTCTCTGTTCTCCTCCCATTATAGTTTATGTAACTTAGGGTTTTCTGGCGACTGAGGTGCTAGTCGAAGTTGAGTATTCTGATTGCTGTGATCACTGTACTCGGAGCTGTTTTATCCTGGGAGAGGTGTTGCAAGCATCCCAACACAGTTGTAAGTGGGGGCAATTATCTCTTCAAGAGTAGTCAGGACTTCGAGCAAATCCTGACGACTCAGCTGTTGTTTTTTACTCGTTTAACATACTGATTTTGCTATGGCTACTGGTATGTTTTCTGCCTTCTCTTTGTTCTATCAGTTATTGACATGCATGTGTTTTACCTTCATGTTTTGTTTCGCTAATTGTATGCTTGGCCTGGACTTGTTAAATACGATATATAACTGCCTCTATGTTGCTGTTTTAGTCTTAATTCCTAACATTCTTGAAGAGATAATACGTTATATAGTATTTAGCATAATGGTTAACGATAGTGAGATTCCTGCTAGTGGTAGTTCCGTTGCATCTGTTGGGGTCATTGATTGGACCACTTACAGTTTTCCACAACCCGTTGAATTAACTGGCTTGCCTGAGAAATTCAATGGGGGCGTTGGCTTTTCTCGTTGGCAGAAAAGGATGAAGTTGTGGTTGACTGTAAAGGGTCTATGGCCTGTTGTGGAATATGAGAAGCCGGTTGTGGATCAAGAGAAGGCTGAATCAGTTAAGGGTTATGCGAAGTGGGCTGAAAAGGATGGGGTTGCTAGGGCAGCAATTTAGGCTGCTCTAACCAACACATTGTTTGATGTGTACTCCTCTGATGCCTACACCGCAAAACTCTTATGGGAGAAGCTGGACCAGACACATAATACTGACTCACAAGGTCTGGAAAAGTATTCTGTGGCTAGGTTTCTTGATTTCAAGCTGGTGGACAATAAGTCCATGACTGAGCAAGTGCATGAGTTTGAGATGATAGTGCATACTTTGAAGGAGTCTGGAATGGACCTCCCCGAAAAGTTTAAGGTAATGAGTGTGATTGAAAAGCTCCCAAAGTCTTGGGAAGAGTTCTCTCTCTCCCTGAAAAGACAGAAAGGAGAGATCACCTGGACCAACCTTATGCTGGACATCTCGGTGCAAGAACAACACAAGTCCAAACAGGGACATGTGATGCCTACTGAGCATGGAAGTTCGAAGGTAAATGTAGCTACTGTAGGACAGAAAAGGAAGGCTGTCTCTAAGAAGGGTAATAGTAATAAACCTAAGAGTGACAAGGATAAGGCCAAGAAACCAAAGGCAAACAAACCATGTTGGTCTTGTGGGCAGGTTGGGCACTGGAGTAAGGACTGCCCTACGAAGAAAGCAAAGAAAGCCGAGGGTGTAGCTCAAGCGAATGCTGTGCTTGGAACCTCAAGTGGGCCTGTAACGAACATGGTTGTTGGTGAGGCTTTGGCTTCTGAAACCAACGTGGACCGGTATGTTAGCTACAACCCTGTACTATTTTCCACTTATTTGTCAAATGAATGGTTGATTGATACTGGAGCTAATGTGCATATTTGTGCTGACATTAGTTTATTTGTATCTTATCAACAGAGTCATAGCTTGACAGTGACGATGGGGAACGCAAGTGCTGCTCAAGTACATGGAGTAGGAAACGTGGACCTGAAGTTTCCTTCGGGACGTATTCTATCCCTGACGAGAGTGCATCATGTTCCCGACATGCGTAGAAATATAATAAGTGGTAGTTGTTTAGTAGCTAATGGCTTTGAAGTTTCTTTCAAATGTAATAAAGTAGTTCTTATTCATACTGGTACTTTCTTTGGCAAGGGTTACTTGTCAAATGGTTTATTTGTGATAAATGCTGAACCCGTTTTGGGTGGATTGATTAATAATATTACTCCTTCTGTTAACTATGTTGAATCTTCAGATTTATGGCATGCTAGACTTGGTCACTTAAATTTTGGTGCTCTTAAGAATATGATGAACTTAGAGTTGATTCCAAAACACACTATAGAAAAGAATTCTAAATGTCAAGTATGTGTGTCTGCTAAACAAATAAGGAAAGCTTTTCATAATATTGTTAGGGATTCAGACTTGTTAGATTTAGTACACACTGATATTTGTGAATTTGGTGGAGTGTTGACTAAGGACCAGTTTAGATACTTCATTACCTTTATAGATGATAGTAGTAGATTCTGTTATGTTTATTTACTTAGACATAAGGATGAAGCACTTAGTAAATTCATTATTTATAAAACTGAAGTAGAAAAACAAACTAGCAAGGTACTTAAACGGTTGAGATCTGATAGAGGTGGTGAGTATACGAGTAACGCTTTTAATGAATTTTGTGCAAACAATGGAATAGTTCATGAAGTTACCCCACCATACACACCTGAGTCTAATGGGGTTGCTGAGCGAAAGAACAGAACATTTAAAGATATGATTAATAGTATGCTTATTAATTCTGGTTTGCCTAAATACATGTGGGGAGAAGCTCTGAATACGGCTTGCCATATTCTGAACAGAGTCCCTCTGAAACACATGGATAAGACACCCTATGAGTTATGGAAGAGCAAGAAGACTAGTCTTAAATATCTTCGTGTGTGGGGGTGCCTTGCTAAGGTACTTGTCCCTGAACACAAGAGAAAGAAACTAGGTCCGAAGACTGTTGATTGTATCTTTCTAGGCTATCTTGAGACCACTACAGCTATGAGATTTTTAGTATTAAAATCTGACATAGATGGTATAGTGGCAAACACGATAGTTGAGTTTCGTGATGCTACATTCTTTGAGGATGTTTACCCTATGAAGACTGGTATGCCTCTAGATACTTCTAATGTAGATCCTACTCACACATCCAGTTCTATTCCTGATCATGTGGAAAAGATGACAAATGTGGGGGCGGAACCTAGTAGTAGCTCTACTCCTAAGGAGGTAGAGGAACCACGAAGGAGTAAGCGTGCAAAGGTAGTCAAGGATTTTGGAAGTGATTTTATCACTTACAATGTCGAGGATGAACCTTTAACTTTCCGACAAGCTATGGATTCTTCAGAGTCTAGGCACTGGAAGGGCGCTGTAAAGAGTGAAATTGACTCTATTGTTTCTAACGGAACATGGGAGTTAGTTGATCTCCCTCCTGGGTGTTCTACTATCGGGTGCAGATGGATCTTTAAGAGGAAGTTGAATCCTGACGGATCAATAGATAAGTATAAAGCTATACTGGTAGCTAAGGGTTTTAAGCAAAAAGAGGGCATTGATTACTTTGACACATACTCTCCAGTAGCTAGAATGACAATAATCCGAATGCTTGTAGCATTGGCTTCTGTACATGGTCTTATCATCCATCAAATGGATGTAAAGACAGCTTTTCTTCATGGTGAACTTGAAGAAGAGATTTATATGGATCAGCCTGAGGGATTTGTTGCATCTGGCAACGAAAGGAAAGTATGTAAGTTGATCAAATCCATCTATGGCTTGAAACAAGCTCCTAGGGATTGGCATAAAAAGTTTGATGAAACTATAGTGCCGTTCAGTTATGATATTAATGATAGTGACAAGTGTGTCTACACCAAAGTTAAAGGTAGTGAGTGTGTCATTTTGTGCCTATATGTAGATGACATATTACTGTTTGGAACCAATATTGAGATTATTAACGAGACGAAAGCTTTCTTGAAAAGGCATTTTGAAATGAAGGATATGGGTGAGGCTAGTGTGATTCTTGGTCTCAAACTGACACAGTCAGCTGAGGGAATAACTTTATCGCAGTCTCATTATATAGAGAAATCTATACTTGAGAAATATGGTTATTCACAGTGTAGAATTGCTAGTACACCCTATGATCCTAAAGTTGCCCTTGTCAAGAATGCTTCAGGAGTGCCTGTGTCTCAGTTAAGGTATTCTCAGATTATAGGGAGTTTGCAGTATCTTGCTAACTGTACTAGACCAGATATTTCATATTCTGTGTCTAAGTTGGCTAGATATACAAGCTGTCCAAACAGAACTCATTGGGATGCTCTTGATAGAGTACTTAGATATCTGAAAGGCACAATGTACCTTAGTTTACACTATAGGAGATTTCCTAGTGTACTTGAAGGTTACAGTGATGCAAGTTGGATAGCTAAGAAGTCTGGTTCCAATGGAGTGACTGGATACGTGTTCACTTTAGCAGGTGGAGCAATATCCTGGAAGTCGACCAAACAGACTATAGTAACTCGGTCTACTTTTGAGGCTGAGTTGTGTGCGCTTGATGCCACGGGGACGGAGGCTGAATGGTTACACGGACTTATGTCCGCGATACCTGTAGTAAGCAGACCACTTCCTGCGCTTGCTATTCATTGTGATAGTAAAACAACTATCAACAAGATTAGCAGTAAAAAGTATAATGATAAAACCAAGAGACACATCCAAGTTAGACTAAAGTCTATTAGGGGTTTAGTGTCTGATAGGATTATTGCTGTAGAGTTCATAGGAACTCAGAATAATATAGCTGATCCTTTAACTAAAGGAATGGAACCTGCAGTGGTCCTTAAGTCGAGGTTGGGGATGGGGCTGTCAACCCATCATAGTTCATCATCAGTGGGAACCCAATACACATGAGAGGAGATCCCTCGAAGTGTATTCAATGTGGTAATAACAAGCTGTAAGGATGAATTGGTAGTACCTTTGCTACGTAGATGATACTGTTTGTATCTGAGTCTATCCCCTGTAAACCTAGAAGGTACTGAAACTGCTAGTAAGCAAGAGTTATTATAACTCTGAATGGGGTCAAGTCATTTGACGAGATGGTAGCAGTACATCTTTGGAGATGCCCAGTTAAGCGAATGTAATTGTGTGGTCGCAATTAGAGGGAAGGGTTATTCCTTGAAACATTCGACGAACAGGATCGAGACAAGACCATTAATGTCTCAAAGCCGTAGATTGGCACCATAGCCTTTGACTTGTCGTCGTCTATGGAACATGGTTACACCAAACGGATTAAGATTCAAGGTGAAACATTCCATCTGAATCCGGTAATCATTGAAGTAGGGGACTTAGGAGGGTTCAAACCCGGAAGGGTACCGACTCTGAAAAACAAGTCATGATGAGAAACCTGTAGCATTTCTATATGGATTTGTGGGGGATTGTTAGAAAATGGAGTTTTTAGAGCATAAGTATTTTATGTTCTTGATGTTAATTCCGGATTTTAACGATTGGAAATTGTTCCTTGATATGGGAACTTAAATTTTCATATATGGGTCTAAATAATTTTCTTAGTGAAACCCATAGAGAAATAGAGTTGAAGTTAGTAGCTTGAAAGAGCTTGAAATGAGAATGTGTATTTGTCCCACATTGAAATGAATAAAGGGGGTTGTTGGCTTTATATAGAATCACACACATGGGTAGTGTACAACTACTAAGGTGTATGATGGTGCATGGTGTTACTGTGTGCTCCACGCGCACACACACACAAGCGCGCGCCGCCGCCGCGCGCCTCGCCACGCCACGACACGTCACGTCACGACTCGACTCGGGTCGGGTCGGCTCGGTCGAAGGGCGATTTGGGCGAATGTCTCGGCGTCTCGCGTACGCGAGGCGACCTGGGCGAGGGATTTTATTTCTGTGTTTAAAATATATTTTAATTAGAATAAATATATATATATTGGGATCAGTACTTGGAATAAATCATCTAGTCCTGATGAAATCCTGAAGGTACTATCAGATCCTGATGCTGGATCAAATACTGATGGACCTCAAGTCCTGACGGTATCAGATCCTGATGAATGATCAAATGCTGATGGACATCAAATCCTGACGGACGAAAATCCTGATGGATCAGATCCTGATGTTGGGTCAGAATTTGATAATATATATATTCGTATAATTAAAATAAAAACTGATATGTGTGGATAAATATAACGTAACAGTTACGATTTATTAAATCAACCGTTTTGATTTTATTAAATCAGCCGTTTCATTTTATTAAATGTAAATCGGCAGTTACAATATTAATTGGGTGGCATCAGTTACGTTTGGCCTCTCCTATTAATAGAGAGCTAAGCTACTGATTGTAAATACACTGAATATACAGACCACACCCTACATTCTCTTCTCTTCTCTACACTCTCTGTTCTCCTCCCATTATAGTTTATGTAACTTAGGGTTTTCTGGCGACTGAGGTGCTAGTCGAAGTTGAGTATTCTGATTGCTGTGATCACTGTACTCGGAGCTGTTTTATCCTGGGAGAGGTGTTGCAAGCATCCCAACACAGTTGTAAGTGGGGGCAATTATCTCTTCAAGAGCAGTCAGGACTTCGAGCAAATCCTGACGACTCAGCTGTTGTTTTTTACTCGTTTAACATACTGATTTTGCTATGGCTACTGGTATGTTTTCTGCCTTCTCTTTGTTCTATCAGTTACTGACATGCATGTGTTTTACCTTCATGTTTTGTTTCGCTAATTGTATGCTTGGCCTGGACTTGTTAAATACGATATATAACTGCCTCTATGTTGCTGTTTTAGTCTTAATTCCCAACAATTGTTGATTAACTTCTTGTTTTGTGCTTGTTATATTTTGCTAGATATACTCGAATTTGGGCATCAAATTGTAATTTGCATTCGATCAGAAGAGTTTCCAGAATGGATTGATCAAAGTGAATATGGGACAACAATGTCGTTGGATTTACCGCCAAATTTGTCCGACAAGGGGATGATTCTTTGCTTTAACCGCCAACTAGATCATGAATGTGAATGTTTTGAGATTTATTATACTGTCAAGACTTTGTTAAATATATATGAGTATAAGATCCTTGAAAGGGCCTTCCCCAACACCTTAAGGTTTTGGGCGAAACGGTTTCTAACATGGTATTTCTGGTGTTTGTGGAGGTCTCAGGTTCGAACCCCACCACCCCCAATATTCTCAATTTAATTTGGCACTAAGGTATTGCTCTAAAAATGGGCTCCTAGTGACCACTCTTAGAGCAACTCCAACCCATCACTAAATCACTATAATAGTGATGTATATAGTGTCAAACTCACTCCAATGCAACACTATACAATACCCCTATATTTGTTAACAAAAGAACTTTTCCATCTATGTCCTACTATTTGTTCTTGTAATTTTTTTCCAACTTATTTGTTCTCATAATTTTTAACTTTAAATTCTTATCAATTGAAACTTCTTTTCTTCTTAGTTCTTGTTAATTTTTCATCTATTTCCTACTATTTGTTCCTAACGTACTCTTGTTAATTCTAAAATGTCGTAATTCTAAAATACAATTTTCAACAAAATTTGGATATTGATTTTTTTATAAATAATTTTTATATTAATAAATTTAATATTATGCGACCATAACATTACAATTTAAAATATAATAGATATTAATAATGTAAATTGAACAAAGTTAGAATATTCTATTTTATTGGTGAAAGATTCCTTTTAGTGTCAAGTATAGTGATCATGGGTTGGAGTGTATTTTGTGAATGGTGTAATTTTATCACCAAAATAGTGTCCCTAGGACACTATTTTAGTGTATTGGGTTGGAGATGGTCTTACCCCATAGTGGGCTTGCGAATGAGGGGGGATATTAAATATATATGAGTATAAGATCCTTGAAAGGGTCTTCCCCAACACCTTAAGGTTTTGGGCGAAACGGTTTCTAACAGACTTCTGCAAGTAATTTTTTATGGAGCGAATATGACTCATGTATGGTAATAGTACCAAGATCAATCTTCTCAATCAAGGATGGTGACCGCAGAATCGAATTAACAACTAATGTAGATGCAGAAATTTCAGGACTTCATCTACTGTACAGAACATAGTGTTAGAAAATGGAAAGTTTGAGACATATTTATAATATGTTCTTGATGTCATTTCCGGAAACTAACAAGTGAAAGTTGTTCTTGTAAAGAGGACTTAAACTTTCAAGTTTGGATCTAAGACATTTTCTTAGTGGAATCCATAGATAAATTAAGTTGATAGAAGAAGTTTTGAAATGGGTAATCAGATTGCAGATGAAAATCATGGCCATGATATATATTTCATGACCATGAAGAGGCATCAAAAGAGATGGGATATTCGGAAACGTTTCATGCCCATGAGGAAGTTTTCATGTCAATGAATGTATACTTGGTTGGTCAGAAACGTTTCATGCCCATGAGAAAGTTTTCATGCCCATGATGTGCAACTGATTTTAAATTAGATTACTGATTTAATTTAACAGGTTATTCAGACTTTATTTGTAACAGTAATAATTCTGTTGAATCAGTACTTGGATTAATGAACATCAAATACTGATGGACCGAATCCTGATGGAGGTCAGACATCAAATACTGATGGACCAAATCCTGATGGAGGTTAGAATTCAGATCCTGATGTTGATCAAATCCTGATCCTGATGATAGTCAGATCGTGATACTGATAGATATAAAATCCTGACGGGTATTAGATCCTGATGCTTCTGTAACTGACGATAAATCCTGATGCTGCAGTTAATGTAATTAAATCAGAATATTTACTTTCCTTTTAAGGCATATCTCTTACGTTTTATTTTTGGGTATTATAAATATCGAAGATATAACGTTGAGAAATATAGACGATACGTTAAGGAAAACCCTTGTACGAACTTCTTCTTCTCTGTTCTCCCTCAATACATACAGTTAGATACATAATTCTTAGGCGAACTGAGGTGCTGGTCGCTGTTGATCACTGGTGTATTTGTGAACCCTTTGATCTGTTGCTGTTTTATCCTGGAAGCGATATTGCTGCAACCCAATCACAACGTAAGTGGGGCAATATTCTCTTCAAGAACAGCCAAGTCTTCTCGAAGGGCTTGGTGACTCAGCTGTTCTTCTCTCTCTGATCAGTAGTTGCTAAATCTTCTGTGAGAGATAAGTATTCTTGCCTTTCTTGTTAAATTACAGTCTCTGATTATATTCTTGTTTTGCCTTCGTGATTTGTTTTGTTAATTGGTTATTGCTTGTTCTTGTTTTAATATATATATATATATATATATATATATATATGTATATATCATTGCCTCATTGTTGTTATAGTGTAATATTCCCAACAATCTTGAAGAGAATATTTGTGTTATATGTTAGGTCGAATACACAATAAGCAATCAAATACTGTATGAGTAACTTAACAAGAACACACTGTTTAACAATTAAAAACTGTTTGGAATTAATAATTCCTCTCTCGGTGATGTAAATATCACAGAGAGCTGCTTAGGTTACAATCAAAAGATTTCTCAATGTTCGACTACCCTTTTAGGGTTAACCTAACTGTATTTATAGAACATACAGCTTCGTACAATCAGTAACTGATTCTCCTAAAATCAAGCTATACAATTGATATCAATCACGATTGCTCCAGTCTTCCAAGTCAACTCAATCTCTTTGACAGCTTTCCAATCTTCAAAGATATTGCTTCCATATTCATCTTGAAATAATCTTTAAACACTGTTGACTCTTCAGACAATACCGCTACAGAGTTTAACAACCTCTGTTGCGCTTCCAGTCAGTGTTTAACTAAACTCTGACTGCTTCCAGCTAAACTCTGTTTTCTGACTTTAGCTTCCAAACACTGTTTTCATCAATCATTTCTAACAATCTCCCCCAACTTGTCCATTAGCAAGAATGTACAAGTTTTACAGTAAATGATGATGTCAAAACAAATACAAAGTTTACAGTGTTTAACATACAAACAGAGTTTAAGCTTTTACTTAATAAATTCTACAGAAAATAAGAAAATTCTTACAGACTTTAATTTCTAATCTCTTGCAGATCAGGCATTGTTCTGAGATAGTCTATAAGCAACCTTCTTTCAGCATTTTCAAGCTCTATCTGCATAGCTTCTTTGATTTCTCTCGACTGAGGATCATTCTCATCAGTTTGATAGATAGCAGCTCTAAGATCGTAGATTTTGTTTCTTCTCATCTCATTTCCCAACCTGATATATTTCACCTCTTCAGATTTTACATTGAAATCAAGAACAGTGATTCCAAGATCAGTCTTCAGTTTTGTAGTTCCCTTCTCCATTTCAATCAGATTGCCATTCCAATCTCTGTATTTAGGAACATACTTGCTGTTGAATTTCATTTGCCTTCTTGCAAGGTTTTGAATCATTCTTTGTTGAAGCACATTTGCAACTGACTGAGCTCTTTGATTTCTTACTCTGAAAATATACAGAACATATTCAAGTTCTTCAGCATACTTTAATTCAATATCCTTTTCAGAGACTTTAAATACTGTTCCATCAGCCATGAAATATAGCAAGAAATCCTTTTCTAGACTCTTCTGATATACAAGCTGTACTGACTCCAGTTTGTCCAAACTCTCTTGAGTGACACCACGACCTGGAACAGACAGTGAAGAAGGATCTCTAGGACCAACATATTGCCTATTATCTCTGTATGAGCCTATGCCTTCTTTGTTGTATCCAACTTTACCAGATAAAGCTCTACCATCAATGAAATCCATTGGAATTGTAGCTTCTAGTCTTGAATCATGAAGAACACCCTTTCCAAATGTTGATTTCAACTGAGAAGACAATAATGGTGTGGTCACAACTTGTGCAGCAACAGAGGTTGTGTTTTCATTCTTCTGTACAACATGTGTATCAACAGAGGTTGTAACTATACTTTTCAGCTTTTGCTTGGCTTCTGCATCTGTTGGTTTTCTGAATACTTGCATTCTTTGATCTGTACCAACAGGTTCTTTGATTTGAATGCCTTTAAGAACAGGCTTTGCAGCTTTAGCAACTTTCACATTCTTCTTTGCTTTTTCAGACTTTAGAGCTTTCAGATGCTTTTCTTGTAAACTCTTCTCTTCAGCTTTAGCATCTTCTATGGTCACTCCTTCTGCATTCTCTTCCATAAAAAGCTTAACAGCTAACTCCTCATCAGTCTTTGGGTTTGATGTTAATTCCAAACTCTTGGTCTTTGAAGTACCTTGAGTTTCAGTGTTTATTCCAACAGACTGTGATTTAAAAGATTTGCCAGATCTCAGAGTTTGCTTTTCAGAGTTTAAGACCTTGCTAACCTTGCTCTTATCACTTGCTCCTCCATCTCCAGCATCATCCTTTTGAGTCAGAGTTTGAGAAACTTTGCATTTAGACTTAGTCACTCTCTCCCCCTTTTTGACATCATCAGGTATAAGTATTGATGTAATGAGCTCTAAAGAGTTTGCAATTGAATCAACCTTAGCAAATAAAGCAGTCTGATTTTCTTCAACTTTTCCTAGCCTGGCAAAGAGAGTGTCTTGGACTTTAGACAGCTGAACAGCTTTTATTTTAGACTCTCTTTCCATCTTCAATTCTCTTGACTGAATCTCAGTCTTCAAGGAAGCAATTTCTTGTTTAGTTTCAGCAAAATTTCCTTCCAGAGTCTTGACTTGTACTACAGTTGCCTTTAAACAGGATAAGATTTCTGGATTTGAAATTTGCTTTGCAGTTTGCTTAACAAACTCAGATGCTCTCCCTTTTGGAAAAATGCAATCTTGTTTATACCAATTTTCAGCAGATTTAGCAAGATGCTCTACTTCAATAGCATGTGATGGACAAGGCTGATCAAAAGGTGTATGTTTATTATCTGTCTGTGCAGGTGCACTCACAAAAGAGTCAGAGTTTGCACTACTATCAGAATCATCTTCAGCACTTGCATCTTTAACTTGAGTATCTTTTAAAGAACCACTGTGCTGAGCAGTGTCAGCCACAGTTTCTTCAACAACTTTTGCATTTTCTTCAACAGTCTCCTCATGTTGCACAGGAACTGCAACAGAGTTTGCCTTTGTAGCTTCAACAGGCATGGATTCAGAAATTATCTTTGTTGCCTGATCAACTTCATCACTTTTGTCTTGAATTGGAGAAGATACCAACTCTATGTGTGATGCTTCAGCTTCAGGAGCTACACCAGGAGCTTCAGGATGAACAATAGGTGAGATAGGATCAGAGAATGATTCAAATGAGTCAAAAATATTATCCCTTGGTGAAAAACCATCTCTATTATCCTCTTCTACAGGCATTTTATCCTCTGTAGGCATTTGAACATTAACATTATCCTCTGCAGGCATTTCAACCTCTGCAGGTATAACAACATTGTCAGTGATAATATCCTCTGCAGGCATTTCAACCTCTGCAGGTATAGCAACATTCACTGTAATCTCAACAGTAGGTGTTTGCTGTGAAACCACCTCTGGAGTTTCAACAAGATTCTCTTCATCTGAATCAGAAAGAATTAATCTCCTTTTCTTGATTGGAGGCACAACATTCTCCTCTTCATCTTCACTTGAGCTCTCTCTTGGTGGTGAAAGTGAAGGTCTGTTTGCTTTCTGTTTCTTCCTTCTTGTATAAACAGCTCCAGGTATTGTTTGTTTAGCCTTTGAGTGTTTAGTGTTTTGAGCAGTGTGTTTCTTTCTTTTTGGCTTGGTTTTGGATGGTTCAGTAGTTGCTGGCTCAGAGTTTAAGGTTTCAGTGTTTAAGGTGTCAGTGTTTAATGGTTCAGTGTTTGAGGGTTCAGTGTTTAAAGGTGGAGATTTTATGGTTTCTGGTTGTGGTTGATGAGATGTAGTAGGTACAGTGGTTGTGGGTGTTGTAGGTGTTGGTTCAGAGTTTATGATGTCTATTTGTTCAGGCATTTGTTGTGGTGATTGAGGGTCTTGTGGTTGGTTTACATAGTTTTGTAAGGCTAAAGGCATAAACATCTCAGGTATTTGCTGTTTAGTGACATCTTTGTTTGTCAAATCAGAAAACATTCTCTTAGCAACTTGAAAAGGCTGAATAACATCAGCTTCATCAATTTGAATGTTAGGCACACAGGCAGTAAATAGCAGTTGACAAAAACGAGCAAAATAAACAGTAGTAGACTCAGACAAACGCTCTCCCAAGTTCATTAGTACTAGTCTACCAAAATCGAAGTTACCTCCATATAGTAGAGCATGACCAATTTGGAGAGTATCCAGAGGAAGTGCATCCCAGTTTGTTGTCTTCTTTCCAAAAGCCCTTGTTATGCAATCGAAAAAGAAACTCCATTCCTTTCTCAAACTTGGCCGTCTCAAAGACCCTATCTTGTTCAAGTTTCCTGCACATCCAATTTGTTCCAACATTGTCCTCAACCGATCATGACCAACAACACTGTAAGAAGTGTGTGTCTCAAAGTCCAAAGCATCCCTAACAGTAGTTGGAGTAATGATATACTCTGATTCTTCATGAGTGAAAATGATTGTTGGAGTGCCAGACTCTCCTCCATCATCATATTCAGAGTTTGTCCAGAAAGTAGCAATTTGTGAAGCAGATAGTGTAGCTGGTGCTATTAGAGCCTTCCCTATTTCAGAGTCTTTCAAGAAATTTTGAAACACATGAAACGCCTCTGGAGCATTTACAGTCTCCAACGGTGCTGCATAGTTACTAGGGAGAAAAACTAACCCTGCTGCATCAAACGCTTTTGTTGCCATTAGTAAAAAGTGATACGAAGATATTCAGAGAAAGGATTTGTATGCACTGTAAGTGTTTATCAAAATGTGAAAGAGAGTATATGAGAAGTATGAAAGTGAATGAGTATGCAAGTAACTGTGAGTGGGTGAAAGTGAATCGATATGGAGTAAGAGACTAAAGACGATTAGAGTAAAATTAAAACTCAATCGTTTATTTAGTAAAAGCGTGCAACTGTTGTAGAGTAGTGTGTGAGTGGGACACAATCATGGGACACGTGTCAAACAACCAATGGATTACTTAATAATTACCGCTGTCATTCCTATAATCACGACACTTACACTAATTAACAGTTGTCAACTACCCCAATTACTGCAAAATAGTCAAATCATCTCAATGAGATTTTACCTCAGAGTACTTAACACAACTCAACAGTGTTTATCAATTATCCAACTTTATCACTAAAACCCTTTCAAAAATTGCACAGTTGTGAATTAAGTGTGTGTGAAGCAGAGTTTACTGAAATCAATTTTTAGAGCATCTAATATTTCATAGAATCCATAACAAAAATCAATAACCACTGAATGCACAAACTCTCATATTAAACACTGATTGTTTGATGAATGCTAAACTCTGTAGTTACTGTAATACAGAAATCTGAAAACTTCTATTCCCTTTGATGTCCATGATTATCCAAGAAAGCACACAGTCTTTGAAGACAAAAAGATCAAGAGATAGAAATCAGAGTTTCATTCAGTGAATAACAATCATGAACTGAATATTCTCACAAACTCTCAATGCACACAAGTGTTTAGGTGAAGTGTTTACACTCACATTCAATCAGACATAGCAGAATCTACCATATGCTTGAATGTCCACCAATTCTACACTACTTTGAGTACATGTATTCACAAATCAAAAGGACTTTATTCAGGGTTGGAATGAGATAAGATCAAACAGATGAAAAAGATGTTTTAATCATGAGTGACTTCAAGCTGAACATCTTAATAGAACAAAGTGTTCAGTACATATTTGTACAAGATCAGTATATATGCCTTTTTCTCTTTTTTTTTTTATTATTTTTATTTATTTAGCATATATACTGAGTAAACTTTTTCTTTTCTTGAGAAACACTCATCTGTTTGAGAAAAAAAAAATATAACTGCTCTTAACACTTCAGAGTATAAGAAAAATGAGCAGTTAATAAGGCTCAAAGGGGTTTACTAAGGATGGAATTTATGAACAGTGTTTATACAGTGTTTGAACAAAGTTCAAAAGAATTTTTGAACAGTGTTTGAATCCTATTGCCTTTATCATTTTCATGCACACACATATCATGTAGTCTCAAAATGGTCTAATACAAGTTCTAGAGAAACATACTACCTGATGAATATCACACAACAATAAATACTGATTGATAGAAAATGTATCAATCACTGATTTGGCTCAAACTCTCACAGGTTGTAGACATGAATCTGAACTCACCAAACTAATCAATGACACATCTCAAGTTTTATGGTTTTCACAAGTACAAACAAGGAATCATCATGAACCATACCTTTGGAAACAGAATGTCACTTATCAGAGTTTAGAGTTCATCAATAACCAAAATTATTTATGAGAGGCAATGCACACAATATTCATAGACTCAGAGTTTAGGACTGAATAAACTAAGAGATGCTATAAATATGAAACAGTATCATGCTGTGTTGATTTACTGCACAAAGTCTGATTAGATTACAGTGACTCTGAAAGAATCATGATTTAATTACTGAGAATCATGCTTCATACATTTATCTTCATTGGTGTTTTCATTCAGACAATAATCAATTCTGAATTCACTGAGTGTATCTAACATGTTAACAGTGTTTAACAGACAGACATGCTTAACAGAGTTTAAAAAGTTTTAAACATAAGCATGCATAACAGAGTTTAGTACTAAGGTTCACATAGCACTTAACAATTTGCAGAAACATGAGCAACATATTTTAGAAATAAGTTTTTGAGTCTAACCAACATCTCTAGTCAAAACTAGAGACCATTCCTAGTTCATTGACCAGTCTTGTAAATGTAGCTTCACTCAATGGCTTGGTGAAGATATCTGCAAGTTGTTGTTCTGTAGACACAAAGTGAAGCTCAATGTTTCCTTCCTCTACATGCTCTCTGATGAAGTGATACCTTATGCTGATGTGCTTTGTCATTGAATGTTGTACTGGATTACCTGTCATTGCAATAGCACTTTGATTATCACAGTAAATAGGTATCTTGGTATACCTTAATCCATAATCCAGCAGTTGATTCTTCATCCATAAAATCTGTGCACAGCAGCTACCAGTAGCAATATACTCTGCTTCAGCTGTAGATGTAGATATTGACTTCTGTTTCTTGCTGTACCAGGAAACAAGTCTGTCACCCAGAAATTGACAACTTCCACTGGTGCTTTTTCTGTCTATCTTACATCCAGCAAAGTCTGCATCAGAGTAACCAAGAAGTTTAAACTCTGATTCTCTCTGATACCACTTGTTAGGTCGAATACACAATAAGCAATCAAATACTGTATGAGTAACTTAACAAGAACACACTGTTTAACAATTAAAAACTGTTTGGAATTAATAATTCCTCTCTCGGTGATGTAAATATCACAGAGAGCTGCTTAGGTTACAATCAAAAGATTTCTCAATGTTCGACTACCCTTTTAGGGTTAACCTAACTGTATTTATAGAACATACAGCTTCGTACAATCAGTAACTGATTCTCCTAAAATCAAGCTATACAATTGATATCAATCACGATTGCTCCAGTCTTCCAAGTCAACTCAATCTCTTTGACAGCTTTCCAATCTTCAAAGATATTGCTTCCATATTCATCTTGAAATAATCTTTAAACACTGTTGACTCTTCAGACAATACCGCTACAGAGTTTAACAACCTCTGTTGCGCTTCCAGTCAGTGTTTAACTAAACTCTGACTGCTTCCAGCTAAACTCTGTTTTCTGACTTTAGCTTCCAAACACTGTTTTCATCAATCATTTCTAACATTATATATTGTTAATTAACAAGATGGTTAACGAAACTGAAACTCCTCTTGTTGAGACTAGCTATGGGTCTGGTGTTACTGCTCCTACCATTGATTGGACAACGTACCGTTTCCCACAGCCTATCGATTTTTCAGGAATGCCTGATAAATTCGGTGGGGGTTTTGGTTTTTCTCGTTGGCAGAAAAAGATGAAATTGTGGTTAACGGTAAAGGGTCTATGGCCGGTGGTGCAGTATGAGAAACTATTTGTGGTTAAGGAGAAAGCTGAATATATATATATATATATATATATATATATATATATATATATATATATAACAATAGATTTTACGCATATGAAACTAAATGATATAGTTTTTATTTGGGTTCAACGGGTTCTAGAAATATTCATTTTCAATTAAAGTTTTTAAATTTTTTTTATATTCTCTAGGATTTCAATGAACAAAGTCATGGTTAGGCAAGAGTTAGTATTGAAGATTAAGGCTTCAATATCTCTATATATAGCCTAGCATTCCTCTTGTATTTTTTAACATCAATACACAAGCTATAAGCTTGCTTCCTTCTCTCTTTCTCAGATTCTAACAGATAATACTACCCATAGCAAATGGTCCAACTATAAATTCAAGTGGCATTATGTTGTCCAAATCATCAAGAACAATAAGAACCTTTTTCGAACAAATTCTAGCTCTTATCAACTCAATTCCTTGATCAACATTGTCGATTCTTTCGTTCTTACGTTTCAAAACATTGTCAATAAGTTTCTGTTGTAAACTTACTAGGCCGTTTTCTCTTGTTGAAGCCTCCCTAACGTCTGCTAGGAAGCAGCTGCCATGAAAGCTTCTATGGTGTTTGTTATACACAGCTTTGGCAAGAGTTGTTTTGCCAACTCCACCCATACCATGTATACCAATCTTAATGACACCTTTTGTGTTACTGCTCAACAATGATGTTATGCCTTCAACATGAAAATCCAAGCCAACGGGATATTTGGCGACATCTAAAGTCTTGGGATTTATTTTAGGTAGAAGCCCATCAACAATTTCATTGATAACATTAGCCTCAGACCTGAAATGTGATTCTTCTTATTGTAAAACAGAGCATGATAGATAGTTACATAGAACTATAATATTACTGTTAGCATGTAGGTTAATGGAATATATAAATAAAATTGAATGACCTGTCCTCTGAATCTGATAGATGGTGTCCTGACAAGTCGGCAACTTGTTTAAGTGTAAAACGCCAATTGTCAACTTTCTGTCTTTCACCTGGAAAATGTTTTTGATGTTCCTTGAAAGCTTGTATTAAACTCCCAGTTTGGTAACGTATAACAGATGGATCAATTTTGTAAAACACGGGAATAACCAATCTTTGAGCTGTTTTGTGACAATTGAGGATCTCTGCCAGCTCGTCAAGGCACCAATGTGAATCAGCATAATTTTCAGAGAAGACGACAATGTAAGTCTTGGAATTCCTGATAGCATCTAGCAATGCAACTGACATCACTTCGCCACTGCGTAGCTCAGGATCATCCATATATGTTCGAATCCCATTGCTATCTAGTTTATCGTACAGATGACTGGTAAAGGTACGTCGAGTGTCTTTACCGCGGAAGCTCAAGAACACGTCCCAGCAAGTAGGAGTTGAGGTGGAAACAAAGGTTGGTTGTGTTTGAGGATTAGTTGTAGTAGCCACTGCACCGGGAGCAGGGGTGGATGGAGTTTGAGTAATTCTCCTAGAAGGCATTGTAAATTCACACAACTGAGCCCACAAATGGGATAACCAAAGTATGAATCTCCGAAACATGTTGAAAACAGATGTAGAAAAGCAAAGTTACAAAGATGTTGCAGATTCAAAATTGCAGATGTAGAAATTAAACAGATGTTGCAGATGTAGAAAAGATGTTGCAGATGTAGAAAACGAGTGAAAATGTATGGATAACAGAATGAGTGGCCCTTGATCAATATGCACTGCACCCTTACTTTACTATGGATAACAGAATGAGTGGCCCTTGATCGATATGCACTGCACCCTTACTTTACTATGGATAACAGAATGAGTGGCCCTTGATCAATATGTGCGTATTCCAGATTTGCATGTTTTGCATTCTGTATACCTGTGTTTCATTATCTGCATTTTGTGTCCTCAGACTTTACCAAAACTATGCACACTAGATACTCAAAAACTATGCACACTAAGCTAAAAAGGACAGGGGCATTTTGAAGGTGTATGATCTCAACAGTTCAGTAATTACAGTACGGCTTCAATTGAATATTGGAGGATTAAACACACGAAAATAGTTAACACCCGTTAATTTCCATTAATTCAATTAATAAACCTTCATGTTTTTTTTTGCTAATTAATAAACCTTCATGTTGTTCGCAAAGCTCTCAGTATTCACAATTGTAAGCTATTAACTATACCAGCATTTTGCCCGTACTTCGCACACGGCTTCTTATTTAATTTAAAATGATAATACCAAAAATTTAACAAATTTGATTGATTTCTTAAAACATTTTATTTAATTTAAATTGACAATACCAAAAATTTAACAAATTTGATTGATTTCTTAAAAAGATATTGTATGCAATTATATAAATAAATAATTCTTAGCAAGATATTATATATAATTACATAAGTATTTAATAAAATAATGATATGCTAAAATTTATATAAAAAAGTAGCATACAATTCTATGTTAACAATGTTGAAAATTTATTTAATCCATCAAAATCTGCAATAAAAATAATAAATATTTTTACAAATATTGTTCTTTAATTGAAAACAATAATAAATTGTCTTCATTATTCAAATGCGGAAATGATAATTCCTTCACCCCTAATGACTCCAAAACATTAAATGGCTCCAAAACATTAAATCTCATATAATATCAAGAACATGTTATATTCATAGTTAATATAATGTGTAAATGTTGGAGAACAATGAGATCACATTTCAAGCAATTTTTAATTTTTTTTTTAAATTTTTTTTATGAATGGATAGAGGGTAGAATTATAAGACTTTTGTGTGAAGATGCCCCTAGCGGGGCCCTTTAAAATAGTTTGAAATGTAGCGAATATGTGTGTTCTCACTGTTCTCATTTTAATTTTTTTTGTTAATTTTTTTATGAGTGGATAGAGGGTAGAATTATATGACTTTTTTGGTGAAGATGCCCCTAGCGGGGCCCTTTAAAATTGCTTGAAATGTAGTGAATATGTGTGTTCTCACTGTTCTCATTCTCACCTAAGCGTGACCATTAAACTTTATTAGTAAATTCATGTATGAAAAAATAGTGTATATACATTATTAATATAGATTCTTTTATTAAAAATAAGTAAATTATACAATTAAATAAGCAAGCCAAAATATCAAATAAATATTCTAGTAGATTTATTGTTTATGTTCAAATTAAGGTCTTTCACCATGGCTGACTTTATTATATTAAAAGTATGTTCTTATTGAAATGAATATAATAATTTGAATTTGAATATATTTTAAACTACTTATTTTGATGGGTTGTTAATTTTTTTGTGATCAACTTAGAGGGGTAACCAAAAATAAAATTAATTGGAATACATAAACCCATTACCCACGTTATGATAAACAATACCTATAAAATGGAAGGTGCTTATGTGGTTCAGACTTGTTAATTACTTCAATTATACTTCATTAGCTTGATCATCATGTGGACCATCTTTCTTTTTATCACTTATGTTGCTGCTATGTAGTCTATCTGTAACTAACATCTTTCTTTTTATCACTTATGTTGTTGCTATGTAGTCTATCTCTAACTAAACATCTCTCTCTGCTTGTAATCTATATTTATAAATGCAAACTTCTTCTTGTATTGTATTTTGTTTTCAATATTTAAAATTATGTAGCTGGAGGAGAAGAGAAAGGCTGGAGGTACAATCGTAGTACTACAACATTACTTAAAATAAATACAATATCATATTAGAATTTTTTTGTTTCAATCTAAATTGGTTGCTCCAAATGCTGTGTAATGACAAAAAGGGGCATTAAATAAATAAAGAAGATTAAAAAAATGAAGGATAATACTGTTTACCAAAAACACAGGTCTCCGCAAGAAGCTCACTTATTCACTTTTATCTTCAAATAATGTATGATTACAAATTATAACAATCACATTTTCCATAACCTATTCTCTCTCAAAAAGCCAACTAAACTGAAAAGGGGAAAAGTTAGTGCTTTTATATTTTAATATGGAGCTCAAGTGAAAGTGCTAAATATGAGATCATATATGAAGTGAAATTGAACGCGAGTAAAGAAGATATTTAGAACATAAATAAGAGCAATGTTACCTGACCCAGAGGGTGAGGCTTGTGACATGGGTCTGAGCTTCTAAGTATGCTATTCCATAGTCCCTTCGGAGACATCCGATAAAAAGAATGTTATTCCATAAGACCTTCTGGTACGTAGCATGTCTACCCCTGAACATTAAGTTGAACAAATCCATAAAGAACATAAACTTGCTTGAAAACAAAATAATGTCTATAAGTATCAAACTGAGTCCCAAGATTATTTACAAATAACATGGTCCGTACTGTGTCAATGTTATTAACTGGTAATCTTTCCAACTACCTTTGTTATTACGACATGTAAAATAAAAAATTGAAAGGCCAAACAAATATTTTAAAGGTACCTTTCTGGTGCCCTGTATATTATTATAACATCGGGTAATTCATTAAAACTTTAATTCTTAAATTCCAAACCAAAATAAAAACCAAACAAATATTATCCTGTATAATTTTTAATATTGTGAAATCAATAAAAACTTAACTCTTATGGCCAAATTGAAAACTGGAACCAAACATATATGACCCGTACGGAGGTCTAGTACACATACCTTAACCTACTTCAGGGGATTGAGATGTTAATTTGGTGAAAAACCCAGCTTTCAAATCAGAAAAGTGCAAACATGCATCAAAATCCAGGAGTGTGAAGATTTGAGCGGCTTGGACTTGAAGGTGAAAAATGACATAGATAGATTTGAGTAATGACAAAACGGAGAATCAAAGAAATAAAGAAAGATAAAAAAATAAAGGATAATACTATAGTAGAGGTTTAGATTTGGGTCGATCCAATTGGGTTACTCCAAATGTTGTGTAATGACAAAAAATAGTATATGTTTAGATTTGGGTCGATCCAATCTAATTTGGGTCGCTCCAAATGCTGTGTAATGGTAAAAAGGGGCATCAAAGAAATAAAGAAGATTAAGAAAATGAAGGATAATAGTATCGTTGACAGAATTCGAACCTTGAAATTTTAGTAAATAAATTTAATCATGTAACATATTTAATCATTAGATCTAACAGTTCTAATTTTAAATAAAATTCTAACGGATATTATTCGTTGTATACGAATTTTTATTATATTTTGTTAGTGGTTAGAAGATATGATGTCATATTTTTGGGTATGCAATTAGTAAATAAATTTAATCATGTAATATATTTAATCATTGAATCTAACTGTTCTAATTTTTAACTAAAAATCTAACGGATATTATCCGTTGTATACGAATTTTTGTTATATTTTGTTAGTGGTTAGAAGATATGAAGTCATATTTTTGGGTATGTATTAATTATTGCAATATTATGTTTTAAATTAAAAGTCAACGTGTTTTAATTAATAGAAAAAAAATTATTGATTGGAAGATATGATATTTTAGGTATTTATAAAATGTAATATCATCAATTATAAGTAAACATCTTTTAATTGAAAAAGACAATCAGCTAATTATCATTAATTATATTATTAATTAAAAAATGAAGAATAATAGTAGAGTTTTAGATTTTGGTTGATCCAATTGGATCGCTCCAAATGCTGATTAGAGAGAGAAAAATTATTGATTGGAAGATATGATATTTTAGGTATTTATAAAAGGTAATATCATATCAATTATAAGTAAACATGTTTAATTGAAAAAGGCAATCGGCTAATTATCATTAATTATATTATTAGTAAAAAAATGAAGGATAATAGTAGAGGTTTAGATCCCATCGGATCTCCTTTATATATTTATATAATAGTTCTAATTTTTAACTAAAAATCTAACGGATATTATTCGTTGTATACAAATTTTTATTATATTTTGTTAGTGATATTTAATTCCCACTATTAATAAAATTTAAAATGCAATTGAGTTGTATATTTAGTTTTCTCCATTAGTAAAACTTTAAAATGCAATTTAGAGAAATTGATTATTTTAATATGTTTTACTTGAAAACAAAAATTGATTAGTTATTAGGAGAAATTTTATTTATATTTAAGTAAGGGTGATTATGTAAAAACAATAGGTACCGACCAACCAACCAACCAACCGACCGGCGCCATATAATTGGAAAACTATAGATTTTAGCTAAAGGAAATAGAAAAGGTAGCATTTTTTTTAAAAAAATTGATTATTTTAATATGTTTTACTTGAAAAAGAAAATTGATTAGTTATTGGGAAATTGTTTATTTATAACTAAGTAAGGGCGTCATTTAATTGGAAAAAAGAGATTTTAGCTAAAGAAAATAGAAAATGTAACGTATTTTAGAAGGAAATTAATTATTTTAATATGTTTTACTTGAAAACATAAATTGATTAGTTAGTAGGAGAAATTTTATTTATAATTAAGTAAGGGTAATTAAGTAAAAACAATAGGTACCGGCCGACCAAACTTTCAATGTTTTAAAATACAATTTTAAAGGTAAGGATATTGAAATTGTATATTTAGTTTCCTCGATTAGTAAAAATTTAAAATGCAATTTAGATATTTACTTTACTTCATTAGTAAAGATTTTATAGGTAAAAAATAATGAAACTATATATTTAGTTTCCTCTATTAGTAAAGTTATAAAATGGAATTGAGATTTTTTTTTAATCATTGGAATTATTAATTCAAAAATTTGAGAAATTTAACAAAATAGAACCGAGTTTTTTGACCGGCGCCACTTTACCTCCCCTCGTTTCTCCTTTATATAAGTATATAACAGTTCTAATTTTTAACTAAAAATCTAACGGATATTATTCGTTGTATACGAATTTTTATTATACAAGCTTAAAACCCGTGCGATGCACGAATTTTTTTTAATATTATATGAATTTTTCATTAATTTAAGTTAATTTTTTTAAAATATAAAGTTGGGAGGCTTAAATTTTTATATGAGATTGATAATAATTATATAAATATTATCCGTGATATTTCTAGAAAATGAGGGATTTTAGTTAGAAAATATAGAAAAAATTATAGGTTTTACTTGAAAAGGGTAATCGGCTAATTTTTAGTTTTTATATAATTATTATTTTATTTCATTAAATAGAAATTGATGCGTTTTAGATTAAAAATGCAATCGGTTAATTATGAATATTATAATATTATTAGTTTATTGTATTAAACAGAACCGTCCGTGATAAAATCATAATAAAGAGAGATTTCAGTTTTAAAAAATAGAAAGGTAACGTGAAAATTAAAAAGATGACATAATTTATGTGAAAAAGGTAATTGATTAGTTTATAGTAATTATAATTTAATTATGTTATTTTACTAAATAAAATTGCTCATAGATTTTAGAAAATGAGAAATTAATGTTGCCCCTGAAATTTCTAGAAAAAAAAGGGAATTTAATTAGAAAAATATAAAAGATGATACGTTTTAGTTGAAAAGGTAATCAGTTAATTATTAGTACCATAATATTATTATTTTATTTTTATTAAATAGAATCGCCCGTGATATAATTGGAAAAAGAGAGATTTTCGTAAGAGAAGGGAAAAAAGGTAACGTGTTTGAAAAAGGTAACCGTCCATGATACAATTGGAAAAAGAGAGATTTTAGTTAGAGAAAAGAGAAAAGGTAACGTATTTTGGCTCAAAAAGGTAATTAATTATTCAATACTAATTATAATATAATTATATTATTTTATTATACAAAATTGATCGTAGTTTTTAAAAATAGAGAAATTTTAGTTAGATAAAATGTGAAAGATATTGTATTTTACCTAAGAAGTAAATTATTTAGTTATTGAAAAATAGAAAAGGTAATATGTTTAACCTGAAAAAGGAAATTGATTAATAAAGGAGATTTGGGTCGATCCAATCTAAATTGGGTCGCTCCAAATATTGTGTAATGACAAAAAGGGACATCAAAGAAATAAAGAAGATTAAAAACATAAAGGATAAAAGCTGTAATTTTCCTGTGTAATGACAAAAAAGGGCATCAAAGAAATAAAGAAGATTAAAAAAATGAAGGGTAAAAGCAGTAATTTTTAAAATGCAATACTAGCAGACTTTAAGAATATATATATTGATTGATAATAAGTGTGTCGCTGTAGAAAACTGAATGAAATATATTGCTCCTATTGGTAAGAGCAAATATATTACCTTTCTTTAATTTTGGTAGCAACTTCGTAGCAATTGCCAGGAGGATGTGGTTAAGTGTGAATAACTGAACATTCCCTGGGTGGGTTTTAATACACAACGTGTCTTTAAAAATTAATTTAATATTATTTATTTTGTGATTAATTAAAAGTACAAATTTTGATAAAATATTTATTTTATGTATATGACATTCAAATTTTAAATCTTTGGTAAATTTTAGATTATAATAGAAAAAATTCTTTATTATTAGATATAATGATTCTTATTTATTTGTTTTAAAATAATTTAATTATTATTACTTATTTTATGGTCAACAAAAACTATAAATTAGAAAAGATCTTAAGTTTGCTTTTGTCGATTTTTGGAGTCAATGTTTCTTTTGTAATACTGTAGTATAAAAATAAGATAATTGAGCCTGGACAAAGGTTTTTTAAGATCGTCAAATATATTTTTTCAATTATTTATCATATCAAATCATAAGCCGCCAAATTATATGCTTTCATATATTTATGTATGTGTATAAAATTTTGAAATTGTTAAAATTAAAATTATCTTATATCATAGTGTTTACAGGTTAATGCGCTTCAATAACATTAATTTTGAGTCGAGAAAAGACAACTATAATTAAAATAAAATAGTTGTTAATGTAATTTATAATTTGTAACATATAAGTCCTAAAAATTAATAACTCATAGTTATCTCAACATAATTTATGTGTATTATTTTTCGAGCATCAAAACAATATTTCTTATATCATAAAATAGTGAATGGTAAAAAAGGAAGCACCAAAATAGAAGATAGATCATCAACAACAAAATATTAAAATTATTTATAACAAATTTCAAATTTACCGTCCAATTATTTATGACGAAGCCCTACTAGTACTACTCATTGCATGCACATTCAACCAGATTGACACATGACTCTCTACGTGCAAAATATATATATGTTCTCGTAAACTTAACTGGGATTCCATATGATAATCCTCACGGCCGATTAATGGCTTCCGATCACTGTTCCGGTGGTACTTCACCTGAGTTTGGGTATTTGCAAAATAATGCTCGCCCGGAGGTGGTGGCCGTCAAGCACCTCCGGTGTGAGAATCAGTAATCGAAATAATAATAACCGAAACGGGTGAAAATGTATCTGTGTAAAGGGAGAGAATGAGTAGTAAATTTTGTGCTATTGAAATTGTATATCTCACCTTGTGTGTAGAATGGGGGTATTTATAGGCTAGGTCTTCTAATAACTGTTTACCCACTTGGTGACCCACTTGTTATGCTGTTAAAGCTACAGTGAACCACTATTGGAACAGTGATTAGTGTTCCTTTCCCACATACCTCGATTCTAGCACAGCCGCTTTTGTCATAGCTTGAATGCTTTTGTGTCCCCTTAGTTGCCTTTATGGTCCTCTGCCTTAGTGAGCAAGGTAACAAGATATTTTGCAAATATATTTGTGTGAAGATATTTGTTTGTCAAGTGGATTGCTTTTTAGTAAAGATAATATGAAATGACACATGTGTAATTAATGAGTATTTGTTACAGGTGGATGTGCAATAGCGGACGGCGGGTTGCTCACAGCGGGTGCCCGCTGTAGGCTTACAGCGGTACCTATCATTGCCCCCCACTCCTGCTGTGCGGTTTAGCGGACAGGAGGAGGAGAAACTAAAGATGCCGTTTTGTTTTGAGAAAATTTTTGAAAATGATACCTTGTGTGCCCCCCAAGTGTTGGCGGTCAACACTTAAGAGTTTAGAAAATATTTGTGAAAATCTGCCCCCCAAGTGTTGGCGGACAACACTTAGGAGTTAGAAAAAATTTGTGAAAATATGCCCCCCAAGTGTTGGCGGACAACACTTAGGAGTTAGAAAAAATTTGTGAAAATATGCCCCCAAGTGTTGGCGGACAACACTTAGGAGTTAGAAAAAATTTGTGAAAATATGCCCCCCAAGTGTTGGCGGACAACACTTAGGAGTTAGAAAAAATTTGTGAAAATATGCCCCCCAAGTGTTGGCGGACAACACTTAGGAGTTTAGAAAAAAATTGTGAAAATATGCCCCCCAAGTGTTGGCGGACAACACTTAGGAGTTAGAAAAAATTTGTGAAAATATGCGAATTTTTAACAACGGGTTTATGTGCTTGACGGGTTTGTTATTTGAAACGTTTTTGTAATGCTTGTAAATAAATGTAATAATTGGTAATAAATGAGAATTTTGAAATAAATGAGGGAATAATATTAAATGTTAATAATAAGTGAAATGATAAGTTGTACTGCGTATTAATGAGAAATGACCTTTGGGAGGAAAGAGAATGTACCTTTGTGATGTAATGTGTTATGAGTGAGTGGGAAGTTAATGCATAGTGGACAGTTTTGCTGGAAACGAGGCAGTTACTACCGGCTGTAAGAGTGACGTGGTCCAATCCTATCCATCCACGAAATTTTTGCAACCTTTTCACCCTTATTACACGCGCCGCACGCGTATAAAAGATGGGTTTGTGTATCAATTGTTAAGGTTTTTACTGTCTTTCTTTGCTTTTTTCTCTCCATTTTCTTTGTCTTCTTCGAGTACGTTGCTCCCCTTGTTCTGGATTTGTCAAGTATTCCTGCCATTGAAGCCATATATAACCTCCTGATTTGAGGTAAGATTTCTTTGTAATTTTCTTTTGTGATTTCTGTTTCTTTTCATCATGCAATTTGTCTCTTCATATATGATTGGTTTTGTGTTTATGTCCTTTGTTTGCATGTTTCGGGTATTTGTAAGTGAGAGTCGATTGTGTAACCTGTAAAGGTTAGTAATCTGTGAGTGTTGGTTGTGTATTTGTTATTGGTGTTTTGGTGGTTTCAATCTGTTTCCTGAATCGTGTGAAAATAGGTGTCTGATTTCGTATTGTTCATGAGGTGTTTGTATTTTGTATATAAATGTGTATATATTCATAAGTGTTGTGTATATGGGTTTTTAATTCTAGGGTATTGTTGTTTATGGAGGGAATAGAATATGAAATGTTTGTTTCGATTAGAATGGAAAATTGTTGAAAAAATATGTGTGTACCAGACATCTGTGACGGCCATCTTCGTTGCTAGCGGTAATACCCGAAAAATTGTGCTTTTATCTGCAGATGGGTGATGAATTTGTCGATCCCGCTACCGGTGAGAGAAGGCCCCTAGTAAACATGTATGGGCGTTGGGCGGACATTGGTCAGCTGGGTTATACAACTGTGTTGCCGAGAAACCGCTATCAGTACTTTGAAAGTTGCGAGAGTCTATGGCGGGCGAGCAATGTGGTGCCAACCCCTTATTCGAAGGCGGATATGGATGCTGAATTTGCCGAATTTGCTCATTTGCAACAGGACAGCACGTTTAGAGCCGATGACTGGGGTGATTATGTTGAACGGATGTTGCGAATTGAAGATGGGTATTTCTGGAGACGGCCGGTACCCGGTGAGAAATTGTATCATCGTTTTGATGATGATTCTGTCTGCATTCCCGTAAGTCATTTCAGGGCGGGTTTAAGGTTCCCACCTCATAAGTTCTTGATGGATCTCTTTCGATTGTATTTCCGCTGTCCGTTAGCTCAGATGTCTCCCAATTCAATAAGGTCTATTAACTTGTTTATAGCTAGTTGCGAGGCGCTGAACAAGCAGCCAACATTTAGGGCTTTTTTCTGTTTATTTGATGTTAAAGCCAGCCGTGCAAAACCCTTTTATGAGCTGCAGTTTGTAAAGTCGCAAACTCGTATTGGAAAGGCTCTGGATGGGTTCCGGCCATTTGTGTTTCCCAAGGGCATGGCGGGTTGGCAGGAAGAGTTTCTGGTAGTTGGTGGCGGGGAATTGGCTTGGCACAAGAATTTTGTGAAGAAAGTGGAGTGTGCCTACAAGACGGACCGTAACCGTCTTAGCCAGGTTGAGATAGACTTTTTAGTAAAACTGGTAAAGGCATTGGGTGAGGTATGGACCGAGTGTAATTTGAATGACCCGGTTGATTTAAGAAGACATTGTTGTAAGTCCTTGTTTTGTCTTTGTCTTTTGGTTTCTTGTAATGTTCTGTATGTGATGTTTTGTTGTGTTTTTCTTTGTAGTGTTGGATCCCCGTAAAGTGGAGTTGGAGCCTCATCCCACTTTGTCTATAGAGCAAGAGGCTAAGATGTATGCTGATTTTATGTTTCTTCAACCGCCCAGACCTAAGCGGGTTCGCGGAATGTTTGCGGTTGAAAACATCATAGATGCCTTTGACCTTTCAGGGCAAGGTGCTGGTGCGGGGCGCATGGAGCAAGTCGAGCATGAGGAGCCCGTTGTTGCAGAGGAAGAGGTGGCTGCTAGTAATGCTGAATCTGAGCAAGAAGAAACCGGAGAAGGTAGATATTCTGAGGATGATTCTCTCTCCGAATTGCTGGGTGATATATCTGCACGGAGAAGGGATATTCCTTTGGAGTCAAGCCTGCAAGATGCCCAAGGTGATGGGTATGATGTTGAAGATGAAATGGAGAGGTCCGCTGAGAGGCGTGAAGATCAGCAATTTGTTGATAGAGATTTTGCTATTGATTCTGAGAGTGAAAGTGATGGTGCTGTTGCTAGGCGGGCAAGTGTGTCGCATACCAGTAGGGCTATTGGTGAGGGTTCTGGTGTTCGGTTGCCAGTTGAAGAGCCCGCTAATCAGAGAAAGATTCCTGCTTTAGTTGTGAAACCTGTCACGGTTGTTTCTGGCTCAGGCCAAGTAAGTGTGACTATTGAGCGCGGCGAGAAAACGCCCGCTGTTAGAGATGAGGAGCCAGTGTTGAAAGCAACCGAAGTGACCACAACTGAGAGTCCTGAGGTGCCCCTGCGTCGCTCGAAGAGGAAAATTGTGGCTGAGGTCAGTACTTCTAAACGAAGGCGTATTGAGCCTACTAAGGTGGTCGAGCCCGCTGTTGCGGAGAAAGTTGTGATTGAGGAACCTGTTGAGAATGAGCCCGTCGATGGTGATAGCGAGGATGAAGATGAAGATTATTGTGAAGGTGATACTGAAGATGCTTATGAGAATGAGTCCGAGGATGGTTCTGAGGATGAAGGTGATAACGGTGAAGAGGAGATCGTTTTTTACACAAGTAGTGACGACGAGGTAAACGACCTAGAAGTTGGATCCCGTCCAGGGTATGGATTTCTTTTTAAATCTGGGCCCAATACTTTCTCTGTTGATTCTATGACCGATGATGATCTTGTGAGGATGAATGAATTGAGTTGGGAGCGAATGTGCCGTTTGTCCCAAAAATATGCTGCACGGGTAAGTCCTTTGTGTTTGTTCTTTTGACATTTTTGTAGAATTGATATGAATCCATTCGTTTGTAAGTTGGATGCTTTTTGTGTGTTTGTAGAATCAATGTATGTACACTGGGTTGATGGCTCGTGGGAACATGTACCGTGGTAGCAATCTTGCCTTGAAAGAGAGGATCAAAAGGTTGGAGGAAGAGCTGTCCGCTGAGAAATATTTGAAGGATAATGCTGCCCGGGCTTTACATGAAATCGAGATTGAGAGAAATGACCTTAAAGCCAGCTATGAGTATAGTGCTGATCTGCGGCGTTTTTTGGCGGAAGACAAGATAGAACTTAAGGCTGCCAATGCTACATTGTCCGAGCAAGTGAAGAATTTGAGCACTTTACTCAAATTTGAAAAAGAACGTGCTGAGGATGCTGAGGCTCATCTTGATTCTCGCCCAACTGAGGCCAATGCTATATTGAAGTTCCGAAGTAGTGCTGAGTTTGCGGAAATTGTGAAGGCTGAGGCTGTTATAGAACGCCAGGAGCCCGCTAAGATTCAGTCTGAGATTGGCCCGTTACAAACCGAGATCGCAAGATTGAAAGCCAAAGTGAAGAAGGCGAAACGTAAAGCCAGAGCACTGAAAGCCCGCCTAGGGAAGACTGAAAGGAAGAGTGTTGGGTGCCAGGCTGAAATGGCCGTTGTTAGCTTGGGTGTAGAGACCGCTGATATAGAGATGGTTGTCATGGATAGCGATAAGCCCGTTGAGAGCCCTTTAGTGATAGAAGGTGCAAATCCAATGCCGATAGTAGCAGCCGTGCATACTGAGATTAATTCTGAAACGGACAGCATTATTGAACCTGTCGAGACTGAAAAGGAGCAAGTGGGTATTGCTATTGGTACTGGGACGGCGGACGAAGCTGATGTTGCGATAGAACCCCTTAGTGCCATAGCCAGTGCGTATGATAGTGAAGAGGAAGATACAGAACCGCTTAGGGGCATAGAGGGTCCCCTGAGCGCGTCCCGTTGGGCGTAGTCTATTTTTTGTAACTAGCTAAGAACTTTTGTTGGACTTGTTTTGGAATTTCTCTGCGGGTGTGTCCGCTGTGCGATTGTGAAACATTTCGTGTAGATAATTTTTGTGTTTGTGAATTCGGTATTTTTGTTGCGAACTATAACTGGATGTGTGTTTGTATTTTTGTGTCAAAGTATGTAGTAAATATGTGTGGGAAAATGGTTACCTTGACTTTGAAAATTTGACTGTGGGAGTTTGTTTTCAGCATTTAATACTGCATTGGAGTCAAAAGAATTTTGACTGAGCTTTTACTTCAGTCTGCATGGGAACTGTAATTTTTTGACTGGAGATGATTTCACCCTCCTCTCTCTTCTTTTTACCTCCCTATAAATAGGATGGTTGCTTGTATATGTAGATCATTCCTTCTCCAAATTTTCTTTGAAAACCTCTTGTTCCCTATGTCGAAGAAGCTTGTGATTTCTGATATGAATGACGACTTTACCCCATTTCCATGGGGACGTGAACTGGCTATGTCGGAGGCGACAGAAGCCAGTTGGAGAGCCTGGGCAAACATTTGGGAAGAGGAAGGCGATGCCTATAATGCCGAGGAATGTCGTAAGGCTGCTCGGAAAGCTGCTGCTGCCCGTGCTGCTAAAGAAGCAAAAGATAAGCCGGAGACGGATATAATTGACTTCCGTTTCCGAGCTCCTCCTCAGGGTGAAAGCTCCAAGAAGGGCGCAGATGCTAAAGAGGAAGCCCCCCAAGCATGAAGGATTCGTAGATGTAGGAGCCTATGATCCTTGTAATAACATGTTTGTAATAAAAATTTATGAATAAAATATTTATTTCCCCTTTGCCTTCAGTTGTTTTATGGTTTCGCTCTGTTTTGAGTCATGTTGCCTGCATACTTGCGTAGACACCTTTCTTGTAGATTATTTGTAATATCCGTCTCCTGGCGGGTTTGTCGCTGTAATAAATAGCCGTCGAGACTGCTGTATCGTTTCCTGTCGAGATTTGTAGACTAAAATTCATAGCTGTCTTTATGCCCGATTAGGGGACTTAGCTCTTTCTTGAAGTATCGAGTACTTATGCCCTGATATTTTCTTGTCAATTGGCCGTAACAAACAATTTTTGTAACCTCTGTCGTAAGATTCCGTCTTTTGTTTGCAAGACTTGTAAGATGTTGATATCTTTAAAAAATTTCTCAAGTGTTGTCCGTCGACGCCCTTAGTAACGTCTGTAAGCATTGTTTGCGGGAACTGTCCGTAGACGAATTGTGTAGATTTGGGATTTGTAATTGTGTAATGGTCCGCGGAGGGACTGTGTAATATTTGCCATGTGTAACTTGTGTAATTGTCCGCAGAGGGACTTTGTAATGGTTGTAATTTGTAACTTGTGTAAATGTCCGCAGAGGGACTGTGTAATATTTGCAATGTGTAACTTGTGTAATTGTCCGCAGAGGGACTGTGTAATATTTGCAATGTGTAACTTGTGTAATTGTCCGCAGAGGGACTTTGTAATGGTTGTAATTTGTAACTTGTGTAAATGTCCGCAGAGGGACTGTGTAATATTTGCAATGTGTAACTTGTGTAATTGTCCGCAGAGAGACTTTGTAATGGTTGTAATTTGTAACTTGTGTAAATGTCCGCAGAGGGACTGTGTAATATTTGCAATGTGTAACTTGTGTAATTGTCCGCAGAGGGACTTTGTAATGGTTGTAATTTGTAACTTGTGTAAATGTCCGCAGAGGGACTGTGTAATATTTGCAATGTGTAACTTGTGTAATTGTCCGCAGAGGGACTTTGTAATGGTTGTAATTTGTAACTTGTGTAAATGTCCGCAGAGGGACTGTGTAATATTTGCAATGTGTAACTTGTGTAATTGTCCGCAGAGGGACTTTGTAATGGTTGTAATTTGTAACTTGTGTAAATGTCCGCAGAGGGACTGTGTAATATTTGCAATGTGTAACTTGTGTAATTGTCCGCAGAGGGACTTTGTAATGGTTGTAATTTGTAACTTGTGTAAATGTCCGCAGAGGGACTGTGTAATATTTGCAATGTGTAACTTGTGTAATTGTCCGCAGAGGGACTTTGTAATGGTTGTAATTTGTAACTTGTGTAAAGTAGACCACTTTCTTTGTAAAAGTATTCTATTGAAAATATAGATCCCTTTATTACAAAGAAAACAGAGAGAGAAGACCGTCTAACCATCTATTGATAATATTTCCGCAGTTTGTCGCCGTGCCAAGTGTTGTTGACTTCGGTGCCATTTAGATAGGCGAGTTTGTAAGAACCCGGCCTGAGTACTTTGATTATTTTGTAGGGTCCTTCCCATTTTGGCATAAGTTTGCCAGTATGTCTGGGGTCGGATGCTTCAGTTGCTCTGTTAACCAAATCGCCTTCTATATAGGCTTTGATTCTTGCCTTTTTGCCAAAGAATTCTTTAGTTTTTTCTTTGTAGGCGGTCATTTTCTCAACAGCGGTGTCTCTGACTTCATCCAAAAGGTCAAGATTTGTTTTAAGTCCTTGAGTATTTGCCTCCTCTTCAAAGTTGAGGGCACGGTAGGATGGTGAACCAATTTCGACGGGTGCCAGTGCTTCTGTGCCAAAAGCTAGTTTGAAAGGAGATTCCCCAGTACTTGTCCTGGGTGATGTGCGATAAGCCCAAAGAACATTGGGTAATTCATAAGGCCATTTTCTCTTTGAAGTAGTCAGTCTTTTCTCTAGACCTCGAACGATGATGCGGTTAGTGACCTCAACCTGTCCGTTGCTTTGAGGATGGCAAACGGATGCTTTCTTATGTTTGATTCCGTGGTCGGACAGGAATTTATTAAATTTTGAGCCTACAAACTGCGTACCGTTGTCAGATATGAGTATCACTGGGATTCCAAATCTTGTGATGACTTGCTCTTCAACAAAACGAATGGCGTCATCTTGTGTAATGTGTTTAAGAGCTTTTGCTTCTGCCCACTTTGTCATGTAATCAATGGCGACCATAACATACTGCAAGTCACCTTTGGCTTTAGGGAATGGTCCCATGATGTCAATGCCCCAGATTGCAAAAGGTATTGGGGATAATATGGCCGCTGGGAGTGCCGGTGACTTTCTGGACATATTGCTAAACAATTGACATTGGCGGCATCTTTTAGTGAAGTTTTTGCATTCTTTGTGCATTTTCGGCCAATAATAGCCTTGTCTGAGTATTTTGTGTGCTAATGCTTTGCCCGCCATGTGATCACCACAAATGCCTTCGTGGACTTCTCTTATACAATATAGGGCTTCCTCTTCGTCGACACATTTTAGTATAGGGGAGTCAAAACTTCTTTTGTATAAGGTGCCCTCCTGTAGAAAGTATTTCGTTGCTTGTGATTTGACTATTTTTGCTTTGAGTCCGTCATCTGGTAGTGTGCCATTTTCCAGATAACAAATGTAAGGGGTCATCCAACTATCCCTTGGCGGGCTTATTTCCATGATATCCAGTTTGTTTGTACTTGGGACAGTTAACTCTTCAAAGTAAACCGTGTCCGCCTCCGCTTTCTCGCCTTGTGTTAATTTAGATAACATGTCCGCAACTGTGTTATCCATTCTGTCTATTTGTTCAAGAGAGTATTCTTCAAACTGAGTTAGCATTGTCTGAATTATTTCCTGATATTTGCTGAGATTGCTATCTTTTGTTGAATAATCTCCTGTTGTTTGTCGAACAACCAGCTGCGAGTCGCTATAGATGGTTATCTTTTTTACCTGTAAATTTTTTGCCAATGCCAAACCGGCCAAAAGTGCCTCATATTCCGCTTGATTGTTTGTGGCTTTGAAGTTTAGCTGTATGGCTTGTTTGACTTGAAAACCGTCAGGGCTAGTCAAGATGAGCCCTGCCCCACAACGGGTATTTGTAGAGGAACCATCTACATACAACTGCCAATTGCTGTCCGCGGCCGTGTTTGTCTTTGCGGGTGCCTCTTTTTCATTTGTGGCGAATGAACATTCAACCATAAAATCAGCCAACGCTTGTGCCTTGATGGCGGTTCTTGGTATGTATTTGAGATCGAATTGACCAAGTTCTACCGCCCAGTTAATCAATCTACCTGATAAATCTGGTTTGTGAAGTATTTTTCTTAGCGGTTGATCTGTGATGATTCTGATTTGTCTTCCTTGGAAATAGTGCCGCAATTTTCTGCTTGCCATGACCAAAGCTAGAGCAAATTTTTGGACGTTGGGATAGCGGGTTTCCGCGTCTTTGAGCACTTGGCTGACATAGTAGACTGGTTTTTGCTCACCATTTTCTTCTTTGATAAGCACCGCCCCCACGGCTTTGTCTGTTGCGGATAAGTAGAGTGATAGCGGCTCTGAGGGGGCTGCGACCGCAAGTAGCGGAGCAGAGGAGAGATAAGTTTTAAGATCCTCAAAGGCTTTTTGACATTCCGCTGTCCAAGATATCTTGTTGGTTTTTGTGGCCCCTTTCAAAGTGTCAAAGAATGGAAGGCATCTGTCTGCCAATTTCGCTATGAATCTTCTGAGGGCGGCCAACCTCCCCGTTAGTTTTTGTATTTCTTTCAAGGTTTTGGGCGGTTGCATGTCGATTATGGCCTTTATTTTCTCAGGATTGGCCTCAATACCTCTGTGAGAAACCAAGAAACCCAGGAATTTGCCAGCATCCAGTGCGAATGCACACTTATCCGGGTTGAGTTTCATATTGTGTTTCCTGAGGGTGGAAAAACATTCTTCCAAGTCCTGGAGGTGGGAAGCCGTTAGGAGAGATTTGACTATAAGATCATCCACATACACTTTCATATTTCGGCCCAACTGTCCGCTAAAGATTCTATTCATGGTTTTTTGGAAGGTGGCACCGGCATTGATCAATCCAAATGGCATCACTTTGTAACAATATACTCCCCTATGTGTAACGAAAGCCGTTTTCTCTCTGTCTTCTGGAGTCATTTTGATTTGGTTGTAGCCTGAGTAGGCGTCCATGAAACTGAGCATTAAATGACCCGCTGTGGCATCAATGAGTTGGTCTATCGAAGGGAGAGGATATGGGTCCTTTGGGCATGCTGCGTTTAAGTCTGTGTAATCGACGCATATCCGCCACTTTCCATTAGCTTTCTTTACTAACACCACATTTGCAACCCACTTAGGGTAGGTGACTTCGCAAATCAAGTCTGCGTCCAAGAGTTTGTCAATTTCAATATCAATGGCCCGCTGTCGCTCTGGTGCAAAGTTTCTTCGTTTCTGTATTTTTGGTGTTTTGTCTGGATCCACATTTAGCTTATGGATTGCCACGGATTCATCTAATCCTGGCATATCCTTTGGACTCCATGCAAAAACGTCTGCGTACTTTCTCAAGAGGTCGGTGAGACCCTTTTTAAAGACAGAGTCCAAACCTGCACATATACTGACAGTCTTGTTTGTGTCTCCGGGTATGATTTCTATTTTCTCTGTCTGTACCGCCGGGGTTATTGGCGGGTTCTCTTCTCTTTTGAGACATTTCATTAGATTGGCATCAATTCTTGGCGGGTCTTCTGTCAACGGATCGTGCCCGTCAATAAATTGTACCTCTTTTCTCTTTTTGTTGTTGGCACGTTGGTGGGCATCGTGCCTCTGTCTTTTTGCTTGTGTCCTGCTTTGAGCTCTTTCTCTGTTGACATTGCTGGGTTCGGATTTTCCCAAGGTAAGTGCAATGCCGTAACACCTTTTAGAGGTTTCAAAATCCCCTTTGATTTCTCCTATCCCATTTGAAGTAGGGAACTTGATTTTGAGATGAGGGGTAGAAGTAACTGCCTTTAACAAGTTCAATGTGGGTCTCCCCAAGATCATGTTGTAGGAGGAGGCTGTGTTAATGACATAGAATTTGATGATCCTGCAGACTTGTCTGGGAGATTCCCCAAAATAGACAGGGAGCCGTGCAATGCCTGCTATCGGGACGGCGTTGTGGCCGAACCCGTAAAGCGGAGTTTCATCAGGACATGTTTCTAACTTTTCGTCGCTTAGCTTTAGCCTGTCCCAGGTGTGTTGGAAACAAATGTCAACCGAGGACCCGTTGTCGACCAGAACCCTTTTAACCTCATTCTGGGCAATGCCCAAAGATATGACTAGTGCCTCAGTGTGATTGGGATTGATGCCTTCATAGTCTGCATCTGTGAAAGTAATGACGTTTGGCGGACCCTCGGATATGGCATAGACGGTCTGTTCCTCTCTAGGTGGTGAGACCTGTCCGCCAAACACGGTATGCACTGTGTTTTTGTTGTGTCCTTGAGAGGAGGACGGGCCAAGTATTTGCCTGGGCAAGTATTGAGATAAGTTGCCTGCCTTGACTTGTTTTTCCAGAAAGTACTTGAGAGAAAGGCAGTTATCTGTAAAATGCCCATGTGTTTCGTGATAATCGCAGTGCTTGTCTTTGGGCCTGTCATCAGGTGAAGAGTGCATCGGGGCTGGTGGAAAGTAGAAAGGTTTCCCTTTAATTTCTCGCAAGATGGTTGCTCTTGGGAGAGTAAATTCGGTCCATTTTGGCTCCGGACGCCTATCTGATCTTTGGGGGTTTAAGGGCCCTTGGCGATCCCTGATTGGTGCTGATGGTTGAGATCTTTGGGCGGGCAGCGGCCCGTGAGTGGTTTGTACTTGATGCAAAGCGGGTGTTTGCCTTTGGTAAGGCGTGTACCTTTCTCTTTGGAAATATGGTGTGGGAGCGGGTGGTGCCCTAGATTGTTTAAGTACGTTGAGAGACTCGATTTCGTTAATGGCTTGAGATGCCAAGTCATACGCCTTGGCCAGAGTAGTGGGTTTAGTTTCCATGAGACGGCAGACGTACTTCTCGCACTCGTAAGGGTTGAGACCTCTCCTTAAATGAACCAAAGCCTCTGTTTCATTGACACAGACAACCTTGTTGACGGCTTCCTTGAAACGGTCAATGTAGTTTTGTAAGGTTTCACCATTACGTTGAGCAACGGTTTCAAGAAATACGGTATGAACTTCGTGTTGTTGGTTTGCTTTGAATTTGTTGAGGAATAATTTCTTAAATTCCAACCAAGTATCTAAGGACCTGGTGGATATTCTGCAAAACCATCTTTGGGCGTTGCCGCGGAGAGTTGCGGCGAAGAATCGACATCGTGTCAAGTCATTATACTCATAGTGGAGAGCCAGCTGGTCGAAATAGCTAAGGTGCTCCTCCGGGTCTCCCAGCCCGTCAAAAGAGTTGAAGCTATGATGTTTGATGTCTTTTTGCCGTGACTCGGCCTCTAGCCTTGATGTGAATGGTGTTCCACTCATATCTTGCTCGCTATTTCCTTCTATTTTATTCTTGAGTTCCAATATGGTCTGTAACATTTCTGCGTTTGATGGTTGTGTCATTTCGGGTTGCTTTGAGCGGACAGGAGGTTGCTGTTGGTTCTTTTGTGCTTCGTATTCAGCCACTACCTTGTCGTAGGCGGCTTTTTTGTCAATGATTATTTTTCTGAGGTCTCTATGCCTTCTGTTCTGTTCCCATACTTCAGGGGGATGGTGATTCTTGTTGTGTCTGTCGTGCTTAGTATTTTGAGACGAGCCTAGGCGAGAGAAAGCAGAGTTCGTCTCGCGGGGTTGGCTGTTTGCCTCATCATGATTGTCAAGCGGGTTGACGGGTGGGTTTGCTTGTTTTGTCAAGGATTTTGGTGCGGCCTGAGGAAGGGTTGCGGCTATTTGCATGATTAAGTCAATTTGTTGTTGGTTACAGCCTGTGAGATTAAGACTAAGGATTTGCTCTCGAAAAGCCCGCTGTCAACAAAAAGCCCGCTGTCAACAAAAAACCCGCTGTCAACAAAAAATTCGCTTACAACAAAAAGCCCGCTGTCAACAAAAAGCCCGCTGTCAACAAAAATCCCGCTACTTACAAAAGCAACCAACAAAGTCTAAGTCCCTTGATGGGCAACAAATATCAACAAAGAAGTGCTGCTTACAAAAGCTCACGTACTTGGCAAACAAAAGCAAGCACACAACAAAAGCAAAAAAGCAAGCAAGTAACAAAAACTCCGTCAAGCATACCTCCGGATCACTACGACAACTACAGGTTTTCCCTTCAATACTAAAAGCACTATTTATATCCACTGATGCTATCACATACCTGCTTATCTTATTTTTACTTATGTAATCGCATCATCTTTATAGCTATAATATCCACACCACTTCCCATAAATTCATGCTACAAATTGCGCACACTAAACAAAAATGTTTCAACTTACAAGCCCGTCAAGCACCACATCCAGCTACACCAAACGACCGTCCAACAAATTTAGCAAAATTTTTCCAACTCCCAAGTGATACTCCTAAGTGTTGTCCGCCAACACTTGGGGGGCATATTTTTACAAATTTTTCTAACTCCCAAGTGATGACCGCCAACACTTGGGGGGCACCAATAGCACAAAATTTAGCAAAATTTTTCTAACTCCCAAGTGATGACCGCCAACACTTGGGGGACACACGAAGTAACCTTGTTCAAAAAATTTTCAACATTGCCGCGTGTGACTTTTTTAGTTTTCTCCTCCTCCTGTCCGCTAAAGCGCACAGAAGGAGTGGGGGGCAATGATAGGTACCCGCTGTAAGCGCTTACAGCGGGCACCCGCTGTTGACCAACCAAAAACATTACTTGCTTTTCTATACACGTGTCATAAGATATTATCTATCCTATCACCCACTTGCACAACAAATATCCTATCACCCACTTGCACAACAAATATCCTATCACCCACTTGACAACAAATATCCTATCACCCACTTGACAACAAATATCCTATCACCCACTTGCATACCAAATATCCTATCACCCACTTGCATGCCACAAAGATCTTATACCCACTTGCGTGCATAAAGCATTTGGTACAGTAGCCAAAAGGCTCAGCCTATAAATACATGTCTTTGCTCACATAAGAAGGAGGGGAAATTTTCATACGCTCAAGCTCATAAATATACACAGGCAATCTCAGACACACAAAAGCTTACAATTACATATTTACACAAAAGCTTACAATTACATATTCACACAGATATATTCTTACCAGTTCGATTATTATTATTCCGATTACTGATTCTCACACCGGAGGTGCTTGACGGCCACCACCCCCGGGCGAGCATTATTTTGCAGATACCCAAACTCAGGTGAAGTACCCCCGGAACAGTGATCGGAACAGTGATCGGAAGCCATTAATCGGCCGTGAGGATTATCATTTGGCGCTAGAAGGAGGGGGGCATATTTTCACAAATTTTTTCTAACTCCTAAGTGTTGTCCGCCAACACTTGGGGGGCATATTTTCACAAATTTTTTCTAACTCCTAAGTGTTGTCCGCCAACACTTGGGGGGCATATTTTCACAAATTTTTTCTAACTCCTAAGTGTTGTCCGCCAACACTTGGGGGCAGATTTTCACAAATATTTTCTAAACTCTTAAGTGTTGACCGCCAACACTTGGGGGGCACACAAGGTATCATTTTCAAAAATTTTCTCAAAACAAAACGGCATCTTTAGTTTCTCCTCCTCCTGTCCGCTAAACCGCACAGCAGGAGTGGGGGGCAATGATAGGTACCGCTGTAAGCCTACAGCGGGCACCCGCTGTGAGCAACCCGCCGTCCGCTATTGCACATCCACCTGTAACAAATACTCATTAATTACACATGTGTCATTTCATATTATCTTTACTAAAAAGCAATCCACTTGACAAACAAATATCTTCACACAAATATATTTGCAAAATATCTTGTTACCTTGCTCACTAAGGCAGGGGACCATAAAGGCAACTAAGGGGACACAAAAGCATTCAAGCTATGACAAAAGCGGCTGTGCTAGAATCGAGGTATGTGGGAAAGGAACACTAATCACTGTTCCAATAGTGGCTCACTGTAGCTTTAACAGCATAACAAGTGGGTCACCAAGTGGGTAAACAGTTATTAGAAGACCTAGCCTATAAATACCCCCATTCTACACACAAGGTGAGATATACAATTTCAATAGCACAAAATTTACTACTCATTCTCTCCCTTTACACAGATACATTTTCACCCGTTTCGGTTATTATTATTTCGATTACTGATTCTCACACCGGAGGTGCTTGACGGCCACCACCCCCGGGCGAGCATTATTTTGCAAATACCCAAACTCAGGTGAAGTACCACCGGAACAGTGATCGGAACAGTGATCGGAAGCCATTAATCGGCCGTGAGGATTATCACCATACAACAGGGAAATAACTCAAGCATTTCCAAGTTTTGTGCTCAAGACTGATGTTCATGATTCTGAACTACACGTTCCAGTGCTAGATAGTATCAACCCACACCATTTTTTGCACTTCCAAGTGTAGAAAGCCAGGGCAGAACAGATGGTCTCAGTACTAAAAAAAATTAATCAAGCTTTTGTAGATATATATAATTCTGTTGCTAAGGTAAAGCGCAATATGCTTTCATTTGTCTATCCTCTGGTTCGAGGATCTCAATATAAAACCACAACCAGAATTCTGAGAACCAATATTTTATCCTTCTCTTTTTTGGTTGTTTTTGTTCCTACTGCAAAAGGCTTTCAAATTAATTATGCTAAGATGTTCATAATAGACTGTAAGAATTACCTGTAAGCTTTTGACTGGAAGTGATTCTATATATCCAAGTCCATTGCAGGCACTTTCAAAGCAACAATAAGTTATATAAGCATAATAAGAAAGACATGTAATATTTACACTTTGATTCAAAGAAACTGAGATACTAGTCCATCATTTAGATTTTTCAGATGTCTCAGAAATGAAAATGAAAATTACTGTAAATGTTTTATATCAACAATGAACACTGGTTGTATACAAATCACATCTTTTTGTAGATGGCTTATTATGCCTCTGGTAATCTGTTATCAACAATGTGTCATCAAGCCACTCCTTGCAAGTCAAACATGAAGCAACATCTACGGACCGAAATCCATATCTCAATTCTCAACAATGTACACAAATTTCCTCATTTGGTCATTTGCCTCTTTGAGCTAAAATTTCCTAGCAAGCACATGCCACCATCCATTGGATGGAATTGGTCCCACCAGATATGGTTAAAAGCATTCCTGCAAGGCACAAACCATTTCAGGCATCATGCACCTACACCCTTTTGCCTACCTAAAGCCAGTGACGGAGGCAGAACCATTTTTTAGGGGGGGCGGGATTTACACATGTTAAAAAAATGAAAGAAGAAAACTAAAAAACTAGAGAACTACAAGAGAGAGTTGATAAAAAAGGAAAAAATAAATGAAATGCACTGCTAGAGGGAATCAAACACTGACATTAACCACATGATCTGCAGAAACAATACGTAAACATGGATACTAAATAGTTTTTATCCACAAGCTAGGGGGGCCAAGACCCCTACCCCTGCCTTCCTCTCTGCCTAAAGCACAAGAAGCCTCAGTCGTGGCATTAAAACCTCGAAGTACTTTGTTTAGTGATTTGGTCCTACTTGACAATACAATGGAATTATATGAAGGAATTGGAAGATATTTTCACCAAAGAGATCATTATTCTTTATAATTTCCTTGGAACCTTCAAAAAAATCATAGAAATAATACAGTAGCAGCATCATACAGCAGCTCGTGATTGAGTTCGAACCATTTATCTTAAAGCAAAGTTGAACTCCATTATCATGTCAAACCACGATCCTAACACAACTGGCAAGGCACACAACCGGTAGGAGGCAGTCCTGGCATCCTGCAAACACCACTTTCTCTACATTTGCAATATACAAAATCTGCATCATGAAATTTACAGACAAGGAACTATGAGAAATAGGATCCAACAGTCAAACCATGTCTTAAGTGATACAACATCCCAACACTCATTCAGAAGTAGCAGCACGTAGAGGAAAATGAAAGCATGTATAGCTATTGAAACCACAAATGGATGACTGGACAAAGATTTTACATACAGGGTGGTAGAAACTTGCAAAGATTAATATGCTTCGGCACTACGAACTACAAAATTAGTTGAAAATCAAGATCTTTATGAAGTGAAGAATGGGTTTATTATATATGCAACACAAGGCTTCAGAACATCACCTCAATGGCTCAATATCCTTCTTCATCGCCTGTGCTAAGAACTAATTGAATGTCTAAGGGAGGTAGAGAGATTGCACAGTGGATACAATGAAGAAGTAGTTAGTCATAGAATTCCAGTTGAGATCTAAAAATGCGAGTTATCTATTTCTATACAATTACAGAGCTGTGCACTTCGAGGTTATCTATTTCTATACAATTACAAGGCAAACCGAACCCACCCATTATTTTTCGGTTTTTAAAAAATCGAAACCGTTACCAACCCGAACCGTTACAAAACCGTAAATTCTGGTTTGGGCGGTTTAGATTGGACGGTTTGGACGGGTTTGGAAAATTTTGCTCACCCCTAATAACAAGTCGTGCCTTAAATCGATCAATGGATCCATCTGAGTTGTACTTGGTTTTGTATAACCATTTGCAACCAATGGCTCTTTTTCCTGGAGGCAGAGTTGTAATGTCCCAAGTTTCATTTCTTTCCAATGCATCAAGCTCTTCATTCATAGCAATGACCCAATGTTGATAAATGATAGCATGTTTAAAATGTATGGGATCTTCTGATTTAGTCAAGGCGGACAAAAAACAATGAAATTTTGGGTGAACATATTGCCTAGCCACAGCAGATATACTAACAATGTTGGCTGTATGAGTACCTTGATGCATTACATAATCAGTCATCCAAGAGGGTTTGGTGATAGTTCTTGACGACTTTCTTATTGGAGGCTCATCAGGTGTTGTGATGGTGTTATCTCTCGTGCTAACTCTGTAAGGTCCCCAAGTGTCAATGTGGAGGAGTTCGAACAGTTTTCCAGCATGTGATTCACTTTTCTTGAAAGGAAGCTTTGTGAACTTCGACATGGGACAGGTAACACAGACACCTTCTTGGTATTTGATGAGCTCTTAATTTGTGAAATGTGCTGCATCTTTGAATCAGCTGCATGGCCCAATCTCTGGTGCCACAACTTGTATTGCTCCGTTCCAGATAGTTGCTTGTGATGACTGCCTACTGTGTAGCAATGTGGGTTAGGATGAGCTTCATCAGCCAAGTAATACAAGCCCTGCTTGACCATACTAACTCCCTTCAACTGATTTGTCATTGTATCCAGCATTAAGCATTTTCCAAGGTGAAAGACAACCTCACAGGTGTTATCTTTTGCTAGCTTGCTGATTGGCAACAAGTTGTGAGTAAACTGGGGAACGTAGAGGACATTAAGCAACTTTAGACCATTTTTCAGAACTACATCACCAATGTGAGAAATTTTTGATGTTGCTCCAGTGGGAAGGTTTATAGAGAAGTTCGGTGGTGCAGACCTAATATTTGACAAGTTGATCAAAGTGGCTGTTATGTGATCCGTTGCTCCGGAGTCCACAATCCATTCGTTTTTGTGGGGGTTTTCTGATGTTGATCATGCCTGAAAATGGGCTATCTTCGATGTTCTCAGAGTCTTTAAGATTTGATGTAGGCAACATTTTTAAAATCTGCTCCAATTGTTGTTGACTGAACATGACAGTAGAAGTCTCACTTCCTTGTACTGCATTAGCCAATTTTGGCTTCCCAGGTGATCTGCCATTGTTCCACCTCGCAGAACTTGAGTTGCTTCCTGTGGAAGGACCTTTATACTTGTAATGCCATTTTGGATAACCCAAAATGGCCCAGCATTTCTCAGCAATATGGCCCTTTCCCCCGCACGCTGTACAAGTATTAAGTTTGTCTGCATTTCTTTTTGCAAACATAGCAGAAGCTTCATCATCAGGAATTTTGATCGAGTTAAGGGCATCTCTCTGTGATTCCTCCTGCTGAATTGCAGAACATGCAGTCTCAACTGTTGGTAGAGGTGAAGTCATGAGAAGCTGGCTTCTTTGAGGTCCAAAGCATTCATCTAGACCATTAATAAATTGAAACAATTTTGCCTCTTCTTTCATAGTTTTTATAGCTTTAAACAATGTAGTGACTTCAGTAGTGATAGTCACAACAGCAGGCAACACATTCATCGAATCAAGTTCTTCCCAGATACTTCTTAAAGCTGTGTAGTACTCTGTGATACTCGTGCCATTTTGTTTAACAGCAAATAGGTCTCTAGTGAGTTTATACTTTCTAGAACCATTAATAAGCAAATATCTTTTCTCTAGATGCTTCCATATTTCAGACGCAGAGTTGATGTATAACACAGAACTCTTAATAGTATCACATACACTATTATGAAGCCAGGAAATTACCAGTGTATTGCAAGTATCCCATTGTAAGGCCTCAGTGTCATCTGTCGTGCTTCGAGCAATACTTCCATGGACTAACCCCAATTTTCTCTTTGCTGATAGTTGAATTTCAAAAGATCTTTTCCAAGATCTATAATCAGCTGCACCTTGAAGTTTTGGTACACTAACTGAGAGAGGTCCGTCAGAAGGGTGAATAAAAAGAGGGTTTAATTTGCATATCTGCAAATGTAAATTTATTTCCAACATTTGCCATGACTACAGTACAAGATTGATGGAAGGTTTTACTCCAGGCACAAGATTAGGCAGAGAGAAAAAAAGAAAAAGATTGAATCTTCACAGATTTGGATCTCTTTATTAAAGCATCAGCAGCTCTGATACCATAAAGACAAACATAAGCTAGATGCTTAGTGATGGACTTCAGAGAATGAAACTGAAGAGAATAACTTGCACACAAAGAATTGCATTTTCAATATATGTAAACCAACAATACAAGATCAACATATATGTAGTACACACTAGGATCAAACCAGAATGATGAAGACAACCACACATGGACACACGAACAGAATGACACACAAACAGAATGATTGACACACATGGACAGCCTGTAGAACATCTAGACCATCACACTGCAAAGCAGAACAAGAATGAGAACAATAAAACAATAATAAGAACAATGATGAGCACACAGGTGTAACAAGCCAGGTTGTCCACTTGAGTAGCACACCAATAACATCACACACCACCAACAAGGACACCAGCACACTAGAAGCCACTTGAAGTGGCTTCCAAGCCTAGAAGCCATTTGAAGTGGCGACCAACAGCACACACCAAGCACACAAACACTCGTATTTTATCAGGAGCATTTATGAGAAACGAATTGACACTGCCAAATGATGATGTAGAAGCAATTTTAGACAAGGTGGTGAACTATTCTTGGTATAGATCAACTTGGAAGAGTGAAAAGTTTTTGTTTCAAGGTATCTCTCTCGTTAAGAATGTGAAAAGTTTAGACATCACTTTATTTGCTAAAATTATGATGTCTAATATCCAAATAGACATCTTTTCCAAAGAAAGGAAGTGATGTGTAAGTGAAAAATAACTTAGTTTATTATATGTTTTCTAGAATATATGGCATGCAAGTTGTTTATAAAATTAATTATATGTAACCTATTTTGTAGAACAACTGATGTGTATTGAAGGAAATACCGATGTCTATGTTAGCATAGACATCAGTTTCTGATCGATGTCTAGAATAGACATCTCCGACCTAGACATCACATGCAAAATAACATAGACATCGGCCATAAACTGATGTCTATTAACCCTTTTCTTGTAGTGCTTCCACTTTTCAGGTGAGAAACAAGTTCTAGTTCTATTTTCTAAATTACAATAATAAACTAAATGTGATTGTTGTATAGTTAAAAGTTACGTCAAATATGATGTTTGTTAGAATTTTATTCTGCAACCTGTTTATGACGAAACCCTACCACTCACTGCATGCACATTCAACCAGATTGGCACATGACTCTCTACATGCAAAATATATGTGCTCGTAAACTTTAACTGGGATTCCATATTACAGGGAAATAACTCAAGCATTTCCAAGTTCTCTGCTGAAGACTGATGTTCATGATTCTGAACTACACATTCCAGTGCTAGATAGTATCAACCCACACCTTTTTTTGCACTTCAAGTGTAGAATGCCAGGGCAGAATAGATGGTTTCAGTACTGAATTATAATTCTGTTGCTAAGGTAAAGCGCAATATGCTTTCATTTGTCTATCCTCTGGTTCGAGGATCTCAATATAAAACCACAACCAGAATTCTGAGAACCAATATTTTATCCTTCTCTTTCTTGGTTGTTTTTGTTCCTACTGCAAAAGGCTTTCAAATTAATTATGCTAAGATGTTCATAATAGACTGTAAGTCCATCGCAGGCACTTTCAAAGCAACAATAAGTAATATAAGCATAATAAGAAAGACATGTAATATTTACACTTTGATTCAAAGAAACTGAGATACTAGTCCATTTAGTTTTTTCAATAGTCTCAAAAATGAAAATGAAATACTCCTATACGGTAAATGTTATATACCAACAATGTGTACAAAGTACATCTTTCTG